>CAUIJW010000180.1:1893428-2524571 GCA_960531205.1 Andrena bicolor
TTTTTGGTATATATTTCAACTGCTCAGAGGTTAGGTCTCGAATATCGTAATTATCCGACAGGATCAGTAGCATTTTGAATACTGAGCTGTGGTGTTTCGGCGCGGACCTATAAATAGGGCGCATCACCGCCTCGACGTATCAAAATCATTTTTCACGGTTCGCGGGGAGGATGCGATTCGTGCGACAACCTGTAACGATACGCGTGACAAATTTTGACAATAAATCGCGAGTGATGTCTTCGAAAACAAAACGCAGACATGGTAGCATGCTACCAAACACTATCCGCTGCGTCATTTGTGGTCCATCAAATTGTGGAAAGACCAACGTGCTGGTCAGCTTGTTGGAAAGTCCTCACGGTGTCCGCTTCGAGAACGTGTACGTGTATTCCAAGTCGTTGCAACAGCCGAAATATCAGTACTTGGAGAATTTATTGACGCCGATAGATGAAATTGGCTACTTTACATATTCGAATAACAGTGACGTCATCCCACCGAGCGAATCGCTTCCGAATTCAATTTTTATCTTTGATGACGTGGCATGTGACAAGCAAGATACGATACGAGAGTACTTTGCAATGGGGCGCCACTCTAACGTTGACTGCTTCTATCTCTGTCAGACGTATGCAAAGATTCCCAAACATCTTATACGCGACAATGCCAATCTTTTGATTCTGTTTAAGCAGGATGGTACCAACTTGAAACATGTGTACAACGATCATGTAAACACTGATATGCCTTACGAGGATTTCTGCGCTTTGTGTCATAATTGTTGGCAACGGGAGTATGGTTTCGTGGTGATAGACAAGGATAGCGCAATGTCCAATGGACGTTATAGAAAGGGATTTAACGAGTTTGCCGTACCGTGAGATGGTCAATTGTCGTCAACACGTCGGTGGGAAAGCAACGTCTACGGTACAGCGATGATCGATATCGATAGTCTGGAGATTAAGGATCGCGAGAGAATAGTGAAGGAAATTGCAAAAACCAGCGAAGCCATTCGCCGGAAACATCAGGCTTTGAAGACTGGCAAGATGGAGGAAGATATCGCGTTGGAGAAATACTTTAAACCTGTCATCGAACCACTAAAACATATTGCGGAAAATACCGCAGCGGCAGAAGCTGACGCATCGCCGCTGATGAGCACAGATGTTGAAGGGAATGAAACATTAACGCCTAAAACAAAAATCCATCCGAAACAGAACATATCACGCAACAGAAAGAGGAAACAACACATGTCGGCGGAATATTCACCCATAACCTCAACACCAGTTCAAGCGAAGCGAAACCGGCAGAATGTCGGATCAAACGATTCTCTGGCTCCTCTCACACCAATAAGTACATTACCCAATGTACAATCGTTCTCAGCCATTGATGACGTTTTCGAAACTAGTCCCAATGAGTCGTTTGTAACATCTATTAGACAGCAATTCCAAACATCCGAGGGACAAGAAACGTTTCGCAGTCATTTCGGCCCGCTGGGGCAAAAATACATGAGCGCAATCCTAAGTGGTGATAGGGATACAACAATGGACTATGTGTATGGTGTATACTTTAGCAATAGTGGAACGATGCTTGGGGATAAGGCTTTCGATATAGACAAGGATGATAATATAATCATAGATGGTGTAAAATACAGAGGAACACCCGGTCTTTACGAACTGATTTTCAAGAGAATTCCCGATGATGCAGTATACACCGATGCCGATAAACAAAAATACAAAAGTATACTGCTGACGACGAATGCCCACAGACGCGACCATGCCGCTCACAATCCTATATTAGGCAACAAGGGACACAAGTACAAATATGTAATTGCACCGCTACTCCCTCGCGCATCGGCTAGTAGGGCTGGGAAAGGTCTAACGGTACCGCGAGCCATGGTGGTAAACGATAACAAGATTGATTATGTGCACTGGGACGATCCCAACGAGCTGGTGGATCGAATGCGTTTGCTTGAAGCGTCGCGTCAGGCGGGTAACAACTCTCACGATCCTGAAATTCTATCGATTATCGAGGAACTCCGCGAGGTAGGCCTCATTATAAATTAAACCGCGCGCCGATGATGTGCGCTGTATGCATCGAGATGTCGATCAACAAATTTGGGGTGTCGCTCGAGAAGAGTGGAGCAGCTACAATGGACTATTACAAATGGAGCGGTTTGCTTCGAAATTACATGCGAGATAACACCCTTTGCGTGGCTGGTGTCGACTTTGATGCGAAATCACGCAAGATACGACGCGTAGCTCAGCCGGTGGCTGACACCGATGCCGCCAATAAACTATACGTGGAAAAGAGCATTAAACTTTTGAGAGAGCAGCAGGAAGAATTAGAGAGGAAGCTGGTCATGTTTCAAAGGGATATGCTGACGTTGCAAAACAGCGTTCAAAAGATATCACAGGCGTTGAATTCTATCCCACGGCAGCACTGTGAAGGTGAATCATGCGAGACGGTTGAACTTGTCCAGAATTTCCTCAGACCGATGGGAAGGACATAATACATGTACACGATAATTATCGCATCATTCATGTCCAATACACCTCTGCGATCAAACATGCAGCCATTATCTAAATCCAAGAGTAAAGAAGAAAACCATGGCTACAAGAAGCTACAACTCGTTGAGGAATTGCATGCTCCAGCTCGAAGACATTTCCCGCGGAGACGCGTCATATTGCACGGATACGACGATCTGTGGCAAGCTGACATTGTAGAAATGCGTCCATACTCGCGATTCAACCAGGGTCACCACTACATACTCACCGTCATCGATGTGTTGAGCAAGTATGCATGGGCGTTACCGCTCAAAACTAAAAGTGGTGCCGAGGTGACTAAAGCGTTCACAAAAATATTTAGAGATCGATATCCAAAAAATTTGCAAACTGATCAAGGAAAAGAATTTTACAACGCTGATGTGCAGAAACTCTTGACAAAGCACGACATTAATCATTATTCGACGTATTCGGTGATGAAGGCCTCTGTCGTAGAACGTTTCAATCGAACTTTGAAGAACAATATGTGGAAATTGTTTACGCTCAATGGAACCTATAGATGGACCGATGCGCTACCGCGTCTACTTGCAGAGTATAACGCACGAAAACATAGAACCATCAGAATGCGTCCTTGCGATGTTACCCCTGTGATCGCTGACAGGTTGCTAGCCACTGTATACAGCAACATAAAGATCGCTGCTCCAGCGAGATTCAAGTTGGGCGAGTTTGTTCGCGTGAGCAAATTTAAAACCATCTTCGATAAAGGCTATACGCCGAATTGGACAACTGAGGTGTTCAAAATAGCTAAAGTACAGGCAACTAATCCTGCAACCTATCTGCTCGTCGATTCCCGTGGAAAACCCGTTGCTGGAGGATTCTATGAACACGAACTGCAACGCGTCGCCGATCCTGATGTGCATTTAGTGGAAAAAGTGTTGCGTAGAAAGGGGGATAAGGTATATGTCAAGTGGTTGGGGTTTGATAAATCACACAATTCATGGATAAATAAAAATAATGTATTGTAAAAATAATAATACATGGTTCAATAAATACAATGATACATATATGTAAATGTGTAAACAATTTTTACTTTAACACATTAATCCCACTATTTATAATCCATTTAATATATACAATGATATACATATGCAATAATTCCACTATTTATAAGAATAATTTACATATATTTGTGAAGAATATTATACAATAAATACAATTTCTATTTTACATCGATTTTTTTTTACAATGGAATTTTATAATGATATTTTACAATGGGATATTATAATGTCCCCAGGGTAGAGTGTCGGTCGAATCGGGTACGATATGCCGCTTGTCATCGTATGGGCTTAGAGCGATTTTGGATTCCGAAATGGTGTACACTTTATGATATTTAGACCGTATACATGATTGTCTGCGAACCATTTCGATCTCCCTATGCAAACACTGCGCGTAGTCGTCGAAAGTTATCGTCCTGGCTACAACGTTGGTCTTGACACCTTTCGCCTTTTTCATATCTTTTTTGCCGTCTACGCGAAGTGCATACATTTTCGCTCTAAGACCTATGAATTCAGTCATTATCGCACCGTTATTTTCATCCTTCATCAGCCCTGGAACCTTCTTATTTACACGCGGCATATTATATGCATTGTCAGTAGGATAATCGCTTGTGTCGAATCTACCGATATTGTGTTTCATGGTCTCGTAGATATCGTCGCATCGAATATGGTAAATGAGACTGTCTGTGTCTGTGTATAGAATTTTACAATTTTCCCCATGCTCGGGCGACATGTACTCGTGATGAAATTCATACAAACAAATTTTTGATATGTCCAGAATGCACATACCCACGTATATCGGTTTGTTGAATTTCACCTCGAGTTTTCGCAATTCAACAGCTATTAAATTTTCCGAAAAAACACTTCTGCTGTGGAAATTCGGTTTCGCGATCATTGCCTCCGCGCCATATCGCCCTTCCCAATGTGTTAACAGTTTTACATCCACATGATTTCGTACATTTTCCATAGTTTTGCCAAATACCGCGTTGTTCATCAATTTGTACAAATTTTTTTCAAAGTCGTTTGTCGCGCTTGTTCTGAACCGTGTATTGAGTTCGATGTAATCGCGGAGCCAAGGAGATTGAACGAATTGAAGCACGCGGTGTATCTTTGTAATACGAAGACCGTGACGGGTGCACTGCTGCAGGTTGCGGTAATGGATAACGTAACGCTGCTTATCATATACCGTCGCGAGTAACTTGTCCTGTCTGCTGCCAGGTGGTTTGGCACGCGTCGGGCAGAACGGTAGATCGGCATGAGCGTTGTGCAGACGTTGTGGATATTCCAGATCTACCTCGAGAATGTACCCCATGAGCGAATCGACTTCGATTGATGATACATCAAAATTTACAGCATCTTCGACCCATTGAAATTTAGCGTATGGTAGGGATTGGCACATTGCCCACCCATACAAATTATTCACATCAAAGTACATCAAGTACGATGACTCTTCCGATGCTTCGTAAGATGACATGTACTTGTTATTGGCATGTGCGTATCTCCCGGAACATTGACTTAAACCCCCACGTATACCGCGTTCGATAAACATGACCATATCGACGTCGGTGAGCAATTCGAATGTGATTTTGGTATGTTTTAGCATGGCATCCCATGTGAAACCTGGTAGAGTATAATAATGCGCCGAATCTAATCCATAACTTTTGATACAACTTTCGCGAAAATTTTCAAAAATATCAGCCAATAACAAGACATCAGTTTTCAAATACAAGTCGCTGTATTCGCCCAAGGTTCTAATCCCAAAACGCTGCCAGACAGTTTCGGCGTGTGCGTAATCGCTCTCGGATACAGTTTCACCCGTTAACGAACTGTAGAATAACTCGCGCGGCGGTAAGCATGGGTCCTGCAGCTTGTTCACGCAATCAAGGTATTCGTACGGAAAGACACCTTTTCGCGTCAATAAATTGAAATCTTCGGTGGATAATGTTTCAAATTTGGATCGTAAAATCTTTAATTGATCTATGCTAAGAAAAGATGCTAATTTGTCGAGACTAGTATTGAGAAATTTGTACGAGTCGATGAATCGTAATTTAATATTATTTCGCGAGTCTGATTCAGCCGTATCTTCGACATTTTTTGTGAAGGAAATATACTTTTCTTTGGTTATGGGCAATACATCAACGTGACCTTCGAAAGCGGTAGCTATTTCCTCGATAATGAAATGTGAGTCATAGCCTGATAAATTGTGGAAAACTATGGGGATGTAAAACGCGTTTTTATAATTTAAATTGCACTCCGAATGTGCTGGGCCTCTAAACCGTCCAGAGAGATGGCAATGATCGCGAACTCGTATATCATCAGCCTTGAATGGCTCTTCGCAAATATGACAGTCTGTTGCATCGTGAAATGTCGTCAACTGTTCGCTGGTTAAATCAAGCATGGGAACATTACTGTTCAAGATGGGTTTGGCGAAGTTTGCAAATTTTTTCAGTTCGTATACGAACCATGAAACACAATCCGCGTCGCGGCGACATCGATACGTCGATAGCGGTGTATCATACGAGCAATGCATATAATAGGCTATACTATGAACTTTATGGTGCTGATACATGTGTAATTTGCTATCACCAATTCGGGGGCTGTCCTCTGTTTTCTCGATGATGCATTCGAGATCTGCATACACCACGAAGGGAAGCCGCTCCTTCCTGCACTGGTTCTCGAAACTGATGAAATTTTTACCTTCGCTGGGCAGCACGATGGCGCAATCATTCATCTTGCCGCAGTCCACTGCGTGTACCTCTAGCTTCTCGACAGATCTGAAATAGTGCATACATCTGCAAAAAAAAAAAACAAATTTTTTTATTTAATTTATTTTCGCGAGACATTTCATCATTTCGCAAGTTTTCTATACATACCGGTCACAGATGAATTTTTTTCCATCGTGCCTGCTCAGCTGTGCGCTCACCAGCCGGGATAAGTTCTTAATCAGTACAAAGTGCCCTACATCACCATGCTCTTGATTCGGTGTGTAGAGCAGGTTGACATGCTGATCCCTCTTGTTGCTGGTGAGACGCAGCGGAAACACCTTCGATCCATTCTCCGCCTCGAAGGTGTACACGTTGATGGAGATGCTATTGAGCTGTTCAAATTTTCCAATTTGTCCCAGAGACATTGGGAACTCAACGCCTTGCAGATTTAGCGTGGAAGCATAGTGCAAGTATGAACTTGGGCGATCGGTATGCTGTTCAGCAGGATGGAGAGCGGCGACCACTGCCCACGCGAAACACGCATTGTCCGGGGATTGTACACTGATCGTGGCTTTCTTCAATATCAATTCCCGCGGCAACTTGATGTGACACCCTGCGCGCAGCGGATTGTACTTGTTGACATTGACGGTGATGTTGAGGATTCGCGTCAATGCCCATCCGCTGTCGCGTTCCTGGAACTCTTCCAGCGATGCCAGGGTGGGTTCGATAACGCATCGTTGGTACCACTCCTGCAGATCAGATGTGCGGAAGAGTTCACAGTTTCGGGTGTTGATGCTTTTACAAGCATGCTTGTCACCAGCCACAAATTCACCGTTGAACACAGTGTTCACTTTCAGGTTTTGATGTTTCCTCAAAGCACCCCGCACATGCTCCAGCACGATGGTCCCTGCATCTTGGAGGAAGTTGCGCGGCTCGATGTAGTTTGAATTTAGCACGGCACCAGTTAATACGCGGCTATCGAACGCAGCGTCTATTTCGCGCCATAAAAGTCTCGTACTCGAATGTCCGGCACCTTCACGCACGAAACGTCCGCGCAACGAATGTCTCAGTCCTTCGAGATGCGCGATTCGAGCAACCAATGATTGTCGAACACCAATCGATAATCGCGGGCGTTTTATGCGACTCTGTTCTTCCAACGATTCAATGCACTCGTTGCACCGTTCTTCCCACGCGAGGTACTCTTCCCGGGAAATCAATCGTGCAGATTGATCCAACAATTGACTGGTTACTTGCGCGAATTCTTCCATGATCATAAATGGAACGTAAATGTACTGCGTCTTTTTTTATGCAACACGTTGCAACGATTTGAGACCATGTGCAGTTTAGAGCACATATTTATATCCTCATCATGATTTGGTATCTCTGTCTAACTCTTTTGGCGTACTCCATCCCTCAAATTGCATTAGTTTCTGCTAATACAGCATAATTCATTCTTTTTTGGCGTACCTCCTCCCTCAAATGCATTAGTTTCTGTTGACACAGCATAATTCTTTTTTTTTTTGGCGTACCTCCTCCCTCAAATGCATTAGTTTCTGTTGACACAGCATAATTCTTTCTATGATTCATGCATATGACGAATTAGCGCGCAAGATCATCCGGCATAGTTTCTGCTGATTCCGCATAATTCTAAGATTCGATGTTCCGAAAAGTATTATATTACATTCAACACGTGTCGATATTTTTTATATTACGTTCAACACGTGTCGATATTTTTTATCCTTGAGGATGGGGCTCAAATTACATGCGATCGTGTGATATGCTGTGACATTAAGATTGAAACATATGGAAAAAATTAATAGTTTTAAAATAAAATGTCGTGGTGGGGAAAGCAACTGCACCTCTATTTAAGCCAGTCTCTCGGACGCTATTCAATCAATCGCTCTGGAACCTCTCAGTGACTTTCGACATATACACATACAGTGCTTCGAAAAAATGTGCAGTACCGGTGTTGCGAATTATTACGTTCCAATCATGCAAGATGATGTATCGTCTTGTAAGAAGAACACATCTAACATGTAAGATTTTAATTTTTTCATACCATATCATCGTTATTTATTTATATGTTTTCCTGATAAACAGTAATTTTCATGATCGGACTCTTAGATCGCATCACACATCACGTATCATGGTTAGAAGATATGCGCTAACGCCTGCATCATATAAATATCTGGAAATTGGCATCAGCGTACAATCTATACCACTGGTGGAAATTGTTCTTGGCGACAATCGTGGGAATCAATTGTTGTTACATCTTCCAACATTGAAAACGCTAATGGAAAAACGCACAGACATCGAAAAACATGCACAATTAATTGGATCAGCACCGCTATGGATTGACGAATTGTTGGTAGAATTTTGTATAATGTATAATTCGCGAATTGTGAAGATGTCGATACATAATAAGTCTTTATATTTCAAATTAGAAACTATGAAGTTTTTATTTAATCTCGAGCGTTGTATCGACCATGTGTATTCACAGCTTTCCGATTATACACATCTTGTCCATGCGAAATTTTCAAATTTTGTCACCGTGTTACAACGACATGATGTTGCTGGTGAAACTTTAGATTCGTGTCACATCGCTAAAACTATATGTGACAGCGAATATTTCGATGGTGAATCTCTTATCGATTGCGAACTGTTGGCATGTGCCATGAATGATATTGTTGACGCTGCTCGCAGCAAATATTAAATTGTACAATTAGTACATTATTTGTAACAATATATATCATAAACATATATAATGTCTCAATTTTATTTATCCGTCTTCCTTCTCTCCTCTCTTTCCATGATTCATGCGTATAACGAATTAACACACAAAATCAGCCGATACAGTTTCGACCGATACAGCATAATTATATGTATGCGCGACTGCATCAATATGTAAGAGATGTGCGGATGAAATTTGAAACTTTTGTTAACTTGCTATAGCAAAAAAAAAAAAAGAAGATGTTACCTGTGAAACATTCGTTGCGCATCATGCTGCTAAAATCATACGCGATAGCGAATATTATGTAGATTGCAAACTGGTGGCAGGCGCCATCAATGATATTCTAGCTGATGCTCGTAGGAAAAAAAATGTTAAAATTATATTCTTTTTAATTTTAAATAAATTTTTTAAACACATATTATTTGCCCATTTTATTTATTCATCTTTCTCCTCGCCACCTAATTTTAAGATTTGGCGTTTATTTCGTTCGAGCTGAATGATGAGTGTAAAGAAGAAGGGAAAGAAGACATGTGTGAATAGTCATTGAAAATGAAGGTGGAGAACAAAGGTATCTTACTTTTTGCAAAGCTATGCACTTCTCGATTTCAAGTTATGAGTTTAGATGCACGAGCTTGGAGATACAGCGAGACCAGTTGCTCATCAAGCTTGACAGCTGACAGTCTGTTTTTTTTTCAAGTGAAACATTTTGTGAAAAAAAAAAAATGGGAATAACACGGATTGCACCGGAGTGCGACCCTGAGGTATGTACTTTAAAATATTTTTAACATTTATTGCGTTTAACTTTTTTAAATCGTGTGAAATCAATGTCAATGTCAATGTTGTATCACGGGTTTCTATCTTCTAGGACTCGCCACCCCCGTCACCACCTGGTTGGCAGTCGTCACCCTCACCATCACCGCCGTCTTCGTCGCCTCCGCAGCCTCGAATTGTATGTAAATGCTTTTGTACATTTTACTATGTTTAATGTGTCAATGATATATCGGCGTTTGTGTATGTGTTACAGAATTATGAACTGTTGGCGGCGCAAATAATGATATTGGAGCAGTTCCTGACTGGGATTATACCTGACAATGCATCCCGGGTGGTACAACCCCTAGATTTGCGGATGCGGCCGCGGTCGGAACTGGTGGTTGGTTCGACGATGGCTGCACGATTACGGCAACCCCGGGTGCCATACAGGCAGATTGGGCCCCTGCAGCGGTCGCGGTCCTCATCACCTGAATGGATAGATGTGAGCAGGCCGCAGCCGTTGCCGTCGTCATCACACCCAGGCTGGGTGATGGCGCCTCCGGGGCCCCCATCGCAATCGACATCATCCTCGCCATCATCATCATCTGTCGATACGGTACCCTGGTGGCCGCCATCGACGCCGTCACAGCCATCGTCACCATCGCAACCATATTCACCATCGCAGTCGCCATCATCGCCATCATCGCCTGCATCGCCTGCAGCGCCCCTGTCGCCCCCATCACCCCCGTTACCACCTTCCCCCTTTTTAGAATAGTTTTTATTTTATTGTTTTATATATTTTTTCTTTTTTTATATTTACTATTATAATTATTATCGTTTTATTCTATATATTTTGTAACAATATATATTTTTAAACATATATTATTTGTCAATTTCATTTACCCGTCTTCCTCCTCGCAACCTAATTTTAAGATTCAGCATTTCTGCTGACGCCGCATAATTATGTATCATTCACGCCTTCTTCGTGCCGCGATAATGACATCACCCTGCACGGCTGCTCCAGGGGGATTCAAGTTACGCGAGATCGCGCGAGACGCAGCGATGCTTTAAAAATTATCTTTAGAATGCACGCGATTGTACCACCAAGTAACGCTGTCTCTTTCCCTCCCTAGAATTTTAGCTTTAAAGTAATGCTCTACCTCTTTCCCTCCTCCAAGTACATTGTCTAATAAATTATTATTTCTCTGTGTTGGGGGAAAATATTTGGGGGGGGGGTCATCCTGTCCTTCTGAAAAAATTTGTGGGGCGGGTTGGGGTTTAAAAGAGATTTTTGGGGGTCATCCTGTCCCTCTGAAAAAATTTATGGGGCGGGTTGGGGTTTAAAAGAGATTTTTGGGGGTCATTCCTCCTCTGAAAAAATTTCCGACGGTGGGTCCGGTCTGGAGAGGTCTCCACGGCCGCTCGGCCCGGACTGATCCCCTCCATCATCGCGGCTTCCCCCACTCCGCGGCACGTGCGCGCGCAACCGGTCTTCCTCCCCCCGCAGGCCCCGCGCCCATGTTTCCCTCCGCCGCGCTCCCCCGCGCGCCCTCACTTCCCCCCGCCCCCGCGCTCCCCTCAGAGGACCTGGTTTAGAACTGTCCTAGTATTACTACTCACCGTTGTTCTTGTTTCGAGTCACTCTAAAAACCCACAAAGTTGCGTTCCAATCGGTGAGTCCGGGTTCGCGGTGTTCCCTTGTAAGTAGGGTAGTACAAGCAGATAAAAGTGATGATAATTTCTCGGCATGTATATAACTTACTTAAATCTACAAACGGGATTTTTAAATTTGCATTACAGGCTTAGATAAAAAAGTTGAAAAAGTATCCTTCGTTATTATTTTCTTCCCTATTCCGAACAATTACACTTTTGTGGGAACCGACGGAACATGTCACCTAAATAGTAAACTAATCCTTCCAGCCCTAATACTTTTTTTTAAAGAGAATAGAAAGATGCATCGATAGGTGTATAAAACATATGCAGTTCCATTAATAAAAATGAGGTGGTTTAGAGCTTTTATTGAATAAAAAGTTTTTTATTAATTTTTACTTTTGCAAATTCTTGTCAACTGAATACTGACTCACTTTTGTTGGAAATTTTTTTTCATCAGTTTCGCAGAAATACCTGAAAACCGTTGCGGTCGTTTTACATATATGGATTTGGGAGACAAATATCATAGCTTCGTACACATTTCAAACTTTTCTTGTATTTGGAAAAATGTTAATAAAAAAATTAAATAACAATTTAAATAATAATAAAATGGAAAAATTTGTTTGCAAGGGATAAATTTGTTGAGAGAAATTTATTCGATGAGAATTTATCCAACGAATAAAGATACTCTTTTTTATGCGAAGAGCGTTTCATCCGTAGTACATGCATAGGTAAGTAGTAGAGTTGCGTCAAGTGCCCTGCCCAGTGGCGAATGACGAAGGACGAGGATCGTTCTGTTCTTATCTCCTAATACGCATTCAAAATGAGAATTTCAAATTGGGTCAGCCAATGTTGAATAAATTTTGGTACAACGCGTCGCTTTCGCGAATTCTGATGAAAATGTAATTTGATGTTGTCCACATGCCTGATTTCTTTTACTGTTTTGGTGTCTACTTGTGTACACGGCAATAGGTGAAATTAGTAATTCAGATGTGTACATTAGAAACAATATTGTTCATTTCCAATACTACACCTCTACATATATGTACAGGGTCATCGTTTAATCCTGCAACCCCCGCGCGCGCGAACCTGTAAAATGGCAACAACGACTCACGGACGCATTCCACTACAACCATGCACCGGCCCAGCGGACAGCTGCCGGCGATCGATGGACAAGAGTGATGCCCAAGCTTCGAAAATTTTAGTGTCGCAAAGAGCTAGGTATTGGGAATTTCCCGGCCCAGGTAATCGAGCCGCGCGCTCCGCTTTTATGATCGGTTTACCACTCGCACCCCAGATTATTGTAATGAGGTTTGAAAATAATGTAAACTGATCTCGTACCCGCCTCAATTTCGAAAATTTTGCTGCGACAAGGTTGACCGCGACGCTATACCCTTGTACGGAGAGATTTTTCGCCACCTGCTTGTAAAAGCCACAATAATGGCACATCGTTCCAAAAAATGACATTAACGGAGGCTAGTATAGGCGTGGCGTCAAGTAGCTAAAACATTCAAACACAAAAATTCAAATACCGCTACAATCAAAGACACGTCCCATTAATTACCCCTTACGTCTGATCTAGGTATGCACCGCATTCAGGATAAAGTCATAAAAAAGAAAACCAGAACAATAGATTCTGAGGTCTGTAGAACTAACACATAATTGAATAAAAATTTAATTTCTCAATTTATGAAAGTAATGATACAGAAACAACTAGCCTATTGTTTATCAACACCACGAATTTTAAAAACGAATTTTAAAAGTACATTATTAAATAAACAGTTTGCGGCTTCCGGTTCAGGACGTGCAGGTGGTGACAGGCAGGTGCGAGAGAGAGTGGATTTGGCGGTGCGATAGGAAGTGAGAGGTGAGAGAGTGAAGGTAGAAGTGAGGAGAGTGAAAGGGAGAAGGGAAGAGTAGATAGGGTGAAGGGCAGGAGAGGAAGGTGAGTGGAGAGAGCAAAAAGTGAATAAGGGAAAGAGGAGCGTAGTTTTAAGGTTAGGGAGGTGGTTGGTGTTGGCGGGAAAGAAGGAGGAAGGTGAGAGAGAGGTGGCGGCATCAGGTGACCAGGGGGGAAACGAACAGGTAGGCGGGAAGATTCAAAAGAGGCTAGGGATTTATGTAGAGATAGGAAGAAGAGAAAATAGAAAGGGAAGAGAAAAAAAGCAGCGAAGAGAAAGAAGGGAAAGAAAATAAGTGGGCTGAGGAAGATGTCATCGGGGGGAAGCAAGGCAAGTAAGGAGGGGGAAGAGGGTAAGAAAAAGGGGAGACCGACAAATGTCGAGAGACTGGGGAGGGAAAGGGTGAATAGCACAGGAAGCACAGGAAGCACGGGTAGTTTAACGGAATGGTGGAAAAGAAAAAGAGAGGAGGAGGAGGGGGAAGAAGAAGTGAGGGAAGAAACGGGGGAGGGGGTGTTCGAGAACAGCAAGAAGACCAGAAGGTCCCCAGAGAAAGGGCAAGGAGGGGAATGGGGGGAGCTGGAAAAGTTGTTGTTAGAAATGAGGAAGGAGATGAGGGAAGGGTTAGATGAAGTGAAGGGACAGGGAAGGGGGATAAGAGAGGAAATGAGGAAGATTAAGGAGGAAATCAGGAGAGGAGAGGAAAAGTGGGCACAGGAGAGGACAGAGATGTGGGGAAAGTTGGAGAGGTTGGGAGAGAGACTGGAAGCAGTGGAGAGAGGAGAGGAGGGAAGGAATCAATGGAAAGAGATCTCTCCTCTAGGAAAGGATTAGTAGGATGGAGAGAGGAAAGAGGGGAGGTGAAGAAGTAGGAGAAGAGGTGACGGAGAAAATGCGGAAAATAGAGAGAAGGCTGGAGGAGAAGGAGAGAGAAGAGAGGAGAAAGAATATAGTGGTAAAAGGTATTAAGGTGGGGGGGGGGGAAGGCTAGAGAGGGGGTGGAAAGCATTATGAAGGAAATAGGAGCAAAACTGGACGTAATTAGTGCGAAATGGGTGAGTGTGGGGGGGCGGGAAAGGGGAGAGCGATTAATAGTGGCGAAACTAGGGAGCATGGAGAATAAAAGAGAGGTGATGGGAAAGAAAAGGGACTTAAAAAGCTGGGCAGTGAGGATAACAGACGACTGGACATGGAAAAAGAGGAAGATGCAATGGTTGATAAAGGAAATAGCCGAGATAGAGGAAAGGAAAGGTAGAAGAGTAAGGGTGAGCTACGGGAGGATAAGGATTGACGAAGAATGGTGGAAATGGGACGAGGAAAAAGAGGTGTTAAGAGACAGACGAGGGAGGGTGAGGATAGAGGAGGAAAAGGGGAAGGGGGAAGAGGAGGTGGGTACGCAGGGCAAGGGGGGATAGGAGAGGAAGAGAAGGGGAGGGCGAATACAGAGAAAGACAAAGAGAGGGGTTGGAGAAGAGGGGGCAGGGGGATATGGGAGAGGAGGAGGGGTGGAGGATAGGATTCTGGAACGTAGCAGGAATAGGAAAGAAGGATAGGGATTTCTGGAGGACGATAGAGAGTTGGGATGTGGTAGTGTTAATGGAAACCTGGGTGGAGGAGAAGGGCTGGGAAAGGGTTAAAGAAAGACTACCGAAGGGGTACAGATGGGAGGCACAGGCAGCAAAACGAAGGAACAAGAAAGGAAGGGCGATGGGAGGGATGATAATAGGGGTGAGGAAGGAGATGATGGAGGGGGAAGGAAGGATATGGGGGAAGGGGGAGATGGAGGGGATAATGATGGCGGAATTTAGGGTAGGGGTAGAAAGGTGGAGAGTGGTGGGGACGTATGTGAACGGGGACATGGAGACGAAGCTAGAGGAAATGAAAGAATGGATGGAGGGGGTAGAGGAGGGGAGGAAGACGGTTATAGGGGGGGACTTTAACGCAAGGACTGGAGAGAAAGGGGGGAGGCAATAACGGGGGAGGAAGGGGAGGAGGGTGGAAGGAAGTCGAAGGACAAAAAGCAAAACGCGGACGGAAAGAGGTTATTGGAGAGACTGCAAGAAACTGGATGGGAGATATTCAATGGGAATACGGAAGGTGACGAGGAGGGGGAGTTCACATATACAGGGGCAATAGGAGAAACAGTTATAGACTACGTGATAGGGGATGGTGAGGTAAAAGAGAAGGTAAAAAGACTGGAGATAGGGGACAAAATTGATTCAGATCACCACCCAATAATAGTATGGATGGAGAGGGAAGAAAGGAGGGGAAAGCAAAGGAGAGACGGTGGCGCGGGGGGATTGGACGGTGGAAGGGAGAGAGAAGTTTAGAGCAGGAATTAGATGGGGGAAGGAAAGGGGGGGGGATAGAGGAAGAACTGGAGGAGAGGATGAAGGAGTTTAGGAAAGGCTTGGAGGAGGGAAAGAAGGAAGGGATGGGACACAGGAAAAGAGGGCGGTGGGATAGGGAATGCGAGCGGAAAAAGAAGGAAGTAAGAAGGGTGCTGAGGGAATGGAGAAGGGGGATAAGGGGAAAAGAGGAGTATAGGGAGGCAAAGAGGGAATACAATGAATGGTGTGAGGGAAAGAGGGAGGAGGAGAGAGAGAGGTTCAAGAAAGAAGTGGAAGGGATAAGAAATGAGGGAGAGGTATGGGAGATGGTTAACAGGGAAAGAAGAGGCAGGAAGAGGGTGAACGAGGAAATAGGGATGGAAGAGTGGAAGGAATACTTCATGGAGTTACTAGGAGGGGTGGAGGGGAGAGTTATAAGAGGGAGGGTGGGGGAAAGGGAGGGAGATGATGAAGAGGAGATAAGCAGGGAAGAGATAAGGAAAGTAATAAGCAAGTTGAAGGATGGAAAGGCAGTAGGGGGTGACGGAATACCGAATGAAGTATGGAAGTATGGAGGGGCAGAAGTGGAGGAATGGGCGTGGAAGGTATGCAATAGGATCTGGAGGGGAGAAGGTTGGCCGGAAAAGTGGAAGGAAGGGATAATAATACCGATTGTAAAGAAAGGAGATGGGAGGCGAAGGGAGCAATACAGGGGGGTGACGCTAATGCCGACGCCGTACAAAGTTTACGTGTCGGTGTTGGCGAATAGGTTAAAGGAAGAGATGGAGAATAAGAGGATGGTACCACCGAATCAAACGGGCTTCAGGGAAGGCATGGGGACGATTGACAACATATATGTGCTTAACTATGTGATACATAGGCAGATAAGCAGGGAAAAAGGGAGGATGATTGCCATGTTCGTAGACCTGAAGGCGGCGTTTGATTCGGTGGACAGGGAGGTGTTGGAGAGGGTTATGGTGGAAAGGGGAGTAAGGGAGGGGTTACGGAAAAGAATAGGAGAGGTGATAAGGGAGACAAAGAGTAGGGTGAGAGTGGGCAGAAATACAACGGAGGCTTTTTGGACGGCGAGGGGGGTCAGACAGGGGTGCCCGTTGAGTCCATACCTTTACAATTTGTTGACGGCAGACATGGAGGAGGAATTACAGAAAGGGAAAAAGGGAGGGGTAAAGGTGGAGGGAATGGGTAGGATTTGCACTACGGCGTACGCGGACGACGTCGTATTACTAGCTGAGGAGGAGAAGGAAATGGAGGTACTGATAAGGGGACTAGAGAGGTATCTAGATGGGAAAAGACTGTTGCTGAATGCACATAAGACAAAAGTAATGAGATTTAGAAAGGGAGGAGGAAGGTGGAGAAAAGTAAGATGGATGTGGAACGGAAGAGAACTGGAGGAAGTGAAGGAATTCAAGTACTTGGGTTTCACGCTGATGCGTAACGGAGGATGCATGGCACACGTGAGAGAAAGGGTGGAAGGGCGGGGGTGGTGATGAGGCAGGTATGGGGAATAGGGAAGAGGAGGTTTGGAAAAGATTGGGAGATTTGGAGAAGATTGTAGATTTGGGATAGGTTAGTGTGGAGGGAGTGGATGGCTCTGGAAGGGCGCTCCATCGGCAGTCGGCTTGCCGGCATGTAGTCGATGGGGAACTCCGATGGGTTCCATGTTCTCTCAACTGGGTCGTCGACTCTGGTGGTACCCCCCGGGCCTTTGGCCGCGAGGGGAGGATCCAGCGTCAGCCCAGGGCGGAGAACTTGGACGAAGTTGGAGGCCCGACCGGGGTAAGACCATGTACCGCACCTCCACGTCGGTGCTCCCGGGGTCCCTACACGACACTGTCGGGTAGGGGCGCGGACGCGGGCATGGCATTCATCGCGGCACGTTGGATCTGATCCGCGTGCCGGGCAGGACCGCAGTCGCGGAGCGCTATCCCCGACTGCGGTGTGGCCCCCAATTTATTGGGGAAGCCTGGAAGCGTATCGCTTCCGGGAGTATCGTAATCCGTGGCGGTGGAACGACGACCCCTCGTCGAGAGAGTCATCTCTCGCGAGGGTATGCGAAGCCACCACGGACCGATGATCTTGCCTTAACCGGCCGGATCGCGAGGTAAGGAAAAACCTCTATAATCAAACCCCCAACCCTGAGCCCCAACGGTGGTGCCAGGGCACGTGTTCCCTCTCGCGAGGGGCACGTGGGCGGAGGGGGTATGCTCCGCCTAACAGTGATCCGGCTGGGGAAATGTCGCCCCCCAGACGTAGCCCGCGCCCTTAGGGGCCCGGGTATAGACTTCGCAACGGCAGGCCACCTCTACCGTTGCGCGACTCCCTTAAAGTGGTTACTTGTGGGACACTTATGGAGTCAATACTACGCGGTGTAGCGCATACACCACCGGCTGGCGACCGGTCAACAACGCCCCCGACCGGAGACCGGGTAATGTCGCCGTCTAGCGAGGACCGGTGCACGATCGCTTCGTGCGGGTCACCGGCCTCGTACGAGGACCAGTATACGATCGCGGTTTCGCGGGTTGCTGGCCTCGGGGAGGGAGGGGAGGGGACAGGTTATGGGAATGACCTGCCCACGGGAGAGGGAGCGTCCAACGCCCCTGCACCCGGGCGCGTCCAGTGCGCTGGAGAGATCACCGGGGACGGTCGGGTTGGTGGCCCGAGCACCGTTACACCGGGGTGCGCGTCGGGAGACCACTCTATCCCGACGCAAGACATAGATGGGGAGTGGGAGGACATCCCCGTCCCGAGCGAGGTGAAAGCCTCAGCCCCACGAGTCGGGAGCGCTCGGCGTGCGGTGCCACGTGTCACCAGGGGTGCACCGTACGTGAGGAGCGTGGAGATTCCGACGGCGGAGGAGAAGTCCCATCTCCTCGGCCTGCGGGACGAGGTCGCGGCGCTCATGGGTCGGCTCGACCCGGGCGCCGTTTCGATCGCGGCCACCCCGCGATGCGCGTCGCCGGCAGGGTCCGCCCGGTCGACGACGCTGGCGCTGGAGGTCGAGGCTGCGCGGTGGTTCCCCCGCGTAGTCCTCGCCAGATGCGACGCGCCCGTCTCGAGGCCGGTCGTCATCTCCTCGGACGAGGAGGGGGAGGAGAGGAAACCCGGGGCGAGCGCGGGCGCTCGTGGGGCGGGGTCGGCGTCCATGGACGTCGACAGCGAACCCGTCCCGGGCCCGGCCCGGCGCGAGGGCAAGAGGGGGGTTGTCCCCCTAGTCGCGTCGGAGACCGAGGAGGAGGGGCCGACGGAGGTGTGCCCCGGCGACGTCCCCTTACCGTGTTCGTCGGATGGCCTCACCGACGGGGGTGGGAGGCCCGGCTTTGTGCCGGGCAAGCGCGGACGTAAGCCGGGGGTCTGGACGGACCCCCGGCGGCTCGGCCCGGGCATGAAGGCCCTGCCGACTCGCTCGGACCTAAGAAACTGGGCCGAGACGATGTCGGTGGGGGGCCTTGCCGGACAGGCGCAGCGCGAGCTTGACGCGGTCGCCGCGGTCGTGAGTGCCACTGGTCACATGAAGACCACCGACATGCGTGCGATCCGCGTCGCCATAAGGCGCGCTTCGGCGTTGGCCGCGGAGCTCACCGGCAGGGCGGAGAGGGGCGAGAACCCCGACAGGCCGGCCAGGGAGGTGGTCTTCCGCCAGGGGCAGTGGGAGAAAAAGTCCCACAGCCTGGCGGCGCAGGTGCGGGCCCTGACGGAGCAGGCGCACACCCTGGGAGAGTTCCTGCACGTCAGGGAGCGGGAGCTCGAGTTCCTGCGGGGGAAGTATACCCGCCTGGAGACGCGGGCGAGGGCCAAGGGCGTGGACGTGACGGAGGCGGAGGCTATGCCCTTCCACCCGTCCGTCCCGCTGCCCACCCGCGCCGAGCTCCTCCCGTCCTGCGTGCCCCCCTGGACGGACGACGGCGGTGCCGTGCCGGGGGCTGCCCCGGGTCCCTCGTCGGCGGCGAGGCCGGGCTCTCTGCCGCGCGAGCCGACGGAGAGCGGCGCTCCCGCGGCGACGCAGGGGGTAAAGAAGAAGAGGAGGAGGGAGCGTTCCCCCCTGCCCCCGACCCCGACGCCGGGCCCGGCGTCCGGTGGCGGCGGAGCGAGCGCTCCTGCCGAGCAGCCGTGGGACGCGGTGCTGCGGCGGATGGAGGGCCTGGAGAGGCGCGTCGACGCGCGCCTCCTGGCCCTGGGCCGGGTAATGGTCGGTCCGACTTCCGGGCCGGCCGCTCAGCCGACGGCCCTGGCCCTCCAATGGGCCGAGATCGCCGGGGGCGCCTCTGCCGGGAGCGGGGTTTCCGCCCCGTCCCGTAAGGGGGGCAAGCCGAGCGGGGCTCCGCGGGTCGCGGGCGCTGGCGCGACTGCCAGCGGCCCTGCGGGCGCGCCCTCGGGCGAGCGAGGGGTTGTTCCCCCGCTTACGGCCCCACCCCGCTCGACCTCGAAGGGGAAGAAGGCGACCGGCCCCCGGGGCTCCCGGCTTCGGTGTTGCCCGATGTCCGGGCGAAGACGGGCGCTCCCGCGGCTGCGAAGCAGCAGCAAAAGGGGGCCGCCAAGAAGAAGGCCGGGAAGGCGAGGGCAGCTGCCCCCGCGACGCCCGTGGCGTCGAACACCCCGGCCTCGGCCCCCGGCCCGTGCGGCGTTGCCGCGGAGGGCACATGGGCGCAGGTGGTGGGCCGCAAGGCGAAGAGGGCCGCGCGGAGGGCGGCCGGAGCGGCCGCTAGCGGTGCCGGTGCGGGGGCTCGGCCGAAGACGGCGGCCCCCCAACAGGCTCGCACACCCGGGTCTCCCCCAGTTGCGATCCCGCGCGCTCCCAGGACGGCGGCGGTGACGATCACCGCCCCCGTGGGAGGGGAGGAGAGTTTCTCCGCGCGGGTCGCGGGCGCGATGGCGGCGATCAACGTCGCCGACCTCGGCATCGCAGCGATGCGGCCGAGGCGCGCCGTGACCGGGGGTTGATCCTGGAGATTCCAGGATCGCAGAGCTCGGCCAAGGCTGCGGCCCTCAAGGCGAGGCTGGCGGAGCAGCTGGGGGGCACCGGCATCAAGGTGCAGTGCCCCCAAAAACTGGCCGAGTTCCGGGTGTGCGGGCTCACCGAGCTCGCGACCGTGGAGACGGTTCGGGGGGCAATCGCGGCCCGGGGGGCCTGTCCGGCGGAGGACGTCACGGTCGGCGCTAAGCGACCGGACACCGCCGGACTCTTCTCCCTCTGGGTCCGCGCGCCCGTGGCAGCTGCTGCCAAACTGTTAAGGGCGTCCACCGTCGTGCTGGACTCCCTGATGGCCCGCGTGGTACCGCTGGCGCAGCGGAAGCTACAGTGCTTCCGCTGCCTAGAGTTCGGCCACGTCAGGGCCAAGTGCAGCGGCCCCACGGACAGGAGCGGCGCGTGCTACCGGTGCGGTAAAGACGGACACGCGGCCCGCTTCTGCGAGGCCCCCCCCGTCTGCCCGCTCTGCGCGGCGGCGGACCTGCCCAGCGGGTATAGAATGGGGGGACCGGCTTGCCGGCCCCCTCCCGTGACCCGCGCTGCGGCCCGGGGCCGCAGGGGCGCGAAGCCCACCCCGGCTTCTTCGTCCGCCGCGGGTGTCCCGCCCGCGATCCCCGCGCCCTCCGCGTCTCCGCCCCCGGCGTCCCCGTCGGAGGCTATGGAGACAGCGCCGCTGGCCTCGGCATCCGTGGCCGGTGCGGGCGCGGGGAAGAGAAAGGAACGAGAAGAGTCGGACGCTCCGACCAGCGGCCTCTCTTCCCCGGCTCGCGGGGGGTCCCCCGTGGTAGGCGGGGGACGGAAGAAAAAGGGAAAGGGGGGGAGCAGCCCAGGGCTCCCCCGGCGTGTCCGCCGCCGGTCGGGAGGGAGGCCTTTTTAAAGGCCACGGTGGTCCCTCCGACGGCGGGCGCGACAACGAGGGAGGAGGACGCGGCCGAGGCGCTGGGGTTGGCGCGCTCGGTCGCGGCCTCGTACGGAGGTGCCCACTTCCCGGACGACGAGGAGAAGCGTCCGGCGCCCCCGATTGCCAACGGGAGCGCGGTCCAGCCAGAGGAGGTGTCGGGGGGGGGCCGACCTTGAGACTTGCTAATGTCTCGAGGCCCCCCGATACTCCTCATGAACGCGTGCCACTCCATGCGAGCGCACGACCTGCTTGAGCAGGCTCGCATTGAGATGGGCGTTGGGCTGGCCGTCATCGCCGAGCCGTATCCGCTGGCGGACCGATGTTCTCGGTCCACCAACCCGGATCGGCAGGTGGCGATGACGTGGGAAGTGGGAAGAGGAGCCCCGTCGTGCGTGGTCGTCCAGCACGGACGGGGCTGGATGGGCGCGAGATGGGGAGGCTTCCTCGTGGTCGGCTGCTACCTGGCACCGAGCCTGAACGTCCCGGAGTTCGAGGACCGGCTGAGCGAGGTGGGGGCGTTTCTAGCCCCCCAATTAGCTCGGCCGGTGGTCCTTCTGGGGGACTTCAATGCCCACGCTCGCGAGTGGGGCTCCCCCAGAACGGACTGCCGGGGCGAGGTGCTCCTCGAGTGGGCGGAGGCGATGGGGTTCGTCCTTAAGAACCCCTACGCGGTCACGACGTTTCGCGGGTCGCGGGGCGAGTCGGTTATCGACCTCGTCTGGACCACATGTACGTCATGCTGGCCACCTCCGCCGCCACGCTTCCTCCCGCTCGTGCCGGTAGACAGCCGCCGCGCTGGGCGCTCAAAAAGCTAGATGCTAGCGCGGCCCAGATGGCGTCCTCCGTCGTCGCCTGGCCTTCCCTGCCGGGCGACGTCCTCGACGACCCCTCCAACGGCGCCCTATGGCTCCGGCGGGCGTTGCAGCGTGTCTGCGACGCCACGATGCCGCGAGTCGGGCCGCCGGGCGGGGGTCGGAGGTCGGTGTACTGGTGGTGCGAGGAGATCGCCGATCTCCGCGCGACGAGCGTCCGCGCTCAGCGCCAGTACACCAATGCCCGCCGTCGAGACCGACGGCGGGTGACGGAGGACCAGCTGCAGGAGCTGCGCTCCGTGTTTTCCGCGGCGCGCAGAGAGCTCCGTGCAGCCATAGCCCGGGCCAAGACCCGTTCGCACGAGGAGTTCCTCGAGACCCTGAATCGGGACCCTTGGGGGCGCCCGTACAAGGCCGTGTCCGTGAAACTCGGTCCTTGGGCGCCCCCTGTCACGGAGGGTCTCGAGCCCCGGTTTCTCCTGGAGGTTTTGTCGGCGCTGTTTCCCCCTCCCCCGGTTCCGGGGGAGGGTGGCGTCGACGCTTCGGGGGATCCGGAGCTCGCGTGGGGCACCGCCATAGCGGATGCCCCCAGGGTCTCGGACGAGGAACTCGAGTCCGCGGTGCGTCGAATGCGTTCGAAGAACGCTGCACCCGGACCGGACGGTGTGCCTGGGCGTGTCTGGGCCTGCGCGATGAGCGCCCTAGGGAGCGGCCTCAGGCGCGTCTTCGACGCGGCCTTGAGGACCGGGAGGTTTCCCCGCGCGTGGAAAGAGGCGAGGCTGGTGGTGCTGCGAAAGCCTGGTAAGCCCGCAGATTCACCCTCGGCCTATCGGCCGATCTGTCTCCTCGACGAGGCGGGCAAGCTCCTGGAAAGGATCATAGCTGCCCGCCTCATGGACCATCTCGGAGCTGCGGAGTTCCCGGATCTGTCCGACCGCCAGTTCGGTTTTAGGCGGCAGCGATCGACCGTAGATGCCATCCTACTGGTTCGGTCGCTGTCGCGCCGGGCGGTCGAGGGGGGCGGTGTCAGCGTGGCGGTGTCTCTAGACATCGCCAACGCGTTCAACACCGTCTCCTGGGCGGCGATCGAGCGGGCGCTGGTATACCATCGCGTCCCGCTCTACCTTCGCCGCCTGATCTGGGACTAACTCCGTGGCCGAGTGGTCTCCTACGTCGGGCGAGACGGGGACGGGGTGGCTCGCGTGCACCGCGGCGTGCCACAGGGGTCCGCTTTAGGGCCCCTGCTATGGAACCTGGCGTACGACGCGGTGCTGCGGGTGGAGTTGCCATCGCCTGACGTGTCGTTCGTGTGCTACGCCGACGACACGCTGGTGGTGGCCTCCGGGCCGAGGTGGCTGGCAGCACTAGACCTCGCGGAGAGAGCACTGCGGCTCGTCATCCCCGCGATAGAGGCGCTCGGTCTGCGAGTCGCCTTCGATAAAACGGAGGCGGTATGGCTCGCGGACAGGGTGGGAACTGGCATTCCCGTCGGAGCGTCTCTAAGAGTCGGGGAGGCCTGCATCAGGGTCGGCCGATCGATGAGGTATCTCGGTCTGACCCTGGACACCTACTGGCGATTCGCGCGTCACTTTCGGGTCCTGGGCCCCAGGTTGGAGCGACAGGTGTTCGCCTTCGGGCGCATCATGCCCAACCTGGGAGGCCCGCACGAAACAGTTCGGCGACTATACGTGACGGTCGTCCGGTCCATGGCGCTCTACGGAGCGCCGGTCTGGGCCGGCGACCTGGGGGGCTGTCGCGTGGGGCGAGACCTTCTGGCAAAGGTTCATCGCCGCGCAGTCCTCCGTGCCGTGCGGGCTTACCGCACAGTGTCACACGCCGAGCTGTCGGCGCTGGGTGGGTCCCCACCATTCCATCTGCTTGCTGAGATGGAGGCGGAGGTGTACTTCGCCTCGCACGATCTCAGCGGAGCGAGGGACCCCCTGGCGCCGGTCGGACCCGACGCGCGGGACCAGGCCCGGCGACCAGAGATGGGCAGAAAATTATTTCAAATAAAAAATTAAATTCGTCTAAAAGACGAAAATTTTATTCGAGACTCATGAATAAGATTTACCCCGAGTCAATATTTAATCGTAGCGCTCATAATTGAAATCATGGGTATTCAATCGTCGGCCACGATTGAATTACTTCAGCCAGAGAATTAAAATCGTCGGCCATGATTGAACTACTTCAGCCAGGGAGTTCAATCGTGGCTCGCGATTGAATTGCCTTCTGCCATGGGTAGTCTAATCATGAATGAATGAACAGTGTTCTCGTATTCAATCCTATTTAGTCGACTGAAGCTCGATAACCTCGAGACTTGCGAGAGCCTTTGATCGATGCCGCGCGATGCCCGAGCCGAGCGACATTGTATCGTTCACCCGTCTAAACTGACGCCTGGAGTTGCTTGGCGATGTGTCATCGATTATACGAAAAGTGAATTTCTTTATTTTTCATCGTATCAATATGACAGTGACACCGATGGATTCCTGGCGTTCTCACGATTAATCGGTCAGAAAATAATTGAAATCAGACTACTTTTAATGGAGTTAGGTGTAAATTGTGTAAATTAATTGTATGCATATGTAATTTCGTTAATTATGGCCCAAATTATGTCAAGTTTGTTATAATTTTTGCCAGGGAAACAGAAGGAGACAATTGATGTCACTTTCGTGCATATCCGATAAAGTAAGAAACGAGTAAATACTATTAAAGTATACATATGTACAGGGAAAAGTAACGACAAAAATAATTCTTCTCAACTAGAATCGTATTTTAAAGCACTGCTTTAAAATTTCCTAACATTTGTATGTATATGTAAGTAGTGCTCGTTAACCTGATCCAAATTCCAAAATCATGATCCCTATCATTCTGCCTTTATTGAGGAGTCGAAGACATATTATGTAAGGACCCTTCAGTAGCGAACGCTCGACACGGATCGCCGAGAACCATGGGGTCACAAAAGACAAGGATAGCACTAGCCATTAAGAACGGAAAAATGTTAATTTCTTTATCGGATATGCACGAAAGTGACATCAATTGTCTCCTTCTGTTTCCCTGGCAAAAATTATAACAAACTTGACATAATTTGGGCCATAATTAACGAAATTACATATGCATACAATTAATTTACACAATTTACACCTAACTCCATTAAAAGTAGTCTGATTTCAATTATTTTCTGACCGATTAATCGTGAGAACGCCAGGAATCCATCGGTGTCACTGTCATATTGATACGATGAAAAATAAAGAAATTCACTTTTCGTATAATCGATGACACATCGCCAAGCAACTCCAGGCGTCAGTTTAGACGGGTGAACGATACAATGTCGCTCGGCTCGGGCATCGCGCGGCATCGATCAAAGGCTCTCGCAAGTCTCGAGGTTATCGAGCTTCAGTCGACTAAATAGGATTGAATACGAGAACACTGTTCATTCATTCATGATTAGACTACCCATGGCAGAAGGCAATTCAATCGCGAGCCACGATTGAACTCCCTGGCTGAAGTAGTTCAATCATGGCCGACGATTTTAATTCTCTGGCTGAATTAATTCAATCGTGGCCGACGATTGAATACCCATGATTTCAATTATGAGCGCTACGATTAAATATTGACTCGGGGTAAATCTTATTCATGACGAATAAGACTAAAGTATTTTTTATTTGATACGTCATTTAAATAATTTTTTATTTAAATAATGCCCATCTCTGCCGGCGACGCACGGGAGCCAGATGGATCGACTGGCTCTCCCTCCCGGAACATCGGGGGGGGGACGCGTCGTCGGGGCGCTGCTGCCCATTCTCGGGGAATGGGTGGGGCGTAGGTACGGCAGGCTGACCTTCCGCCTGACACAGTTGCTCACCGGAGTCGGTTGCTTCGGTGACTTCTTGTGTCGCATCGGGCGGGAGGAGGCGCCGCAGTGCCACAGCTGCGGCCGGGGCGACGTGGACTCGGCGGACCACACTCTGGCCAGGTGTGCGGAGTGGCTGGACGACCGCCGAGTCCTGGAGCTGCAGCTGGGTCCCGATCTCTCGCTGGCGACGGTCGTGCGTCGCATAGCGGGGGATCGGGACTGTTGGGAAGCCATGGCCTCCTTCTCCGAAGCAATAATGCTGGAGAAGGAGGAGGCGGAGAGGGACCGCGAGAGGGCGAGCCGGGGAGGCCCGAGCCAAGCGGTCAGGAGGAGGCGGCGCGGGAGAAGAAGATGACCCGGGGCCGGGGGAGGTCGTGCGGCGACTTAGTTGCGTAAGTCGCCCCGCTCCCCCGGGTGTTAGGCCCCGGGCCGCGCCGTCCCGCTACTCCCCGCCATAGGGGATTGGGACGGGGCCGCGCCACGCAACAGGCGCGGCCGTTATGCCCTCGGTGCGCCGCCCCCTCTGTGTCGGAGAGGGACGCGCGCCGGGGGACATCAGGAAGGAGTCGAGAAATGCGGCGGCCCTCGTTATCACGAAGGGCCGCCGCGTTCGGCGAGTCGTGGCATCGGACTTGCCAGGGCCGCGGCGGCGTCGCGTGGTACGGAGAACGGGGGGGGGACCATGTTAAAGTCCCCCCCCCCCCGGGGAGCGGCGGCCGCCGCTCCCGTCTGAGCGATCGAGCTCCCCCCGGGGTACAGTGCCCCGGTCCGGCCGCGCTACCAAGCATTGCGCGGCGACCGGTTGGGGGTTCGATCGCGGGATCGCGGGGCGCGGGTGTCGGGGGACACCACCTGCCCTAGCAGCAGCGACCCCGGAAGGGGCGACTCGGGCGCGTGATCCGTCGCGAGTCGCCAGTCCCGGAGAACATTGCTGGGAGAGGTCTTAAAACTCCCCCAGGGACGACCCCGTTCAGGGGACCTAGCGCGGGGCTGCACCGAAGCGCAAGGGGGGAGGGTAGCGAACGTATCGCTTGATTGATCTCGCGTCCAAATCCCTCCCCTCAGGCGCGCAGCTCCGCGCGCGAAGTAGATCACCTTGGTGGTTTTAGTGGGTTCGAGTCCCACATAACCCCCTGCCCGCCCCCGCGGGCGGGGGGTATCCGTGGGGATTTCCACCAAGTAACACAAAAAAAAAAAAAAAAAGGTTAGTGTGGACCTCTCTCTAGTATCGACCGCCTTGGCGTGGCGTGAGGGCTCTGGAGAAGCGGCGATGCCCCGCGTCGGGTGGTACGAGCGGGATTCGTCCCTATCTTACTGGCCGGCGGGGGGTGCTACTTCTCTAGCTAAGAGTCGGTTACCCAGTGGAGCGTGCGCGTGGGTGCGCGCTGCGGGCCCTGGGCGAGTCGGAGACTTGTCCTTGCCTCCTCGCCCTGCGAGGGGGTAGGCGGGGTTATCCGGCTCGACCCGGGAACCGTATCGCGCGCGTGCTATCGTTCCACTTACTTTTATTTTCAGGTTTCGTGGGAAGGGAGGGGAGGGCGTAGGAATTTGGGGGGGGCGGAACTCGCGGATAAGGGTGGCGAACGGCGGCCGAGTCGCGTGAATCGGCCGTTGTTGCTGGGGACTTCCGCGGACCCCGTATGGGGTGGGCGCGGGGTAGGGTCGATTCGGGGGTGACCTCGAATGTCAAAGGTCAGGGGTGGGATAGCCCCTGAGAGACGACGGGAACTCGCCCTCGGGGGACACTAGCTCGAGGGTTGAGTACACCGGTCGGGCGTACAGTCGCTGGGGCGCTCGGCTTCCGCGCCGCGGGGGCGGGTTGGTCGTTGCGGGGTACGTTTGGGCATCGTTCGCGGGGAGGGTAGGCGTTGGTCCTCCAGAGACGACGGGAACTCGCCTCTGGCTGGGAGTCACACCGTACCGTCGGATCGTCGCTGGAGGCCTCGGCAACCGCGGGCGGGCGGCGGCTCGTCTCGTCCGACTCGTAACGAGACCTTGCTGTTCCGCCGGAGGGTGGGCGACTCGGGGGTGCGTGTCAAGGGTCTCGTGCTCCAACGTCCGCGGGGTGGGTAGGCGACAGTTCCTCAGAGACGACGGGAACTCGCCCTCGGGCTGGGAGTAGCACCGTACCGTCGGTTCGTCGCTGAGGGACTCGGCTTCCGCGCGCGGGCGGCGGCTCCCCTCGCGCTCGTCGCGAGGGTAATTTAATTGCTGTTCCGTCGGGGGTGGGGCGCACGCTACGCGGGGCGCGGGGGTGGTAGAGCACTCGGTTCCCCTGTCGGGAACCAACGTCCTTGGGAGGGTGGATTTACAGGTTCGGTCGCAAGAGGATGGGGGGTGTTTATTCGCGATCTTCCGCGGACCCCGTTCGGGGTGGGCGCGTTTTCGGGGAACGATCGGTGGCGGCCGCCCGGGCCGTTCGCGAAGGCCGCCAGGGGGGGAAACGTCGTGAGGTTCGCGGGGTTGGATCCTTGCTCCCTGTCCGACATATCAACTTTGGGTTTGGGCGGGGAGCAGATGGATGTCGCGGTGACGGACCACTCCTCTCTCTCGCGAGGGAATGGGACGGGCGGGATGGACGCCGTGGGGCCTCGTTCGGGGTGGACCTACTCCCTGCTTTCCAGTTACATCTTGGGGGAGGAGTGGGGGGTAGAGGTCGCGCGCGACCGGCCCGCGGCTTCGCTCCGGAGAGTGTTGGAGGCTGCTCGCGGGCGGGGTGGTGGGGCGGGTCGGGGGCATCGGGGAGGATAGTCCCCCTGAGACGACGGAAACTCTCCTTCGGGATGGGAGTAACGCCGTACGTCGGATCGTCGCCTGGGGCTCGGCTTCCGCGCGCGGGCGGCGGCTCCCCTCACGCTCGTCGTGAGGGTAATATGATTGCTGTTCCGTCGGGGGTTGGGCGTGCGCTGGGCGTCAGGGCAACGATCGCGGGGTGGGGCGACAGACTCTCAGAGACGACGGGCAACTCGCCTTCGGGCTGGGAGTAGCACCGTACCGTCGGTTCGTCGCTGAGGGCCTCGGCTTCCGCGCGCGGGCGGCGGCTCCCCTCACGCCCGTCGTGAGGGTAATATAATTGCTGTTCCGTCGGGGGGTGGGCGCTGCGATACGTAGGAAATTTCGGCGGGATGGCGCGTAACCAATCGGTTCCCAAGGAGCCAGAAAACCTAGGGGGGAATTACTTTTCAGGTTCATGGATGGACGCGGGCACGGGCCCTGCGATGCTCCCGCGGTTCGGGGGTTGGGGCCGCGACGGGCCGAGAACACGTGAACTGCTCGGGTACGGCGCCTTAGTAGGGAGACGCGATGGGAACGGCCCCGAACACGCGCCTATACGGCCCGACGACAGGTAGCCTTAGTAACGGCCCTGAGCGGCGCTGGCAACCCGGGCTTCGGGGCTAGCTGGGTTCGAGTAAGCCCGCGGAATAAGAAGTCGTGCAGGGAAAGAGGAGGGACTGACGAGGTCAGGATGCTAGCATAGGGAAGGGGGGAATCAGAATAGAAGTAGCCCGCTGGGCGCTCGGTGCAGGGGCCCGAGCGTCGCATGCTGAAGGGCGGAGGGGGTTGGGGGGGGGGGTTGGGCGGGGGTGTTCGCGTGTCTGTGGCCAGCACCGGCACCTTGTGTAGTGTGCTCGCGGGGGACTCGCTCCCGCCGAGCAGGGAAACTTTGGCGCGGGACATGGGATCTGGCTCGGGTAGTCGTTCGGGTTCGCCCGGGCAGACCGGAGATGCACCGGCAGACCTTGATCTCGAGCTTGCCTATACTCCCGCGCTTCGGTCACCGTGGAGGTTTTGTGGGGGGGGTTTGTACCCAACCATCCCATAACTCCCAGACCTTCCCCGAGGTCGGGGGTGTCTAAGCCCAAGGACTTCCTCCACGTTAAAATAAAAAAATACGGGAGTAGATGGCTCTGGAAGGGCGTTCCATCGGCAGTCGGCTTGCCGGCATGTAGTCGATGGGGAACTCCGATGGGTTTCATGTTCTCTCACCGAGTAGACGACTCTGATGGTACCCCCGGGCCTTCTGGCCGCGGGGTGAGGATCCAGAGTCAGCTCGGAGCGGAGAACTTGGACAAAGTTGGAGGCCCGACTGGGGTAAGACCATGCACCGCACCTCCACGTCGGTGCTCCCGGGGTCCCTACACGACATAGTCGGGTAGGGGCGCGGACGCGGGCATGGCATTCTTCGCCGCACGCCGGATCTCATCCGCGTGCCGGGCAGGACCGCAGTCTCGGAGCGTTGTCCCTGACTGCGGTGTCTCCCCCAATTTATTGGGGAAGCCTGGAAGCGTATCGCTTCCGGGAGTATCGTAATCCGTGGCGGTGGAACGACGACCCCTCGTCGAGAGAGTCATCTCTCGCGAGGGTATGCGAAGCCGCCACGGACCGATGATCTTGCCTTAACCGGCCGGGTCGCGAGGTAAGGAAAAACCTCTATAATAAAACCCCCAACCCTGAGCCCCAGTGGTGGTGCCGGGGCACGTGTTCCCTCCAGCTTGGAGGGGCACGTGGGCGGAGCGGGTACGCTCCGTCTAACCACGATCCGTCTGGGAACAGCCGCCCCCAGACGTAGCCCGCGCCCTTAGGGGTCCGGGCAAACGGCTTTGCAACGGCAGGTCGCCTCTACCGTTGTACGACCTTCCAAGCGACTACTCGTGGGCACTTATGGAGTCTCAGTTTTGTCAGGGCGGTGCCCTTTATACACCCTCGGATGGCGACCGAGTTCAAACGCCTGAGGACCGACGTTCGATCGCTTCGGGCGGGTCGTCGGCCTCGTCCCAGGACCGGTGCACGATCGCGGTTTCGCGGGTCGCCGGCCTTGGTGAGGGAAGGACTGTGGCGGACGCTTCGGGGGTCGACAGCGGGGGTGGCAATCCAGCCACTTCCCGCGACGTCGCCCCCGGGGTAGCAGTCACGGGCGGTATGGTCGAGGGCGGGGAGGCGGTTCACGTCTTCCCGCTGGCCTCGGCCTCGAGCGTCGAGGACGCTTCCGGGGAAGGGCGGGCGGATTGCCTGCTTCTTGGCGGGCCGAGGGCAGACTCCCCCTCGGCGCGGGACCCGGATAGGGACGGAGAGTGGGAGGACGTCCCCACTAGCGAGACGGGTAACGTCTCGCTCCCACGAGTCGGGGGGACGCCGCGTACGGCGCCGCGCATCATCAGAGGTGCGCCGTACGTGAGGCGTACCGAGAGTAAGACGGCCTCCGAGGTTCAGCACCTGCTGGACCTCCATAAGGAGGTCGCTTACCTCGTAAGCAGGATGGAGCCGGGTGCGGTGTCAAGCATCCCGGCGACGAGATGCGCGTCCCCTGCCGCCTTCGTGCAGTCGGGAGCGCCGACGCGATGCGCCGAGACGGCGCTGAGGGTGCCCGTCGTCGTCCTTGAGAGGTGCGACGGGCCCGTTAAGAGTGGCGGGCCTGCCCCCGGCGGCGGGGGCGCGCGTGCGGCGAGTCCTGGGTCCGTGGGGTCCGGGGGCGTCCCGGAGTCGACCATGGAGGTCGATGCTCCGACCGACGCCTCTGACGACTGCGGCGGGTCCGGCATGTTAGGTGTCCGACGCGGGGATAGGGCCTGTGCTCGTCCCCGAATAGAGTCGGACACGGAGGAGGACGGCCCTCCTGGATCCGCGGGTGGCGGCGGCGTGGTCGGGGACTGCGAGGACGCTCCCCTGCCGCCGTCGTCGGACGGGGGCACCGACGGGGACGGAAGGCCCGGCTTCGTTCCGGGCAAACGGGGCACCGACGGGGACGGAAGGCCCGGCTTCGTTCCGGGCAAACGGGGCAGGAAGCCCGGGGTCTGGACGGACCCCAAGAGGCTCGGCCCGGGCATGAAGGCTCTGCCAACGCGCTCGAGCCTCAGGGACTGGGCCGAGACGATGTCGGTGGGGGGCCTCGCCGGGCAGGCCCAGCGCGAGCTTGGCGCGGTCACCGCGACGATAAGCGCGGCGTCCCGCTTGAAGACGACCGACGCCCGGGCCATCAGAATCGCCATCCGCCGGGCGTCGGCTGTCGCCGCGGAACTTACGGGAACCTCGTCCGCGGCTAGGTCCTCCCCTATCCGGAGGACATCGGCGGCGACCGGGGGAAAGAAAAGGAGGAGGGTGGTTTCCCCCCACCCTTCCTCAACCGACGCCTCCCGCGATGCCGGCACCAGGGCCGCTGAGCAGCCCTGGGACGCCGTGTTGAAGCGCATGGAGGAGTTAGAGAGGAGGGTGGAGCAGCGCTTCCTCCACCTCGGCGGGATCCTCGGCCGTGGCGAAACGGCGACGGGGTCTGCCGACCCCCCATCTGCCCTCGCCCAGGAATGGGCAAAGATCGGGGGGAAGACGTTCGCGGGCGCGGCCGAGGCCCCGCCGCGCGCGGGAGGTAAGCCCGCCAAGCGTTCCGCTGGCGGGCTGGCGACGACACCCGCGAATGGGCCCGGGGACATCATTCCCCCTCCCCCCCTGTTCGCCTCCTCGGGTGCCGGGGGGGACCGCGCCCCCTCCACCAACCCCGAGTCGCGTTCCGGCGCGCGACGGCGCCGGGCGCAAGAAGACGAAGGGGAAGGGCTCGGGGTTGGCCGCTCCCACCGGGGCCCCTCGTTCGGCTCCGCGGCTAAGCGGCCCGGCGAGGAGGGCCGCCAAAATGACGGCCGCGGCGGAGAAGACGCCGGCGTCGGGTGCCGTTGGTGCCCCGACGCGGACGCCTGGAGCCCCTGCTGTGCCCCAGGACACATGGGCCAAGGTGGTGGGTCGCAAGGCCCGAAGAGCGGCAGCGAGAGCTGCGAGTGGCGGCACCGGGGGAGCGGTGCAGCAGAGAGACGTCTCGACGCGGGTCGCGGGCGCGATGGCGGCGATCAAGGTCGCCGACCTCGGTATCGCGGCTATGCGACCGAGGCGCGCCGTCACCGGGGGTCTCGTTCTGGAGATTCCGGGGGCGCAGAGCGCGGCCAAGGCCGCGGCTCTCAAAGAGAAGCTGGCGGAGCAGCTGGGGGGCACCGGCATTAAGGTGCACTGCCCCCAGCGCAAGGCCGAGTTCAGGCTCAATGGCCTGACGGAGTTGGCGTCGGAGAGCGCGGTGCGCGCCGCCATAGCGACACAGGGGGGGTGCTCGCCGGCCGATGTCGCGGTCGGCGAGAAACGCCGGGACCCGACGGGGCTGTTTTCCCTGTGGGTCCGCGCGCCCGCGGCGGCGGCGTCCGTGCTTGTCAAGGCGGGGAGAATCGTCGTCGACTCCCTCGCCGCGCGCGTGACGCCGCTCGCGCAGAGGAGGCTGCAGTGCTTCCGGTGCCTGGAGTTCGGCCATGTTCAGGCCAAGTGCTCCAGCCCGGAGAGCCGACGCCTCCTCTGCTACCGGTGCGGAGTCGAGAGGCATCTGGCGCGACACTGCGTCGCCGCGCCGAATTGCCCGCTCTGCACCGAGGCGGGCCTGCCCGGGGGCCACAGGATGGGCGGCCCGGCGTGCCGCCCCCCCCCCCCCGAAGGCGGGGAAGGGCAAGGGGAAAAAGAATGGGGGAAAGGCCGCCGTAACGGCTGCCCCGACGCCCTCGACGTCGGGGGCGCCCGCCGACGTCCCCCCCGTGTCCGCGGAGGCGCCGGAGGCTATGAACACCGCCCCTCTGGCCTCCACCTCCGCGGCCAAGTCGGGGCCCGGGAAGAGAAAGGACCGCGAGGAGCCCGAACGCCCGGCCAGCGGGGCGTCGTCGCCGACGTTGGGTGGCTCCCTCAAGGGGTCCACGAAGAAGAAGAAGGGGAAGGGGCAGAGCAACCCAGAACTGCCCCCCCTAGCGGACCCCAGCCCGTGGGGAAAGGGGCCTTCCGCAAGGTGCGGAAGGTCGCGCCCCCCCCCCCCCCCCGAGGCTACCGAGGGAGCCGGGACGTTGACGCGCGACGAGGCGCGGGGCCTCGCGGTCTCCGTGGCCATGTCGTACGGGGGCGGGCTGGTCCCGCCCGACGACGAGGGTGACGTCGGTACCCCCCTCCCTGTGACGGAGGGGACAGCCCGACCCGAGCAGGATCCGGAGGAGGCCGGCATCGTAGCACCGAGCGATGCCTAACGGCCCTCCGATCCTGCTAGCCAACCTCAACCACTCCATGCGAGCGCACGACCTGCTGGAGCAGGCTCGCGTGGAGTTGGGGGTCGGGCTGGTCGTCGCCTCCGAGCCGTATCCGGTTCCGGACCGATGCTTTCGGTCCACTAATCCGGATCGGCAGGTGGCGATGATGTGGGAAATGGCCAGGGGAGCCCCGCCGTGTTCGGTCGCCCGACACGGTAGGGGCTGGATGGCCGCGCAGTGGGGGGGATTCCTCGTGGTGGGATGCTACTTCGCGCCGAGGCTTTCCGTCCCGGAGTTCGAAGACCGGCTCCACGAGCTGGGGACATTTATAGTCCCGCAACGAGCTCAGCCGGTCGTACTCCTGGGGGATTTCAACGCTCACGCCAGTGAGTGGGGTGCCCCCAGGACGGACTCCAGGGGCGAGGTGCTCCTCGAGTGGACGGAGGCGATGGGGTTCGCGTTGAAGAACCCCTACGCAGTCACGACGTTCCGCGGCCCGCAGGGAGAGTCGGTTATCGACTTGATCTGGGTTAACCCCGCGGCCGCCGCCATTACGTCGGACTGCTGGGTGGCAGAGGATTGCGAGCCGGCTTCCGATCACATGTATGTGATGCTGGCCACCTCCGCCCCCCCCCCCGCCTCCTCCCCGAAACGGTAGGCATCCCCCGCGATGGGCGCTCAAGCGGCTAGACGCCGAAGCGGCCCTACTCGCTTCCTCCGTCGTCGCCTGGCCTCCGATGCCGGGCGACGTCCTCGATGACCCCGTTGCCGGTGCGCTCTGGTTCGGCGGCGCGTTGCAATCTATCTGCGACGCCACTATGCCGCGGACCGGACCGCCGGGTGGGGGTCGGAGGACGGTGTACTGGTGGTCCGCCGAGATCGCGGATCTCCGCGCGGCGAACCTCGTGGCCAGACGCCAGTACACCAAGGCCCGTCGTCAAGACCGCCGACGGGTCTCGGAGGAACGGCTCCGCGAGCTGCGCTCCGCCTTTTCGGCGGCGCGCCGCGAACTTCGCGGAGCCATAGCCCGAGCTAAGGATCAGTCCTGTCGGGAATTCGTCGCGACCCTCAACCAGGACCCTTGGGGGCGCCCGTACAGGGCCGTGTCTATCAAACTCGGTCCTTGGGCGCCCCCCGTCACGGAGGGCCTCGATCCCCGGCTCCTAGAACAAGTTCTAGAGGCGCTTTTCCCCCCTCCCCCGGTACACGGGGAGGGTGGCGCCGACGAGACCGGGGATCCATGGTTGGCCAGGGGCGCGGATACCGCCGACGCCCCTGGGGTCAGCGGCGAGGAGCTCGCGTCCTCGATCGCGCGTATGCGCGAGAGGAACGCGGCTCCGGGTCCCGACGGAGTGCCCGGGCGAGTGTGGGCCTACGCCTTGAGCGCCCTAGGTGCCGGTCTCAGGCGTCTCTTCGACGCCGTCCTGAGAACCGGCAGGTTCCCCCTGCGTGGAAGGAAGCGAGGCTGGTCCTCCTCCGGAAGCCCGGTAGACCCGCGGAGTCACCCTCGGCCTACAGGCCGATATGCCTCCTGGACGAGGCGGGCAAGCTCTTGGAGCGCATCATTACTGCCCGCCTGTGCGCGCACCTGGAGGCCGTGGGCCCGGACCTGTCCGACCGCCAATTCGGCTTCAGGCGGCAGCGATCGACCGTAGACGCCATCTTACTGGTCCGATCGTTGTCGCGCCGAGCGGCCGAGGGAGGCGGTGTCAGCGTGGCTGTGTCGTTGGACATAGCCAACGCGTTCAACACCGTCTCCTGGGCGGCGATCGAGCGGGCGTTGCTGTTTCACAACGTCCCGCTCTACCTTCGCCGCCTGGTCCGGGACTACCTCCGCGGCCGGGTCGTGTCGTACGTCGGCCGGGAGGGTGACGGGGTGGCTCCGGTGCACCGCGGGGTTCCGCAGGGGTCGGTTCTAGGGCCCCTGCTATGGAACCTGGCCTATGACGCGGTGCTGCGGGTCGAGATGCCGTCGCCGGGGGTGTCGTTGGTATGTTACGCCGACGACACTCTGGTGGTGGCTTCCGGGCAGAAATGGAGGGACGCGATCAGCCTCGCTGAGAGAGCACTGCGACGCGTCGTCACCTCGATCGGGACGCTCGGTCTGCGAGTCGCCTTGGAGAAAACCGAGGCGATGTGGCTCGCGGACAGGGTTGGGAGCGGTGTCCCCAACAGAGCGTCCCTGATGATCGGGGATGCCTGCATCAGGGTCGGCCGATCGATGAAGTATCTCGGTCTGACCCTGGATACCTACTGGCGATTCACGAGCCACTTCAAAACCCTCGCCCCCAGGTTGGAGAAGCAAATATTCGCCTTTCGGCGAATCATGCCCAACCTGGGAGGTCCGCACGAGGGTGTTCGGCGTTTGTATGTGACGGTCGTTCGGTCCATGGCGCTGTACGGCGCGCCTGTTTGGGCCGGCGACCTGGAGGGCTGCCGCGTTGGCCGTGAACTCTTGGCCAGAGTTCACCGCCGAGTAGTCCTCCGAGCCGTGCGAGCCTATCGCACGGTGTCGCATGCCGAACTGTCCGCTCTGGGTGGGTCCCCCCCATTCCACCTGCTCGCGGAGATGGAGGCGGAGGTTTACTTCGCCGTCCGAGATCTCCGCGAAGCTGGGGACCCAATGGCAGACGGACAAGAAGTGGCGCGGGTCCAGGCCCGGCAACGCATGCGGGCCAAATGGCTCGACTGGCTAGCCCTCCCCGAACATCGGAGGGGTCGCGTTGTCGGGGCCCTTCTGCCCATTATGCAAGAATGGGTGGAGCGCGGGTATGGCAGGCTAACCTTCCGCCTGACGCAGATAATCGCAGGAGTCGGCTGTTTCGGCTCCTATCTGCGTCGCATCGGGCGGGAGGAGACGTCGCGGTGCTTCAGCTGCGACTCGGGCGACGAGGACACGGCCGACCACACTCTGGCCAGATGCCAGGAGTGGCAGGACGATCGGCGTGTCCTTGAGGCGCAGCTGGGCCCCGATCTCTCGCTACCGACGGTCGTGCGTCGGATGGCGGGAGACGGGGCGAGTTGGAAGGCCGTCTCCGAGTTTGCGGAGGCGGTCATGCGGGAGAAGGAGGATGCGGAACGGGAGCGCGAAATAACGGGCCACCCGTCCCGTCTCGCGACCCCCAGATGCCGGGGGAGAAGGGGCAGATGACGCGGCGCCGGGGGAGGTCAGGCGGTGACGTGAGCTAACGCGTCACCCCGCTCCCCGACGGCGAGTTTCCGGGTCTGGGGGGCCCTTTTCAGGGCCAGTTTCGGGAGGGTGGTGGCCGGGCCACGCGGTGCCGTCGGGGTCGCGTCGTGAGAGGTCGCGACGCCCGACGGCGGAGTTAGAGTCAGGGGTCCTCGTTCCAGGGGACCCCACCGGGGGGCAGCCGAACACCTGCTGCCCCCCGGGAGCCGCGCCATTGGCGCCGTTTATGGATTAGCGCGCTCCCGCGTTAGTAGCGATCGAGCAGCGGTAGGGTGAGTTCGGCGGTCAGCGGTCCAGCCGACCTTGTGCCGACTCCCCGCCCGGCCGCGGCCCTTGGGGCCGCGCCCCGGGTAGCCGCTCGATCGCGGGGGTCGCGGGGTGGGAGTGTCGGGGGACACTCTCACCCCCTAACAACATCATGCGACCCCCCAGAAGAGACGACGCGGGCGTGTGATCCGCCCGCGTCGTCGGCGACTCGGGAAGACCCCGCCGGTATGCGGGGTTGTAGGGCGCGGAGTTCGTACCAGCGCTGAGGGGAGGGCAAGCGAACGTATCGCTAGTTTGCTCTCGCGTCAAGTCCCTCCCCTCGTGCGCGCGACTCCGCGCCCGAGGAAGATCACCGTGGAGTTTTAGTGGGTGCAAGCCCCACATAACCCCGTCCCTCCCCCGGGGGGCGGGGTATCCGTTAGGGATTTCTCCACGTCAAAAAAAAAAAAAAAAAAAAGGTTAGTGTGGACGACGGGGGGGGGGGCCATGTTAAAGTCCCCCCCAGGGGAGCGGCTGCCGCCGCTCCCGTCTGAGCGATCGAGCTCCCCCCGGGGTGCAGTGCCCCGGTCCGGCCGCGCTACCAATCACTGCGCGGCACCGGTTGGGGGTTCGATCGCGGGGTCGCGGGGCGGGGGTGTCGGGGCACACCACCTGCCCTAGCAGCAGCGACCCCGGAAGGGGCGACTCGGGCGCGTGATCCGTCGCGAGTCGCCAGTCCCGGAGAACATTGCTGGGGGAGGTCTTAATACTCCCCCAGGGACGACCCCGTTCAGGGGACCTAGCGCGGGGCTGCACAGAAGCGCAAGGGGGGAGGGTAGCGAACGTATCGCTTGATTGATCTCGCGTCCAAATCCCTCCCCTCAGGCGCGCAGCTCCGCGCGCGAGGTAGATCACCTTGGTGGTTTTAGTGGGTTCGAGTCCCACATAACCCCCTACCCGCCCCCGCGGGCGGGGGGTATCCGTGGGGATTTCCACCAAGTAAAACAAAAAAAAAAAAAAAGGTTAGTGTGGACGGTGCTGGGATACGGGGCGGAAATATGGGGGTGGAGAGAGTGGAAAGAGGTGGAGGCATTGCAGGAAAGTTACCTGAGATGGACGCTGGGGGTAGACTGGTGTACACCGGGCTACATGATAAGGGAAGAAGTGCAGAGGGAAAAGCTGAGGACCAGAGCGGGAAAGAGGGCGTGGGGTTTCGAAAAGAGAATGTGGGAGGGAAAAGGAGGGGATTTAGCGAGGAGATGCTGGGAGGCGATAACGGTGAGGGAGGGGTGGGTGGAGGGGCTGACGAAGTGGGAGGAAGAAAGAAAGCGATTTTTCGGGGATAGAGAAATAGGAATGGGGGAGATAGGAAAGAGAAGAGAAGTGGGGGAAATGGGGTATGAGGAGATAGAGAGCGAGGATAAGAGAAGGCAGGAAAATGAAAGGTGGGAGAGGATAAGAGCGGACAGGTACAACAGATGGTACAAGTGGGTGAAGGGACCGGGGACGCCAGCGTATCTGAGGAGGGGTTGGGCTGAGGCTAGGTGGAGAAGGATAATGAGATTTAGGATGGGAAATGAGGTAAGGGAAGCGAGGTATTGGCTGAGGGCGGAGGAAAGAGCCTGCAGAGTGTGTGCGGGAGAGTTGGAATCATGGGAGCACGTATGGGAGGGGTGTAGGAGAGGGGGAGAGGAAATAGGCGGGTGGCAAGAGAAGGTGGGGGTGATACTGGGAGAGGAGGGGGAAGGGGAAGAGTGGATGAAAGAAATAGAAAGAGTGAGAGGAGAGGAGATGGACAAAAGGTGATGGTGAGAATAGGGGATGGAAGAGAAGGACGAATGGAGTGATTGAGGAACCGGAAGTCGACGGTGGAGGGAATAGACGCTAAGTGAGAGATAGAGGAGAGGAATGTAAGAATTGTAAGAGAAGCAGGTGTCGGATGGGCGATGGCGAAGAGAGAGGAGGGCGGCGAGGGCGAGAGGGCGGTGCGGGGGAGCGAACGCGGCGAGAGAGAGAAAGAGCGAAAATAGTTTTAAAATAGGTTAAAATAGGTTAAGGTAGGCTAAGCTTAAGAGTAAGGATAGTGAGTAAGGATAGGTTAAGAAAATTGTAAAGAGAAGAGAAGGAAAAGAGGAGGATGTGTAAAGGAGAATGTAACCCTCAGGGGATCATTAAATCATCATACATACATACATACATACAAATAAACAGTTTGCAAAAGCTTTTTAAACAATTATGGTTAAAAAATTGATAAAAGAAAAATTAAGTAAACGTAAAATATGTTAAATTATCCATCATTAAGAGGGAATAATTTTTCCTCATTTGTCGGCGCAGATTGCATTCCGATATCTTATATTGTTCAAAAGTTATACGATAAAGGCCCCAAATTCTTCAACTCGGGCCGGAAAATTTCAAACAACTCTTTGCGACGATAATTTGAACGAGACTATCCTAAAAATTTCGAAGTACGGGCATCAGTGCTGCCTAGCAGTCCCTGGCAACCTTTCGAACGCCGTGAGGCGCTGTTGCCATTTTACCTGTTCGCGCGCGTGTAAGTTGCAGTTTTAACGGATGACCCTTTTTTTTTTTTTTTTTTTTTACTTGGTGGAAATCCCCACGGATACCCCCCGCCCGCGGGGGCGGGCAGGGGGTTATGTGGGACTCGAACCCACTAAAACCACCAAGGTGATCTACCTCGCGCGCGGAGCTGCGCGCCCGAGGGGAGGGATTTGGACGCGAGATCAAACAAGCGATACGTTCGCTACCCTCCCCCCTTGCGCTTCAATGCAGCCCCGCGCTAGGTCCCCTGAACGGGGTCGTCCCTGGGGGAGTATGACAACCTCCCCCAGCAATATTCTCCGGGATCGGCGACTCGCGACGGATCACGCGCCCGAGTCGCCCCTTCCGGGGTCGCTGCTGCTAGGGCGGTGGTGTCCCCCGACACCCCCGCCCCGCGACCCCGCGATCGAGCTCCCAACCGGTCGCCGCGCAATGCTTGGTAGCGCGCGGCCGGGCCGGGTCACACTGCGTACCCCGGGGGAAGCTCGATCGCTCAGACGGGAGCGGCGGCTGCCGCTCCCCTGGCGGGGGGGGGGGGTGGGGGGCTTTAACACGCCCCCCCCCGTTCTCCGTGCCTCGCGACGCCGCCGCGGCCCTGGCGAGTCCGATGCCACGACTCGCCGACCGCGGCGGTCACCCCCGTCGCTTCGTCGTCCGCGGCGGCCCTTCGCGACACAGAGGGGGCGGCGCACCGGGGGGAACGGATGACCCTGTACAATACTACTTACTCTGATAGGTATACTGGATAATCTGAAAATAAATTTTGAAGTAGCGCGTTAAATTTCGATCGTCAACTTTGAACTGATATATCTTCACAAGGACTGCAGTTCAAAGAGGTTGTGGAATGCCTACTAAGAAGTGAGAAATCTTCGACTTCCGCATTTCTCATCAGATCTTTGCGAAAATGACGCCAATTGATTCCTTATAATTCGGGAAATACTGAAGGAAATTCCATGAGAAATTAATTTCCATAACGTAAAGCCAATTTCGTTAAAAATAGTCGGATTTACATGAAATTTGGTATGATTTTCATCGGAAAAACATAAGGCATCATTTTCATATCGATACGATAAAGAACAAATAATTATTTTTTTCTGAAACGGGTATGGGTAAATGTTTACATTAAAGAAGGATTCTCCGATAGCAATGACCTTGACATATGTGGTCAAGGCTTTGATTTGCGAGATAAAAAACTTTACTTTACACTAAAACTGTCGAGTGTTTCACAGCCGACGGTATTAGTATTGGTTGGGGCTAGGTAAGGGTGGGGGTGCGTAAAGCAAGGATTCACTTTCCCGTCACCCACATTAACACTAGAATTAACGAGTTTAACACATACATCGGTTCGCTATCATGCTTTACGCGCGCCCCCCGCCCTAATCTATCCTCAACGGTCATTCCACGTGAACTCAGACACTTTTCAGAGTAACATTTTCGGACATTGGTGCAATTTGGATATGTTGTAGTATTTGGGGATATATAAACATATCTCGAAGGATTTTTGAAAATTTCAAAAATTGTTGAAATTACAGCTCTTTGAAATATAGTGTTTATTTTTTTTCAAAAAATGGTTACTATTCAACTAACAAACCGATAAAAATGATCGTTTGGATAATTACAGTAGAGATATAAGAGTACATAATAAAAATTATTTCCCTGAAAAAATACAAATTTTTGACCATTTATTTTGCAATTCTTGTAAACAAATGCAATTTTATAATTGAAGGCGCCTTTGTAAAAATTTGAAAAAAAATAGCACGATATAGTCCTGTTTGTCCTATTTACGTCAAATCACAACGCCTCGACTGGCCGAGCCGTGCGGTACTCGCAGCAGCCAAGCGGCTATATCTGCTATTCTTACACAGTATTCTCTAATATGGTAAACATTTGTAAACAACTGCAGAAGGAAAACTTTTACTGTTTTTTATACACAACATAATACGGTATCTTAATTTATGGTGTTCGCAATATTTTCCTTGAAACGAAGGTAACCCTCAATTTTTTTAAATGGAATGCTATATATTTGATTATCCAATATGAAAGCGACTGTCAAGACAAATTCAGCCATATGGTATACTATGACGTTCAAGGCTATACATGGTTAGGAATGAAATAAATATATCGAACTATGTATCTAGTTATTAGTAGATTGAATTTCATCTTGCAGTCCTAACCATGTGTAGTCTTCAAGGTCATAGTATATCATATGGTTGAATTTGTCTTGATAGTCGCTTTCATATTGGATAATCAAATATGCAGCATTCCATTTAAAAAATTGAGGGTCACCTTTGTTTCAAGGAAAATATTGCGAACACCATATATTGAGTTACCGTACTATGCTGAGTATAAAAAACACTCAAAATTTTCCTTCTTCAGTTTTTTTACAAATACTTACCACATTCGAGAATACTGTATAAGAATAGCAGATATAGCCGCTTGACCACTTCAAGTACCGAACGGCTCAGTCAGTCGAGCCGGTGTAATTTGACGCAGCGTCAACTTTCGGCAATTTTTACAGAGCCAATTTTAAAATGTCCATATTTTTTACAATTAGACCATGAAGGGGAAGGATAGAACTATAATCTGATTTTTTTTAGATTTTTAAAATCGCGCCTCATGTTAAAAAAACTGCACTTGTTTAAAATAATTGCACAAAAAAGGTTCAAATTTTTTTTTTTTAAACTGGAATAATTTTTCTTTAAAACTTCAGTGTCTTCTCTACAAATCACCGTAAACCTCATCTCCATCCGTTTCCCACTTCCTTAGTTATAATTTATTGATAAAAAGTTAGCGCTTACATTCAAACAGCTGTAAAATCGACAGTTTCCAAAATGTTAAAAAATCCTTCGAGATATGTTTATCCCCCCAAAAAAACTTCAAAAAAAGTAAAAAAATTACGCCAAGTACATGAAATCACAAAAAAATAGAAGAAAATATACAACCCCCCCCCCCAAAATAGAAGGAAATATACAATATAAAAAAATATGTGAAATCAAAATGAGCTGCAAGTACATAAAGGTGCTTTCCAACTGCGCTTATGATGACACAACTACAAATACACAGCTAAAATGCTGTATTCGTACATTCTATTACTCATATCGCGGACATTTTAATTAACCCATCAGAATAAAAGAATCCCATTTAAAAACATTGTCGTAAATTAATAGCTTTACAAAATTAATGATATATAAAAATTGCGCGAATTATAACAATGGTTATTTATATAATGATATTTTAATAGGAATAAATATTTTATTCAAAATACTTGGCGCTGCTCCCCGAATTGGTGTTGCTAAACTGAATAAATATGTATAAATTGCATTAATCTTTTCCTTTCTTTCTTGTGCGTGCGTTCGTGAATGTGTTTATTAGGTATACATTGTAAGGGAGCTGTTGCAAATTATTAATACTAAACCAATTAACATTTTTTCGGTTTCGCAGCGCCAAGTATTTTGAATAAAATATTTATTCCTATTAAAATATCATTATATAAATAACCATTGTTATAATTCGCGCAATTTTTGTATATCTTTAATTTTGTAAAGCTATTAATTTACGACAATGTTTTTAAATGGGATTCTTTTATTCTGATGGGTTAATTAAAATGTCCGCGATATGAGTTATAGAATGTACGAATACAGCATTTTAGCTGTGTATTTGTAGTTGTGTCATCATAAGCGCAGTTGGAAAGCACCTTTATGTACTTGCAGCTCATTTTGATTTCACATATTTTTTTATATTGTATATTTCCTTCTATTTTGGGGGGGGGGGTTGTATATTTTCTTCTATTTTTTTGTGATTTCATGTACTTGGCGTAATTTTTTTACTTTTTTTGAAGTTTTTTGGGGGGGATCTCACTTCTTTTTACAAAGATAATTTGCATAGCGAATGACTTTAGATAATTTTTAATATTATATTTATTATTATCTTCATTTTTTTGTGATATCAAACTACGAATAAACCTCGGATAATTGGGATTGGTGGAATTGATATATTTAAAAATTTGAATTTTCAGATATAAAGCAAACATATGAATAAACTCATTTAATTAATATAATAATAATAATGCTATGTTTCAATAAATTTTTTCTCTGATGTAGATCGCACTGCATCATCTTCTGCTTCGATTATCTGTAAATAAATATAAAAGCCACATTTTAGTTATATACCTTAATGTAGAACTTATAGAGTAGTCTTTTGCTCTAGTGAGTGTAGAGACTACATAATGTGTCCGAAGGAGGTGAGAACATATGGTAGAAAGTTTTGTTGGAGGATATTTAAAAAATGCTAATGGTAATTTAGCGAAAATGAATGAAGAGATTCAATATTTTTATTGGTGTTGGTTTAGTATATTTATTGGTGAATTGAAATACTGTTAATGGAAAACTAGTAAAATTAATGAATAGTGTAGAAACTACTGTGGATTTAATTAATTACAGTATTACGAATGTCTTTCACAAAAGATTGAAAAGCATCAACGGAGATGTGTTTTCAGTGTACTTTCTTTACTAATGTGACTTGCTTTACATTGCAAGCAGGCCACCATAATCTATTTTCTTAATAATTCTTAATGCTAGGTCTTTAGACAAATTTTGTCGATTTACCTTATTTGACATATTTCCAGAAACTTGTGCGAAACAAGATGCTCTGTCTATCTATCTAATCTTCTCCGGACAACCTCCACGCCTGTGCATTCCCTTCATTTCTATCCATCCAAGCCTGTGCGTCCCTTTCAATTTTACTATCTAAGCCTGTGCGTCTCCTTCATTTTTATCGAAGTCCTGTGCGTCCCCTTCATTTCTATCTATACTCGAGCTCATTTTAGAAGGAACTTATTTCGCGCATGTAGAATAAGCTCATTGGCTCCAAGGGTTCATTTGTTTGAGGTATAGCCAATAGTAGCTTCTTTCGGCACCAATTAGCGCCAACATGCGCAGAACCGATCTAAACTCGTCGGTGGCAAGTTCCTTCTAAAATGAGCTCGAGAATATAATATAATAATCTTTACATAAAATAAAAACTGGTATACAAATACAAATATCTGGCAATTTAAATTCAATGCAATTTTCTACTACAATATATTATTTTGTACAAGCATGGTACAAATTTCTAGAAACTTATGCGAAAGAAGGTGCTTCTCTGTCGAACCTTCTCCGGACAACTTCCAAGTCTGCGACTCTACATAAGAAATCTATTAAATAAATTTGGCGACTTACCTTGTTAATTGAGACAATAATTCAGTCGCCTATTTAGTGTAAAAACTCGTGACATTTCAAATTTGGACAACTTACCTTATTTGACACTTGCAGGTTATGATGGAATGACACTTGGTAGGTTATAAAATTCAAAATAGTATACATAGGTATAGGTATAATATATATATATATATAATGACGGACGACGATCCCGGCCGAATAATCCCGAGAGTCGACGAACGAAACATACACTAGTTTCTTTTGGTTGAAGGTGTGCGTGTAACGCGTATATACGTATTATGTCGACGAAAATTTTGACTGGAGAAGAAGAATCCGAATCAGAATCAGAATCAGAAGAAAAATCTTACCGTTTCTGACAGATCCATGACATGATATTACGATATCTCTGTCATGCATGGACCGATTTTATTGAACTTGGTCTTATTCGAAAGCTTATGTGTGGTTTACACAAGAAAAATACCATTAAATTTAGGAAATATTGCAGGCGTGATGAGATATTAATGAAATAAGTTGCAGGTTAGGTTGGATTAGCTTCGCGACCAGTAAATGATAGCAGTAGCGACAGTCGCCATATATATAGGGTGTCTTTCCGGTACTTTCTTTCCTGTACTTGGCGTCGAGACGCTACCGCGTCTCTAGATACATCCCTAAAGACTACAACATATTCCAAATTGAGCCACATCCGAAATGTTACTCCAAAAAGTGTCCGATTTCGCGTGGAATGTCCAACTATGAATCCAGTCCGAGGGGACTCGTTGGAAAATGCATCGATTTCGGCCGTCGCGACCTTGGAGCCCGGAGGGCGTTCTCTGTTCTATTTCCCACAGTTGTCTGCAGGTAATAGGTTCTCTGCTGGGGCACATGTAGTTGGTGCTCGTGTGTAATAGGGCGTGTGGATTCTGTACTCTGGCGCGTGTGATTGTCGCTGCCTTGTCCGCGGGTTCTCCGTGATGGGGATCTCGCGGGTCGCGATGGCTTGTGGACTTTGGAGGGTACGCGTTTACCTTCCATGTGTTTAGTCCCTTGGTGCCAGGAGTAGGTAATACAAGGGAGTTCTGGATACGATGGACGAGGGGTGAGGCGGGGCGGGGGGTACCGCGCTCTTCCGCGAGATGGGCGAGGGGGTGAGGCGGGGAGGGGGTACAACGTTCGTAGGTGAGGGGATGACGTCACAGGGGAGGGGGTTTCAAGCCGACGTCGCGCGCGCAACCGTTAGGGTGAAAATTCCCTATATTTGATTGAGCGACCAATGAAAAATCCCTAGATTTGATTTAGCGACACCGTCGATCGATGGAAAAATCCCCACGGTCGATATTGACGCCACCTATCGGATGTTTAAGGAACATTGAACACGTGCCGTTACCGTACGCGTGCATGGATCGGTGCGCAGGCGCGAAAGATACCGCGCGAAAGGATGTAACGCGGATGCTGTAATTCGATACCGATACCTATTCGAGATTAATTAACCTAAATAGCACAACCACCTCATGAAAGACTGCGACGTCTCCCACGTATAAACATCCGCCGACGATTCGACGCGGCATCACGATAGTTATTCGAGATCGATTAATCTAAATAGTCCAACCACCGTCTCATGAAAGAATGCAACGTCGCGTATAAACATTCGTCACCGAAAGATTTCACAGGGAACGTGGAAGATTGATGAGTAAACCTGACATATTAATATTAAGATTTAGCAATTTATTATACTTAATTCTCTCACTCGACTACATCGTCAGCGAATAGCGCACTATCGTCGTCGATAAAAATAAAATTATCGACGATTTCATTAAATAGAGCCCCATCGGTATAAAACAAATCATCGCAAATGAAATTTTTTAAAACGTTTCTCGTCGTAACGTACGTCTCGATCGCTGTAGTAGCATTTGATAACTGATTTTAAGGAGGCTGTTTCGTGATCATACATACGGAAGTATAGGGCGATAATTATTCGGTTATCCTTCGGAGACCTCCGTGACGGGTGTAAACACCCTTATCGCATCAACGCTGTAATTCGATACACGTAGCAACGGATCGAGTAAGCGGATCATCGCGTCACCTGATTGAGACGTTGAGGGTGAGCGAGGGAGAAAGAGTGTGAAGAAAAGAATTTGAAACGATAACAACTCATCAATCTCGACTAGAGTAGGTGGTTAGTATATTCAATCAGAGTCGCGTAGTCGTTCGGTAAAGATCGTGAAAGACGTTACGTGTAAAAGTATCGCGTGATATGGACATATTCATAGATTCATACGCGTTTTTGACTGCGTTAATCCCACTACTATCTACCGAAGAGCGGTGCAGTGAATGGCTAATATCGTGTCGTGAGTACTTACTCTGCATCAACGAGTACTTGAACATCCAACGTGTATCACAAAACACGCATCAACGTTTATCGTTACTAAAAAATACCCAGGGACTTAATACCGGTATGATTTGGATACCGATATTACGCCGGGGACTTCGTACCGGTATGGTTTGGATACCGGTATTACGGCCCAGGGACTTCATACCGGTATAACTTGGATACCGGTATAATTTGGATACCGGTATTACACTATATCGAAACCGATATATTACCGAAAACCGAAATAAATACCGGTATTTTTTCGGTTTTCCTCTTATAGAAATGGTAGTCAAGATTAAGACAGGTTTTTCTTTTTCAATAAAACAATAAAATATTAAAAACAATCAGACAAATTGTAACGTAATGGTGACAGGACATATTTTACTGAAGAAAATAATCTTTCGCCACTAACTTGGGTTGGCGGCACTGCTAACGCTCCACGTTCTCGTCATCGATCTCGAGAACAAATATTCATTTGTTTATATTCCGCCTCCACTTCATTGCTGAGCCTCTCTGTTATCCATTTCTCACATGAGGGATGTAAGGGAGACGATATATAAGACGGCATCAAACGACGTCGCTATACTTGGCGTTTGAAATCGACGTTCCGACGAATGTAACATTGTAACATCTTATTCTCTTTCACTCGCGATCACACTATACATATTACCAGAAAAATGCTGGTAATTCATTTGGTTTCGGTATTACAGCGATTTCGGTACTATATCGGTTTAGATATAATTTTGGTAACATAATAGCAGTAATCAAATAATACCGGTTTTAAATCTCTGCTTACAAATATCTTGAAAATTGTAATAGAATAAGAAAACCGAAAAAATTACCGGTAAATATAGGTAAATATACCGGTATTTTCATATACCGGTATTTTTGTATTTCGGTTTCTATAAGTGTTACGATGGTACAACCGAAAAATACCGGTATTTTACGTACCGGTAGGAGTCCCTGAAAATACCATCGAAATAGCCCGAACACATGTTCGCAATATAATAGCGCGAATACTCGATGAATTGGATGCGCGAGACGTATTGCTTGCATCATCATCTTCTGACGATGATGGTAACGCGAACCCATCGTCCACGATACAACAGTTGAACGATCGAACACTTGAAATCGAGAGACATAAAATCCGTGACGAGTTAAACGCACCTTCATTATGCGAGTTATCGTGGAGTAGCATCTTTCAAGCTGGATTTATGCGATTCTCACCCGAGCAACGTCAATTACTACGCCATATCGCGCAATATAGTACTACACGTAAATGTACAGTATATTGCATCGTTGGTGACAGGGATGTGCATCGACAACGTATGAAATATTTTACCACGGTCGTGTGTACACCATTAACACTGCTACACGACATTGAGAATGGGACAGTCGTAGTATATGAAGTATTGCGACCTCAAAAATTATCCGTCACCGTGGATACATTCTTGTATCGTGCATTATCACGATTTTTGAACGAGCATCCGATTCCAGTCGTGCGCCAACACATGTCACGCCTTACTCTCCTTTCTTTGAGTTTTGGATATCCGGATCAGAACCGCATCACGTGGAAGAGCCGCATCAATCACTCATGCCTAATCGTACGTGCCTATTAATTGGATATTGAAGAAGAAGAAGAAGAAGAAGAAGAAGAAAGAAGAAGAAAACATGGAGGTATTCACGAACACGTTCAATGTTCTATCCCAAATGGCGGCGCTTTTACGCACCATTGCGGAATTCAGGGACTGGACGGATCGGTGCGACGCGTGCTTGCAACTCATCATTGAATATCAGGGCGGCGAGAGAGTGTCTATGGCATCGAAGCAGCGTCTGGCATCGCTAATTGCGCGTACGAAGACATTACGTACGATCGTGAGGGCACGGTTTTCGCGAGTAGGGCTCGGGGTTTCGGGTAGATTGTCCACACCTAAAGTCGTATGGGAGGATGTGGAAACGGCGTTTCGGAATCGTATTTCGACTGGTGTTGTAATTAACATGGGTTACATCGATCCGCGTCAATTTTTGGAGGGGGCCCGACGAATGGTGTTATCACGCGTGACAGACGCTATCAGGGAACATTCTGGTGTGTCCGTGAATACGATTCTGAACGCAGACTTTATGTTAAATGAGAATATAGACATGAAAAGTTTCGGGACGCGAAATCGTGTACTGTTCAGGACATCGAACGTGCGCGAGTGGTATTCAAAGTACGTGATCGCTCCCACATTAGTGGCAATCGAGGAGTTCCAAGATCGCGATAGTGGATGGTCCCTGAGGACTGTGCTAAATCTCATAATAAACATTAATAAGCACAACCCTCTTCGCGCCGGCTGTAACGTACCACTTCCACGCGAGGTAATTCTTAAAAAGGCAGTGGTCAATGTACAGAGTAGAGACAGTGCGTGCTTCCTATGGTCCATCGTCGCCAGTTTGTATCCAGCTTCTACGAACGTGCACAAGGACTCATCGACCCACTACACGACGGTACTGTGTACAGACGATATAACTCTTCCCGTGACGTTAAATCAACTAACGAAGTTCGAGAGGATTAATGACATTTCGGTGAATGTGTACACCTGGACCGACAAAAGCTGCATGCCTCTGCGACTGACCGATGATAAACGTGAGAGGCACGCGAACCTGCTACTGGTGCAGGATCCCAATGAGCCTCAACGATACGATTTCGCGTGCATTCGAAGCATGTCGAGGCTCGTATCGAAGCAACTGAGCAACCACAATGGCCAAGTATTCGTTTGCGATAGGTGAGTTAAATATGAAATTTAAATATGAAATATTTCTATCGATGTATTTATTCGTATTATTAATGCTATTATCGTTGTAGATGCCTCAGCTTCTTCCATTCGTCCGAGCGATTGACCAAGCATAACGTGGACTGTCAACGCATGAACGAGTGTGCCATCGAATGGCCGTCCGCGAAAGATAAATGGCTGCAGTTCAAGAACTTCAAAAATAAGGAACGAGCGCCATTCATCATTTACGCGGACTTTGAATGCATGCTGGAGGAGGTCGAGCCTGCGACGCGGAGTCGTACGTACACGTACCAGCACCACAGGGCGTACAGCGTGGGTTATTACATTCATTGTACCACCGATGCGTCCCTGTGCCGTTATCGCGCGCGTCGTCACGAAACCGAGTGCGTGAAATGGTTCGTGCAAGAACTCCGAGACTTTGCTGACACTGCGTATTCATGGTTGCGGAACGCGAAACCGATGATTCCGTTGACGAAACAACAGTGGCGAAGTTTTAACGACGCGAGCGTGTGTCACGTGTGCGGACAACTTTTCATGGACACGGACAAAAAAGTGCGCGACCATTGCCACTCGACGGGCGAGTATCGAGGCGCGGCTCACGTATCGTGTAACTTACAATTCCAACGATCGTACACGATACCGGTAGTTTTCCATAATCTGTCCGGATACGACGCGCATTTCATAATTAAGGAGTTGGCGTCCGCGTTCGAGGGACAGATCGACCTGCTACCGGTAACGAAGGAACGGTACATATCATTCACAAAACATGTGAAGGGAATCGACGCCGAGAGCAACGATTGGCAGAGGGGGTTGAAGTTTCGATTCGTCGATTCGCTAAAGTTCTTAGCCGCTAGTCTGGAGAAACTCGCTTCGGATCTCGGCAAAGAACGACTCACGATTCTACGGTGCGAGTTTCAATCCCTGTCTGACACTCAGTTTAGTCTCCTGACCAGGAAGGGCGTCTTCCCATACGACTACGTGACGTCGTACATTAAACTCAACGATACGCGTTTACCGTCCCGCGAAGCATTCTTCAATCGGTTGAACGATAGTGTCGCGTCAGAGTCTGATTACGCGCACGCCGTGAACGTGTGGAACACTTTTCGCGTACAGACATTGGGCGAGTATAGTGATTTGTATTTGAAAACGGATGTGCTGTTACTCGCCGACGTATTCGAGAGTTTCCGCACAGACTGTATCGCGAGATACGATTTGGATCCCGCGCATTATTTCACACTCCCAAGTTTTCCGTGGGACGCGATGCTCAAATACACCGGTGTGCGATTAGAGCTTTTGACGGACGTGGACATGTTACTGTTCGTGGAGCGTGGTATACGTGGCGGTCTGAGCCAGTGCTCGCACAGGTACGCGCACGCCAACAACAAGTACCTGCCTGGAGAGATGTACGACGAGTCGAAGACGTCAACGTACCTGATGTACTTCGACGTCAACAACTTGTACGGTTGGGCGATGTCTCAGGCTATGCCGAAAGGAGGGTTTCAATGGTTGGACGATGAGGCAATGGCCGCGCTCGACGTATCATCCCTACCCGACGGTGAGGGACCCGAAGTCGAGGAAACCGAGGGATACCTGTTGGAGGTCGACATCGAATATCCCAAGGATATTCACGACGCCCACGCCGACCTTCCATTCTGCCCGGTACGCGAGCACGCGCCCCACGGTAAACAGACCAAGCTGCTTGCCACGCTCGACGATAAGGAGCGATACGTCATCCACTATCGCTACCTGAAACAGTGCGTGCGACGTGGTTTACGCGTGACGCGAATTCATCGAGTGATGCGATGCGATCAATCGCATTGGTTGCGCGACTACATTCGATTGAACACTGATTTGAGGACGCGGGCAACCAGTGAATTCCAAAAGACTCTATATAAATTAATGAATAACGCAGTGTATGGAAAAACGATGGAGAATGTGCGGAATCGCGTAGACGTGCGACTGGTGACGCGGTGGGACGGTCGTTACGGTGCGGAAGCGCTGATCGCGAAGCCGAACTTTCATAGTCGCACGATCTTTTCCGAACAATTAGTCGCCATCGAAATGCGAAAATTAAAAGTGAAGTTTGATAAACCTATATACGTGGGAATGAGTGTACTGGACGTATCGAAAGAATGCCTGTATGAATTCCATTACGCGTATATGCGCGCGAAGTTCGGTGATCAATGTAAGGTTTTGTACACCGACACCGACAGTGTAATGTATAGCGTGGAATGCGATGATATGTATGCAACGATGAAGTGTGACGTTAGCCGATTCGACACGAGTGATTACGCGGTGGACAATCCGTATGGTATGCCGCGCGTAAACAAAAAGGTGCCAGGACTCATGAAAGATGAGAATAATGGCACCTTACTGACCGAGTTCGTCGGATTGAGGGCCAAGATGTACGCCACTAGAACATTTAACACGGCAGTGGTGTCTTCGAATGAGTGTAAAAAAGTGAAGGGTGTGCGGAGACATGTGGTCGCGAACGATATTCAATTCGAAGATTACATTCATTGTCTTCGTGATCTGACTGAGAAAGTGATTCGACAGAACAATATCCGCTCTAGCCAACACGAGGTGTATTCCGTGAGTGGGGAAAAGAACGCTCTCAGTCCGTTCGACGACAAGCGGTATACAGGGTGTCCCAAAAATGCTGTGGGTCCTTAAAGGGGGTGATTCGGGGGGTGATTGTAAACAACTTTTTCCTTTACGAAAAAGTTCTCCGATGTTTCGTTAACGAGATATTAACAAAAAGAACCGACCAATCAGAGCGCGGGTCTGACGGCCGAGTCCCCGCGCTAGCGTGGCTACGCGCCGCGCTGCGAGTGTGAACAAGCAACTCGGCATGCAACGAAGGAAATTGCGTAGAATGGCAAATGAAAAAAAAGGAACAAATAAAATCGAACGCGTTGTCATGGTTTGTTTGTTATTTAATGTGAATATTTAATAAAGGATAAATGGATGAAAATCACGTGTAACGTAAAAAGACGAATACAAAGGTTTTTTTTTAGAAGATTCGAAAATAATAATTATTTGAAGTGGGAGGATAAGGAATACGTAAATTTACGAAAAGGTAATGTAACGGGAAATTAACGAAAAGTGATCGTAGTTCGTTATTGTGTTAAAAATCCGTAATTCAATAACGGCCAGCACTGTTGCTGATAACGAATAAGTCTGTTTAAAAAGCCCGAATAAATATTATCGCCGGAAATAAGTCATCGCTTGCGTTAAATTTAAAAATGAATGATTACCAATGAAATAACTAAAACTCACCCTTCTTGGAAATTCACCTGCAGCTTGAAAATCTGTGTCACAGGGTCACTGAACCGATCCTGGTCATCGATGGACGAGCCCAGTGCACAGCTGATCCCAGGTATACGACACTACCCAAAGTTAAGGGTCGCAATGTCAGGTGCGTCCAGGTCAACGTGCCGAATATTCACTTCACTGCACGGCTACTAACACTGATCACTTTATTTACTTTTTATGGAACCTGTTGTTCCTACGTTTTAAAAATTGGTGGCCCCGAAAGGGGCCGATTGTTGGCAATTGAAGAATCGGGATATTCTAGCGCAAATGCTCGCGCAGCTGCACTTGCGTTCCCGTCGTTCCGGGCGTACACCCAGAACATCCGGTAGTATTCCTGGGCTGTGAACATTTCTGCAACGCGATTTCTAGCTGACTGACAGGATTTTTTCCAAGCAACTTCCGCTACCCCCAAGTAGCTTCTCTGGTTCCATTATGAGTTAACTCCCACCAGGCCAAGAGGCTTTAGGTAAAAAGAAGCCAGCACACTTTCGGAACACACGTGTTTTGCAGAAGTGCAACGAACGAACCATCCTACACTTTCACAAAAGCCCGCGCTCCGTCCTTCTACTGCCAATGTACCCATTGCTTCGAGATAGAAAACAGACACCACGTGTATCGGTTCGAAAGGGTCCGAAGGGAAGAGTCGGAGAAAGTCTTCGAGTTGCTATAAAGAAGAAAATGCATACCATTCCTGTAGTCCCGCCTGCTTCGTTCTACCCTCAAATTAAAGACGGATCCCTTATCTCTCGTGTCTAAACACGCGCTCGAGTTTCAAAACAAAAGCACGCGTCGACGTATTCCGTGCGAGAGACTGTGGGCTTGAGGTCCGATTGGCCACAAACTAACCAATCCGGCCTGCTTAACTCTAGTGTCTAAACACGCGCTCGAATTTCAAAACAAAAGCATGCGTCGACGTATTCCGTGGAAGAGAAGGTAGGCCTTGGGGAGGAGATATTGCTGTGAAGAGGGCCTCTTGAGGACAGTGGCCGTTTGGGAGGGATGCAGGGCAGATTGGTTCGACTAGGGCCAATCGTACTTCAAGCCCACCGTCTCTCGCACGGAATACGTCGATGCGTGCTTTTGTTTTGAAACTCGAGCGCGTGTTTCGACACGAGAGATAAGGGATCCGTCTTTAATTTGAGGGTAGAACGAAGCAGGCGGGACTACAGGAATGGTATGCATTTTCTTCTTTATAGCAACTCGAAGACTTTCTCCGACTCTTCCCTTCGGACCCTTTCGAACCGATACACGTGGTGTCTGTTTTCTATCTCGAAGCAATGGGTACATTGGCAGTAGAAGGACGGATCGCGGGCTTTTGTGAAAGTTTTCGGTGCACTTCTGCAAAACACGTGTGTTCCGAAAGTGTGCTGGCTTCTTTTTACCTAAAGCCTCTTGGCCTGGTGGGAGTTAACTCATAATGGAACCAGAGAAGCTACTTGGGGGTAGCGGAAGTTGCTTGGAAAAAATCCTGTCAGTCAGCTAGAAATCGCGTTGCAGAAATGTTCACAGCCCAGGAATACTACCGGATGTTCTGGGTGTACGCCCGGAACGACGGGAACGCAAGTGCAGCTGCGCGAGCATTTGCGCTAGAATATCCCGATTCTTCAATTGCCAACAATCGGCCCCTTTCGGGGCCACCAATTTTTAAAACGGAGGAACAACAGGTTCCATAAAAAGTAAATAAAGTGATCAGTGTTAGCAGCCGTGCAGTGAAGTGAATATTCGGCACGTTGACCTGGACGCACCTGACATTGCGACCCTTAACTTTGGGTAGTGTCGTATACCTGGGATCAGCTGTGCACTGGGCTCGTCCATCGATGACCAGGATCGGTTCAGTGACCCTGTGACACAGATTTTCAAGCTGCAGGTGAATTTCCAACAAGGGTGAGTTTTAGTTACTTCATTGATAATCATTCATTTTTAAATTTAACGCAAGCGATGACTTATTTCCGGCGATAATATTTATTCGGGCTTTTTAAACAGACTTATTCGTTATCAGCAACAGTGCTGGCCGTTATTGAATTACGGATTTTTATCACAATAACGAACTACGATCACTTTTCGTTAATATCCCGTTACACTACCTTTTCGTAAATTTACGTATTCCTTATCCTCCCACTTCAAATAATTATTATTTTCGAATCTTCTAAAAAAAAAACTTTGTATTCGTCTTTTTACGTTGCACGTGATTTTCATCCATTTATCCTTTATTAAATATTCACATTAAATAACAAACAAACCATGACAACGCGTTCGATTTTATTTGTTCCTTTTTTTTTTAATTGCCATTCTACGCAATTTTCTTCGTTGCATGCCGAGTTGCTTGTTCACATTCGCAGCGCGGCGCGTAGCCACGCTAGCGCGGGAACTCGGCCGTCAGACTCGCGCTCTGATTGGTCGGTTCTTTTTGTTAATATCTCGTTAACGAAACATCGGAGAACTTTTTCGCAAAGGAAAAAGTTGTTTACAATCACCCCCCGAATCACCCCCTTTAAGGACCCACAGCATTTTTGGGACACCCTGTATTTTAACCGATCGAGTCGGCACCCTTCCGTGGGGGCATTATCAAATCCCCGAGCTTGAGGCCAACGAGCCCCACGAGAATCTCGTTGCATAGTATGTTCGCATGTTGTATGTTCGCATGTACTTTGGTTATATCATTTTTACGAATATGTAATATATATGTAATATATGTATAATATGTAATATATGTATAATATCTTTAATATGTAATATATATATATATATTTTCTTTCTTTATTAACATTAATTCTATGTATATATCTATATCGAAGTAGAATGAGAATCAGGAGGAGAATGTGAATAAACGTACAATGTATATTTATATGTATTTATTCATACATTTATTTATTCCAGTAACATTCAGCACGCTAATGATTTAGAGAATATCCTTATCGCGTATCCACGAGTTCTTGGACGAATCGAATTCAAGCCACTTAACGTACACCTGGTTTCCTTTGCGACGAATAATTTTCTCGACCAGATAAACGTCCGGATTCGCCACCGAATGTAGTTCGTACTCGTAGAATCCACCCGAGATCGGCTCTCCCGCGGAATCGCGTAGAATGTACGTCACCGGACACGTTCGTTGTACGGTTATGATTTCAAACACCTCGGTCGACCAATTCGGAGTGTACCCCTTCTCGAAAAGGGTCTTGAATTTGCTCACGCGTACCTTGTCACCAACTTTGAATTTCACGCGTCGTCTAACTCCTTCCGATGAGGAAGGTGAAAGGGGTTCGTTCGTAGCGAACGATAACGCGTCGCGGGGGTCACTTCAACGGGTCGGGCGTTGATCGTTCTATGCTTACGATGATTGTAGATGCGTACGAGCGCAGGTAACAGGTTGACCCAGCGATAGGACGCGTTCAAGGAGAATTGTTTCCACATGAGGTTTTTCAGCGTGCGATTGAAACGTTCGACGATCGACGCTTTCATCACGCTGTACGTGGAGTAGTGGTTTATCCCTCGTGTCTTCACGCTTCGTTGAAACTCCGCGTTGTAAAACTCCTTATCCATATCGGTTTGTAAATTTCGGGGGCATCTATCGCTCTGCCGCAATACGGTCGTGAACACAGCGGTCACGTCACGTCCACTTTTCGTTTTCACGGGTACGGCCCACGCATATTTACTGAACGCGTCGATGATCGTTAGTACGTAGTGATATCCTCGATTTTGCTTCGCGTACGGACGCATCTCCACCAAATCGGCCTGCCACAAATCATCATAGCCGCGAATCACGACGCTACGCCGTGGGAAATTTCGTCTCGCGGGTGCATGTAATTCGTTCACTAATTGTACACGCTCCTTGTTCATGCTTTGCAGGTGGGTGGGGATGGTCGCGACGTACCAAAGACGTTAGAATTAGTATTAGTTCCTCGAGCGTTCGTAAAACGCAATCGGTGCACGTATTTCGCGATCGTTCGTTATTAGACGTTTCGGAGCCGTAGCAACTATTGTCACCGTCAGTGATCATCGTCGTCGTCGTAGACCCTCATTCGCTTTTCGCGGCTCCTTTCGTTTGTACAGATCCGTGGTCGTTATCGCAATCGGTGTCGTTGTCGACGTCATGAACTCTTCGAGTCTGTGAATGATCGAAGCGTCGTTCCATCGCGTTATTTAAATCATCCTCTAGGCGTGACAATTGCGCGTTAACGATATCCAACGTTGTTCGTTGTACTCACGTCTCGAGTTGAGATCGTTGATATTCGGCATCGAGTCGCGCGGTCGCGATAGCCGTTTCAATTTTTTGGGTAAAGCGTTCGTCCACCGAGGATAATACTCTCGTCATTGTCATTCTCACTTCGTCGCTGTTGTTGTTGTTATTGTTGTTGTTGTTGCGTAACGAGGTGCCAAACTTGTTCACCGACATAACTATGCGTGTGCGCGAACACTACTGACGCGATGATCACCGAATCGTTCAATTTAAGATGCGTCCGTCCTCGCGAAGTTCCTCCAGGATGGATGCGATTTCGTTATCGTGACCTGTGTGACCTGCTGCGCGCGATGCTATGAGCAATCTAAGTCTATCGACTAATTCATTCGCATCGTCCCAATACACGTAATCGATCGCGTTATCGGTGACCGTCATCGATTCGTCGATAGGTAATCCTCGACCTTGCCGCGTGCCCCCACCGTCCACGTCGCCCGCGCCGCTACCCCTACCCCTACCCCTAACGCGTCTGATACTCGATGTCCGCACCCCACCGATTATCGCGGATATGATTTTCTTATACTTATGCCCCTTGTTACCCAGCGTACTCTTACTCGGCGAATGGTTTCGCTTATGCGCATTCGTTGATAGCAAGATGCGCCGATACGAGTGAAGATCCGCGTCCGTGTACGTACGATCGTTGGGTATTCGCATGAACAGCAGTTCGTACAAACCCCAAGTTCCCACGTATCGCGTGCCGTTGACGAGAACATCGTCGCCGTCCTCGTCGATGGTGAGTACGGAATCGCCGATCATTAGGTCTTCGTCGGACCCTAAGTATACACCGTACACGTTGTCGATTCGTTTCTTGGTATCGGTGAAGAACAGTCGCAGGTATTCTCGCGACAAGGGCCCTTTGACGTTCCGTATATACACTTCGATATCGTCGACGGGGTTACGCAGCGAATCCAAATCATGAACCTTTGCTGACGACTCATCATCCTGAATTTTTTCATCGTCTTCGTCATCGACATCATCAACAACATCATGATCAACATCACCGTCAACATCATTGTTATCGTCGTCGTCGGTGTTGTCGTTGTCATTGTCGTTGTCGTTGTCGTTGTCGTTGTCGTTGTCGTTGTCGTTGTCGTTGTCATTACCGATGTCATCGTCGTTGTCATCATAGTCGCTAGAATCTGGAAGGTTATTCGGACTTTCCTTGGTTATCGATGGAGTAACGGGTCGAAGCTTCTTCGATGATTGTTGCTGATCGTATTCGTGTTTCCTCTTCACTGGTCGCGATCGAGGCGTTGAGCGCATTTTCAATGCGGACGAGTTCTCGATCAATCGTTTCAGCGGTTCAACGATGGGACGCGTGCTCGCCTCCACAGCCTCTTCCGTAGCCATTTTACCAATTTTCAAGGCCAAGCACTGTTTACGTATAACGTCGCTGACTTTGGCGATTTCCACCTTCGCGTCCACGCCCCGACGTTTCGTCCCTTTTTGATGTTTCGTTCCTTTTTGATGTTTCGTTCCTTTTTGTCGACGATGTTTTTGCGAATGCTTCGCGTCGACGTTGCTCGAGGTTATCGTAGTCACCGTCGATTCGTTAGACATTTCGTGTTGCTCGATTGACGACTCGTGGTTTACTGATGTCAACGAGCTACGACAAACTCGTTAAATCCTCTTCGATATCGACCTTCGTACATGGAACTATCCTTATCGATCACCACGAAATCGTATCGTCGACGCCAACATCTCGCGCACAAGTCGTTGAACGACTCGAACGTCATGTCTGTGTTCACGTGATCGTTGTACACGCGACGCAAATTCGTACCGTCTTGTTTGAATAGCATGAGAAAATTCACGTTGTCCCTGATCAAATGTTTAGGTATTCTAGCGTATGACTGACACAAATAAAAACAATCCACGTTCGCGTGGCGACCCATGGAGAAGTATTCACGTATCGCGTTCTGTTCATCACACGCCACGTCATCGAACACGAAAATCGAATCGGGTCGAGCGTCTCTCGGTGGAATGATCTCAGCGTTATTCGAGTAGGGAAAGTGTTCGATTCCATCGACGAGCGACAACACCTGTTCGAGGTATCGATACTTTGGCTGATGCAACGATTTCGAGTACACGTACACGTTCTCGAAACGTAAACCGTTCGGACTCTCTAGCATACTTAGAAGCACGTTAGTTTTTCCACATCCGGACGGTCCGCAAATCACGCCTCGCACGCTGTTCGGTAACAACGGACCGTGTCTGTTCAACCTCACAAAATTACCTTTTTCAAAAAAAGGTACAAAAAAGAGCGCCAAGTATATAATCCCATCAAAAAGGATCCCATTTAAAAACATTGTCGTAAATTAATAGCTTTACAAAACTAATGATATACACCAATTGCGCCAATTATCGCAATGACTATTTATACAAACAAAAAAATGTATCAAATAATAGTAAACAGATATATTTTTATACAAATAAATATTTTAATACGAATAAATATTTTATTCAAAATAGTTGGCGCTGCTCTCTGAAAAAAATGTTAAGTGTCTTGGTTAATAAATAAAACAAGGCCAGACTTATTGATTCAGACATATTTATTCAGTTTAGCAACACCAATTCCGAGAGCAGCGCCAACTATTTTGAATAAAATATTTATTCGTATTAAAATATTTATTTGTATAAAAATATATCTGTTTACTATTATTTGATACATTTTTTTGTTTGTATAAATAGTCATTGCGATAATTGGCGCAATTGGTGTATATCATTAGTTTTGTAAAGCTATTAATTTACGACAATGTTTTTAAATTGGATCCTTTTTGATGGGATTATATACTTGGCGCTCTTTTTTGTACCTTTTTTTGAAAAAGGTAATTTTGTGAGGATTTCACACATTTTGTAGTGTTTATTGATGACTGGATAATTTTTTCACCCCGTCGAGGTTATTTTTTTTAATTAACAATATATTATATTGTCGTCCAAACTACGCACACCTGCAAAGCTACAAGACAATTGGATTGGTGGAATTGGTTTAAATTTGAGTTTTCAAATATGAAGCAAACATACAAGAACCACACAGAGGATCGAAGCTGAATAAAAGTTTAATTAAAGTTTAATTAATATTATACTATATTACAATAAATTTTTTTTCTGACGTAGATCACACTGCATCATCTTGTGCTTCAGTTATCTGTAACTATATAAAATCCACATTTTAGTTACAATATAACTTTATTATACAATATAAAATTAAACAATATAAGTTTTAGAAGAAGGGTGGACTTTTCCTATAGTAAGCGTGGAGACTACATAATGTGTCCGAAGGAGGTGAGAGCGTATGGCAGAAACTCTTGTCGAAGGAAATTTAAATGCTATTGGTAATTTATCAAAAATGAACGAAGAGCTCCAATATATTTAACGCACAATTTATTGGTGTTGGAATAAAATTAATTTAATATGTTCATTAGTGAATTTAAATATTGGTAATGTGAAACTAATAAAATTAATGATTAGCGTGGGAACTACGGTGGATTTTAAAATAAAGTTTTAGAAATATCTTTCACAAGAGATAGAAAAGTATCAAGGGAGATGCGTTTTCATCGCACTTTCTTCAATCAATAATGTAACTTTCTATACATTGCAAGCAGTAAGCTATAATTTTCTTAATTCTTAATGCTACGCTAATTTGACAAAGTTCGTCGATTTACCTTATTTGACAAATTTCTTTCAAGCTTCTCTGTCTATCTATCCTTCTTCGGACAACCTCCAAGGCTGTACATCCCCTTCATTTCTATCGAAGCTTGTGCGTCCCCTTCATTTTTACCCAAGCCTGTCCATTCCTTTCGTTTCTATATAAGCCCGTGCGCCCCCTTCATTCATTTCTATAAGCTTTATACATAAAAACTCTAATGTAAAAATAGTTTGCTGGTATAAAAACAATATATTATTTTGTCGAAACTTCTGGGAAAGAAGATGCTTTACTGTCAAACCTCCTCCGGCAACTTCCAAGTCTGTGCGTTCCCTCCGTTTCTATATGCTCTACATAAATAGTTTATTGAAAAATTTTGGCGACTTACCTTGTTAATTGAGACAATAATTTAGTGTCCTCTATGGTGTAAAAACTCGTGTCACTTAAAAATTTTTAACTAGTTTCCTTATTTCACACTTGACAGGTTATAACTGTTTGACACTAGCTAGGTTACGTTTACCTCGACAGTTCTGCTCTCTGCTAGTTGTCACGTGACAACGATTTGTTACGCGATTGGCCGAAACCTTCAGCGAATCAGCGACGTGGATATTGGACATTTCCTCTCCCTTTCATGTTCCCCTCTTGCCCACACTTGACGATGACGATTCTTAATTCTTCAGAACATAAAATTCGGCAAATTGCAACTTTACATCAAAATATCTCAGCTCCTAAGGCACGTAGGAACAAAACGAAGACACTTTTCTTATGTAAATTAAACCCAAGCTATCCATTAAGACCATTCAAAGTCTAATCGGACCAGCCGTTATTGAGATTCGATAATCTCAGGGTACTTGATAGCGCGGCGTGCCGTAATAGATACACTCTGTGTCTCGCGCGGCGCATATATCTATATATATACTTGGCGCGAGACACTACCGTGTCTCTTGATCGACTCGAATCCCTATCATCCTCGAGCATTCTTTTCACGGTCACGCGAATAACGTCCGTCTGTTTCGCGAATCTCATATTCGCGTGCACGTCTACGACGAGTGACGACTATTTATATTCGTGGCACGCGTCGCGCAGGTCACTATCACTCTGATCGGTGAAGCGCGCGTACTCGTTTATAATTGTGGTAGCTATCACGACTATTCCAGCGTATATGGTTACATAAACGACTGCGACGTCTCACGGACTAGGGAAGAATCAGAAGAGGAAGAAGAATAATCTGAAGAAGAATAACAAGATGAAGACTCGATCGGGTCTCGTGAACGGTATCATAAACCGTCTGCCGTTCGAACTGCACGTTCCGGGTTATCAGTTCTGCGGGCCGGGAACGCGTTTGCTAAAGCGATTGGCTCGTGGCGACGAAAGTGTGAATCCCCTGGACGCAGCGTGCCGCGATCACGATATCGCGTACTCTAATCGAAAGGATTTAGAGGGAAGACACGAGGCTGATCGTGCGTTAGCCGAACGAGCGCGAGAACGAGTGTTCGCGAACGACGCGACCTTTGGTGAAAAAGCCGCAGCGACTGGAGGGTGGGCAACGATGAAGGCTAAGACTAAACTCGGTATGGGTATGAGAAGGACGAAACGTAAACAACGCAAGTCTGGAAGGAAACAGCCACAACGACAACGACAACGACATCGTAATCTACGAGCAGCGAAACGCGGTGGCTTTCTTCAATTTCTTCCGTTCGTGCTACCCGCTTTATCAGCTATCGGGGCATTGGCCGGTGGAGCGGCTGGTATAACCAAAGCGGTCAACGATTCGATGGCCTCTCGAAAACAGCTGGAAGAGACGTTGCGTCATCATCGGGCGATGGAAGGGCGAGGGATGCATCTGACACCGTACAAGCGTGGCGCAGGCTTGAACCTGAGACGGCGGCGCCAACGACGAGTGCAGAGGAAGAAAAAAAAAACACCAATCGCATAGGCGCGTGGCGACGGTGGCGGCGATAATTCAACAACCTTTTTTTTTTTTCTTTTTTTTTGTTTTACTTGGTGGAAATCCCCACGGATACCCCCGCCCGCGGGGGCGGGCAGGGGGTTATGTGGGCCTCGAACCCACTAAAACCACCAAGGTGATCTACCTCGCGCGCGGAGCTGCGCGCCTGAGGGGAGGGATTTGGACGCGAGATCAATCAAGCGATACGTTCGCTACCCTCCCCCCTTGCGCTTCGGTGCAGCCCCGCGCTAGGTCCCCTGAACGGGGTCGTCCCTGGGGGAGTATTAAGACCTCCCCCAGCAATGTTCTCCGGGACTGGCGACTCGCGACGGATCACGCGCCCGAGTCGCCCCTTCCGGGGTCGCTGCTGCTAGGGCAGGTGGTGTCCCCCGACACCCCCGCCCCGCGACCCCGCGACCCAGCGATCGAACTACCAACCGGTGCCGCGCAGTGATTGGTAGCGCGGCCGGACCGGGGCACTGTACCCCGGGGGGAGCTCGATCGCTCAGACGGGAGCGGCGGTGGCCGCTACCCTGGGGGGGGGGGGGGGCTTTATCATGGTCCCGCCCCCCCGTTCTCCGTACCTCGCGACGCCGCCGCGGCCCTGGCAAGTCCGATGCCACGACTCGCCGACCGCGGCGGCCACCCGTCGTTTCGTCGTCCGCGGCGGCCCTTCGTGACAACGACCCAGAGAATGCCCTGCACGAACCTGCACTCTTCGAAGCGGGGGACCGCCATCCCCTTCGGGATGGCGTCCATCGCTTCTCCGAGCCCTCTCATCACCAGATCCCCCTGCTCCGGTATTAGCGTGGATTCGGGGTAGTCGGATGGCGCTAAAGCCATCTTCCTACCCCCCCCACCAGCGCCTCCTTGAAGCTAGAGGGCTCTGGGAAGATCTTCCCCTTTCTTTTTGCAGGGTGTTCGGGGGTCGAACCGTCGGTCTGTCGGGCCCTTTTCAGGCCCTTGCCTGTGGTCTCCCCTTCCTTCCCACCCTGCTGTGCGGAGGGGTCTGTTTGCCCGTCATGCGGGCCCACCTCCCCCTGCACTGCCTTCTCAGAGGTCGGCGCTTCCGCTTGGGTCGTGTCCAAGGTGATCCCGAGTAATGCCAATTTGGCTTTCCGGGCCCTCCTTTTCGCCGCCCCGCTGCGGGCCGCCTTCCTTTTCTTTGTCGGAGTGTCGGGCGCTGCTTCGGCGTTGTCGCCGTTGCCCTCGCCCGTCCTCCGTGTGATAGCTTCCGTCACCGAGAGCCCGGTTTCGATAGTCGCGGCTAACGCCGCGTCGGTCTCCGCCGGTCCCATGGTGGCTTCCGCCGCGTGTACGGGAGATGTTCCCTCTTTCGAGGGCCCTTCTCCCGCCGGTGGTTGAGGTTTTTCTTTGGTGCAATCCATAAAATTTCCACGAGTGTGCAGGAAATATACGGTCCACCCCCACAGAGCCTGCTATGTGGGGGTAAGGCTGAATACAATGGGGGGTCGCCTGGTACCCCAAGGGCATCGTTCGAGGCACCATACCCCGGTACCATTCATCCCTCGGCACGATAGCTTCCACCTTGGATTGGGGAGTTGGTCCACGACAGGGCCTTCGCTTGCCACGCGGGGTTGTTAGTCCCCGGGGTTCGCTTATAGCACCCGCTAACCATCACGATCCCCGACCCCCCCTTCGCTACGGCCCGGTCACCGTGTGGTGATCCAGTCCGCGGCGATCAGAGGAGCCGCTTCACGCTCTGGCCGTTCTCCTATCCGCCACCCGGAGACGCGCTCGGTTGGTGCTCAACCTAGATGGACACGGGCCGATCTAGTCCCCCGCTCCCCTTTACGGGGGTAGGGGGACCGCCGAGATAATAATAATAATAATAATAATAATAGTATGTACTAAGATTATGTTACAATGTATCCATGCGTAATGGCGATTCACATCTTCTATAATGAAGACTCATAATATCGATAAATTGCCGAGTATTCGTACGCGCGCGTCACTTCTCCTCTCTCAGTCTCGCGAGTGTAATCTATGATATGTCGTTCACGCTCACGTTAACGGGTCGCAGCAGCGCGCTCACGGTAAACTATATTCCACCGATAGATTTGAGTGATGGTCAATACGAATTAGGACTCGCGGACTTGGAGACGTTTCACACGATACCGAACATCGACTCGAGCAACGATAAATTCTATTTCATCGTGAACTATGACACCGGCAACGACTCCATCGTCGACGTCGCTTATGAATGTATTACGATCCCCCACGGCTCCTACGAATTAGACGCTATCGCCGAGTACCTAAAGCAAAAATTACTCGAGCGCTATCCTCGAAGACGCGAAAACAACGAGAACAACGATGATGACAAGTACCCTCTAATGCTACGAGCTAACAACAATACCATGAAAAGCGAACTGTACTGTTCGTTCTTTGTGAACTTTACGAAACCTAACAATGTGGGCTCCTTGCTAGGATTTTCCTCGAATCGCGTCTTATTACCGAGAATCTGGCACGAGTCCGACGTACCCGTGAATATTATAAACGTTAACGTGATCAGAGTAACGTGCAACGTCACTACCGGCGCGTACAGCAACGATAAACCGGTACACAAGATCCATGAATTTTCGCCTCGCGTGCCGCCGGGATATAAGATATCGGAAACTCCACGACATGTCATTTACCTACCGATCGTCGCACGAGCAATACACGATCTAACGTTGTGCATCGTCGATCAACACGATCGTCCTATAGATTTCCGTGGAGAAGAAATAACGATTCGTTTGCACGTTCAATGACGTCCACGTGATAGGTAGCGCGACCGTACGTGTATGCACGCGTGTGTAGTATGTTAGTGTTAGATCGCACGTACGAATCATCAATCGCCGCTGATACTCCTACCGTCTCTACCTCGCGTCATCTGCGCGACCCTTTATCTACAGACGAAAGTAGAAGAAGAAGAAGAAGAATAAAGACGGGAGGAGCGATAAGAAGAGGACCGGTAAGAAACATAAGAAAGCCGTTGACTCGTCGAAACGCACGTTTCCTACGATCGTTAGGTTTCATCGTCGCCTAATAGACACGCAACCACGATGTCGATTATTTTGGACGTGGCGAATACGCCAACCTTCGACAATCGTATCACGAAGATCGAGTTACACACGTATAATCCGTACGCCAACACGACGTTCGACAATAGCGACGAGATAAGAATACCCATACAGCAGCAAGATCTGTACACGCTTCCGTGCGAAAGTTTTCTCTACATCGAAGGTCGTGGCACGTTGACAGCGCAAGACACGAAAGGTCCGCCAACGTCCGCGACCGCTGTTCTAGACAATAATTGCGTAGCGTTCATGTTCGATGAGATTCGATACGAATTGAACGGTGTCGAGATCGATCGTTGTCGAAATCCAGGAATCACTACCACGTTGAAAAATTTCGTTTCGTTGTCAGCCGAGAGAAGCAAAACGCTTGCGAATGCCGGTTGGAATTATGACATCGATTACGATAATGATACTTTTCATTCGGGCGCTTTCAATTTCTGCGTACCCCTGAACGTGTTATTAGGATTCTGCGAGGATTACAAACGCATCGTGATGAACGCGCGACACGAGCTGATTCTTATACGAGCGCGAGACGATTCGAACGTAATGCATTGTACCTCCGACACTGCGGTCCCGAAACTTGAGATACGCAAGGTGCAGTGGCGTATGCCTCACGTCGTTTTGGAGGAAGTGAATAAACTATCGATGCTGCGTATCTTGGAAAGCGGACGACCGATCGCGATGAGTTTCCGATCGTGGAGCGTGCACGAGTATCCATTACTGCAAGCAACAACGAAACACACGTGGACCGTGAAAACTACGTCGCAAATCGAGAAACCTCGATACGTGTTATTCGGCATGCAAACCGATCGAAAGAATCTTCCAAATAAACCCGCGTGGATATTCGATCCGAATAATCTCACAAACTTTCGACTCTACCTAAATTCCGAGACGTATCCGTACGACGACATGCAAATAGATTTTCCAAAGTATAAATTCGCGATGATGTACAATATGTATGCAAATTTCATCCGATCGTACTACGGTCACGGAGAACCGTTGCTGAGCGCGAATGAATTCCTTAAATACGCTCCTATCGTGGTCATAGATTGTTCTAGGCAAAACGAATCGTTGAAGAGCGCTACCGTGGACGTGCGAATAGATTTCGAATGCAAAGAAAATGTCCCCGCTAATACTTCCGCCGTCTGTTTGTTCATACACGATCGTATAGTCGAATACGGTCCTTTAACCAACATGGTACGCAAACTAATATAGCGTACGTGTTGTGAACGATTACTACTACTTCTACTAATACTAATACTACTATTACTACTACGGATACTCCTACTGTTTTTAAAACGATGATGTCGATGTCAAAGTCCTCAGTTACTGTTTCACTACTGACGCTAATAGACTAATGATGTTCGCCATTGTCGACATGCAAGGTTTCAAAACCGAACGCGACTTCGTCGTGAAAGAGATCACGATTCGCACAAACAGCAGCAACGACAGCAGCAGTAACATCGATGAAACACTAACGATCAATCACTGGATCTTCGAACCTCTATACTTCTGAAATTATCTGAATTCGTTTGAGAAATGTCAAGCGTCCTGGCTCGCGAAGCATCATCACGGTCTCCGCTGGTCTGATGGTTGCGTTCCATACTGGAAACTTCCGGGACTGCTCGCCAGCGCACTCGCTAACATTGACTTCGCCATCGTGAAAGGTGCGGAAAAGAAAACCTGGATGCTGCAACTACTACCGAACATAATCGTCGAGGATGTATGCAATTTGTACGAACTGAAGGAGCGAAAGATCAACAATAACAACGCTCGAACTGTCGAAGACGACGGCGGCTACGACGTTGACGATGATTATTGCAGGATCATGCCTGACGTTCCTAACCTGAAGTCTATGTCTTCAACGAATGCCCCGCGATGCGCGTTTCACAACAACGATGGCGTTTGCGTGCTGGAGAACGTTCATAAAATATGGAATTATATACGTAGCGTTACCTAATGTAAGTCCTATACACGCATTGCATCTACTTTACGCGTCATACGTAGAGAAACGAATGTGTATGAATTATTTTTTTTTGTTTCTATAGCGATGAGAACAATAGCAACGAAGATAGTTGAGTATGACGCGTGGTAGCGGCGATGAGCGCGATGACGATAACCAATTCATTCACCGCGAGCAAGAATATCCCATCCCATAGGAATAACGTTTACATAAATACTGATTTATAATTCAAGTCCGCATGCATGAATGTATATAAAAAAAAAAACTCGGCGGTCCCCCTACCCCCGTAAAGGGGAGCGGGGGACTAGATCGGCCCGTGTCGATTTAGGTTGAGCACCAATCGAGCGCGTCTCCGGGTGGCGGATAGGAGAACGGCCGGAACGTGAAGCGGCTCCTCCGATCGCCGCGGACTGGATCACCGCACGGTGACCGGGCCGAGGTGAAGGGGGAGACCGTGGAGGGTGACGGTTAGCGGGTGCTATAAGCGAACCCCGGGGCCTAACAACCCCGCGTGGCAAGCGAAGGCCCTGTCGTGGACCAACTCCCCAATCCAAGATGGAAGCCATCGTGCCGAGGGATGAATGGTACCGGGGTACGGTGCCTCGAACGATGCCCTTGGGGTACCAGGCGACCCCCCATTGTATCAGCCTTTCCCCCACATAGCAGGCTCTGTGGAGGTGGACCGTATATTTCCTGCACACTCATGGGAATTTTATGGATTGCACCAAAGAAAAACCTCAACCACCGGCGGGAGAAGGGCCCTCGAAAGAGGGAACATCTCCCGTACACGCGGCGGAAGCCACCATGGGACCGGCGGAGACCGACGCGGCGTTAGCCGCGACGATCGAAACCGGGCTCTCGGTGACGGAAGCTATTACACGGAGGACGGGCGAGGGCAACGGCGACAACGCCGAAGCAGCGCCCGACACTCGGACAAAGAAAAGGAAGGCGGCCCGCAGCGGGGCGGCGAAAAGGAGGGCCCGGAAAGCCAAATTGGCTTTACTCGGGACCACCTTGGAGACGACCCAAGCGGAAGCGCCGACCTCTGAGAAGGCAGTGCAGGGGGAGGTGGGCCCGCATGACGGGCAAACAGACCCCTCCGCACAGCAGGGTGGGAAGGAAGGGGAGACCACGGGCAAGGGCCTGAAAAGGGCCCGACAGACCGACGGTTGGACCCCCGAACACCCTGCAAAAAGAAAGGGGAAGATCTTCCCAGAGCCCTCTAGCTTCAAGGAGGCGCTGGTGGGGGGTAGGAAGATGGCGTTAGCGCCATCCGACTACCCCGAATCCACGCTAACACCGGAGCAGGGGGATCTGGTGATGAGAGGGCTCGGAGAAGCGATGGACGCCATCTCGAAGGGGATGGCGGTCCCCCGCTTCGAAGAGTGCAGGTTCGTGCAGGGCATTCTCTGGGTGCGGTGGCCGCGGAGCTGACCGGCAGGGCGGAGAGGGGCGAGAACCCCGACAGGCCGGCCAGGGAGGTGGTCTTCCGCCAATGGCAGTGCGAGAAGAAGTCCCACAGCTTGGCGGCGCAGGTGCGGGCCATGACGGAGCAGGCCCACACCATGGGAGAGTTTCTCCACGTCAGGGAGCATGAGCTCGAATTCCTGCGCGGAAAATATACCCGCCTGGTAACGCGGGCGAGGACTAAGGGCGTGGACGTGACGGAAGCGGAGACTATGCCCTTCCACCCGTCTGTCCCGCTGCCCACCCGCGCCGAGCTCCTCCCGACCTGCGTGCCCCCCTGGACGGACGACGGTGCCGGGCCGGAGGTTGCCCCGGGTCCCTCGTCGGCGGGCCGGGGAGGCCCGAGCCCAGCGGTCAGGAGGAGGCGGCGCGGGAGAAGAAGATGACCCGGGGCCGGGGGAGGTCGTGCGGCGACTCAGTTGCGTAAGTCGCCCCGCTCCCCAGGGTGATAGGCCCCGGGCCGCGTCGTCCCGCTACTCCCCGCCATAGGGGATTGGGACGGGGCCGCGCCACGCAACAGGCGCGGCCGTTAAGCCCCCGGTGCGCCGCCCCCTCTGTGTCGGAGGGGGACGCGCGCCGGGGGACATCAGGAAGGAGTCGAGAAATGCGGCGGCCCTCGTTGTCACGAAGGGCCGCCGCGGACGACGAAACGACGGGTGGCCGCCGCGGTCGGCGAGTCGTGGCATCGGACTTGCCAGTGCCGCGGCGGCGTCGCGAGGTACGGAGAACGGGGGGGGGGGGGACCATGTTAAAGCCCCCCCCCAGGGTAGCGGCCACCGCCGCTCCCGTCTGAGCGATCGAGCTCCCCCCGGGGTACAGTGCCCCGGTCCGGCCGCGCTACCAATCACTGCGCGGCACCGGTTGGTAGTTCGATCGCTGGGTCGCGGGGTCGCGGGGCGGGGGTGTCGGGGGACACCACCTGCCCTAGCAGCAGCGACCCCGGAAGGGGCGACTCGGGCGCGTGATCCGTCGCGAGTCGCCAGTCCCGGAGAACATTGCTGGGGGAGGTCTTAATACTCCCCCAGGGACGACCCCGTTCAGGGGACCTAGCGCGGGGCTGCACCGAAGCGCAAGGGGGGAGGGTAGCGAACGTATCGCTTGATTGATCTCGCGTCCAAATCCCTCCCCTCAGGCGCGCAGCTCCGCGCGCGAGGTAGATCACCTTGGTGGTTTTAGTGGGTTCGAGGCCCACATAACCCCCTGCCCGCCCCCGCGGGCGGGGGGTATCCGTGGGGATTTCCACCAAGTAAAACAAAAAAAAAAAAAAAAGGGCATTCTCTGGGTAACCTGCGCGGACGCCGCCGCCAAACAATGGCTCAAAGAAGCGGCAACCAACCTGAAGCCCTGGGAGGGCGCATCTCTTCAGGTAATGGAGAGAGAGTGCCTACCCAGGCTTCGGAAGATGGCGACCGTCATCCCCGGCCCCCCGGAGAAGACGGAAGTCATAATGCAACGGATCGGTCGGCAAAACCCGGACCTCCGCACCCAACTATGGAGGGTGTGGGGCAGAAGGGAGGCGGAACGATCCGTGCATCTGATTCTGGGGGTGGACGCGGAGTCGCACGAGGCGCTCAGCAATCGGGGTTTCGTTGTCCACGTGGGGCTGGGCAGGGCGCTCTTTAGGGAGTTCCCGGCCCGGACCGGCGTGGAACACGGGAAACCGGGAGCGGCGCCTGGGGCGGCGGTAGCGGCACCCCAGGTCAGGGTAGGGGAAGGGCCGGAGGAAGCGGGGGAGGCCTCGAGAGACGGCGCCGATCCGGCACCTCAGGACCAACCCCAAAGAGGGGCAGTGGAGGGAAGAGATGGACCCACGATGGTGGCGACCGGGAGAGAGACCCCGGGCGCACCCACGGGGGGGAACCGACCCCCCACGAAAAAGGCAACCATGCCAACCCGCGGGAAGAGGGGGAGACCCTCGAAGGCCGTGGGGCTGGGGAGGGCTGGGCCCTCGGGGACCCGGGGAGGAGTCCAAAGGACCACCGGTCCTGGGTCACTGAGGCACCAGTTCCTCAAGACTGCCGGGGTGGCGAGTAAGACCACCACGGTAAAGCGAGGGATGAAATAGGAAAGTGGACCGCAACACGGGACACACTATCTCCCCGGGAGCATGTGCGAGAGCGGGCAATACTGCAGTCAAGATGGCTGCAGGATGCATCAGCATCTCGCAGATCAATCTGCAGCACTGCAAAGCGGCGACGGACTTACTCGACCGCCGCACAGTGAGGCAGCAAACAGATTTAGTACTCATACAGGAACCCTGGCTGATCAGGGGTCGAGTAGGACTGGGAGGACTGAACACGAAACTGGGCACGGTAATACACGGGCCCGGTGATCCCGGCCCAAGAGCGTGCGTCTACGCGAGTAAAAGACTAAACGCCTTGAGGCTGGGAGAATTCTGCACTAGGGACCTAACAGCTGTCCTAATAGAGCCGAAAATGGGTGGGAACACGGAAAAGATCGTGGTCTGCTCAGCATACCTACCATACGACTCCGAGGAGTCCCCCCCAACGAGGGAACTCAGAGTACTGGTGGAGGCATGTAAAAATAGAGGGCTGCAACTGGTGGTGGGATGCGACGCCAATGCCCACCACATCATATGGGGCAGCACCGATATCAACAAGAGAGGGGCGAGCTTACTTGAATACCTCTCGACCACGGAACTAGAGATACTCAACCGAGGCTCCAAGCCCACTTTCGTTACCACCAGAAGGCAGGAGGTAATCGACATCACGCTGGGCTCCAGGAAGTTGGCTCAGGCAATTAAGGATTGGCAAGTGGCGGAGAAGGTAACTCTCTCAGACCACAGGCTAATCGAATTCAGACTGGCGGGGGACGCGAACCACGAACCCACGGGGGTCTACAGGAACCCCAGGGCCACCGACTGGCAACTCTACAAAGAGGAGCTAGAAGGAAGGCTCGGGGGGTACTGTGGACGCCCGAGAACGGGTGGGGGGATCGAGCAGGCGGTTGAGGAACTGCAGGCTGCGATCACCCAAGCGTACGAAACGTCATGCCCGGCCAAGCAAAGGAAGAGCAGCAGACGGGTACCCTGGTGGAACCAGGAGCTGAGTAGGCACAGGACCAGAGCCCGGAAGCTGCTGAACAGAGCCATGAGGCTTGACACGAGGATTGAATGGGAAAACTACAGGGAAGCCCATAGATCCTACAAGAAGCTCATTAGAGCAGCAAAAAGGAAGACCTGGAGGGATTTCTGCCAAGAAGCCGAGGCCCTACCACTAGTGGCCAGGCTTCGAAGGGTTTTCGCATCCGGGCCTTCTGAAAAACTGAACGGACTCAGACTCCCGGACGGGAGGTATCTAGAGGACCGGCAGCAAATTTTGGAGCACTTGACAGAGGTCCACTTCCCAGGTTCGGGGCTCTTTCAGCAGGGGCAGCCAACAGAAGAGCCGGAACCTGAGAAAGAGGAACCGAAGGACTGGGAGATTGCCTCCAGAGTGGTAAACCGAGACAGGATCAGATGGGCCATAAACTCATTTAAGAGATTTAAGAGTCCGGGGGTGGACGGGATCTTCCCCGCACTTCTACAGGAAGGGGGGGAGGACCTGATAAAACGACTGGACCTTATCTTCAAATCCTGTCTTGCTTTGGGGTATATACCCAAAACATGGAGAACGGCTAGAGTCGTATTCATACCCAAACCAGGGAAGAAGGACTACGACTCTGCCAAATCCTTCAGGCCTATCTGCTTAACGTCCTTCCTGCTGAAGACGCTGCAAAGACTGGTGGATAGGCACATCAGGGAACATGCGCTGGTGGAAAGACCAGTACAAATCTCCCAACACGCGTATCAGGCCGGCAGATCCGTGGAGACGGCGCTCCACCACCTGGTAGGGGTGGTAGAAGGGGCCCTGGAGCGGAAACAGTCGGTCCTGAGCGTATTCCTGGACATCGAGGGAGCGTTCGACAACACATCCTTAGATGCCATAAGCAGGGCCCTAGACAGCTTCAAGATCGAAGACTCGATCAGAAGGTGGATCCGCAACATGCTGCGGACTAGAGCAGTGATGGCCAGCTGGGAAGGGACCACGATAAGGGCTCGGGCCGACAGGGGCTGCCCGCAGGGGGGAGTTCTCTCCCCACTGCTGTGGACCCTGGTGGTGGACGAGCTACTGCGTGGGCTCGGAGAAGAGGGTGTAATAGTACAGGGCTATGCTGACGACATAGTGATTGCAGTCAGGGGCACGAGCCCGACGTGCATGGCCAGGAGAATGCAGAAGGCGCTCACACTGGTTCAGGAATGATGCCACAACCAAAACCTAAGGGTGAATCCGTGCAAGACGGAGATGGTACTGTTCACGAGGAAGCGAAACCTAAAGTTTAAGGCCCCCTCAATCTTCGGGGCGGAGCTTCACACCTCCTCGGAGGTGAAATATCTGGGAGTGACCCTGGATAAGAAGCTCACGTGGAAAAGCCACATCACGAAGCAGACCCAGAAGGCGCTCGTCACCTACTGGGCCTGCAGAAGGATGTTCGGCAGCACATGGGGGTTAAAACCATGGGTGGTCAAATGGATCTACACAGCCATCCTGGAACCCCAACTGACATACGCCTCAGTGGTATGGTGGACCTCCATGAGGAGGGACATCCACAGGAGGACATTGAGCAAGGTGTATCGATTGGCACTGCTGGGTATGACGGGTGCGTTCCCCACCACGCCTACCCTGGCGATGGGGGTCTTGCTGGACCTGGCACCACCGCACTTGGCTGCGGAGGCCGGGGCTAGGAAGGCCGCCCTGAGGATACACTTCGCGGGAAGATGGAAAGGCGCGAGGAACGGGCACGCAGCGATCCTGCAGGACGTAAGGGACTCGCATGAGGCCCTGGACTGCGGGGGAGACCAATGTGACCCAGCCTACCGCTTCAAACAAAACTTCGCCGTTAGATTCCCAAGCAGGAGGGACTGGGAAGAGAGCGAGAAGGAGTTACTCTCTCCTGGGGGGCCCACCTGGTACACAGTGGCTCCAAACCCAAAACCGGAACCGGAGCCGGGATATGGGGGGAGAGGCCCAGGGTGGAAACATCCATCGCCCTGGGCCCACACGTATCGGTTTTTCAAGCGGAGGTGCAGGCTATCAGAACCTGTGCCAGATTGAATCTGGACAGGGGCTATGAGGGCAAGCACATCTATATCTGTAGCGACAGTCGGGCCGCACTCGGATCCCTACACAACACAGTGGTGAGATCCAGTCTGGTGCTAGACTGCGTGGACACACTGACGCAGCTGGCTAATAGCAACCGCGTCAGTCTTTTATGGGTTCCGGGACACGCCGGAATCAAGGGAAACGAAGGGGCAAACGACAGGGCCCGAGATGGTGCGCGTAAACCGGACCGGGACCTGTCCTGCACCTTAGGTGTCTCCATGGGGACTGTGAAGGAGTGGACGAGGTGCTGGATCAGACAGCAACTCGAGCAACTCTGGGGACGGACCGAACAGATGGGACACGCGAAGGCTCTGCTGAAGCGGCCTTCAAAAAAGATAGGGGCGGCACTCAGCCGCCTGGACAGGTCGCAGTTGCGACTGCTCGTGGGGATGGTCACAGGACACTGGCACACGAGAAAGCACCTGGCGCGCCTGGGGATCGTCGAGGGACCTAGGTGCCCGCGGTGCGGGGAGGACGACGAAACGCCGCTCAACCTAATGACGCAGTGCGTGGATATGGCGGCCCAGAGACAGTTGTTGCTGGGAGCTGCCTTCCCCCGCACTACAAACCTGGAGGACACGACCGTGAGCGGGCTACTCAAGTTCGCACGAGAGGCCGGACTGGCGGCAAGCCCTCCGAACTAGGACTACCCACAAGGGCTCGGGCACAATGGTCCACTAGGACTGAGTGCCCGGGAATTGCCCAATTTAAAAAAAAAAAATATAAAAAAAAGATACACCGTTTGAATAAAAATATATTTATTTTAAAAAATATTTTTTTTTTATTTTTTTTTATTTTAATATATATATATATATATATAAATTGATTATGATAATAATAAAATAAAATAAAATTAAAAATCCATCTTGTTAATTCCTGCAACACACAGAGAAAACATCAAATTATTATATATACGTTGATATTAGCGTGCGTAACACCACGCAAATATATTTCACTTATACTTACTCTTCAAATAGACGAGTAAGACACCAAACGTCACTCTCGTCCTGTGAATGTTGTATTGCGCGAATTTCAGCGCGCCACCTACGCCGGGCAGATTTAATTTCCCGCTGCAATTCCATACAAATTCGCCCATCCGGACGCGCCCCGTATTGTTGATGCTAAGACAAACACATAACTCGATTAAACCACCGTCGAACGGTATACGTATACCGATACAATTTGCGCGAAATAACACTTACGAGCAGTTGAATGATTACGTCTCGGTCACCATCGCGAGCATGTAGCTCCACGTCGCGACGGCGCTGAAACAAACGCGCGATTCCATTTGATTAAAGCATCATCGAATGATATGCATGTTAGTATCATTTTCATAAAATGTTACTTACGAGATATTCTAGCATCCCCACATATCGATCACTCCATTCCTGCATCGCCATTTCATGGTGATACTGCAACAAACACATGATTAAACATAAACACTATCGAAAGGTTTACGCGTACCAGCATAATTTCACAAAACATCACTTACAACAGCCATCAATATTTGATGACGCTCCGCGCACCATGCGTCTAACTGTTCGCAATGTGAACGCTGAAACAAGCGTATAAACTGATTAAATTGTTACCGAATTGAATACACGCACCAATTTAATTTTAATACAAAAACTACACTTACGATGCACCGTCGCATTTCGTATGCATTCATATGTGTCATGTTGATATTTTGACCCGTGCGGCGGTGCTCGACGTCCTTATATGCATTTCGGTTCTCTAGGCTAGCCCTGCACGTTGCAGGGTAGGGGTAGTCGTGGAGTAGGTGTGGTGGGGGCGTCCGTATCACAGTTTCTTGTTCTTCTTATTCTTCTTCTTATTCTTCGATGATTTGATTCTAATTATTCAGCTTATAATGCACTTTTATGGTTCGCACCGCGAATCGTCTCTGTCTCTTCTACGACACGTGTATACCTTGATTTTGGCGCGTACGCTATTTGAATCTGCCGCGCATATCATTTGAATTTATCGCGCGCTATTCATATTAATGTTTGTGCCATCACACAACCATGCTCATCACAATCATTGATGTAATATACTCTTGCATATTGGTGTGTACGTATGCGTGAATCTGTATAAAAGTAGCGTTGGTCAGTCTTGCAGACTTCATTACACCACGTACGCTCGAGTGCTAACAAGTATCGTTCGCTCCAATTTTTTTTCGTTAACCAGTATAATCCAAGTATCGCTCTTCGTCGATCGGTATAATCGTAGATCAAAATGTACAAACGCAGCTTCATCGACTCATCCTGCGCGTCCGGTAACGATAGCGGTTTCCCCAATAAATATCAACAACAGACCAATATGAGGTACGTACGCGTTACAATACACTTTTCACTTATTTTATTCGTATACTTCATTCACTGTAAACGCAAACGATCAAAGTATTAATTCGCGTATACGTTTCTTACAGTTCTGGATCCGCAACGTCAAAAATAGCGAAAATGTCAAAATCATCGATCGTACGGATCCTGGGACGTGATTACCCGTTGACTACAACAGCTTATAAACGTTTAATTATTGGAATTCGCATTGGCATGGATTCGTGCCACGTCGAGATCGCCATAGCCGACAACAAAGGCTGCGAGGTGTGCTTTTCAATGTCCACGTGGAAGCTTCTACTGCAAAACGAGGTGGACATACTCGAACGATTACGTAGCAACGCAACATCGCCCCAAACCCACATCGTAATTGATCATTTGCGACTTGAATTCACGCGTATGCATGATGACCGACTTATTAAAATCACCGATAATCGCGCTGTCATATATATGACTGAAGCCACGATGCGTAAACTATTCGCGTACGAGCATTGCATCGATCATATGTTCACTTGGTTGACTGAAAATATGTACTCGGTAAGCAGTAAATATACCGCCTTCGTGGAAGTTCTACGTACCGCTTCGTCACCAACGAATTATACGAAATTAATTTCCGGAAGCGAGCACTTCGAAAAGCATTCATTGATCGATTGCGAATTATTAGCGTTAGGATTACAATCCATGCTGCGTGATGTAAACTACGTACCACTATAGTGCGTGCATATATGTTTTAACAATAAATGTATGACTTTCATATCAATACTTGTAACACCTGATTTATATAATATCCTTTCCTCCTAATACGATTGATAATTACTTATTCGTAAAGCATTCGTTGTGGTTGGGTGGGTATTTGTCTACCGGATTATGTTTTAAGATAGTCAGTATGGGAGGTTCTGACACCGGTCTGCTGTAAATCAACCGCTAGCGCTAGAATGTGTAGGGTTTCCGAAAACTTTGCTATCGGTTCAAGTACGAGTTGGCGGTTACTCGACGTCTAGGAAAACTCAAAGACTTATCGTCTCGAATGTTATCCTCGCGCGGTTCATAGTACACCCCATTGAATCTCTCACTCTCTTATACTATTCCTCTACCCTCCTCCTATACACGCGTGTAACGTCGCCTACATTCGAAGCGTTACGACGAATTACAATGTTGATGTGATAAGGGTGTTTACACCCGTCACGAGGTCTTGAACCTCTGACGAGGCGCGAATAATTATCGCCCTATACTTCTATATGTATGCTCATGAAACAGCATCCTTAAAATCAGTTCTCAAATGCTACTACAGCGATCGAGACATACGTTACGACGAGAAACGTTTTTCAAAATTTTCAGTATCTAAGTCGACTACAGTTATATTAAAGCGGTTTAAGTGGAAGTGCTTTGAAGTGGATTGTTTTGAAAGAGACTGCTTTGAAGGAGATTGCTTTGAAAGAGACTGCTTTTGAAGGAGACTGCTGTTGAAAGAGATTGCTTGTGAAGGATATCGTCAGTCAGTCAATCAACGCATTAGAAACACATTCGAATAATACAGTAAGTTTCCATTACCATATTTAGTGAATCGTTTGTGACGTCCCACGATTTTTCGCGCGTTTCTTATTCCATAAACCTCAAAATCACACCACCAAAGTCTATCGAACTCAACTCCTACCCCATCTCCTCAATCATTGATCACCTTGATGTTGCACCTTAGCGGTCAACAACACAAGATGATCAACACAAACCTCCACCTCGCCGATGTACCTTAGCGGTCCCCATCGCGAGATGATCGTTGCAAAACCCACTTCGCCTATTCGTCCTACAAGGCACGAATCATTCCCTTTAAAACGAATTCAAACAAGTCCCTCGTTACAAATCCCTCTTAAAATCGAGACCACGTCTCAATCCCCTCTTTACGACTCATGAAGTCCAAGCCACTCTAACCCCTTTCCTATCAAACACCCAAAATCCAATCGAAGAGTTGAGTATCTCTACTACAGTTACAAAAACCCCACAAACCTAATTACGACGCATTTGGCGTACGTGACAAAATATGGCTATTAATAGCCATACCGTTTACAAAAACCCCGGAAATCATACTGCGTCTTATTCCGAAATGTGTCAAGGTCTCTACCGCGCGTACCCCCGCAATACTCCTGTGAAATTACATAAATACGAGGTCCTGCGAGGCCTCGTCCTCTTTCATCGCTATTCTCTCAAGAAGTTACGTTCAAAAGTGTTAATTAGCTGTGTCAAAGATTAAATTCAGTGACCAACAATCACCAATCATTGTAAGTCATTATAATTACTATTATTAAGGAATATCACCCTCATTCATATTTCTTCGCATAAATAACGCTTATTGCATTCTATATTATTCTTATATTACTTTGTACTAATAACGCTTATTGCGTTCTAAAGCTTATTGCTTTCATTTAATATTTTGTATTACTATTCTTATATTTTCTATATCAACGCTTATTGCGATCATTTATATTATTATCCTTATATTACTATTGCTTGTATCATTCTAATTAATGGTTATTGTATGTCATGTTCATATTATAATATTGTGGTTAATTATCATTTAAACAAAACGCACTCGGGTTTAAAGTTAATAAACCTATTTGTTTCCAATCACGTTTCAAATTATTGTGTGTATCCTCGAGTCGTAAAGATTCCCAACGAAACCAAGCTGCCGCAACAGCTGATTCGCGAGAGCGCTCCCAGTGTTTACAAACATATTATTGCATGAGCCGTGCAATCCACGAAAATACTAAACGTGGTTTCTTATATAACTGCAACGGTAAATCCTATTACTGAAACCAAAACAAATACAAGGTACTATAACGGGTGCTCTCCAAGTGTATATTTACCTTCCCTGGTCGATTAGAGTGAAGGATTAAAGATTCGCGCCTGATCGCCTCCAGACATTCTTAGAGTGACGGATTCAATATTCGCGCCTGAGTCCCTCAAACCCTCAGAGTGAAGGATTTAAGATTCGCGCCTGAGTTCCCGCAAAACCCTCAGAGTGAAGGATTTAAGATTCGCGCCTGAGTTCCCGCAAAACCCTCAGTGTGAAGGATTCGAGATTCGCGCCTGAGTTCCCGCAAAACCCTCAGTGTGAAGGATTCGAGATTCGCGCCTGAGTTCCCTCAAACCCTCAGAGTGAAGGATTCAAGATTCGCGCCTGAGTTCCCTCAAACCCTCAGTGTGAAGGATTCAAGATTCGCGCCAGAGTTCCCTCAAACCCCTCAGAGTGAAGGATTCAAGATTCGCGCCTGAGTTCCCTCAAACCCCTCAGAGTGAAGGATTTAAGATTCGCGCCTGAGTTCCCGCAAAACCCCTCAGAGTGAAGGATTTAAGATTCGCGCCTGAGTTCCCTCAAACCCCGCAGAGTGAAGGATTCAAGATTCGCGCCTGAGTTCTCTCAAACCCCTCAGAGTGAAGGATTTAAGATTCGCGCCTGAGTTCCCGCAAAACCCCTCAGAGTGAAGGATTTAAGATTCGCGCCTGAGTTTTCCCTCCTTCATGTCATTGTTCCCCAAAGACCTCACCCGGGACGTGACACGTTGTGCCAGCAAATTTGAGAATAATAAGAAAATTGGTTTCAGATTATGTCATCGTCCGCGCAAGTGAATCCCCCCACTGCCGCTACGAATACCGCTGTTGTGATACCCATTCATACCTACAGTCCGAAAGTATATGTTACGTGTCGAAATGTAGAGGTCCAAACGGAAGAAATTCGTGATGAAGAACTTCATGAGGCGGAAGCTCATCACGATGGAGATATTTTTCTAAAAGTATTTCATAATGCCGACACCATAATCGATGAACCGCCAGATGATCACTACGGGGATGAGCAATTTTGGCTGAATCGCCATGCGCAGCGGACATATTTATTAGAAGATGATGACGATGACGACGATGATGTATACGCAAATATATATCAGCGGAATCGCGAGGGTGCTCCACAGAGTGTGGTTTGGCGAAACAGCGTCGATGCCGGAGTCATTAACTTTAACGCCGTATTTAAAAATTCAATATCGGGGCTTTACGCCCGTGATTTTGGAATTCAAATTGACCCCGAGCAGGATCTCTATCCCGACGGGGCTCTATTTAATGAAATCGTCGATAATTTTATTTTTATCGACGACGATAGTGCGCTATTCGCTGACGATGTAGTCGAGTGGGAGAATTAAGTATAATAAATTGCTAAATCTTAATATTAATATGTCAGGTTTACTCATCAATCTTCCACGTTCCCTGTGAAATCTTTCGGTGACGAATGTTTATACGCGACGTTGCATTCTTTCATGAGACGGTGGTTGGACTATTTAGATTAATCGATCTCGAATAACTATCGTGATGCCGCGTCGAATCGTCGGCGGATGTTTATACGTGGGAGACGTCGCAGTCTTTCATGAGGTGGTTGTGCTATTTAGGTTAATTAATCTCGAATAGGTATCGGTATCGAATTACAGCATCCGCGTTACATCCTTTCGCGCGGTATCTTTCGCGCCTGCGCACCGATCCATGCACGCGTACGGTAACGGCACGTGTTCAATGTTCCTTAAACATCCGATAGGTGGCGTCAATATCGACCGTGGGGATTTTTCCATCGATCGACGGTGTCGCTAAATCAAATCTAGGGATTTTTCATTGGTCGCTCAATCAAATATAGGGAATTTTCACCCCAACGGTTGCGCGCGCGACGTCGGCTTGAAACCCCCTCCCCTGTGACGTCATCCCCTCACCTACGAACGTTGTACCCCCTCCCCGCCTCACCCCCTCGCCCATCTCGCGGAAGAGCGCGGTACCCCCCGCCCCGCCTCACCCCTCGTCCATCGTATCCAGAACTCCCTTGTATTACCTACTGCCAGGTCTCCTAATTTCCCTGGCTTATTGAGGTTATTTCCCGAGCGGCGCCGAGCTCCGAGGCCCGGTTGAATCTATTGTTCCCTGTTTCGGTGTTTAGCGTTATATTGAGATACGACGCCTCGAGCTGTTTTTATGGAGGTTTTTCGTTTCGCGGGTACTGCACGTGTGCTTCAGGTTGTCGTGACCGTTACCCGTGGACGTTAGTCCATTGTACTCGCGCGATTTGGGAAAGTCCCTCGTTCCCCTTTTCAGTTAAGATTGCTGGCCGAGTTGGTTAATTTATTCGGACGAAAAATAGCAGCGGAGGCGGCCCGTGGCCGTCCCAAGTTGGCGGCGCGGGCCTTGTCTACCTGCGCCTCACCGAATTTTAGGGCTTTGGACCCTCGAAGGGGTTGGAATAAATTGAGAACTTGAGAAATGTCCAGGATTTCCGCAATTTCTCATCAGATCTTTGCGAAAACGACGCCAATCGACTCGTTATGTTTCGCCGACGAAACTCACACCAAGAACGACGTAATTCGGAGCATAATGAAGGAAATTTCATGAAAAATCGAATTATACCATTTGAAACTGTCTTCGTTAAAAATAGTCCGATTTGCATGAAATTTGGTACGACATTCATCGGAAAAACATAAGGAATCCATCGGTGTCACTTCCATATCGATACGATGTAGAATAAAGAATGCAGTTTTTCTGAAACAGGTATAAATCCACGGCCGACCGCAGCGAATCGAGGTTGGCACCCCGCAGTCGAGGGTGAAATATTCATTACAGCGTATTAAGAAATTCTTATCTTCATAATATCGATATGGAAGTGACGGCAATGGATTCCTGACGTTCGCCTGATGAAATTCCTTTTTGTGCATTACTTTGTGCTCAATTCGCGCATTAATTCACGCGAGTGAGTTGTTCAGTTCTTGTGCTCACCCCACATTCGTTTTAAATAAAGTGACGATAGTCAATTTGACTCAACATTTGCGCACCGCGTGTTACTTTCTTACCGTTTATCCTCAACCTAACTTTCCAGCGTGCTCACCCACCTCAATATTAAACATTTTGGTCCTTCGAGCCGGATAAACGGTGAAAGTGCGTGTAGTGCGTGCAGTGATCTACGTGTGGTGTTGTGCGCATCTCAACGATGGCCGATAAGGAGGCAGCCCCCAAGATCATCAAGGAGGTCAAGGCCGCCGACGCCCCCAAGATAATCAAGGAGGTCAAGACCGCCGACGCCCCCAAGATCGCCAAGGAGGAAAAGACGCCCATGCTCACCGTCCCCACGGAAACGCAGACGGCCACCTCTGCTCAAGATAAGGGACGGTCGCGTTCAGCGTCCCCGACGGTGCTCCCCTCGCAGCTCATCATCAAGGCGAGGGCTCAGGTGGGTCGTTTGAAGTCTTTAGCCACACTCAAAACACAGCTGCCGTCTCACGCTCACTCAACTTCCCTAGACGAAGTGCAACTACTCGTGGCGCAGGTTGAGGAGATTCACCAGGCGTTTAGTCGAGACGACGAGTATTTTGAGACCGTGTGGCCCGCCAAGTTCCTCGACCACGAGTACTACGCCACCGACGTGGCTGTACAAGAGCGGCAGCTAGTGTGGGAGATGAAGCTCCACCTGAGCCGCCTCAAGGAGGACGTGCAAGTCATCACTGACCTCCGCTCTGCTCCTGCCAAGCCAACGCCTGGACGCGCCGGAAAGCTGCCAGGGATTGAGCTGCCAAAGTTCTCTGGCAGCTACGCTGAATGGCCCACGTTCAGCGAACTCTTCACCTCCCTGATCATAAAGGATGCGCAGCTGATGGAAATTGATCGCCTCCATTATCTCCGCTCAAGCCTGAGTGGCGAGCCGGCGAGGCGCGTCAACGCCTTTCCGCTCAGGGGCTCTTCGTTCCAGGCCTGTTGGGATATGTTGACGAAGAGGTTCGCCAACAAACGCCTGCTCATCCAAGAGCAACTCGACAAGCTGCTCACCCTGCCTCCCATCACGACACGCACAGCAACAGCGTTGAAAGACTTGGCTGCGACGGTGGACCAAGTGAACGAGACCTTGGTCTCACTGAGTGCTCACGAGGAGATGCACAATTGCATCCTGGTGCACACTCTCACCAACTCCCTCGACAAAGTGACAAGGGAGGCTTGGGAGACGTCGCTAAACAACACCTCCGAGTACCCGAGGTATGAACAGCTCTTGGCATTCATTGAATCCAAAATCTCTGCTCTGGAGCAGACAGAGAACTCTTCCAAGAAGGCTGCCTCCACGCCAGCACGCTCTACGCAGAAGAAGGCTGCCAGTCACGCCTCGACAAGCAGCAAAGCCGAGAGTGCTCAACCTGCTCAGCGATCAAGGGCCACGGCGTACCCCTGTGACGTCTGCAAGGGAGACCACTTCATGGTCATGTGCCCGCAGTTCAGGTGCATGACAGTGGAGTCAAGGCGCAAGGTGATTACCAGCAACAACCTGTGCCGGAACTGCTGCGGTCGGCATCAGACTAATGTCTGCAAGTCGACGACCAGGTGCAAGATGTGTGGCGACCAGCACCACACGATGCTGCATCTGCACAAATCGCAGTCTTCTGCTCAAGCCGGCAGCAAACCATCTGCGCAACCACAAACTGCTCAAGACTCAACGCAGTGAAGCGTCGGTGCAGTCGTCGCACCAACCATCAGCTCAACAGGTCTTCAGCTCATCTCAACAGGTCCACCAGCATTTGTGCATTCAGCAGCCAAGTCCACCAGCTCTTCAACCACACTGTTGGCAACCGCCAACGCTCAGCTCATCACATCGGTGATGTCCATACCAGTCAGGATGTTAATCGACACAGGCTCCGAAATCACCTTCATCAAGGACGAGCTTGTTACTCAGCTCAAGCTCCAACGTATCCATTCAACAATTTCTGTCTTCGGCATTGGAGGTAACAAAGCTACTCAGACTCGAGGAGTCGTGCTAATTTCGCTTCGCTCCAATCACTGCCCAGCAACTGTGCACATACAAGCACACATACTCAGGGCACTGACGATAAATCTGCCATCGGTGGAATCACCTCATCAAGAATGGCCACACATCACCGGTCTTCAACTGGCCGATCCAGACTTTCTGACGTCAAGACCCATCGACATTGTCATCGGCGCAGATACCTATGGGCAGATCATCAAGCCCAATATTAGGAAGGGCGATCCTTCAATGCCAATTGCTCAGCTGTCAATCTTTGGGTGGCTCGTTCTTGGACCAATCACCGTTGATTCAAATCAACTCAGCTCCTTGCATCACTCTGCCACAGTGCAGCACAAGGACAACGCACTTCAAGATCTACTGGCCAAGTTTTGGATTCAAGAGGAACTCCCATTGGACACACCGACTCTACTCACCCCTGAAGAACAGGAATGTGAAGATCACTTTCGAGCGACACACACTCGTGACTCTACAGGACGTTACATCGTACGCATCCCTCTCAGATCGTCTCCGAATCTACTTGGTAATTCCTATCAGACTGCACATGCTTGCTTGAAACGCACACTCAACAAGCTCAACAGGGACAGCGAGTACTGCAATCTGTACCAAGGATTCATGAAGGAATACGTGGAGCTTCAACACATGGTAAGAGCACCATCCATTTCACCTAACACTCATTCTGTTTTCTATTTACCACACCACGGAGTGATCAAGCTCGACAGCGAGACGACAAAATTGAGGGTCGTCTTCAATGGATCAAGTCCGACTACATCTGGGCACTCAATCAATGACCTCATGCACACTGGCGCCAATCTTCTTCTCAACATCACGGATGTGCTACTGTGGATCCGTCAGCACAAGTTCATTTTTGCCACGGACGTGACAAAGATGTATCGTCAAGTCAAGGTGCATGAAGATGATCAAGACCTCCAAAGGGTGCTCTGGATAGATGACAACTACAAGGAAGTGCCTTACAAGCTCACCACAGTCACATATGGTACAAAGGCTGCTCCATTTCTGGCTGTAAGAGCGCTCCTGCAATTGGTGGAAGACGAAGGTCATCGCTTTCCACTCGCAGTGCCATGCATCACCCATGCCAGATACGTTGACGACATCTTCGGCGGCGCTGACACAGGTGAGAGACTCATTACAATTGCTCAACAATTAAGAGACCTGTGCAACGCGGGAGGTTTTCCACTTGCCAAATGGCATTCGACATACCCTCCGTTGCTTGAATCAATTTCAAAGACCACACGAGCCCATGGCTCAATCATTTCACTAGACGACTGCGATACCAAAATACTCGGTTTACACTGGAATGTGTTCAATGACAACTTTTCATTCTCCTCAAAAGCAAATTCAACCTCAACGCTCTCTAAACGCCTCATCCTTTCAGAAGTAGCAAAGATATTCGATCCGCTAGGATTTTTGTCCCCTGTCATCATTCGAGCGAAGACACTTTTGCAAGAATTGTGGCTGCACAAAATCAGCTGGGATGAGCCTCTGCCATCCCATGTCACTTCCAATTGGCTCACCATCAGAGAAGATCTTACAAGCCTGGCCAGGCTCTCAATTCCAAGGTGGTTTCACACTCTCAGCAATTGAACGGTGGAACTACATGGATTCTCTGACGCTTCTCAACTCGCCATGGCAGCGGTAATTTATCTTACCGTAACCTCACCGTCCACTAATCACAAAGTGTCGACACTAGTGTGCTCCAAGACGAAGGTAGCACCCCTCAAGAAACTCACAATCCCAAGGCTCGAGCTTACTGCAGCATTGATGGTTGCGAAGCTCATGAAGTATGTTCAAGCAACCCTGCAGCTCAACATTGCTACAACACATCTGTGGACGGATTCTCAAGTGACATTAATCTGGATCAAAGCACACGCTTCACGCTGGAAGGACTACGTACGGAATCGTGTCTCCCAAATTCAAGAACTCACCCAAGATGCACACTGGAGACATGTTCCAGGGAAGTCGAACCCAGCTGATTGCGCATCAAGAGGCTTAACAACAGCTCAGCTTGAACAGCACGAGCTATGGTGGATGGGACCATCATGGCTCACTCAACCCAGTGACTCATGGCCACCCCAACCAATTTTGAAGGACGACTCGAGTGCACTAGAAGCTCGTCCAGGAATTTCAAATCTACTCAACGTTCAACAAATTAAATACCACTGGGACCTCATTTATAAATACTCTTCTCTTAACAAACTTTATCGCATCACTTCAGTTTGTTTCAGAATCCTCAATAGAATGAAGAAGTTGCCATTATCTCTGCCAATCATCTCAATCCTGCCAGAGGACATGGAATGGGCCAGGAACTTTTGGATCAAGGCTACACAAGCAATCTACTTCTCAACTGAGCTCAAGGTCCTCAGCTCCGGAGCTTCGATGCCAACATCCCATGTCTTCAATCGACTCACAGCCTTCATCGATGAAAAAGGAATCATTCGAGTTGGAGGCCGACTCAACAATGCCCACATGGTGTATGAGAGTAAGCATCCAGCAATTTTACCTCGCCACTCACGTCTGTCTACTCTGATTATAGACCATGCACATCGACAAACTCTGCACGGAGGGACCCAGCTCACCCTCGCTCACATCAGAAACAGTTATTGGATCATCGGAGGGCGAGCGCCAGTCAAGACTCATGTGCTACGGTGTGTTGTGTGTGCTCGACAAAGGGGGATCCGTGCCCATCAACTGATGGGCCAACTACCTCTTTCGAGAGTTGCACCCTCACGACCATTCACCCACACTGGCATTGACTACGCGGGTCCCATCACTCTCAAGACGTGGAAAGGGCGAGGTGCAAAAACTCAGAAGGGCTGGATCTGTGTTTTTGTCTGTCTTACGACCTCAGCTGTACACTTGGACATTGTCACAGACTACTCGACAGAAGGATTCATCGCTGCTTAAAATCATACCAAATGTCATGCAAATCGGACTACTTTTACACAGCAATACAAATCGCGAAAAGAACAGGCACTACCATTTCGCATTCAAACGGGTCGAAGCCAGAATAAACGAAACAGAACCATCCCATTTAACCCTTTCCCTGTTCACTATGATAAGAGAGTGCGGTAAAGTAACGCGCATTGATATGTAGGTAGTACTTGACGCGTCACACTGATTCGAAAGACGAAGGAACGCAGTGCATAGTGAAGTTATTCGCCTTGGAATAAAACTTGAAATAAACGGTACGTCGCTACGGATGAGAAACGCTCTTCGATTAAAGAAAATTTCTTCATTCTCGTCGAATGAATTCAGTTAATTGCTTATCTTTTAACCGTTATTCGAAAGAACTGTGTGGCGACGAAGGGTCAAGGGAATAAGCGTCATTTGTTTATTACTTCTATATGTGCGGGCGGCAGGAATCCACGAGGGGTACCGAGGGGTCTCACGACCTTTTGCTGAAATTTTACACTCCTGTAATACGAGGGGGTAAAAGGGAATATTAATTTGATCGTTTTATGATTGTACATACCTGTACATACGGCCCATTTCATATACATATGAAAGCGTCACCAAATTTAAGGGCGAGGTCGAGGTCGGATGATCCCATGCTATCTTGCCTTCATGGATTTTATGACAGGGACTTAAGTTCTCCGCACACATATCAGTTCCGGGTCAGTACCGTTCCAGCGTGCCAGTGGTAAGAAGAAGAGGGGTGTAGGGGGTCTCTTTATGACAGGGACTTAAGTTCTGCGCACACATATCAGTTCCGGGTCAGTACCCCTCTTCTTCGGTACCAGTACCGTACAGGAAACCTTCCTCCGCTTCAAAAAAATCATTTTGGGCAGCTCTCTTTTCTCTGGTGGCAGTCATAGCCTCTTTACATACAAGGATCGAGGGACGATTACATGCCACGCTGCGGTCTTAAGCCCCTATAACTCTGGTAGTTCTACGAATTCCACCTTAATATTGTAGGGACATATTTTCGAAACCCCAAACTATTAGAAAATAAAAAAAGATCGAATTTTGGGGTGTAATAACCGCTTAACCCGCATCAGATTCGGTACACAAGACCACACCAGAGATCTATAACCCGAGTAATTCGGTTAGTTAGTTGGAACCACGTTTCCAAATAGTAATGATTGTAATAAATTTCATTTCAATATCAGACACTCCTTGATAGGGTGATGCGTGCTGGTGACAATAATAAATATGCGAGGACAATGATTAACTTGGCCGCGTCGAAGTCATGAGCATCTGCCGACGGGTGCGGGTTTACAGCCCCGTTATTCGGTTCATCGGTGGTACACTTACCGCGCGGACAAGACCGATTGTCGACCAGATGACGGGAACATTGCCTATTGTCTAAGGCTTAAGGTGTCGAAAATATTCGAATGCTATATGGAAAATATTTAACAAGGGAAGCTAAATGAAAATAAAGCGAAACGCGTACACGGCTGTAGAAGATATTGAAAGATAGAGTTCCGTTATGAGTGGACAATATGGAACAAAGAAAACTTCTTTTCAAGGGTATTTGAGTACAATACTAGTATAAACTACTTAAGATTAATAGCTTAACGTTCGCCGAGTCGTCCGCATATCGGCTGCTATAATGTTTTATTACTTTATGTAAGCAACGCGAAACATCCCCGGACAGATCATGAGTTTTGGGAAAAATCTACGCCGTTCCTAACAACCCTCCAAAATTAATCAATCCTCCGTGCATTATGTACTCGTATATTTTAAACATTTTGTTTTCATTTGATATGAATATTGCCTGTAGATTCACATATCGCTGACTTGCCGCACACAAATGTTCGTAAAACAAAAATATTGTCACCATGGGCTGTGTGATCCTTTATCTTCCAGATAATTACGATATCCCTTTCAACCCACCTCTCCCCTACTTGCATAGGGAAAACTCACTGTACCTGGGGCTTTTGACCAATATTTATAGCAAAACAATGATACCGATCACAGTGTAGTCCCAAGATAATTATCCACGAGTCGTCGTCATCATTACCCTAATTTTGTTTTTACTTCAGCAGCGTTGGGAATCAGCACCGTGACCGCAACGCCCGACGTTCGAAAGCATTGCGACTATGTACCTACTAAAAGGCACTGATAGGAGAATATGTAGCCTTTATTCGGTTACAATATGTGCTTATAAATACCTTTTACAAAACTATCGATATAATGAAAAAATCTTTTTATTACAGAAAGAAACAACTCTGAGGGGCCCTTATCGCAGAGATTACCAATCAACTTATGAAGATACTGTATTGTACAACCCCCACACACACATGTGTAAAGCGGTCTGTAGACGTTCAATATTATTGCGCAATATTCAATATTGCACAATATTATTGACCGTGTAACGTTCGGTTGTCCGGGGACGACTGAATGCTAACAGGTTCTCGAGCGGAGAGCGGCGTCCGCCGAGAATAGGATAGGTGGGGGTTCGTTCGTAGAGTAAAGGAGTGAAATCCAACTTAAAACTTAACTATGGCTTTATTAAACAACACTTATTTCTAATAACAACAATAATGCTTACAACTACGATTATATATTTTGTGTTTTTTTATGTTTTTTATCTATGCTAATTAATTCTAATACGCTGCAAAAACTGGATGTATGTGCTACTGCCGTAAGTTCGGCCGCTGCCGTTTCCGGAGCGGTTCCCGAAACTCGTGACAGAGTTTTATGTTCTACGATTCTGCTGTGAGAGCGGCCGCTGCCGTTTCCGGAGCGGTTCCCGATACTCGTGGCAGAATTCTTACTCTACTGTTCTATAGACTTCGCCTTCACTAAATGGCTAAGCTGCAGCCTACTATACTCGTTTCATCCTAAGAAAAACCCTATGCCCCGACCGTTTCATGGCCGTTCTGCGCAGCCCCCACTACCGCCTACGGGCCCGACGCAGGCTATTGCTCGCAGCACTTTACCTGCTGACTTCCCTGCCCCTCCGAGGGCGTGACGTGACCGATGTCAATGTCAATACTGCAGGAGGGCAGTGTATCTACCCGGCAATTCTTTGGTTCCGAACAGATATAACATCAGTTTAGGAGGTGTTCTAAATAGTCTATTTAGAATGCCATTTATTATGTCTTTTTTAGGATTTATATCAAAATAACAGCAAAACAATTTTTATAAAACGTAGGCGGTTACCGTGCGTATTCGGAAATAATAGTGCCACCGTGTATATGAAGGCGTCGCGTGCGGAACGGTTGACAAAGAGGTAACAGACGGTAAGGCGGAGAAAATCGTAGGCGGTTAAGTGGGGAGTCGGCCAACCAGCGCCTCCTCAGAATCATCCCTGCGCGGAACAGGGTTTTTCTTAGGATGAAACGACTATAGTAGGAGCAACGCTTGAAACCTCAGTGAAGACAAAGTTCTCAACCTTTAAATGAAAGATCCAAAAAGGAGCACCCAGTACCTTTGCACACTGAGAACCAGTCGCTGCCGTCTCCGGAGCGTGCTGAAATTCTACTGGATAGTACGTAAGCTGCCTCTAGGAACTAGCATTCATCGGTCGCAAGAACGTATCTCTATTCGAATGAGCGCGCTGAGTGCTGCGTGCGCCTCCTTTTATACCAGAGAATTGGCGGGTTGGCGCATGCGCAGTGTGTCGGTTTTCGTTATTTTACAGTTTTCTTGCTCATTACATAATATTTTGTTTTATGCTTTTGACAGTACTTATAATTAATTATTTCTAATGTTCCTATAATATTTGTTTCGTTAATTTAGGCTTGGTTTAAAGGGTCTAGCGGGATAAGCATAGTGAAAAGTGCCCTTGAACCGATTTTAGCTGGCAATGCACCTTTCAATAGTGTAGCACAGGAAAACATTGTATACCAAGTTTCAACCCCCTATCTCAACCCGGAGGGTAGTTATAGGGTAAATTCGAATTTTCGGTTTTTGCCATATTTTCCCTATTTAATGGTCAGCAAAAATTCTAAAAAAAATCTGCAATATTGTAGACATGATTGTATATGATTGTGAATTTTTTCAGATTTTTTCGTTGCAACTGCTTAGTGTAAGAAATGAAAAACGCAAAAAAATGTCGAAAAATGCAGATTTCGTGTTGAAGTTTTCGAGCGACTAGATTTTTAATTTTACAGTAGTTAGATATTGACATGACTATGATCTACAATTTTTTTCAGATTTTTCGGTAAGGTGCGCCATAGTTAAAAAAATCAGAATACGATATTTTCGAGATTGGAAGTGTATACGCACCATATATCGTATGGTACGAAAGAATCATTCAGCGCCGCAGTTAGCGGAGTGGTTAGAGTGTTAGACTCCAAAACCGCTGCATACTCTCTTTTGTCGTAGGTTCGCACCCCACCGAGGTCCAATTTTTTTTTCATGATATAAAATTTTTTTCATCGTTGATTATATGACAATACACGATATTCATTTAAAAATGTTTCTGGAATATTTTAAAAATATGAAAAATTTTTATAACGTGAAACAAAAATTGGAGCTTGGTGGGGTGCGAACCTACGACAAAAGAGAGTATGCAGCGGTTTTGGAGTCTAACACTCTAACCACTCCGCTAACTGTGGCGCTGAATGATTCTGTCGTACCATACGATATATGTTGCGTATTCACTTCCAATTAATCATATTAACTTGATTTCCTCCGTTTACATATTACTCTGCCGAATATAGAGATATTAAAAATCATATAATGCATTCACTGTATGACGGAAATGCAAAAATTGAAAGTACTTATCACGTTTTCACGCGAAATATCTCGAAAATATCGTTTTCTGATTTTTTTAACTATGGCGCACCTTACCGAAAAATCTGAAAAAAATTGTAGATCATAGTCATGTCAATATCTAACTACTGTAAAATTAAAAATCTAGTCGCTCGAAAACTTCAACACGAAATCTGCATTTTTCGACATTTTTTTGCGTTTTTCATTTCTTACACTAAGCAGTTGCAACGAAAAAATCTGAAAAAATTCACAATCATATACAATCATGTCTACAATATTTCAGATTTTTTTTAGAATTCTTGCTGACCATTAAATAGGGAAAATATGGCAAAAACCGAAAATTCGAATTTACCCTATAACTACCCTCCGGGTTGAGATAGGGGGTTGAAACTTGGTGTACAATGTTTTCCTGTGCTACACTATTGAAAGGTGCATTGCCAGCTAAAATCGGTTCAAGGGCACTTTTCACTATGCTTATCCCGCTAGACCCTTTAACATATAAAAGTATGTACAATGCTTGTGCGCGGTAACATAGGTTGGCTATATGATAATGTAGTACAGTTCTGTTTTACCGACGGTCGGTATTTAATGGTTTGAGTCCCTGTGGGACGTTACAACCGTCTGCGGATCATATTGAAAGGTTGCGCAATAATATTAAAAGGTTGTACAATATATTGTGTGAATCGCGTGGAGGAAAAAGTGACTTGAGATAGATCTATTAATTAAGATCGTAGCGTAGCTGATTAAGTGGTTGCCTTCTCCGACATATGTATATTTTATACTCTATTTCATTATACAAGGTGTCGGCGGAAATAGCAAACAGCAGAATATTTCCTATCGTATTGGAGATAAAAAGAATTGTTTACATGCAATTGCATGGTTAGAGGGGGCAAAATTGGCGCAGACGAATTTTTTCTTCGATTATTATTTTAAGACATACGATGGTCAAGTCCGGTTTTTTAAATGGAACTACATAAATTCATGTCATGAATAATAGATCTTCTGTCACAAGCTTCTTCAAACTTTTGCAGTACATATTCCGCAATAAATGCAAATTTATCTGCATTTGTTCCAACAATCTCTACACTCGCCTCCCACCTGTATAGCTGCTGCAAAGATTTAACCACGCGATAATTTTTCTGTACACTGGTAAGCGATCGACGTGCTTTTTTTCCACTTTTCCAAAACGTTACTGCTTTTCCCTTATAACTTAAGTCAACTTTTCCACCTTCATCATAAACAGTACATTCTGCAGGTTCAAAACTGTCTTCTTCTTCTTCTTCTGCAGGCATAATGTACTCTACAACTTGTGCATCATGTGGTTCGGATGGATCGGCAAAATCGAGCACATAATCATGTTCAATTAATGGTAGGGAATGTATGTTTTGAAATTTTTGTATAATGTCACGAATTTCATTGTGCACTTCCATTTCTACCGAGTTCATAGGTGTCTGCGTTATACTCGCAATTTTAAACGTATTGGCTAACATGTTTATTACGTTAGCCACATTAATCGACTTTATTTTAAAGAAAAGCCTTGCAAACAATGATCACTAACTTCTTTCAATTGAATGGTACTTAACGGGCTGCTGACATAAATGTAACTGCCGTAAGCTGCATCCTCGGGAATATTTATATGAAACAAAGAACGCGAGTGCATAAACATGTTTGCAGAAAAGTGGATGTGGCACAAAAGTATTATCAGTTAAGGTCGGATTTCCTGGGACGGATCGACGTTTAAGTAGACACTCACTTCATTTCTTACGTATTTCATAATTTATTGATTATAATCTAAGATTACAGGTAATATATTGTATAATAAACAGAATAATCATTTATTTTCTCGTCGCTCTTTTTAATAATGGGACTTCAAGAGTCCTTTCATGTTGATTTCTATATATATCGGGGCTTATTAATAAATTATTTAGAACATCTTGATTTGTTATTTTTTGGCTGCTCTTTTTGCATATAACATAGTACAACAAATTTGGACTTTTTTCGGACTTGGAACATTGAATAGCAGTTTCTTACAGGTTTTCGTGCCCGAAAACGAATCCGTAAACCGTTTGTCGCCATCACCCTCAGTTTTTGAGAAATTCGATTTTGAAAAAACTGCAAATTTTCAACTTTGAACATTTTTTGTATCGAAACGGTAATTGTTATTCGGTTGCTCGTTGCGTCAAATTATCCTATGAACCTCCTCGAATGCAACGATATAAGTTATTATTGCATTATGAACATTTGAATGTGTTTAAACAACGATGAAAGGGAAAAGGACACTTGAAATTCGCCAATTTTTGCAGATATCTTTCAATTTATTTCCAAAACTAAGGCTCTGAGAGAAAATCTGACCATCCCACGCGATGCAGCAGACATTTTTCCTTGGAAAACATGAACAGAAGTGGTAAGTCACGTTTTGTTTCCAATACAGAAGCGAAATAGTTTCACAAAACGCGCGGTGCCGGCAGTGGTAGTCACGCGCGTTAAGTGATTGTGTTACGCTGAGCGGCAGTGGATCGCGCGCCGCCGTTGAGTACCACTGTCGGCATCGCGCGTTTTGCCCAGACCCTTAGTTTTGGAAATAAATTGAAAAATATCTGCAAAAATTGGCGAATTTCAGGTGTCCTTTTCCCTTTCATCGTTGTTTAAACACATTCAAATGTTCATAATGCAATAATAACTTATATGGTTGCATTTGAGGAGGTTCATAGAATAATTTGACGCAACGAGCAACCGAATAACTATTACCGTTTCGATACAAAAAATGTTCAAAGTTGAAAATTTGCAGTTTTTTCAAAATTGAATTTCTCAAAAACTGAGGGTGATGGCGACAAACGGTTTGCGGATTCGTTTTCAGGGTACGAAAATCTATAAGAAACGGCTATTGAATATTAAAAGTGCAGATGGCCATTTTTCGAAAATGATCAGCTTTTTACATAGGAATAGTTTTAGTTAGTCTTTTTCGAGTAATGAAAAATATAAACACTTATAATTTATTGCCAAATTAAGATTTTTGTTACCATTTTCGTATTTTACTAAATTATAAAAAATGTTAGCATTTGTAAGTAAATTCAAGCATACCACGTAATTCTGGATAGATTCAATTTCACAAGATTCAATTAATCATATCCGACCGCATCCGGCCCTTTGAAAAATTGATATATTTTTGCACAAACGCAGGTGCAAGTCGGGAGAAATATACTATTTTGCTTCAATTTTTTATTTGCAATAATAATTGAGGCATTTGATGGAAAAAGGGCATATAGGCTTATGTGCCCTTTTTCCGTAAATCGGTTAAATCGACTCAGGTATATGTTATCTAGAGACGCGGTAGCGTTTCGACGCCAAGTACAGGAAAGAATAGAGGAAAGAAAAGACACCCTATATATGGCGACTGTCGCTACCGCTATCACTTACTCGTCGCCGGGCTAATCCAACCTAACCTGAAACTTATTTCATTAATATCTCATCGCGCCAGCAATATTTTCTATATTTAATGACATTTTCTGATGTAAACCGCATATAAGCTTTCGAATAAGACCAATTTCAATAAAATCAGTCCACGCATGATAGAGATATCGTAATATCGTCTCATGGATCTGTCGAAAACGGTAAGATTTTCTTCTCCTTCTTGGATAAATTTTTCGTCAACATAATACGTATATACGCGTTACGCGCACACCTTCAGCTAAAACGAAACTAATACATGTTTCGTTCGTCAAACGCTACCTTCACTCTTAGAGCATATATAAATGGAGGTATCATTGCCTTAGAGTGAGTGCCTCGAAACTGTCGGCAACATCACGCGGCGAGAGAGAAAGACATGTGCCACTGGTGCGAGCACACCACTTTCCTTATTTCACACTCGCCAGGTTATAATCTGGCTGTAAGATGTCTTTGGAGTAGATTGCATAGTGAAGGCTTAGAGCATATACTATGGAGGTCTCATTGAAAGCTTGAAACTGTCGGCAACATGGTGCGAGAGAGAAAGACATGTGCGAGCGAGGGAAGTATAGGTTCCCAATCGACAGTAATGCGCATGTGCCGATTACGTGCGAGAGAGAAAGACGTGTGAACTGGTGCGAGAAAAAAAGTATAGATATCGGCACATGCGCATTACGGTCGATTGGCAACCTATACTCCCTCGCTCGCACATGTCTTTCTCTCTCGCACCATGTTGCCGACAGTTTCAAGCTTTCAATGAGACCTCCATAGTATATGCTCTAAGCCTTCACTATGCAATCTACTCCAAATTTTGACATCTTACAGCCAGATTATAACCTGGCGAGTGTGAAATAAGGAAAGTTGTCAAAATTTGAGATACCACGTGTTTTTACAAATATGTATCGTTGTACCATAGAATTGCAACCAAAATGCAGTCTCAAAAACAAGGTAACTTGCCGAAATTTGAATTGCGACATGTTTGTATATCATCGAACTGCTTTTTATTTGTAACTAAATAGAGGATTTTATGTATATGTAGATAATCGCAGCGTAAAATCACAGACGAGGTGTAACCTACATATTGTCTGAGTTTTAAATTGACAAATTATCTGAAAGCCTGCGAGGAGGAAGGTATGAGAATTATCATGATATATGATTAAAAACATACAATTTTGCAGCTTTGCTAGAGTTTTCTGAAATCACCATAAAAAGAACTTAATATAAATCGGATCAAATTAAAAATTATCTGAAGTCAATTCCTATGCAAATTATCTTTCTAAAAAGAAGTGAGATCCCCCCAAAAAACTTTAAAAAAGTAAAAAAATTACGCCAAGTACATGATATCAAGTAAATCACAAAATAAAGAAAATAATACTAATAAATACAAAGTAAAAAAAGATGTGAAATCAGAATGAGCTGCAAGTACAGGGTGTTAAAAAAGTAATGTTCACCGCTTGGAGGGATGAATCTACACCCCCGGATCGGTGGAGATTTGTAAAAAAAATTTGCTGCAAAATTGTTTATAACATTGAAAATCAATGTTAAATTTTTTTTTTACATCAACATATTCTGTTCGGCGTAAGGAGAAAAAGTTTGAAAGGAGCCATATGTCGCAAACGAACCGTTTTGCGGGGAAAAATTGTTAAAGATTTCGCAACGATTTGAATGTTTAGAGTTGCACGTAGATGCTTGGGCCCACCACCACCACTTTGCCGTTTGCCAGTATTTACTACCTGAAGGGTAGTGGCCTGGGGTAGGTAACTCCTGGGCTCTACGCAGACACAACACGGCGTTTAAAGGGACAGAAGACCGTGCAAGGTGCATTGACCCGGCTAGGCCAGAATTAAGTGGTGTTTTCCCAACAGAAATTCGGAGTTGGCAGTAACCAGTTAGAATTTTGACCTATCTTTTGATTGTTTTTTTTTTTTTTTTTTTATAGAGGGGAAAATGCATTACGCATACCCAGGCAGAGTTGCCTGGATTATGTGGGACTCGCCGCTGCTAGCGGGATACCCACTAAAAACCCCCTCTTTCTTGGCCTCTTTCGTTTTGGGCCCTATGCTACGGCCGGGACATCGCCTATCTTTTGCCTACGGACAGTTGAACGGATAGGGCATAACAATAGATTCTGCTGATTGACAGGAGGAAAAGTTTAAAAGGAACCATATGTCGCAAACGCACCATTTTGTGGGAAAAAAATTGACAAAGTTGAATTATGAAGGTTAGACGATATTAACTTATTAACTTACCAACGTTCTAGGTGGTTCACCTCCTGCGTCTTCTTCTCACCCACAGGACACTCCCATCATTATTGATGGCGCGTAGCATCCGTGCCTGTCCACTGGCTTCGATATGACCCCCGTCATTATCGAGGCACTGTTGGAGTCTTGACCTCATATTTCGACGAACATTTTCAAAAACGTTCGGCGAATCCTGAATCGTTCGGAACGCTACCTCGATTCTTTGCTTCAGTTGTTCCCGCGATTCAATTTGGGTCCCCGATCGATAAACAATATCCTTCACCGCTCCCCACATAAAAAAATCCAGGGGATTGAGGTCGGGGGAACGTGGTGGCCACAAGTGAGGTGCAGGCCCGCGTGCTATCCACCGTGTTCCAAACATGCGTGGTAGATAGGCCCTGACTGCCAGGCTGAAATGCGCTGGTGCACCATCGTGCATAAAATATAGGGATCGGCGCCTATTTCGCGGAACCACTTGGCGAAGGTGGCCTAACAAATTTCGCCGCAAAAAGCGCAAATATGTAGCACCCGTTAATGTGGGTAAATAGACAGGGCCGATAATCCGATTACCCACAATTCCGGCCCACACGTTCACAGAAAAACGTCCCTGGTAGAATCGTTGGACGGTTGCGTGGGGATTCACATAGGCCCATACCCTTGTATTTTGCCTATTTTGTAAACTGGCACTTGAAAAACTGCTTTCGTCGGTGAACAGGACGTTTTCTAGAAAGCGGTCATTCCGTCGTAGTTTCTGTAGCATCCAGCGACAGAAGTTACGCCGAGCAGCATAATCGCTTGGACGGAGTGCTTGAACTCTTTGAATTTTGAAGGGCCGTAAACCTTCCTCGCGTATTATTCGTCGCACCGTCACGTGTGAAATGTCTACGCGACGAGCGATACCCCGCAGGCCCATTAGTGGGAAAGCACGCGCTAACGCAATTACGCGTTCTTCGGTTCGCCAGGGTACGCGAGGTCTACCTGGTCGCGGGTGAGGATTGACTCCCACATTCAATTCCTCTACATTTAATTCTGAGAACCGATGATCAAGTCGTTGAAATTCCTGTCTGTAGGGGACTCGTATTTCCCGCCCACTGTTCACCAACCATTGTCTATATATTTCCCTGGCTAATGTATAGTCCCTGTTAGCTTGGTCAATGGCACGCAGCAATTGCCGAACGTTTCCCCCATCGTGACGACCTCTGCCTCTTAATCGTCGCTCCATAACACTCGGGGACCACTTATATTCACTAAATACACAGTAACTAATAACTAAAATAAATGATAATTATACTAGTCACTAAACTACACTAAGTCACAAACGTAAAAAATGTTCCGTGTGTGACCAATACACGCCACCACTATACGCGATGCGACGCGAAATCCGGTGTCTCACCGAAGAAGATGGACAGGTCGATGCTCGCTCCTAAGTGTTTAGGAGGTGACGAAAATCCAACTGGTTGCATTTCCTTGGTGTAGGAAGGACCTTGAGCTTTGGAAATTCCTCGATGGAGTGGGGGAGCCCCCTCCTCCTTGAAGAACTAAACGAAGAAAATGCAAACATCTGGTTCCCCAAAAATTAACAGGCAACTCGATCGGCCTGAGCCTCTCGTCCAGGGTGGCGGTTTATGACTGTATTAGTAGTAGGGCTATGCCGGTTCTAACCCAGGTCCTCTGAGGGGAGCGCGGGGGCGGGGGGGAAGTGAGGGCGCGCGGGGGAGCGCGGCGGAGGGAAACATGGACGCGGGGCCTGAGGGGAGAGGAAGACAGGTTGCGCGCGCACGAGCCGCAGAGTGGGGGAAGCCGCGATCGTGGAGGGGATCAGTCCGGGCCGAGCGGCCGCGGAGACCCCTCCAGACCGGACCCACCACCGGAAATTTCCACGGAGGGTGAATGACCCCCAAAAAATCTCTTTCAGACCTCGACCCACCCCAAAAAATTTTTTCAGAGGGACCCCCAAATATTTTCCTCCAACGCAGAGAAATAATAATTTATTTTTTATCAGACAATATCGGGAAAGAACGGCGTTTTCGCACCGCGTCTTCGGGAGGGAAAGAGACAGAGCATTATTTAAAATTCTAGGGAGGGAAAGAGACAGAGCATTATTTAAAAATTCTCTGGAGGGAAAGAGACAACACTACATAGTGGTACAATCACATTAGATAACAATTTTTAAAGCGTCGCTATGTCTCGCGCGATCTCGCGTAACTTGAATCCTCTGGAGCGACCGTGCAATGTGACGTCATTTGACAGCGCGAAGAACGAAATATAATTATGTGGAGTCAGCAGAATGTTTTTTTCCCCAACGCAGAGAAATAGTAATAATTTTTTAATCACCGATTTACCGAACCAATATGTAGCAAACGGAAATACTTCTTTTCAAACCAATATGTAGCAAGCATTCAAAATGTTCTGATTTAACACCGCAGCGTATTGCGCAATAACATGTAATTAGACTCGTCTAGAGCAACCGCGCGAGATGATACCACGCGAAGAACACATGAACAAAGCATGATAGTTTTTAGGAAACATCATACATGTGAGCAGAAAAGAAGGAAGATGGGCGAATAAATGGAGAAATAATATATGTTTACGATATTATATATTGTTACAATAAAAAAAATACAATAGAAATAGAAAATAAAAATATAAAATTGAAATAAAAATAAAAAATAGAAATAGAAATAGAGAAATATAAAATATATGGAAAAACTCATAATGATAATAATAAAAGAAAAGAAAATATGTGAAAATAATAATAATAATAATAAAAAATATATACATATAAAAAAATATATAAAATGAAATATAAAAAACTAATAGGGCGGGGGTGATGGCGGCGACGGGGGGGATGGGGGTGGTAATGGTGGTAATTGTAGTGGCGCAAATATTTGCACCATCGGCCGCCGGCGCAACGCTTGCCGTTCACAATCTTCATCACAGGCCACCTGCATTTTCGCTGACCATCCTCCATGTACTTATATTCTTCTTCGCTGACCGTCCTCTCCTTATTCACACGCATCTTCTTTGAAACATCATTCGACTAGATCAAACCACTTCGAACGTGTATCAAACGTCAATCGTACCACTTCGAACGTGTATCGAACATCAATCGTACCACTTCGAACGTGTATCGAACGTCAATCGTACCACTTCGAACGTGTATCGAACGTCAATCGTACCACTTCGAACGTGTATCGAACGTCAATCGTACCACTTCAAACGTCAATCGTACCACTTCGAACGTCAATCGAACGTCAATCGTACCACTTCGAACGTCAATCGTACCACTTCGAACGTGAATGGTACCACTTCAAACGTCAATCGAACATCAATCGTACCACTTCGAACGTGTATCGAACGTCAATCGTACCACTTCGAACATGCATCGAACGTCAATCGTACCACTTCGAATGTGTATTGGACGTCAATTGTACCACACCGAACATCAATCGTACCGCTTTGGACGTGTGATGAACCACTTCTAAATAATTACAACTATTGTCTTAATCTAGCGTACATCGCATGTAGGAGATTAGGTTGGGGGAGGGTGAAGAAAAAAACATTTTCATATACATTCAAAAATTGTTTATTTTATTTAAGCATTTCTCTCTGGCGTTTAGACCACCAGTTGAATATTTTAAATACATTTTGCAAGGCACAGTGCTTTGCGTGTCTGCCACATCGCAGAGTATTAACTACATTTAGCTTATTTAGAGATTGTATATCCTCGTAGTCAATGTCCAGCGTTTCGATGGTCACGTCAGCTTTCGTATTTTCATCCAGGAAATCCGCAAGCCAGTCGCGTTTCTGCAGCCCTTTAACGTACACGACATGGGATGTGTCATCTTCTTCGTCAATCGCATCAGCTACAGCTTTCGAAATTAGCCGTTTAGCCATACTGTACGGAACGTCTCCATCGTCCCAACGTAGTCCATGATGTTTTGCCACCAACCATCGGATGCTTGATTTGTCGGATTTTGTAAGAAGAAATTGCGGCATCGAACTCCCAAAAATATAGTGCGAGAGAATTGTCCCCTTGCGTAGGACAGCCACTTCCTTCGCGATAAATCTTCCATCGACGATGAACCCTTGGAGGTCAACGAATGTTGGTACAGTCATTATCGACACAATTTAGAGATCCGTTTGCTTCCAAGACAGATGAGAGAATGCACTCTTTCTCGTAAAGCATCTCGATTTTCACGATGAAATTTTGTGCGAATTTGATACAGAAGAGGGCAGGCAAGTAGCGTGGCAATTTAATTCATTTTGCGCACCACGTTTGTCAGTGGATTGTATTCAACCACCCGATCATGCAGAATCAGACAGTAGGCTGTAGTATTTGCTGGCACATTCTCTTTACACTCGAATTCTATGCGCACGTCCACGGTGCCATTCTTGATGGACTCATTTTGTCGCGAGCAATCAATCACCACGATGGGACCAAATTGTAAAAATTCAGCCACGGTGAATAATGCCTCGTTGCAACTATGTCCATAATATGATTTACCGAATTGTGTATACATGTGGTACAAGATGGCATGCTTATTCTTGTCAAAGTCCAAGTTCATGTCATCGTATGGGTAAAATTCCGAGTTGAGGAAAAGTTTTACATTGGTCAATTTACAGTTGTTAAACTTAGTAACGTCTTCGCTCATCACATTCCTTCGACCCGTCTGTAGAGCAAGGATCACGCATCGCGGCTTCTCCAGCTGTGCGGATGCCTTCACGGCCCACGAATGCTTGGTTGTGCTCTGTAAGAGAGGATACTCGTACAGATCCCACGATTGAAAACAAATGCTCAGGTTTTGACCACTTTCCAAAGTACGTAGCAACGATAGCTTATTAATATCGTTCAGCGTCACATGAGGCATCCGCCATTGTAGTTTAAGTAATTCAATTTCTGGTTCCAACATCGGTGATCCTATCAGAGCATTGTTGTCGTTGCGTGATCGTATTAAAATCAATTCGTGACGCGCATTAATAATCATGTGTTTGTAGTCCTCGCAAAATCCTAGCAAATATTTGAGTGGGATGCAAAAATTGAAATGATTTTTCACTATTAGCCCATCGCGTCGTTTCAAGCCCCATCCGGCATTCTCCATATTTTTGTCTTCGTCAGATGTCAGCGATACATAGTTTTTAAGCGTGCTAGTTATTCCAACGTTTCTATTGCGATCAATCTCCACGCCATTCAGCTCATATCGAATCTCATCGAATAAGAACGCCACACAATTATTTCCCAACATCACCGTTAACGCATCATTTGCCTTATTTATCTTCAATTTCCCCTCCACATAGAGGAAACTTTCACATGGCAATGTGTATAAATCCTGCTGCTGTATCGGTATTCTTATCTCATCGCTGTATCCAAACGTTGTGTTAACATATGGGTTGTATGTGTGAGTCTCGAGTTTAACGATGCGATCATCAAACGTCGGCTTCCCTCCAATGCTTAGAATATCAGCCATTTTTTCAACTTAAATGCACACAATGAATCCCAAAGATTTCAAAAATGCAATGTTCGCAGCACTGAGCCTCTTCTTTTTAGTATGATGAGAGCTGTTGCAGTTGTTGGTGTTGTAAACAATTTCACTTGGAAGAAACGGGTTTCTGGAGTCGTTCAATACAAGCATCTCTTCCATTCGCATCACACGTATTATCGTCGTTGTCGTACGTGCAGTCTGATGGTAATCTCTTCACCTCGAAAATCGAGCAACCGTCCGTCTTGATCCACAACGCGTATCGTCAGATCCGTAACGACCCGTGCGGTGATTGGAAGGTAAATGATCTGTGCAGGCGTTTCCGATATCTTATATCCTGGTGGAACTCTCGGAGAAAATTCATGTATCGTATGTACACGCCTCCCATTGTTGTACGCACCAGCGGTCACGCTACATTCTATGCGAATAATGTTCACGTTCATGATATTAATTGGATCGTCCGATTCGTGCCATCGTTCTGGTGCTAATACCCGATTCGTCGAGAATCCTAGTAGCGATCCAATGTTGTTGGGCTTTGTAAAGTCTACGGTGAACCGACAGTAAAGCTCGCTTTTCATGGTATTGTTGTTGGGACGCAACACTATAGGATACAGATCGTTGTCACCGTCATCGTTGTCGTCATCGGTGCCACCAAGATTTTTAGGATATCGCTCGAGTAATCGCTGCTTCAGGTACTTAGCAATGGCGTCTAGTTCGTAGGAGCCGTGGGGAATCGTAATGTATTCATTAGCGCTGTCGGGGCTGTTGTTTACGATGAAGTAGAATTTATCGTTGCTCGAGTCGATGTTCGGTATTGTGTGATAAGTTTCAAAGGTTGTTAGACCAAGCTCGTAATCATCGTCGCTCAAATCTATGGGTGGAAAGTAGCTCACCGCGAGGGTGCTACTCTTGCCGGTTAGAGTGAATGTTAACGACATATTCCGCTCGAACTGCTCGACCAGTACTGAATCCGAGTGGTGGGATGTCAATCCTTAAATTTGGCGTCGATCGTTTGTAGAAAGCGTAGACATAGTTGTCCACAATTGCTCTGATCATACTTCTGATAAGACGTTCGATTGTATTCAATTTTCACAGCATCCTTATCCAGATATTTTACCAATTCCATCGGCGGTCGAAGATTCCCAAAGCTGTCGAAATATATAGCTCGACACCCTCTCTTCGCATACGCCACCCAATGAGTCCCTGACCCCTCGGCATTGTCCAAATTTACGATACCGCTCTCGTTTCGACGTACTCCACCAGCTGGTAACGCGTTGCGCATAAAAACACCTCTAAAGAATGGAATACGCATACGTTTTGCCAACTCCTCCAATTGTGCATCGGTAGTTACGCCTGCGGGCATTTTTATTTTCTTTTCGACGTTTTTTTTTTTTTTCGTTTAGATATTCCCTGTCCGCGCTTGTACGGCGCGAGATAAAGTCCGCGACCTTCCATGGAGCGATTATGGCGTTGCATTTCCTGCAGCTGACGTTGCGCCGCCTTATTATCGTTTACCGCCTTGGCGATCCCCGCCGCTCCACCAGCCAATGATCCGAGAACACCCAACAGCGGTAAAAGTGGTAATATACCACCCCGTTTTGCCACCGGAAGAATCCGCTTTTGCGATGCTCTCTTTGGAGTCCTTTTGCAAGTTTTTGTTTTCATCCCCATTCCGATCTTCGTCTTGGCCTTCATAGCTGCCCAAACAGCTGTAGCAGCACCTCTTTCACCCAGAGTCGAGTCTCGCGCAACGATGCGTTTTCGCGCTTTGTCAGCGAGAACGTTATCTGCCGCGTGCCTTTCGCCTAGGTCGTTGCTACGCGAATACGCAATATCGTGTTCGCGACACGCTGCGTCCAACGGATTGATACCTCGATCCCCTCTAGCTAATCGTTTTGCAAGATGAGTTCCTGGACCGCAAAACTGATATCCCGGAATGTGTAATTCGATAGGTAGCGCGTTTATCACCCGATTTAACAAACCACGACCTTTCTTTACTGCCGTCGGTGACATTCGCTACAGTTTTTAATCAATGGTGCTGGACCGTCGATATGCGTTCGCTGCCAAGGGCGATTATAATGTTCCAAGCACCGGCGATACTGTCGAACCTCGGAATCGGCTTTTATATGCTCGGAGAGCCTGTCCCACAACTGATCAATGTGTTTGCCAAACTCTCGCAGTAGAATAATCTTTGGTATATATTTCAATTGCTCAGAGGTTAGGTCTCGAATATCGTAATTATCTGACAGGATCAGAAGCATTTTGAATACTGAGCCATCATGTTTCGGCGTGGACCTATAAATAGGGCGCATCACCGCCTCGACGTATCAAAATCATTTTTCACGGTTCGCGGGGAAGATGCGATTCGTGCAACGACCTGTAACGATACGCGTGACAAATTTTGATGATAAATCACGAGTGATGTCTTCGAAAACAGGACGCAGACATGGTAGCATGCTACCAAACACAATCCGTTGCCTCATTTGTGGTCCATCAAATTGTGGAAAGACCAACGTGCTGGTCAGCTTGTTGGAAAGTCCTCACGGCGTCCGCTTCGAGAACGTGTATGTGTATTCCAAGTCGTTGCAACAGCCAAAATATCAGTACTTGGAGAATTTATTGACTCCGATATATGAAATTGGCTACTTTACGTTTTCGAATAACAGTGACGTCATCCCACCGAGCGAATCGCTTCCGAATTCTATTTTTATCTTTGATGACGTGGCATGCGACAAGCAAGATACGATACGAGAGTACTTTGCAATGGGGCGCCACTCGAACGTTGACTGTTTCTATCTCTGTCAGACGTATGCAAAGATTCCCAAACATCTTATACGCGACAATGCCAATCTGCTGATTCTGTTTAAGCAGGATGGTACCAACTTGAAGCATGTGTACAACGATCACGTAAACACAGACATGTCTTACGAGGATTTCTGCGCTTTGTGTCGTAATTGTTGGCAACGGGAGTATGGTTTCGTGGTGATAGATAAGGATAGCGCGATGTCCAATGGACGTTATAGAAAGGGATTTAACCAGTTTGCCATACCATGAGATGGTTAATTGTCATCAACACGTCGGTGGGAAAGCAACGTCTAAGACACAATGATGATTGACATCGATAGTCTGGAGATTAAGGATCGTGAGAGAATAGCGAAGGAAATTGCAAAAACCAGCGAAGCCATTCGTCGGAAACATCAGGCTTTGAAGACTGGCAAGATGGAGGAAGATATCGCGTTGGAGAGATACTTCAAACCTATCGTCGAACCCCTAAAACATATTGCGGAAAATACCGCAGCGGTGGAAGCTGGCACATCACCGCTGATGAGCACAGACGTTGAAGGGAATGAAACATTAACGTCTAAAAAAATCCATCCGAAACAGAACACATCGCGCAAGAGAAAGAGGAAACAACACATGTCGGCGGAATATTCACCCATAACCTCGACACCAGTTCAATCGAAGCGGAACCGACAGAATGTTGAATCAAACGATTCTCCGGCTCCACCCACACCAATAAGTACATTGTCCAATGTGGAATTGCTCTCAACCATTGATGATGACGTTTTCGAAACTAGTCCCAATGAGTCGTTTGTAACATCTATTAGACAGCAATTCCAAACATCCGAGGGACAAGAAACGTTTCGCAGTCATTTCGGCCCGCTGGGACAAAAATACATGAGCGCGATCCTAAGTGGTGATAAGGATACAACAATGGACTATGTGTATGGTGTATACTTTGGCAATAGCGGAACGAGGCTTGGGGATAAGGCTTTCGATATAGACATGGATGATAATATAATCATAGATGGTGTAAAATACAGAGGAACACCTGGTCTTTACGAACTGATTTTCAAGAGAATTCCCGATGATGCTGTATACACCGATGCCGATAAACAAAAATACAAAAGTATACTGTTGGCAACGAATGCCCACAGACGCGGTCATGGTGCTAAAAATCCCATATTGAGCAACAAGGGACACAAGTACAAATATGTAATTGCACCGCTACTCCCTCGCGCATCGGCTAGTAGGGCAGGGAAAGGTCTAACGGTACCGCGAGCCATGGTGGTAAACGACAACAAGATCGATTACGTACACTGGGACGATCTCAACGAGCTGGTGGATCGATTCCGTTTGCTGGAAGCATCGCGTCAGGCGGGTAACAACTCTCATGATCCCGAAATTCTATCGATTATCGAGGAACTCCGCGAGGTAGGCCTTATTATATAAAACCGCGCGCCAACGATGCGTGCAGTATGTATCGAGATGCCGATCAACAAATTTGGGGTATCGCTCGAGAAGAGTGGAGCAGCTAGAATGGACTATTACAAATGGAGCGGATTGCTTCGAAATTACATGCGAGATAACGCCCTTTGCATGACTGGTACCGACTTTGATGCGAAATCACGCAAGATACGACGCGTAGCTCAGCCGGTAGTCGACACAGATGCCGCCAATAAACTGTATGTGGAAAAGAGTATTAAACTTTTGAGAGAGCAGCAGGAAGAATTAGAGAGGAAGCTGATCGTGTTTCAAAGAGATATGCTGACGTTGCAAAACAGCGTTCAAAAGATATCGCAAGTCTTGAATTCCATCCCGCAACATGATAATAAAATTCATCAAGTTAAAGAGGCTATAACCGCTTTTGCTACGGAGCAGCAACTTGTCCAGAATTTCCTCGGGCCGACGGGAAGCACATAATGCATGTACATGATAATTATCACATCATTCGTGTCCAAGACACCTCTGCGATCAAACATGCAATCATTATCGAAATCCATGAGTAAAGAAAAAAACCATGGTCACAAGAAGCTACAACTCGTTGAGGAATTGCATGCTCCAGCTCGAAGACATTTCCCGCGGAGACGCGTCATAGTGCATGGATACGACGATCTGTGGCAAGCTGACATTGTAGAAATGCGTCCATACTCGCGATTTAACCAGGGTCACCACTACATACTCACCATCATCGATGTGTTGAGCAAGTATGCATGGGCGTTGCCGCTCAAGACTAAAAGTGGCGCAGAGGTGACTAAAGCGTTTGCAAAGATATTTAAAGATCGATATCCGAAAAATTTGCAAACCGATCAAGGAAAAGAATTTTACAACGTAGATATGCAGAAACTCTTAACAAAGCATGACATTAATCATTATTCGACGTATTCGGTGATGAAGGCCTCTGTCGTAGAACGTTTCAATCGAACTTTGAAGAACAATATGTGGAAATTGTTTACACTCAATGGAACCTATAGATGGACCGATGTGCTACCGCGTCTGCTCGCAGAGTATAATGCACGAAAACATAGAACTATCAAAATGCGTCCTTGCGATGTTACCCCTGCGATCGCCGATAGGCTGCTAGCCACCGTATACAGCAACATAAAGATCGCTGCTCCAGCGAGATTCAAGTTGGGCGAGTTTGTGCGCGTGAGCAAATTTAAAACCATCTTCGATAAAGGCTATACGCCGAATTGGACAACGGAGGTGTTCAAGATAGCCAAAATACAGACAACTAATCCTGCAACATATCTGCTCGTCGATTCCTGTGGAAAACCTATTGCTGGAGGATTCTATGAACACGAGCTGCAACGCGTCACCGATCCTGATGTGTATCTAGTGGAAAAAGTGTTGCGTAGAAAGGGGGATAAGGTATACGTCAAGTGGTTGGGGTTTGATAAATCACACAATTCTTGGATAAATAAAAATAATGTATTGTAAAATAATATATGGTTTAATAAATACAATGATACATATATGTAAAAGTGTGAACAATTTTTTTTACACATTAATTCCACTATTTATATGAATGAGTTAATAAATACAATAATTTATTTAACATTTTGTTGCAAGCGACGTTGATAATATCATTCAAAGGCACATGCCAACAGTTCGCAATCAACAAGAGATTTATCATCGAAATATTCTCATTATATGCTTTTCAACATCGCACCATGAGTCTAAAGTTCCATAAAGGCGATGTTGAAAAACATATAATAAGAATAGGATTTTGGAATATTCATGTCTCTGCTAACCCAATCATATCCAGTTCTTCTATGAATTCCCCGAATGTAGTGAAGAATTATATATATCTTTATTTTACTAGCCCATGGATAGCAAAAAAAATATATATATAATTCTTCACTACATTCGGGGAATTTATAGAAGAACTGGATATGATTGGGTTAGCAGAGACATGAAACTTCCGAAAATCCTATTCTCATTATATACTTTTCACCATCGCCTTTATGAAACTATACAACATGCCGATACGAAGTTTTCAAAGTTTGCAAGCGTTGTGATAGCTGTCATAGACTCTGGACGGAGTCAGAGGCCTCGTTCTTTTTTAACTTTGAACATCTTTTGTGTTCAAACAGTAATAGTTATTCGGTTGCTTATGTCGATACGAAGTTTTTCAAATTTTGTAAGCGTTGTGATAGCTGTCATAGACTCTGGACGGAGTCAGAGGTCTCGTTCTTTTTTTAACTTTGAACATCTTTTGTGTTCAAACAGTAATAGTTATTCGGTTGCTTATATCGATACGAAGTTTTCAAATTTTGCAAGCGTTGTGATAGCTGTCATAGACTCTGGACGGAGTCAGAGGCCTTGTTCACGTGAAGAGAGCATCGTCAAGTTCAAATTTTCTTTTTTTTTTTACAATGGAATTTGGTAATGTCCCCAGGGCAGAGTGTCAGTCGAATCGGGTACGATATGCCGCTTGTCGTCGTATGGGCTTAGAGCGATTTTAGATTCCGAAATGGTGTACACTTTATGATGTTTAGACCGTATACATGATTGTCTGCGAACCATTTCGATCTCCCTTTGTAAACACTGCGCGTAATCGTCGAAAGTTATCGTTCTGGCTATGACGTTGGTCTTGACGCCTTTCGCCTTTTTCGTATCTTTTTTACCATCTACGCGAAGTGCATACATTTTCGCTCTAAGACCTACGAATTCGGTCATTATCACACCGTTATTTTCATCCTTCATCAGCCCTGGAACCTTCTTATTCACACGCGGCATATTATATGCATTGTCGATAGGATAATCGCTTGTGTCGAATCTATCGATATTGTGCTTCATGGTCTCGTAGATATCGTCGCATCGAATATGGTAAATGAGACTGTCTGTGTCTGTGTATAGAATTTTACAATTTTCCCCATGCTCGGGCGACATGTACTCGTAATGAAATTCATACAAACAAATTTTTGATATGTCCAGAATGCACATACCCACGTATATCGGTTTGTTGAATTTCACCTCGAGTTTTCGCAATTCAACAGCTATTAAATTTTCCGAAAAAACACTTCTGCTATGGAAATTCGGTTTCGCGATCATTGCCTCCGCGCCATATCGCCCTTCCCAATGTGTTAACAGTTTTACATCCACGTGATTTCGTACATTTTCCATAGTTTTGCCAAATACCGCGTTGTTCATCAATTTGTACAAATTTTTTTCAAAGTCGTTTGTCGCGCTTGTTCTGAACCGTGTATTGAGTTCGATGTAATCGCGGAGCCAGGGAGATTGAGCGAATTGAAGCACGCGGTGTATCTTTGTAATACGAAGACCGTGACGCGTGCACTGCTGCAGGTTGCGGTAATGGATAACGTAACGCTGCTTATCGTATACCGTCGCGAGTAATTTGTCCTGCCTGCTGCCAGGTGGTTTGGCACGCGTCGGACAGAACGGTAGATCGGCATGAGCGTCGTGCAGACGTTGCGGATATTCCAGATCTACCTCGAGAATGTACCCTATGAGCGAATCGACTTTGATTGATGATACGTCAAACTTTGCGACATCTTCGACCCATTGAAATTTAGCGTATGGTAGGGGCTGACACATTGCCCACCCATACAAATTATTCACATCAAAGTACATCAAGTACGATGACTCTTCCGATGCGTCGTAAGATGGCATGTACTTGTTATTGGCATGTGCATATCTTCCGGAACATTGGCTTAAACCACCACGTATACCGCGTTCGATAAACATGACCATATCGACGTCGGTGAGCAATTCGAATTCAATTTTGGTATGCTTTAGCATGGCATCCCACGTGAAACCAGGTAGAGTATAATAATGCGCCGAATCTAGTCCGTAACTCTTGATACAACTTTCGCGAAAATTTTCAAAAATATCTGCCAATAACAAGACATCAGTTTTCAAATACAAGTCGCTGTATTCGCCCAAGGTTCTAATCCCGAAACGCTGCCAGATAGTCTCAGCGTGCGCGTAATCGCTCTCGGATACAGTCTCACCCGTTAACGAACTGTAGAATGACTCGCGCGGCGGTAAGCATGGATCCTGCAGCTTGTTCGCGCAATCAAGGTATTCGTATGGAAAGACACCTTTTCGCGTCAATAAATTGAAATCTTCGGTGGATAATGTTTCAAATTTGGATCGTAAAATTTTTAATTGATCTGTGCTAAGAAAAGATGCTAATTTGTCGAGACTGGTATTGAGAAATTTGTACGAATCGATGAATCGTAATTTAATATAATTTCGCGAGTCTGATTCAGCCGTATCTTCAACGTTTTTTGTGAAAGATATATATTTTTCTTTAGTTATGGGTAATACATCAACGTCACCTTCGAAAGCGGTAGCTATTTCCTCGATAATGAAATGCGAATCGTAGCCAGATAAATTATGGAAAACTATGGGGATGTAAAACGCGTTTTTATAATTTAAATTGCACTCCGAATGTGCCGGGCCTCTAAACCGTCCGGATAGATGGCAATGATCGCGAACTCGTACATCGTTAGCCTTAAATGGTTTTTCGCAAATATGACAGTCTGTTGCATCGTGAAATGTCGTCAACTGTTCGAGAGTTAAATCACGCATGGGAACATTACTGCTCAAGATGGGTTTGGCGAAGTTTGCAAATTTTTTTAGTTCGTATACGAACCATGAAACACAATCCGCATCGCGGCGACATCGATACGTCGATAGCGATGTATCGTAGGAACAATGCATATAATATGCAATGCTATGCACTTTATGGTGCTGATATGTATGTAACTTATTATCTAGATCACCCACTGGATTGTCCTCCGTTTTCTCGATGATGCACTCCAGATCTGCATATACCACGAAGGGGAGCCGCTCCTTCCTGCAGTGGTTCTCGAAGCTTAGGAGATTTTTTCCTTCGCTGGGCAGCAGGATGGCGCAGTCGTTCATCTTGCCACAGTCCAGCGAATGGATCTCCAACTTCTCGATAGATCCGAAATAGTGCATACATCTACAAAAACACAATTTTTTTTTATTTAATTTTTTTTGCAACACATTTCAACATTTCACAAGTTTTCTATACATACCGGTCGCAGATGAATTTCTTTTTTTGGTGTCTGCTCAGCTGCATGCTCACCAGCCGGGATAAGTTCTTGATAAGTACAAAGTGCCCTACATCACCATGCTCTTGATTCGGTGTGTAGAGCAGGTTGACGTGCCTATCCCTCTTGTTGCTGGTGAGACGCAGCGGAAAGACCGTCGACCCTTTCTCCTCGTCGAAGGTGTAGACGTTGATGGAGATTTCGTTCTGTCGCTCAAACTTCCCTATTTGCTCCAGGGACATTGGGAACTGAATGCCCTGGAGATTTAGCACGGAAGCATAAGATGGGTACGAGCTTGTGCGTTCGGCATGCCGTTCAGCAGGATGGAGAGCGGCGACCACTGCCCACGCGAAACACGCATTGTCCGGGGATTGCACGCTAATTGTGGCTTTCTTCAGCATCAATTCCCGCGGCAACTTGAACTGGCATCCCGCGCGCAGCGGATTGTACTTGTTTACATTGACGGTCAGGTTGAGGATTCTCGTCAATGCCCATCCACTGTCGCGTTCCTGGAACTCTTCCAGCGATGCCAGGGTGGGTTCGACGATGCATCGCTGGTACCACTTCTGCAGATCGGATGTGTGGAAGAGTTCACAGTTTCGGGTATTGATGCTTTTACAAGCATGCTTGTCACCCGCCACAAATTCGCCGTTGAACACCGTGTTCACTTTGAGGTTCTGCTGTTTCCTCAAAGCGTCCCGCACATGCTCCAGCACGATGGTCCCTGCATCCTGAAGGAAGTTGCGCGGCTCGATATAGTTCGAATTTAGCACGGCACCAGTTAATACACGGCTATCAAACGCAGCGTCTATTTCGCGCCATAAAAGTCCTGTACTCGAATGTCCAGCACCTTCACACACGAAACGTCCACGCAACGAATGTTTCAGCCCTTCGAGGTGCGCGATTCGAGCAACCAGCGATTGTCGAACACCAATCGATAATCGCGGGCGTTTTATGCGGCTCTGTTCTTCTAAAGATTCGATACACTCGTTGCACCGTTCTTCCCACGCGAGGTACTCTTCCCGCGAAATCAATCGTGCAGATTGATCCAGCAATTGGCGGGTTATGTGCGCGAATTCTTCCATGGTCGTAAATGGAATGTGTCTTTTTCCTCGCAACACGTTGCAACGATTTGAGACTATGTGCAGCTTAGAGCGCATATTTATATCCTCATTATGATTTGGTATCTCTGTTTAACTCTTTTAGCGCACCCCCTCCCTCGAATGCATTAGTTTCTGCTGATACAGCATAATTCTTTCCATGATTCACGCGTATGACGAATTAGCGCGCAATATCATTCGAGGAAATTTCTGCTGATGTTGCATAATTTTAAGATTCCACGCTTCCACAGGTATCATATTACACTTGACACGTGTCGAGACTTTTATACTTGAGGATGGGGCTCAAGTTACATGCTGCGACGTTAAGATTGAAACACATTATGGAAAAATTGGTAGCTTTAGAATAAAATGTAGTGGTGGGGGGGGAGCATTGCACCTCTATTTAAGCCGAGCTCTCGGACGCTATTCCATCAATCGCTCAGTAGCCTCAGTGACTTTGACGAAACAGACGGTACTCCATAAAAAATATAGTGCACATCAAAATGTACAAACACAGCTTAAACGATTCATCCTGTGCAGCTAGCAGCGATGTTGGGTTTCCAAATAAACGTCAACAACAAAATCATCATCAACAGTTCAATATGAGGTACGTACGCGTTACTATACACTTTTCATTTACTTCATTCACTGTAAACGCCAATGATCAAAGTATTAATTTCATGTACTTGTTTCTTACAGTTCCGGAACCGCAACGTCAAAAACGTTGAAAACATCGAAACCATCGATCGTACGGATCCTGGGACGTGATTATCCGTTGACTGCAACAGCTTATAAACGTCTAACTATTGGGATTCGTATTGGCAAGGATTTGTGCCACGTCGAGATCTCCATAGCCGACAATAAAGGCAACGAGTTGAGCTTTTCAATGTCTACGTGGAAGCTCCTGCTACAAAACGAGGCGGACATACTCCAACGATTACGCAGCAACGCAACATCACCCCAAACTCACATTATAATTGATCATTTACGACTAGAGTTCACGCGTATGCATGATGATCAACTTATTAAAATCACCGATAATCGCGTTGTGATATATATGACTGATGCCACGATGTGTAAACTATTCGCGTACAACCATTGCATCGATCATATGTACACCTGGCTAAGTGAAAATATATACTCTGTAAGCAGTAAATATGCCACTTTCGTAGACGTTCTACGTAGCACCGCCGCGCCAACAGATTATGTACAATTAATTTCTGAAAGCGAACACTTCGAACAGCATTCATTGATCGATTGTGAATTGTTAGCATGTGCAATCAATCATATTGCGGATGATGCTTGTAGTACAAAATGTTAAATTATATTCTTTTAATTTTTAAATAAATTATCATTTTAAACACATATTATTTCTCCATTTTATTCACCCATCATCCTCCTCGCCACCTGATTCTCAAATTTTTATCGACGATGCATAATTATATTTCGTTCTTCGCGCTGTCAAATGACGTCACATTGCACGGTCGCTCCAGAGGATTCAAGTTACGCGAGATCGCGCGAGACACAGCGACGCTTTAAAAATTGTTATCTAATGTGATTGTACCACTATGTAGTGTTGTCTCTTTCCCTCCAGAGAATTTTTAAATAATGCTCTGTCTCTTTCCCTCCCTAGAATTTTAAATAATGCTCTGTCTCTTTCCCTCCCGAAGACGCGGTGCGAAAACGCCGATCTTTCCCGATATTGTCTGATAAAAAATAAATTATTATTTCTCTGCGTTGGAGGAAAATATTTGGGGGTCCCTCTGAAAAAATTTTTTGGGGTGGGTCGAGGTCTGAAAGAGATTTTTTGGGGGTCATTCACCCTCCGTGGAAATTTCCGGCGGTGGGTCCGGTCTGGAGAGGTCTCCGCGGCCGCTCGGCCCGGACTGATCCCCTCCACGATCGCGGCTTCCCCCACTCTGCGGCTCGTGCGCGCGCAACCTGTCTTCCTCTCCCCTCAGGCCCCGCGTCCATGTTTCCCTCCGCCGCGCTCCCCCGCGCGCCCTCACTTCCCCCCCGCCCCCGCGCTCCCCTCAGAGGACCTGGGTTAGAACCGGCATAGCCCTACTACTTGTATTGTTCTGCGAGTACGCGGTGGGGAACGGTGCGCGCGGGACCCAGGTCATCACGTGCAATCCAAGGAGCAATGTAAGGATTAACTCAGGGTGAAGAACGTCTAATAATGGTCAATTCGGACGAGCGATGCGGGGTCAATGCGATTTCGAATCGGTACATATATATATATATATATATGTATATATTACACGTGACGCAATTTTCGCGGCAGTATTATTATATCGCCTCGTTTGAATTGACCCTCTAAAGGTGGGATCTCCTAGCTATGTGCCGGTGTAATGGCGAAGCGTGCATCTGTTTCTCCTACGCGTCTGACGCGCGTCTGCCACAGCAGCAGCTTAGGCTACTCTAGACGCAATCCACTGCGATGAGTGTCTGTTAAAGGCGGAATCTCCTGACCTACGTCTGCGCATATGTAATAGGTGGAAAGTTGCCGCCGTTTCAAAGGATGAATCTCTTTCATATGTCAGCGCGTGCTTTTGTTTTGATACTCGGAAACATGTTTATATTCGAGAGATAAGGGATCCGCCTTTAATTCGAAGGGAAGATGCAGCAGGTTGGGACCACGCGCAGTCAGCAGACTACCCCTTTTCTTTCTGTGTCTCATCGCGAGGCGTATCGATGTTGGATGATACTTTTTAATTGCTCTGTTGGTGGCATCTTTCTTACATGTGGCATAACTAGGTAAAAACCGAACCGGCTGATCGGCCAGAGTGTCTCGCCCAGGATCGCGGTTTATGACCGCATTGTCCCGCGAGTTGGCGGTAGACAACGGTACGGGCAATCAACAGATTCACTCAGTGCGAAGAAAGTCGAAACCCCTACCAAATCCGGCAGGATGTCGATTGTCCCTGTTTGACATTCGGTGGACAAATGCTCCCCGGCGAACGCTTCGAAAAGAAGCAATTACCTACCGTAAACGAATGGAGAAATTTCGCCCGTAGCGCGAAAATTAGGGATTACAAGGCCTGCGAACCTATAAGCTACATTTATGACGCTTGACTAAATGTTTTTGGCCTGGTACCTTCGCTGAGTGTTTTGGGTATTTCCCGTGTAATCCCTTTGTTTATGTCTTTTTACGGGGGTCTTCGCGGGGTGGCACTGCACGTGGGCGGTGCACTCGTTGGGTGACGGTCGGTTAAGGGTGTGTCTTTTGTCCTTTCGACGGTGTGTCAGACTTGCGCCTGCGTTTCCGCGTCCTTACTTTACTAGCGTCTTTTATGATTATATTTGAATGCCAGATGTTGGTTGATGCCGCGGGCTCAGAGCGAGGCGGAAATTCCAATTATTTTTTACAACCGATAATTTAGAATTTTTCAAACAGGGACAATCGACATCCTGCCGGTTTTGGTAGGGGTTTCGACTTTCCTCGCACTGAGTTAATCTGTTGATTGCCCGTACCGTTGTCTACCGCCAACTCGCGGGACAATACGGTCATAAACCGCGATCCTGGGCGAGACACTCTTGCCGATCAGCCGGCTCGGTTTTTACCTAGTTATGCCACATGTAAGAAAGATGAGCAATTAAAAAGTATCATCCATCATTGATACGCCTGGCGAAGAGACACAGCAAGAAAAGGGGTAGTCCGCTGATTGCGCGTGGTCCCTACCTGCTGCGTCCTCGCCTCAAATTAAAGGCGGATCCCTTATCTCTCGAATATAAACAGGTTTCCGAATATCAAAACAAAAGCACGCGCTGACATATTCGGTGCGAGAGAAGGTGACTCATATGAAAGAGATTCTTCCTTTGAAACGGCGGCAACTTTCCACCTATTACATATGCACAGACGTAGGCCAGGAGATTCCGCCTTTAACAGACACTCATCGCAGTGGATTGCGTCTAGAGTAGCCTAAGCTGTTGCTGAGGCAGACGCGGGTCCGGCGCGTAGGAGAAACAGATGCACGCTTCTCCATTACACCGGCACACTGCTAGGAGATCCCACCTTTATAGGGCCAATTCAAACGATATAACAATACTGCCGCGAAAATTGCGTCACGTGTAATATATACACATATATATGTATGTACCGATTCGGATTCGCATTGACCCCGCATCGCTCGTCCGAATTGACCATTATTAAACGTTCTTCACCCTGAGTTAATCCTTATATTGCTCCGTGGCTCGCACGTGATGACCTGGGTCCCGCGCGCACCGTTCCCCACCGCGTACTCGCAGAACAATACAGTCATAAACCGCCACCCTGGACGAGACACTCTGGCCGATCAGCCGGTTCGGTTTCTACCTAAATGTGCCAGATGTAACAAAGATGCCACCAGTAGAGCAATTAAAAAGGATCATCCAACATCAATAAGGGAGAGTGGGGTAATCGCGAACACCTAAGCCAAAAAGCAAACAAAACGAAAACTGCGTGAGAAATGAATTGGTTTATTATTTACAAACATACTTAAACTATTCATCTATAAAGTACTGTGACAAATTTGTGAAAAATTATAATAAAAATCAACTTTATAGTGAAAAAGCAAAACCCTTGATGTTCGTGATTACCCGACGAGACGCTCAGGCCGAACGAATTGCCTGTTAATTTTTGGGGAACCAGATGTTTGCATTTCCTTCGTTTAGTTCTTCAAGGAGGAGGGGGCTCCCCCACTCCACCGAGGAATTTCCAAAGCTCAAGGTGCCTCCTACACCAAGGAAATACCATCAGTTGGATTTTCGTCGCCTCCTAAACACTTAGGAGCGAACATCAAACAGAGTCTTCATCGCTGAGACGCCGGGTTTCGCGTCGCATCGCGTGTAGTGGTTGCGTGTATTGGACACACACGGAACATATATCACATAGTGTAGTAGTGTAGTTTAGTGATTAGTATAGTTATCTTTTATTAGTTATTAGTTAATATTTAGTGATTACCCGTGGTACCCGAGTGTCATGGAGCGACGTTTAAGAGGCAGAGGTCGCCATGATGGGGGAAACGTTCGCCAAATGCTTCGTGCCATTGACGAAGCAAACAGAGACTATACATTAGCCCGGGAAATTTATAGACAGTGGTTGGTGGACAGTGGTCAAGAAATACGAGTCCCGTACCGACGGGAATTTCAACGCCTCGACCACCGTTTTTCGGAGCTGAATGTAGCGGAGTTTAACGTGGGAGTCGATAATCACCCGAGACCAGGTAGACCTCGCGTACCTTGGAGAACAGAAGAACGCGTGATCGCGTTAGCGCGTGCATTCCCAATAATGGGCCTCCGGGGCATTGCTCGTCGCGTAGGTATTTCGCACGTGACGGTGCGACGTATCATACGCGAAGAAGGACTACGACCCTTCAAAATTCAGAGGGTCCAAGCACTCCGTCCAGGTGATTACGCTGCTCGGCGTACCTTCTGTCGTTGGATGCTGCGGAAATTACGACAGAATAACCGCTTCCTAGAAAATGTGCTTTTCACCGATGAAAGCACTTTTTCCAGCGCGGCTCTACAAAACAGGCAAAACACACGAGTGTGGGCCTATGCAAATCCCCACGCAACCGTCCAACGCTTTAATCAGGGACGTTTTTCAGTAAATGTGTGGGCAGGAATTGTGGGGAATCAAATTATTGGCCCTGTTTATTTGCCCAGATTAAACGGTGCAACATATTTGCGCTTTTTGCGACGAGATTTGTTAGGCCAACTTCGCCAAGTAGTTCCACCAAACAGACGGCGGTCGCTGTATTTTATGCATGATGGTGCGCCAGCACATTTCACCCTGGCCGTCAGGGATTTCTTACCGCGAATGTTTGGCACACGGTGGATTGCACGCGACCCTGCACCCCATTTGTGGCCACCACGTTCGCCCGATCTCAATCCCCTGGATTTCTTTATGTGGGGAGCCGTGAAAGACAATGTTTATAAATCGGGGAGACAAATTGAATCGCGGGAACAGTTGAAGCAGCGAATAGAAGAAGCGTTCCGAACAATACAGAATTCGCCGGACACTTTTGAAAAAGTTCGCCGAAACATGCAGTCAAGACTGCAACAGTGTCTCGATAATGACGGTGGTCACATCGAAGCCACCGGACAGGCACGGATGCTACGCGCCATCAACAACGATGGGAGTATCCTGTGGGTGAGAAGAAGACGCAGGAGGTGAACCATCGAGAACGTTGGTAAGTTAATAAGTTGTCAATCTTTTTCCCACCAAATGGTGCGTTTGCGACATATGGTTCCTTTTAAACTTTTCCCCTTGTCAATCAGCAGAATCTATTGTTGTGCCCTATCCGTTCAACTGTCCGTAGGCAAAAGATAGGTGAAGTCCCGGCCGTAGCATAGGGAGCCATACGAAGGAGGCCAAGAACGAGGGGGTTTTTAGTGGGTATCCCGCTAGCAGCGGCGAGTCCCACATAATCCAGGCAACCCTGCCTGGGTATGCGTAATGCATTTTCCCCCTCTAAAAAAAAAAAAAAAAAAAAAATCAAAAGATAGGTAGAAATTCTAACTGGTTACTGCCAACTCTGAATTTCTGTTGGGACAACACCACTTAATTCAGGCCTAGCCGGGTCAATGCACCTTGCACGGTCTTCTGTCCCTTTAAACGCCGTGTTGTGTCTGCGTAGAGCCCAGGAGCTACCCACCCCAGGCCACTACCCTTCAGGTTGTAACGTTCGGTTGTCCGGGGACGACTAGCGTTAGCAGGTTCTCGAGCGGAGAGCGGCGTCCCTCGAGAATAGGATAGGTGGGGGTTCGTTGGTAGAACAAAGAATTTAAATTCAACTTAAACTTAACAATGACTTTATTAGGAAAACAACACTTAAACTAACAATTATAATATTACTTACAACTACGATTATATATTTTATGTTTTTTTGTGTTTTTACGTTTTTTTTATCTTATATTATATGCTACGTGGCTAAGTATTTATTGCAGAGCACAGCCGCTACCGTTTCCGGAGCGATCTAGTACTCTTGGCAATGTCTGTAGTAAGAACAGCCGCTACCGTTTCCAGAGCGATCTCATTCTTTTGACAGAGTTTTGGTTCTATGCTCTAACAGACCTCGCTTTTACCAAGTGCATCAGCCGCTACCGTTTCCAGAGCGATCTCAATGCCTTTGTAGGAGCAAGGTACTATAGTTTTCGAATGAAATAGTCCAAAGAGGTGCACCAGTAACTTTTATACACTGGAGATCAGCCGCTACCGTTTCCGGAGCGATCTCAATCTCACTGGTTGAAACTTAAGCTTCCTCTAGGTCTAAACATTCGTCAACTAAAGAGCGTGTTTTTGAATGTAGCCTTGAACTGAGCGCTCCGCTGCGTGCGCCTCCTTATATACAGGAAAATTGGCGGGCTGGCGCATGCGCAGTGAGTCGATATTCGTTATTTTGTAGTTTTCTCGCTTATTATATTATATTTTGTTTTGTGCTTTTGACAGTACTTATATTTAATTATTTCTAATGTTTCTATAATATTTGTTTCTTTAATCTATGCTTGGTTTAGTATTAATGTATAAAAGTTTGTACAATAGGTATGCGCGGTAACATAGGCTGGTTGCGTGGTAACGTAGTACTATTCTGTTTTACCGACGGTCGGTATTGACCGGTTCGAGTCCCCGTGGGACGTTACACCTCCCCCCCTGGGGGATCTCTCGTCCTCGAGAGATTTGTATAAGACGGGTAACGGAATAAACGATTTATTTTAGGTATATGGGTGTTTATTTATTCGCTCGGCTTATAAGGGCTGGCTGCGCCCGTTCCAAATAGTCCCAGGATTCGCCAAATTCTCCTTCGAGGATCTTCTTTAGGGAGAGTCCTGTACCATTCCCAGTCTGGTTCGGGAACATTAATTTTAATTAATCCTGGCCATCGGGGTAGTGGAACCTCCGGGACTTTAAAATCAAAGTCGGGCTTCGTTGGAAGTTTGAAGTCCGGGGTTTTTGGATACTCCGGCGTTGTGGGAAGAGTGTCTGGTGGTGTGGTTGGCGGAGTGTGTGAGGATGTAGTTGGTGGTGTCTTGAGTTGAAGATTTTTGAATTTGTTAGATTTTGGAAGGAAAGTAGAATTTTAATAGATATATTACCATTTTTTGTGGAGATATTGGGAGTGGTGATATTAGGGGAGGAACCTCCATCATCTCCCTGAATATTTTTTCTAATTCTTTGGTTTTTTTGTTTCGAAAGTGTCGATTGCCTGACCGTTTCGGCATCTTGGCTACGAATGAATAAACATGGCGCAAGCGCGAGTTTGAACGTGTTTGAGGGTCTCTTATAGTGGCGCTCTCTAGCGGAATTTTTTTTAATTTTTTGCGTTTGCAACTATATATGCAACTATGTGTCATTGCGATACTATAGATTTTTAGGAGGTATTTATTATGGATGGTTTAGAGGTTATAGGTTTTTAGGAAGTTATGGATTTTTAGGTTATTAATGGATTGTTTTATAGGTTATTAAGTTTTATCCTCTTTTTTGTTATATATATAAAAAAAATATGTAATTTGAAAATGGATAAATACATAAGTGCTTAAAACTAGGTGTAAGTATTGATTACATTGTGTGTGTGTGTGTGGCGTGTAATTGTAAAGTGTAGTGTGAGAAAAATATTAAAAGAGATTGTATAGTGCATTTGTGCACATTGTGCACTCTGCTACCGGTCGGCCGATATATAGTATCCGATGGCACAATCGGCACCTCCGCCATCGTATATTATCTGTTTTTGATGTCAGGTGACTTTCCAATTCGTAGTCATCTTCTACCTGGATTTCTACTCTTTGTGTGCATGTTACACAGACTATCCCGGTTTTATAAAAAAACACACCATGGTCGTAAACCTTCTTCAAACACGTGTATCTTTCCATTAAAAAGAAATTCTTACGTCTGGGCACGTCTAAATACTTTGTAACAATGATGAAATCCTTTGTCCGGTGGTCCTTATATAGACTTCCTCTGCAGGGTTGCAACTTTGTGTAATGAATTACGCTTTTGTTTCGCTGGACTAATGTGAATGCTCCTCTTTTGTTTATAATTTTATTTATTTAAAAGTTTTATTAAAACATTTTATTTTCCTTCTTTATTCAGTGATGTTTTGTTGAGTTTCCTCTGGTAGATAGGCCTTTTTTACCCTGTTCATATGAACGATTCTAGTTTGTTTTAAAGTTATTGCTATCTTCAGATTACTATTCCCTATGACTTCAGTAATTTGGTATGGTCCGCTATATTCGGGTCCCAGTTTTTCGCGCCTTGGATTTAATAACCAAACCCAATCTCCTGCTTCATATGTTTGAGGTTGTATCTTCCGGTCGTAGTAATGTTTTTGTCGAACTTTTGATTCTTCTAAATTATTTCGCGCTATTTGTCGGATGTGGTGTAGTTTGTGTATTAATTCGTCGACATAGTCTGGATATGTCTTGATATTATCTGTTGGAGGCATACTTGAAGGAAGACGTGCTTTTTTGCCGTAGACAAGTTCGTGAGGCGTAAATTTCGTGCCTTCATGAGTGCTTGTATTGTATGAGAACATTGCTTGAGGTAACCATTGGTCCCATTGTCTTTCTTTTGATACATAATGTCTTAAATATTCGATAAGAACATGATGACTCCTTTCTAGTGATCCATTGGATTGAGGATGGTATGCAGAAGTTCGATATTGTTTGATGTGGAATGTCCTGGCTAATTTCTTCATAAGGGAACTCATAAAATTTGGCCCTTGATCAGTCAGAATTGCTTTAGGACTTCCGTATTTGCAGATGAAATGTTCTGTAAATGCTTTAGCTATGTCCTTTGCAGTTATGTTTGTTAATGGTATTGCAAGAGAATATTTGGTTAGGTTGTCTTGAATTGTAAGTATATAGCTGTTTCCATTTTTTGTAAAAGGTAGTGGTCCTACTATGTCCATTGAAATTTTATCAAAGGCATCTAATGGTGTATCTGTTAATACCATTGGTTCCTTATTTTTTACTCTTACTAATTTGGTTTTTTGACATTCTAGACATGTTTTGACGAATTGTGCTATTTCGTATTTCATGTTTTTCCAATAATATATGCTTCTTATTCGATGATATGTTTTAGTAATTCCTTTGTGTCCTCCTATAGGTGTTTCATGGATTTCCTTGATAATTTGTTGTCTATCTTGTATTGAAGGAGTTATAAGAGTTCCTTTGCAAAAAATGAATTGAATTTCTTCGTTTATGAATATTAATTCTATCAAATTTCGTAATTGCCTAAGCGAGATTTTATTTTCTTCTCCTGCTATATATACTTTTGTGGCTTGTTTAAGTGTCAGGTATGTGTAGAGAGTTTTTAATGATGTGTATATATCTTCCTCTGTTGGGTAATTTGGTGTTACAAGTCCAACGATTGTTCGTTTTCCACTTCTTATTGTTACTGACTCTCCGATATTTAATGGAAATGGAAGTTTGTGAGCTCTTATATTTCTTTCTTTATATAAATTTTCTCCATTTTGTCCTATTGGTTTGCCTTCTGTGTTTATAAATGTTATTATAAAATTGCTTCCCATCCATAGATGATCTTCCACTTCAATATTTTGTTTTTTGACAGGTATATTGGATATTACTCTTGGTTTGCCTGTGGTATGGTGTGGAGGTGATGTGGGTGGCACAGATAATGGCAGGGGAGTCAATGGTGGGAGGGATAATGGTGGGAGTGTTAATAACGGGGATGGTGGTGGTGAAGGGGGAGTAAGTATTTTCCCTTGTTTGATTTTAATGGGAGTTATGGGAGCTGTGTCTGTACTTGATTTTAATTTTTGTTTTTTCCTTTTAGGTGTATGGTGAGTACTTTTATCTGTGCTTGACTCTGCATTGATTTTGGGAGGGTCCTTATAATTGTGTCTTGGCACTATAGTTGTCTCATCTATTTCTTCTATTAAGTCCTCTTGAGGTTTCTTGATATAAGGCTTTTTTATTCCTTGTGTGTTGTCTTGAGTTATTATTCTTTCTTGAGGAGTTATAGGTACCGAAATTTGGGGGGGTATATGCGTTTCAACAGGTACTGTAATTTGGGGGGGTATATACGTTTCTATAGGTGTATGTATTTGAGGAATTTCTATACTTTGTTTTTTTGTTTCTGGTTGTGATGATGAAGTATTTCTTTTTATTTTTCGTTTTAACTGTTGTCGTTTTGTTCCTACTGCATCACTTTCGTCGTATGAAGAGTCGGAATCTGTCGAACTAAGTTTATGCTGTTTATGTGGAGCTGGGTTTCCTGAGGTCGAGGCGGTTGTTTCTCTTTGTCGCGTGTTATGTTGATGAAACTGTTTTTGTTTTTTGTTCTCGTGTGAGTTTGTTTCTGAATGTGCTCGCTTTGCGTTTAACGGTAATGCTATTGGATTTCTGGATAAAGCATCCGCGTTCGTATTATATTTTCCCGGTTTATACAGAATTTTGTAATCGTATTCCGCAAGTTTTAATTTCCATCGCATTAATCGTGACGTTGGGTTTGAAAGAGTTTGTAGCCATTCTAACGGTTTATGATCTGTTATAAGATAGAATTTTCTACCATAAATATAAGGTCTAAAATGGAATACTGCATATAATATTGCTAAAAGTTCCCGTTCTGTCGGTGAGTAACGAGTTTCTGCGTCATTTAGAACTCTAGATGCGTAGGCTACCGGTAAGTCTTTCCCTATTTCTCCTTGACTAAGAACTGCACCTACAGCGATACCTGAGGCGTCTGTCGTTATATTGAACGTTTTTTCAAAGTCTGGATACTGTAATATGGGTTCTTTGCAGAGAGCTTCCCTTAAGGTTTCAAACGCCTTTTGTTGTTTGTTTGTCCATTCGAATTTATAATCTTTTTTAGTAAGATTAGAAAGTGGTCTTGCAATTTTTGAAAAATCTTTTATAAATCTTCTATAATATCCACTCAGTCCTAAGAACTGTTTTACATTCTTGACGGTTGTTGGTGTTGGGAATTCTTTAACTGCTACTATTTTCCGTGGATCAGGTTTGACCCCGTATTCTCCTATTATGTGTCCTAAATATGTAACTTCTTTCTTCAAAAATTCACACTTATCGGGTTGAAGGTGAAGATCTGCCTCTCTTAATCTATCCATTAATCGTTTGAATTTGGTTGCATGTTCTTTCAGAGAGCTGGCGTATATGACTATGTCGTCTAAATATACGAAAAGCTCTACTCCTTGAAGTCCTGTTAAGACTTGGTCCATGAGCCTTTGAAATGTTGCTGGTGCATTCTTAAGTCCAAACGGCATTCTATTAAATTCGTAATGCCCGTATATTGTAGAAAATGCTGTTTTATGACGATCATCTGGATGCATGGGAATTTGATGAAACCCGGATGCAAGATCGAACACAGAAAAATATTTGGCGCTTCCTAACTGATCTAGTATGTCAGTTATATTTGGTAAAGGATAAGCGTCTCCAATTGTTTTTTCATTTAATTTCCTGAAGTCAATTACTATTCTTGGTTTTTTAATTCCTTCCGAGTCTTCTTTTTTTAATACTATCCATATGGGTGAATTATAAGGAGATAAAGAAGGTTGTATTATTCCTGTCTCCAGTAATTCTTTGGTTTGTTTCCTTACTTCTTCTTTAAATGATTGAGGATATCGGTATTGTTTTGTAAAGACGGGGACATCATTTTCCGTTATAATTTTATGGTAAGCTTTATTTGTTGCTTCTAATTTTTCTCCTGGAATGTGAAATCTATCCGCATGTTCTTTTATTAATTCCTCGATACTGGCTCGTTCCTCTGAATTTAAATGGTCTAGCCTTAATAACTGTAGCAATTGGTGAGTTCTGTTGGTTTTTATATATTTTTCTGCGTCTTCTTCCTTTATAGGTATTTCTATAAATGGTTCTAATTCGACCGATGGTACAGGAATTTTAATGTCTTTTGTGGATGTATTTATTGCAAATAGACATGCCATGCCGTTATTATTTGACACGATTGCGTTTCCCATATGTAAATTAGGGTGAATATTAATTTTGGGAATATATCCCGTGCTGGTATGTGTATTAAGAACTCGTACATATATTTGACTTCTTGTTCTGGCTGGTATTGTGACCATTTCAGGATCGATGAATGGAAGAGTTTCTTGTCCAATAGTTATTACTGATCTGGTATAGTCAATGGTTGCTCCGTTAGTTTGGAAGAAGTCTGTTCCTAATATTCCATCCTGTCTGATAGGAAGGTCTTCTACGACGTGGATCATAATTTCTGTATTTAAAGTTCTTACTTTGATGTATCCTATGGTGCTAAGTAGACCGTCCGTGATGCCATTCAGATCAAATAGGGTATCCATGAATATTGGAATATCGGGAGAAACAGCGCATCTTTTGATTACATTTAGGTCTGATCCTGTGTCAATCATTAGTGTTGCCTGTCCTCCGTTAAACCCTATATCAGAAAGAAGGATGCTAGGTGGTTTCCTTATTTGTTCTGTTTTGAGTCTGAGTATGGCCTGTCTACGTACCATACGGGGTTGTGCCTCTTCTTTTTCTTTCCTATCAAAATACATCTTTTTTCTGCATTGGTCTATTGTATGGCCTCGGAATTTGCAATATTCACAGGATATGCTATCGTATGCTCGGTTTCTGCATTCTTGTACCGTATGACCCGGTCTCCGACAATAATCGCAGTATATATTGGATTGAGGAGTTCTGGTCGTGTAACTCTGACTTCTACAATCTTGCGTCGTGTGACCTGTTCTTCGGCAGTTGCTGCAATATTCGTTGGACTGTGGGGCTCTGGTGGCTTGGCTCCTGCAATCTTGCGTCATGTGACCTGTTCTTCGGCAGCTGCTACAATATTCGTTGGGTCTTCCATTGTAACTTCGATTTCTACAATCTTGTGTCATATGACCTGGCTTTCGGCAAAAGTCACAGAATGTATCGTTTTGGTTTTTATTAAGGCTCCTACATTCTTGTATGGTGTGGCCTGTTTTTTTACAGTGTTGACAGGTTTTTTGTCGCCAGTCGGTGCGTGATGTTTGCTGACTACTGCAGTTAGTGACGTCATGGCCGTATCCGAGGCAGTTTATGCATTGATTATTTTGTGTTACTCCGGTTGCTATTTTTGTTCTTATTTGATACTCGTTATATTCTGCTTCTGCTTTGATAGCATAATTGATAGCGCGGTCAAGACTACCGAAGTTGTATTCATGTATTCTATTATATATTTCGATCTTTAAACCCGTTAGAAAGGCTTTAACAGCATTTAGTTCTGCATTTATATTAAATTGAGCTTCATGCGCAGGTACTTCTATTGTGTTACAATGTCTGATTTGTAAAAGTAGATTAGATACGCGGCTACTATAATCTACTGTTGTTTCGTTTGGTAATTGTGCAATTTTTGATAGTTCGCCGTATAACTGAATTGATGTGTGTAACGGAGCGAAACGTGAGGTTAATACAGATATAAGATCGTTGATGGTGTTATACTCTCCGCTTAAAACTACTCTCGAAGCTTGTCCGTACAGCTTATTTTTTATGAGTTGTACTAATCCGTATTCTGCGTTAGGATTTACCATGCGTCGTGCATGTCGACAACTTTTAGTAAATTGGTGTAGTGGTATATTTCTACCATCGAAAGAAGGTACTGTGTCGGCTGTGTCACGTAAGCTAATGTGTGGTAAGTGAGGATATGCATTCGTAGCTGTATTCATATTAATTTGTGGATTTGAAGTTCCTGGAATATTTTCAATTTCTGATGTTTCTGAAGTTTCTGGAGTATTTATATTTTCGGGATCTCTTCGAGTCTCCGTAGTGATTGCTAAATTAGCCAGTTTTTCTCCAAGTGTGTCAGGCATTGTAAAGTTTTAAGTTTCTACGGAATTTAAGAAAAATTTTCTAAGAAAATACTCACTTTTGGAGTGATTTTACTAAGCGAAAATATTCTTCTCAACGAGATATCCCACCGCTGTCACCAAAAATATCCGACCTGTAACGTTCGGTTGTCCGGGGACGACTAGCGTTAGCAGGTTCTCGAGCGGAGAGCGGCGTCCCTCGAGAATAGGATAGGTGGGGGTTCGTTGGTAGAACAAAGAATTTAAATTCAACTTAAACTTAACAATGACTTTATTAGGAAAACAACACTTAAACTAACAATTATAATATTACTTACAACTACGATTATATATTTTATGTTTTTTTGTGTTTTTACGTTTTTTTTATCTTATATTATATGCTACGTGGCTAAGTATTTATTGCAGAGCACAGCCGCTACCGTTTCCGGAGCGATCTAGTACTCTTGGCAATGTCTGTAGTAAGAACAGCCGCTACCGTTTCCAGAGCGATCTCATTCTTTTGACAGAGTTTTGGTTCTATGCTCTAACAGACCTCGCTTTTACCAAGTGCATCAGCCGCTACCGTTTCCAGAGCGATCTCAATGCCTTTGTAGGAGCAAGGTACTATAGTTTTCGAATGAAATAGTCCAAAGAGGTGCACCAGTAACTTTTATACACTGGAGATCAGCCGCTACCGTTTCCGGAGCGATCTCAATCTCACTGGTTGAAACTTAAGCTTCCTCTAGGTCTAAACATTCGTCAACTAAAGAGCGTGTTTTTGAATGTAGCCTTGAACTGAGCGCTCCGCTGCGTGCGCCTCCTTATATACAGGAAAATTGGCGGGCTGGCGCATGCGCAGTGAGTCGATATTCGTTATTTTGTAGTTTTCTCGCTTATTATATTATATTTTGTTTTGTGCTTTTGACAGTACTTATATTTAATTATTTCTAATGTTTCTATAATATTTGTTTCTTTAATCTATGCTTGGTTTAGTATTAATGTATAAAAGTTTGTACAATAGGTATGCGCGGTAACATAGGCTGGTTGCGTGGTAACGTAGTACTATTCTGTTTTACCGACGGTCGGTATTGACCGGTTCGAGTCCCCGTGGGACGTTACAAGGTAGTAAATACTGGCAACCGGCAAAGTGGTGGTGGTGGGCCCAAGCATCTACGTGCAACTCTATACATTCAAATCGTTGCGAAATCTTTAACAATTTTTCCCCACGAAACGGTTCGTTTGCGACATATGGCTCCTTTCAAACTTTTTCTCCTTTCACCGAGAAGAATATGTTGATGTAAAAAAAAAATTTAACATTGATTTTCAATGTTATAAACAATTTTGCAGCAAGTTTTTTTTACAAATCTCCACCGATCCGGGGGTGTAGATTCACCCCTCCAAGCGGTGAACATTACTTTCTTAACACCCTGTACATAATGGTGCTTTCCCGCAGCGTGCAAAGGCGACACTGTGTAACACAATAAAAGGCAAAAAAAAGATGTCCGCGGCCTGGAAGTCAAATACTTGGCGTGGCCAGGCAAGGTATTCTCAGATCATCAATACCCATACCCCCTCCCCCCCCCCCCCTCGCAGGCTTTCAGAAAATTTGTCCATTTAAAACTCAGACAATATGAGTACATTTTCATTATATTGCGTTTTAAAATAATTGTAAGATCATTCATCCACACCGATAGTTTTCCTCTCACAACCTTTCACATAATTTGTCAATTTTAAACTCTAACAGTATGAATACATTTTCATTATTTTGCCTTTTTAAATAATTCTTATTCAGCGACACCTTGACCTTGCCTGGCCACGCCAAGTATTTGACTTCCAGGCCGCGGACATCTTTTTTTTGTCTTTTATTGTGTTACACAGTGTCGCCTTTGCACGTTGCGGGAAAGCACCATTATGTACTTGCAGCTCATTCTGATTTCACATCTTTTTTTACTTTGTATTTATTAATATTATTTTCTTTATTTTGTGATTTACTTGATTTCATGTATTTGGCGTAATTTTTTTACTTTTTTAAAGTTTTTTGGGGGGTATATATATATAATATATCAAGGACATTTCTTCTCCTACGTTTAAATTAGCTAAATGCTGTTTTGTTACGCAGCGTGAGCGACATGCAGCTACATAGTCGCTGAGCGGTCGCGCTGCCGTGCTGTCTACTGTCTAGTCGTGCAATACGTTTAATTTTGTGTAAGCGAGGAACTATGGAAAGTGAGGCGAGTATCGAATCCGCAAGGAAAGAGGCGAATTTAGGAAAGAAGAAATTGATTTGTAAGACAGCTTGCTGCAAAAAATCGAAGAAATTAATACTTACTTAAAACATAACATTTTTTGTTTAGTTTTGCGCTTCATTTTGTATTTTTTATTTAAGCGATGCACAAAAAATGGACAACAAAGTATGTAAACAAAATTATATGTAAATAACTAAACAAAGAAGCAATTTTGTTACGAATTTACCCGATTTACGGAAAAAGGGCACATAAACCACTTGCATAAAACTATTAAATAAAGACACATATCATTTTCAAATCATGACTTTTGTTTACGAAACGTTTGAAGGATATGATACTACGTCCTTAAAAAAATTTGGATTTAATTGCATTACTTTTCATTAAGTTATACTATAATGAAAGCTTTGAAACCGATTTACTCGAAATGGCATTTTGGCCTTTGTGCCCTTTTTCCATCAAATGCCTCAATTGTGCAAATTGAATGTTTTTAATTTTACATTACACTAATTGAGTAATGTTAAAATATAATAATAATGAGTAATGTATGTTGAAAGTGAAGCACGCAGAGGTGTGCAACGTGCGAAATTATGAATGAAACGCTAGATAAATAAAAATGAATCATGCATGTAATCAGAGAGTGATTGGAATCGAATTTTGGGGAAACAAATAAAAAGGGAGTAAGCAAGTTCTAATAATGATATTTTTGTGAAAATAGACACATTAGAATAGTCGAAATAGAGACATAATAATATTTTTTTTGCGCTTGAAGCATATTCAGCCCACTTTGCGGCGGTTGGTATGGGGGCCTCAAGTCGGGGACGGACCACTCCCCACCCTTCTTTGCGGGGGTTGAGACCACGGAGTGGGGATGACGAGGGTGCCTTCTTCCAAACCACAGCAAACTCTGTTACGGCAGTTACCGTCGATCCGCCGTTCACGTACGAACAAGCGATTTGAAGCGTCCTTTTATTTGGTATTTCCAAGTATTACTTTGGTGTATTTTTTTGGTGCATCAGTGTTTTCTACTACTCACAGGTAAGTTTCGTATTTATATATTTCTAAAACTACTCTTTTTCTTTTAAAGTACAATCTTTACATATTTTTACTTCTTCCCCGTCGCAATAATGTCTGACAGATTTCCATTGAACAAATATTACATGCGTGCTAAAAGAACATTGGATAACTCCCTTCAGGAAGACGCCACGATATCACCAGCCACTAATTTCCAAATGTTACTTGATTTGTTTCCAACTAATGATTTTGCTTCACCTGGCACTGGTACTCCTCCTTTAGATTCACGTTCTACAGGTTCATTTCACGCTCCGGCTATTGATATCCATCCTGCGCCTGGCAGTAGCTCCCAACTTTCTTTTAATCAGGGAGTCGAGACCGAAGCAGAAACCGAATTTCCGACCGGTCGCGACAGGTCTAGCTACCAGTAACCGAAGCGAAAAGGGACCGATATTGCGACCGTAACGGTGAGATGTTGTGAAGGGGAACCGAAACTCCAGACCGATTGCCTCTCGACCGGGAATCTCAGACCGAAGGCATGACCAGTCCGCCGACTGGTCGGTTGACCGGTCGCAAACGGTCGCAACCGGTCAGAACCGAGGTTTCTGTTTCTCTCGATAAATTACGAGTCGGAGCAGTTCGGAGCGGTTCGGTTCTGTTCGGATCGGTTCAACCTAGGTGAATAAGCCGGGAAGGTATGGATGCTGTTCCTGTCGCTCACACTGTTTGTCACTCTCGTGACGGGTTTGTTGATAGCAAAACTTTTGCAGTTATTTGTTACTGTAACACTGTCCATTCCAAAGTATGTCGATCTGCCGAGATATTATTGCATTTCAAACACTAGTTATGTATTATTTTAGTAGAAGCAGTTAATATAAATAAATTATTGTTAATATACATATAACAAGAAAATGATTGAAAATATAATTCTTCATGTGATTATTTTATAAGTATGTCCAAGTGTGGAAAAAAACAGAAGATAGGAATGTAATAAAATGTAAATATATTTAACAAGAGCATAAATAATGTATCTCACTATCTCGTATTAAAAATTGAAGAAGTAACGCTTATACAACTGATTCATAAGATGTTAAATAATATTTTCATATGTTATTCCGAGAGATAAAAATTGAAACATTGTAATAAATTTTGCTGTGAAATTTGTTATTTATGCTATTGTTAAATATATTTACATTTTATTACATTCCTATCTTCTGTTTTTTTCCACACTTGGACATACTTATAAAATAATCACATGAAGAATTATATTTTCAATCATTTTCTTGTTATATGTATATTAACAATAATTTATTTATATTAACTGCTTCTACTAAAATAATACATAACTAGTGTTTGAAATGCAATAATATCTCGGCAGATCGACATACTTTGGAATGGACAGTGTTACAGTAACAAATAACTGCAAAAGTTTTGCTGTCAACAAACCCGTCACGAGAGTGACAAACAGTGTGAGCGACAGGAACAGCACCCATACCTTCCCGGCTTATTCACCTAGGTTGAACCGATCCGAACAGAACCGAACCGGTCCGAACTGCTCCGACTCGTAATTTATCGAGAGGAACAGAAACCTCGGTTCTGACCGGTTCTGACCGGTTGCGACCGTTTGCGACCGAGTGAAATTCTCTCTCGAGTTTCGGTCGAGAGAAAACTCCTGACCGCTCCTCGCTCTCAACTTCGGTCGAGAGACCCGTAAATGCCATATTGGTCGGTCTCACTGACCGCGACCGCGACCGAAACCGAAATTCTATCGGTCTCGACTCCCTGCTTTTAATACTTCCGAAAATAATGTTAATTGCCATTTAGATTCATATTCTGCAAGCTCATTTCATGATCCGGCTATTGATATCCATTCTCCGTCTGGCAGTAGCTCCGAACTTACTTTGAATTTTTCTGAAAATAATGCTAATTGTCAATCGCGTGTAGAAGAAAATCCTGCCAACAGTGATAATTTCTATTCTCCTCTAGCCCAGTGGGCTTTGCAACATAACGTTCCTCATAGTACGCTTAACCATTTACTTTCAATTTTGAAGGAATCGTATTCCCTTGATTTGCCGTCTGACGCCAGGACACTTTTAAAAACAGAAAGAACAATCGTAACAAAATGTGTTGAGCCAGGACACTATTATCATTTCGGATTAAAAAAATAGTATTTTACAACTGACAAAATCTTTTGGTCTATCTAACATTCAAAGTAACACAATTTATATTAATGTTAACGTTGACGGTTTACCCATTTCTAAGAGTTCCGGTAGCCAGGTGTACCCCATTTTATGTAATATTGTAGGGTTTAAAGACATAGCCATGATCGGCATATACCATGGGTATCAGAAACCCAATGATGCCAATTCTTTTCTCAAAGATTTCGTAAATGAAGCCATAGACCTTACTAACAATAGACTCGCCATTGACGGACAATTGTTTAGAATTAAAATAAAATCATTTATTTGTGATGCCCCTGCTAAATCTTTTATTAAGTATACCAAAGGTCACACTGGTTATTATTCTTGCTCTAAATGCCATATGAGAGGCAGTAGCGTAGCTAGCACAACTTGTTTCCCAGATTCTGATCAAATTCCTTTAAGAACTCATATTGATTTTATATTACAAATTGCAAGAAAGCACCATAAGGGCACATCAATTATAGAGAATATTCCCGATATCGATATGATCAACTCCTTCCCTTTAGATTACATGTATTTGATCTGTCTTGGCGTAGTGAAAAAAGTACTGTTGAAGCTGTGGTGTCGTGGCAAAACCTGTACAAAACAATCCGAACCCACAATATCCGACATATCTTCCAAATTAATAGCTATGTATCATAGTATCCCAGTAGAATTTAATAGAAAACCTCGAAGTCTGGATGATTTAAAAAGATGGAAGGCAACAGAATTTCGTCAATTTTTATTCTATACAGGACCTGTAGTTTTATTCCGCACCTTACCTAAGGATAAATATAGAAACTTTCTGCATCTACACATAGCATCCGTTATTTTATCACATTCAAGACACTCTGTCTACATCGATCGCGCAGCTACCCTGTTGCAAAAATTTGTTTCCAAATTTATAGACTTATATGGCCAGCAATACGTATCTCACAATATACATAATCTTTTACACATCACACAAGATGTAAAAAATCATGGCCCGCTTGACGATTTCAGTTGCTTTCCATTCGAGAACTTTTTACAGAGCATTTCGAAGTGCGTGAGGAAGGGTAACCAACCGTTAGAACAAATTGTCAAACGCCAATCAGAGAAAACGAATTCTTTACCAGAAAAATTGCAACCTAACATAGAATATCCATTTTTTAAATCTCCACATTTTAAAGGTCCATTGATCGACACTGTTCGCGACTGTCACCAATTCAAAAGTATTGTATTTCGAGATGATATTTTAAAAATTGATAAAACTAATAACTGCTGCTGTCTTAACGACGGGAGCATTATTATTATATATAACTTAATTTTATCAGATAATAAACATAAAATAATTGGCAAACCATTTTTGACTTTAACAGATTTTTATACAGATCCATTCAAATCATCCGATTTAGGAATATTCGTTGCGGATAATTTAGGTCCACTACAAAGGGTCTAGCAGGATAAGCGTGGGCAAACGGCCCCCACGTGGATTCTTGGAGTTGTTATTTTTTAAACAATGCTCCTAGCCTGAAACACCATTATGTAAAGTTTGAGATCGCTACCCCCCGGATAAGGGTAATACGGGGGTAAACACCCTTAACGATATTATTTGTTTTCTCGGTTACTACTTAAGATATTTGAATGAAAAAAAAAATATAGCTACATACCAGCTGTACTTCATATATTTTTTTCAAAATTTTAACTGAATTATTAAGGGTAGAAAAAAAATAATTAATTTTTTGGGGGTGGTTTTTCGAAACAACCCTTTGAGTGACCACCTCCAAAAAATCAAGAATAATGCTCTATTATAGAGCTGTTATATAAAAAAAACTGAATATTGTCGAGATGGTGGAACATAGTTAAATAATTGAAAGAAGATCATCATATTATAAATATGTGGGGTTTTGTGACGAGAAAGAGTATTTTTCGCGAGCCTTAGTATGTGTGATTTAAATGGGAATGGAAGAAACGATTGCGGTTCGTTCGGGAGATCGAAGTGTGAAGGCGAAGGTAGCTGTGTAACAACGCGCATGCGCTAAATACGAATATTTCCCAGATATTAACAGGGTTTAGCAGGGCAAACATGGGCAAATGGATCCCACGCCGGTTTTTGGAGTTGTTATTTTTTAAACAATGCTCCTAGCCTGAAACACCATTATGTAAAGTTGTAGATCGCTAAACACCCCTTTTACAGTTAATATGGGAGTAAACGCCCTTATCGTTATTATTTTTTTTTTCGGTTACTACGTACTTAAGATATTTAAATGAAACAGAAGCCACAAAATACCCACATATTAGCTGTAATTCTGGCTCTTCCTATTTCTCTTGCCCGCATTGAGATCTGTTTCTCTTACAAGGAACCAGTTGTAGTCTCCCATCATTGACTCTTCCCAGAATCCTTGGTAGCGTTTCTCAATAGTTTTCATCTGCTGATGAAATCTCTCGCCATGTTCGTCGCTTACAACGCCAAGATTTGGTCGGAAGAAATCCAAATGTGAGTGGAGGAAATGAATTTTTAAGGACATACTTCTTTATTCTCTCAACATAGGCGTTAACATGTTCTTAAAAATTCCAATTGACTTGAATGCAATTTAATTGACTTTAATTTAAAAGTTGTTGCGATCAAATCGGTCAACTCTGACGCGATATATAGCCAGAAACATCGGGTCGTCTTCTTAAAAAATTACCAAAATTTTCATCGGGCGATATCTCAAAAATGTATCCATAGGATTTTTTTATGTCGATTTTTGAGTTTAGGGGACCACCTTACATAAGAATTTCATAGTGGAGTCTGGATAAAAAATGATGATTTTTATATTGTAAACTAGTGTTATCAATGTAGAAAATCATTGAGCCTGGTTGGAACGTCGTCCACTTTTATAACGATGGAATCGCCAAAGTGGTGCCATTGACATGGTTAGCGGCAGGGAAATGCTCGTGGCCACCATATCATGAGAAGCGTATCGTCACTGCCATTCGGAAATGCGAGATACCCGCAGCGTCATGGAGGCAGTTTTCGGTCAAGGCGATTACAAATATCAGTTTTGGTACATTGAAATTTGCACAATAACTACTATTTATTATATTACCTTGATAACCAGATCTGGGGCGCAGAGCCTGACGTCAGATTCGTAGTCATCCATGATGTAAGGACATACCTTACATTTTCGTCTTCTACTGCGCATTCCCAATTTCCGCCATATTAAAATATGTATGGATATGAATGCATATGTACGCGTGTGTGAGCGCAATATTGGAATGTTGACAACTTCATTCTATTCTATTGGTTGAGATCCAATATGGAGGATCTTGGGAAGGGCACGTTATTGGCTAATCTGGAAGGCTTGCGCAAGAGCACACCTTATGTCCTTACATCATTTACGGCCGATTTCTTCACCTTCAGTAATCTTCCGGTCAGTGAACGACCAATTGGTTTAGAGCATTTAAATGCTCTAAGCCAATAGGATCCTATCATTTGGCAGTTATGTGGAACATAACTTTAACTGGAAGATTACTGAAGGTGAAGAAATTGACCGGTAGTCATCTATGTCCGCTTTAAGGCCGATTTATATTATCCGTATCTGACACGGAACGGTTCCGGCGTGCCAGTGGTAAGAAGAAGAGGTGCGTAGAGGGTCTCGTCGTCTTACCACTGGCACGCCGGAACCGTTCCGTGTCGGATACGGATAATATAAATCGACCTTTAGGCGTTCTGTTGTACAGAGCGTGACATCAGGACCATGACGTCAGATGTGCAGCAGATTCGCAGCAGATCCTGCCGTTTGCCTGACGCGTATAACAGTGCCATCTGAGGGTCAGAATTGGCAAACAATTCCCTACAGGTATATCCCTACCCTTACATAACTATCAAGCAGATTCTACAGTTTATTAAATAATTAATTCTACTTATTTAAAAAAGAATTTATTTTATTCTTTAATAATGTACAAGATCGGTGATTATAATTTTACTTTTCTCTCTTGCAGATAATGTAAATCTCGAAATCTTACGTTGCAAAACTAGAGGATCACTACGCCAGGCAAACGGCAGGATCTGCTGCGAATCTGCTGCCCATCTGACGTCAGATTGCAGACATCTGGTTATCAGGGTTAATTAATGGTTAATTGTATACCAACTACTTAATAATGTGTGCCTGCAGATGATTATGACACAGCTATGGACACGGCAATAGAGTTGCAGAACACGATCAATTTATTGTCTGAAGAAGAAAAACAAAAAGGACAGAAGAGGAAGCTTTCGGGCAGCAAGGAGGCAAATATACCGACACCAAAAATGAGGAAGACCAATTCCTTATTAGGTGGGTATATACAAAGGGAAAGTATACTATATAATAATTATAATATCTAGAGATATTTACATAATTCTGTTTGTTATTGCGATGAAGCGATTAACTTTCATTTTCTAATTCTGTACATTTTCTGTAATGAAATGGTAAAACGCATCGATATGTTTTATTGGTCTACTGATGACTACTCGACTTTTACTTATTCGTTTGACATAGATCTGACACGCAGGTCATGAGTCTAATAAGTGCTTTGTAAGCATTTGTACGCTCACATTCGTTTCTGCAAAGTTCTGGTTGCACATGTTTCTACTCTGAAACGTGTTTACATTTATTATATTTACTTTCAACGCTAATACATCTCGAGTACCAATTTAATTTAAAGTAGCTTTCCACACGTTTCCGATTTAAATTTGGTCAATGCTGCAGTTAATATATAAATACTATCTTTTTGACAGAAATAATTCTTATCTTCAGATACTATTTCTGGGAGCCCCACGCCTCGGAAAACATCGCGTAGGAGAACCACGCACGGCACTACATCGCGCGTGAGCACCACGCACGGCACTACATCGCGCGGGAGCAGCACGCACACAACTACATCGCGCGTGAGCCCCACGCACGGAACTACATCGCGCGGGAGCCGCACGCACGCACTACATCGCGCGGGAGCACCACGCACGGAACTACATCGCGCGGGAGCACCACGCACGGCACTACATCGCGCGGGAGCCCCACGCACGGAACTACATCGCACGGTGTGCAAAGCTCATGTTTAATGTATCCATCAGTTAGTATTTAAATATTGTTACGTTTTGGGTAAGGCATAACGCGTATTTACTGAACAGCAACGACAACAGAACATAAACAAGGGTAATACAAGAACGGGTAACGAATACAATCAGTTAGCGCAAAGAGATATCGTGACGTCTGCAAGCAATGATGGCTGACTCTCGAATGACAGCTTGACAGGCGATCGATCCGATCGCCTTCTTCTCGCTGTCACTTGTCCCGCTCGCGAGCTCCAGTGGGCCTTGGATTCCCATCCAAGGGGTGTTCGCAACAATATTATCTCTTTGACAGAATTGATTCTCATTTTCAGATACTATTTCTGGAAGCCCCACGCACAGGAGTATCTCCTACAGGAGCATCTCGCGCGAGAGAATCTTGCACGGCACTACATCGTGCGGGAGCCCGACGCACGGCACTGCGTCGCACGGTGTGCAAAACTCATGTTTAATGTGTCCATCAGTTAGTATTTAAATAGTATCTCTTTGACAGAATTAATTCTCATTTTCAGATACTATTTCTGGAAGCCCCACGCACAGGAGTATCTCCTACAGGAGCATCTCGCGCGAGACAATCTCGCACGGCATCACCTCGCACGGGAGCAACTATCACGGGAGCATCATTGGTAAGATAATATGTTATATGTATTTGTACAGTGATGCCAGAATCGTGGGACGCAGGACCAAACGCTTACCCCCACTATGACCTACCGTCGTCCCCCACTTTCTTCCTATCGCACTGCACACAAGCACATCCCTACGCCTGTCCGTGTGCTCGAGAGGCAACAGACATCTCATACGGACAGAAGTAAGAATATCCTTGTGTGCAGTGCGGTAGGAAGAAAGTGGGGGCCTCCGGTAGGACATAGTGGGAGACGATGGTAGGTCATAGTGGGGATAAGCGTTTGGTCCCGCGTCCCACGATTCTGGCAACACTGTATTTGTATAAAAATACTTTAGGCGGAAATTCCTTTTTGTCATTGAAATGTAATACTTAATTTCCAGAAAACACGGGCAATTGTTGCGTACATTGTAATATCCTTACGGGCACCGTAAAAATAATGGCAACACAAATGCACCTGTTCCGGACGATGCAGGTGGATAATTTAAAACTTTTAACAAAAATAAAAATACACATTGAAGGGAATGGAGCCGAAACAACTAGAGCCTCTTTGTTCGCGAAGTATAATTTGGACTTTCCAATCAAAAGTGAAGAGGAGTGGACGGTTTTGGAGAATGGACTACAAAATCGGGAGGATTTTAAAGATGCAGTAAGTAAAATGTTTATATACGTCGTGTTTAAACTTATTTTCGTAAAAAATTATGGTGGGGATAGGTCATTGTATTTTGCAGAAAATATCCAAAGTTGCAAGCTGTTTTTAAAATTCGTTTTCGGTATTTCTTCGATATGAAATTATAGTTACTTTGTTCATGCTAAGTAATTCTTAAATTTTAGGTAAATGAATTGGCTCGAAGGACCAAAATGTACCGACGCGTGTATCTAGATTTGGTCTCATTAACGGGCGTAACTTCCGTTGCTGACGACCATGACACTACACGTCCGAATGTCTCACGGCAACTTAATGATGTAAGACCGGTTCGTTGATGTAGGGTAGAAAATGTTAGTCCAATTTTGATAATAATAATAATGTATATATCACTTAACAAATACAAAAAATACTATTACGTTTAAAAACGGGTGCTACAAGGTTGGGTGTTCTAGCTAGACTGACTCCCTCGCTTCGTACCATCTTTTTCACAAATTTTCTCGGTGGAGGGGAAGAGAGACTCGGTAGGGAAAAAAACTTTCTTATTGGGGAAATTGACATTGGTCGGTACTATTGGTGAGTTGGAAGAGAAACAGGGATGGCAACGAGTGACCGCCTACAATATACGGCGGACAGCACAGAAAGGCAATTAGAAGGGGGGGATACAAAAGCTGCAGTCGAGGACGTAATCCAAAAGGGGGTGTCATTGCGTGCTGCGGCGGCCCAACACGGAGTGAAGAAGTCCCGCTTGGGATACCTAGTTACAAAGGCCAAAGAGTGCGGCCTTGAAAATATGGTATACAACAGTAACTTCAAAAATAGGCAAATCCTTTCGGACACAATGGAGAAGTCGCTTGCTGAATACCTTCTGAAGTGTTCTAGCATGTTTTACGGACTAACACCAAAAATTAAAAAAAATTTAGCGTACCAGTATGCCAAACAGAATGCCATACGAGTGCCACCTACTTGGAATGAGAGGGAAGAAGCTGGCCAAGACTGGTTCGGAGCTTTTATGAAAAGACAACCTAGTCTTTCTTTACGCTTACCGGAAGCGACAAGTTTGGCGAGAATGACCGCATTCAACAGGCACACTGTGGGCGTATACTTCGATAAACTCCAAGAAGTACTGAAGAGGCACAGCTTCCGTCCACATCATATATTCAATTTAGATGAAACTGGTGTGACCACAGTTCCTCATACCGAAAAGGTTATTGGGCAGAAGGGCCGCAAACAGGTGGGACAGGTCACGTCTCGGGAAAGTGGAGAGCTGGTTACACAGGTGGGGATAATTTGCGCCAATGGTAATGCACTGCCACCAGTGTGGGTTTTTCCTCGGGTGCGCTTCGATGAAAGCCGCATGATGTCTGGGGCTGCAGTTGGTGCTCTTGGCCTAGTGCATAAATCAGGCTGGATGACGTCAGAAAACTTTAAAAGAGTCCTTCAGTTTTTTAAAGGTAGTGTGCGGTGTACTAAGGAAAGTCCTGCACTCCTGATAATGGATAATCATGAATCACATTTGAGTGTTGAGGGTTTAGACTTTTGTAAAGAAAATGGGATTGTCGTGCTGACACTCCCACCGCACACATCCAACAAGCTACAGCCATTGGATCGTTGTGTATTTGGTCCATTTAAAAAATTCTTCACCTCAGCTGTCAACTCTTGGATGAATCACAACCCAAACATGACACTCAACATTTATGCACTCCCAAAATTGTGCAGTTCTGCCTGGGATCGAGGAGCAACGCCAGAAAATGTTAAATCTGGTTTTAGGGCTGCAGGCATTGTACCCTTCGACAGGAACATCTTCTCTGATAAGGACTTCTTATCTTCTGCAGTATCAGATCGTCCTCTCCCGACGTGTAGGCCCAATGATGAAGCTATCACCCAAGCAGCCGACAAAAGTCCCTTGATTGCTGAAACAAGCACTTCGCCGATTTCTGGAACAAGCTGTGCGGCGATAGATGCTCTCTCGCCAGAATATATAAGGCCCCTTCCAAAGGGAGCTCCTAGGCAACAGTCCACACGTGGCCGGAAACGTGGTCGATGCATGATTGCTACCGACACTCCCGAGAAGATGGAGCTGATGAAGAAGAGTGGCGGTCCCATTCCCAAGAGACAACTTCTTATGTCGTCATCTTCCAGTGAAGATGACAATGACGAATGTGAAAAGTCAAGGAATTCCCCGTTCTGTTCGTCAGAGTCTTCCAAAGGTGATAAAAGTAAAAATGAAGTGAACGAGGCAGATTTCGTGGTAGTGAAATTTCCTAAAAAGTAAGCATTAGTGCACTACATCGGTAATGTAGTGAGAGTAATACAACCGACGATCCAATACGAAATTAAATTTCTGCGACGACGAGGAACGGCTTTTATTTATCCCCAAAAAGAAGATAAGGCAGTTGTCGCATTTAAAGACATTTGTCAAAAAGTTCCCCTGTTATCGGTCAGGAGAGGACAGCATTATTTCGAAGCAAAACGAATAAAAAAGTTGCTAAACCTATGTTAGATGTGGTGCATTTTATATTGTAAGCCAGTTGGGGCCAGTTGAGACATTAAGGAGCCCGAGCACCATGATGTTTGTCATTATTTGTCATTTTAAATAAATTATATATTCATTGGATTAATCATTATCATTTCTTTCAATCTGTCCAAACTATCCCCGTGCTATGTCCAATGTAACCCCATCAATGGGGATACTTTGGACAATATGTATCTCTGAACTTTTTCCATCTCAAAATAATACTAGGGAATGTGAGGCCCGTTTATCAGGTTCAAATGAATAGCGGACATTCTAAGTTATCGAATGGTGTACCATTTATAGCCGTAAGGCATCTTACCGGCCCGCTAAAGACTATTAATAAAAAATTGTCCAACCTATCCCCGGTCTCCCCTATCTTGTTTTGCTAAATAGTAAGCGTTCCTCTAGGAACGCTCACATTCGAGTAGTTATATATTACATTTACACTTTATTCTTATTTTGTTTTTTCATTAGTTTATCTAGGAGCACCTCGCACGGCATCATCCGCCATGGCATCCTCTCGCACAGGACATCCTCGCACGGCATCAGTCCTGAAGGCATCACATCGCACTAGAGCAGCCCAACCGGGAGAACGCTGCAGGAACCACCTTGCAGAGCATCATCCTTGAAGGCATCACTTCGCATCGGAGCACCTCGACCGGGAGAACGCTGCAGGGACCACCTTGCAAAGCATCATCCTTGAAGGCATCACTTCGCACCACAGCACCTCGACCGGGAGAACGCTGCAGGGACCACCTTACAGAGTGTTACGTCTCGGCGTCCCCTCGCGTCAAGTTTTACGCAGGTTCACCGAAAGACGTCGTATTCGACAGATTTTGGCCCACGGGGCACTTCCGTCCGCCGTCTGGCCGGGTCCCGCGGCTGCCGTACAGGGAAGGAGAGCGTGGATGTGTCGGAGGCGTCGTGGGCTGTTCCGTGATCTTCGTTAATTTCCACGCCATGGAATAAGTGATTGGAACTAGTTTCCAGACTATTGATTTCTGGGGCACGGCGTGGATCTCGCTGGACGAAGTAATCAGGATCTCGCTGGTGATCTCTGGATGCGGTTGAACCCCGAGCGGGTATTTTCCCGACACGGCCGGCTCGTAGAGCTCCCGAAGGAGGCGGCGCAGCTGGTATTTGCGCCCTGCGCGTCGGGTTTTGGGCATAGGTAGGGATTTTGGAGTGGAGATATTCGAAACAGTCTGCTCGACTTCGTGTTTAGTAGTAAGGCTATGAGAGTTCTAACTCAGGTCCTCTGAGGGGAGCGCGGGGCGGGGGGAAGTGAGGGCGCGCGGGGGAGCGCGGCGGAGGGAAACATGGCCGCGGGGCCTGCGGGGAGTGGAAGGACGGTTGCGCGCGCACGAGCCGCGGAGTGGGGGAAGCCGCGATCGTGGAGGGGATCACTCCGGGCCGAGCCGCCGCGGAGACCTCTCCAGACCGGACCCACCGTCGGAAATTTTTCAGAGGCGGAATGGCCCCCAAAAAATCTCTTTCAAAACCTTGGCCCACCCCAAAAAATTTTTTATACCTAACCGAGGGAGGGGACGACCCCCCAAATAATTTTCCAAACCATTATGCGATGGAATTGTTTAATACATTATCCAAAATTGTTTCGGACAATGTCGGGAAAGATCGGTGTTTTCACACCGCGTCTTCGGGGAGGGAAAGAGACAGAGCATTACTGTAAAGCTAAAATTTTGGAAGAGGGAAAGAGACAACACTACATAGTGGTACAACCGCTTTCGTTCCAAATCTATCAAGTTTTTTTAAGCATTCAGATTTAGCGTCGCAGCGTCTTGCGCGATCGCATGTAACTTGAATCCTCTACAGCGGCCATGCAAGGTGACATCATTTTCGCACCATGCAGAACGCTCCAGCGAAATAGAATTATGTGGCGTCAGCAGAAACGCCGTATCTTAAAATTAGGTGGCGAGGAGGAAGACGGGTGAATAAAATTGACAAATAATGTTTTTAAGCAATTTTATTTTAAAATTAAGAGAATAGAATTTTAACATTTTTTCCTACGAGCATGAGCTAGAATATCGTTGATGGCACATGCTACCAGTTCGCAATCTACATGATACTCCTCGTCGAAGTGTTCGCTATCGCATATGATTTTAGCAGCACGCCGCGCATCTAATGTTTCGCAGGCAATACCGCTTTGCTGTAGCACTTTAACAAAAGTTTCAAATTTTACTCTCACATCTTCCGCAGTTTGATACATCCGTGGATACATATATTCTATACATGGCTGAAGATTTAATAAAAATGATATTGTGTCCAGTGTGTAATATAACGTGTCATCACATTGTGTGATCTTTATAATTGGTGTATCAAAGATCCGAAAAAAATCCACCGCTAAACTATCAATCGACATCGAAGGTGATTCAGGTAATCGTGCACGTTCTTCTATGGTTTCACAGTTGTCGAATAGCAAACCCCATGTATGCCATGATAATATGAGATGATTTCCATGATTGTCGCCGAGAAGCACTTCTACATTGACTGTAGGTCCTACGTCGATTCCAATTTCCAAATATTTGCTACCCATGGATGTTAATGCGTATCTTCTAACCATGATACGCGATCCTTGACGCGGACTAAGAGAACAATCGAAGCTATGAAATTGCCCGCTCGTATTAGGAATAAACATAAAAATTTTGAGAAGATGTGAAAAGTATGCGTTACCAATCATTATATATATTCTCCCCACATGGAGCTACACCATCATCTCGCACAATCGGAACGAAATAATCCCCACACCATGCGAGTATTTCATCAATGGCGCTGTACATTTTGTTTCAGAGCACTATTTGTTCCGTCGAAACTCGCTGAGGCTACTGGGCGATTGATTGAATAGCGTCCGGGAACTGGTTTAAATAGAGCTACAATTGCTCCCCCCCACTACCGCATTTTATTCTAAGCCCAACAATTTTTTTTCAAAATGATTTTCAATCTTAGCGTCGCAGCGTCTCGCGCGATCGCATGTAATTTGACTCCTCTGGAGGAGCCGTGCAAGGTGACATCATTTAACGGCGTGAAGAACGAAACATGTAGAAACGCGGAATCTTAAAATTAGGTGGTGAGGAGGAAGACGAGTAAATGAAATCGAGACAGAATATGTGTTTAAGAAATTTATTTAAAATTAAAAGGATATAATTTTAACATTTTTTCCTACGAGCATCAGCTAGAATATCGTTGATGGCGCATGCTACCAGTTCGCAATCTACATAATAATCCTCACAGTAATGTTCGCTTTCACGTATGATTTTAGCAGCACGACGCGCATCTAATGTTTCGCAGGCAATACCGCTTTGCTGTAGCACTTTAACAAAAGTTTCAAATTTCGTCTGCACATCTCTTACATTTTGATAAAGCCGCAGATACACATAGTCTAAACATGGTTCAAGATTTAATAAAAATGTTACCGTATCCGGTTTGAAATACAGCGGCTTATTATGTAGTGTCATCCTTACAATCGGAGAGTTATAGATTTCACAAAAATCCACCATTAATTGGCCCATTTGCATCGAAGGTGATTCAGGTAATCGTGCACGTTCTTCAATGGTCGTACGACTGCCGCATAGCGAACCCCATGTACCCCATGGTAACGTGAGAAACATCCCACGATTGTCGCCGAGAACCATTTCTACATCAATCGTAGGTCGTACTCTGATCCCAATTTCCAAGTATTTGCTGCCCGTGGATGTTAATGCGTATCTTCTGACCATGATACGCGATGTTCGGTGCGGGCTAAGAGAACGATCAAAGCTATGAAATTGCTCGCGCGTATTAGGAATAAACATAAAAATTTTAAGATGTGAAAATTAACCCTTACCAAACAACTGTATCCTCCCCGCATTGAGCCACGCCATCATCTCGCACGATCGGAACGTAATAATTCATGCGTTCAACGTTTCCTTCGGCACCGGTACTGCACATTTTGCTTTCAGAGCACAATTTGTTCCGTTGAAAGGCACTGAGACTATTGAGCGATTGATTGAATGACATCCGAGAGATTGGCTTAAATAGAGGTGCAATTGCTTCTCCCCACCACCACATTTTATTTTAAAGCTACCAATTTTTCCATAATGTGTTTCAATCTTAACGTCGCAGCATGTAACTTGAGTCCCATCCTCAAGGATAAAAGTCTCGACACGTGCCGAACGTAATATAATATTTCTGGGAACGTCGAATCTTAGAATTATGCAGAATCAGCAGAAACTATGTCGGATGATCATGCCCGCTAATTCCTCATACGCGTGAATCGTAGAAAGAATTATGCTGTATCAGCAGAAACTAATGCATTTGGGGAGGAGGTACGCCAAAAAGAATGAATTATACAGTATCAGCAGAAACTAATACATTCGAGGGAGGGGGTGCGCCAAAAGAGTTAGACAGAGATATCAAATCATGATGAGGATATAAATATATGCTCTAAACTGTAGAAAGCCTTAAATCGTTGCAACGTATTGCGTGGAAAAAGTCACATTACATTTTCGTTCCATTTACGATCATGGAAAAATTCGCGCAAGTAGAACGCCAATTGTTGGATCAATCCACGCGATTGATTTCTCGGGAAGAGTACCTCGCGTGGGAAGAACGGTGCAACGAGTGCATCGAATCGTTGGAAGAACAAAGTCGCGTGAAACGCCCACGATTATCGATCGGTGTTCAACAATCGCTGATTGCTCGAATCGCGAGGCTCGAAGGACTGAAACATTCGTTGCGCGGACGTTTCGTGCGCGAAGGTGCCGGTCATTCGAGTACGGGACTTTTGTGACGCGAAATAGACACTGCGTTCGATAGCCGCGTATTAACTGGTGCAGTGCTAAATTTGAACTACATCGAGCCGCGCAACTTCCTCCAAGATGCAGGGACCATCGTGCTGGAGCATGTGCGGGACGCTTTGAGGAAACATCGAAACCTCAAAGTGAACACTGTGTTCAACGGCGAATTTGTGGCGGGTGACAAGCATGCTTGTAAAAGCATCAACACCCGAAACTGCGAACTCTTCCACACATCCGATCTGCAGGAGTGGTACCAACGATGCGTCATCGAACCCACCCTGGCATCGCTGGAAGAGTTCCAGGAACGCGACAGTGGATGGGCATTGACGAGAATCCTCAACCTGACCGTCAATGTCAACAAGTACAATCCGCTGCGCGCGGGATGTTACGTCAAGTTGCCGCGAGTATTGTCTTTGAGGAAAGCCACAATTAGCGTGCAATCCCAGGACAATGCGTGTTTCGCGTGGGCAGTGGTCGCCGCTCTCCATCCTGCGGAAAGAAATGCCGATCGCCCAAGTTCGTACCCGCCTTATGCTTCCGTGCTAAATCTCCAGGGCATTGAGTTCCCAATGTCCCTGGAGCAAATAGGGAAGTTTGAGCGGCAGAACAGCGTCTCCGTCAACGTGTACACCTTCGACGAGGAGAAAGGGTCGACGGTCTTTCCGCTGCGCCTCACCAGCCAAAAGAGGGATCAGCACGTCAACTTGCTCTACACGCCGAATCAAGAGCACGGTGATGTAGGGCACTTTGTGCTAATCAAGAACTTATCCCGACTGGTGGGCATGCAGCTGAGCAGGCACAATGGGAAAAAATTCATCTGTGATCGGTACGTATAGAATACTTGTGAAATATTGAAATGTCTCGCGAAAAAATTAAATAAACAAATTTTGTGTTTACAGGTGTATGCATTACTTCGGATCTGCCGAGAAGCTGGAGAACCATTCGCTCGACTGTGGGCAGATGAACAACTGCGCCATCCTGCTGCCCAGCGAAGGAAAAAATTTCCTCAGCTTCGAGAACCACTGCAGGAAGGAGCGGCTCCCCTTCGTGGTGTACGCAGATCTCGAGTGCGTTATTGAAAAAACCGAGGACAATCGAGTGGGTGATATAGACAATAAATTACATACATACCAGCACCATAAAGTGCACAGCATTGCATATTATATGCATTGTTCCTACGATACATCGCTATCGACGTATCGATGTTGCCGCGACGCGGATTGTGTTTCATGGTTCGTATACGAACTAAAAAAATTTGCAACCTTCGCCAAACCCATCTTGACCAGTAATGTTCCCATGCTGGATTTAACTCTGGAACAGTTGACGACATTTCGCGATGCAACACACTGCCATATTTGCGAAGAACCATTCAAGGCTGACGATGTACGAGTTCGCGATCATTGCCATCTTTCCGGACGGTTTAGAGGCCCGGCACATTCGGAGTGCAATTTAAATTATAAAAACGCGTTTTACATCCCCGTAGTTTTCCATAATTTATCCGGCTACGATTCGCATTTCATTATCGAGGAAATAGCTACCGCTTTCGAGGGTCACGTTGATGTATTACCCATAACTAAAGAAAAATATATTTCATTCACAAAAAATGTTGAAGATACGGCTGAATCAGACTCGCGAAATAATATTAAATTACGATTCATCGATTCGTACAAATTTCTCAATACCAGTCTCGATAAATTAGCATCTTTCCTTAGCACAGATCAATTAAAAATTTTACGATCCAAATTTGAAACATTATCCACCGAGGATTTCAATTTATTGACGCGAAAAGGTGTCTTTCCGTACGAATACCTTGATTGCGCGGACAAGCTGCAGGATCCATGCTTACCGCCGCGCGAGTCATTCTACAGTTCGTTAACGGGCGAGACTGTATCCGAGAGCGATTACGCGCACGCTGAGACTATCTGGCAGCGTTTCGGGATTAGAACCTTGGGCGAATACAGCGACTTGTATTTGAAAACTGATGTCTTGTTATTGGCAGACATTTTTGAAAATTTTCGCGAAAGTTGTATCAAGAGTTATGGACTAGATTCGGCGCATTATTATACTCTACCAGGTTTCACGTGGGATGCAATGCTAAAGCATACCAAAATTACATTCGAATTGCTCACCGACGTCGATATGGTCATGTTTATCGAACGCGGTATACGTGGGGGTTTAAGCCAATGTTCCGGAAGATATGCACATGCCAATAACAAGTACATGCCATCTTACAACGCATTGGAAGAGTCATCGTACTTGATGTACTTTGATGTGAATAATTTGTATGGGTGGGCAATGTGTCAATCCCTACCATACGCTAAATTTCAATGGGTCGAAGATGCTGTAAATATTGATGTATCATCAATCGAAGTCGATTCGCTCATGGGGTACATTCTCGAGGTAGATCTGGAATATCCACAACGTCTGCACAACGCTCATGCCGATCTACCGTTCTGCCCGACGCGTGCCAAACCACCTGGCAGCAGGCAGGACAAATTACTCGCGACGGTATACGATAAGCAGCGTTACGTTATCCATTACCGCAACCTGCAGCAGTGCACGCGTCATGGTCTTCGTATTACAAAGATACACCGCGTGCTCCAATTCGCTCAATCTCCCTGGCTCCGCGATTACATCGAACTCAATACACGGTTCAGAACAAGCGCGACAAATGACTTTGAAAAAAATTTGTACAAATTGATGAACAACGCGGTATTCGGTAAAACTATGGAAAATGTACGAAATCACGTGGATGTAAAACTTTTAACACGTTGGGAAGGGCGATATGGCGCGGAGGCAATGATCGCGAAACCGAATTTCCACAGCAGAAGTGTTTTTTCGGAAAATTTAATAGCTGTTGAATTGCGAAAACTCGAGGTGAAATTCAACAAACCGATATACGTGGGTATGTGCATTCTGGACATATCGAAAATTTGTTTGTATGAATTTCACTACGAGTACATGTCTCCCAAGCACGGACCAAATTGTAATATTCTATACACCGACACAGACAGCCTCATTTATCATATTCGATGCGACGATATCTACGAGACCATGAAACACAATATCGGTAGATTCGACACAAGCGATTATCCTATCGACAATCCATATAATATGCCGCGCGAAAATAAGAAGGTTCCAGGGCTGATGAAGGACGAAAATAACGGTGCGATAATGACCGAATTCGTAGGTCTTAGAGCGAAAATGTATGCACTTCGCGTAGACGGCAAAAGAGATACGAAAAAGGCGAAAGGCGTCAAGACCAACGTCATAGCCAGAACGATAACTTTCGACGATTACGCGAAGTGTTTGCAAAGGGAGATCGAAATGGTTCGCAGACAATCATGTATACGGTCTAAATATCATAAAGTGTACACCATTTCGGAATCTAAAATCGCTCTAAGTCCATACGACGACAAGCGGCATATCGTACCCGATTCGACCGACACTCTGCCCTGGGGACATTATAATATCCCATTGTAAAATATAAATTATTGTATTATAAATAGTGGAATTATTGTATTATAAATAGTGGGATTATTGTATTATAAATAGTGGGATTATTGTATTATAAATAGTGGGATTAATGTGTTAAAATAAAAAAATTGTTTACACATTTATATATATGTATCATTGTATTATAAATAGTGGGATTAATGTGTTAAAATAAAAAAATTGTTTACACATTTATATATATATATGTATCATTGTATTTATTGAGTTATGCATTATTTTACAATACATTATTTTTATTTATCCACGAATTGTGTGATTTATCAAACCCCAGCCACTTGACATATACCTTATCCCCCTTTCTACGCAGCACTTTTTCCACTAGATGCACATCAGGATCGGTGACGCGTTGCAGCTCCTGTTCATAGAATCCACCGGCAACAGGTTTTCCACAGGAATCGGCGAGCAGATACGTTGCAGGATTAGTTGCCTGTACTTTGACTATCTTGAACACCTCCGTTGTCCAATTCGGCGTATAGCCTTTATCGAAGATGGTTTTAAATTTGCTCACGCGCACAAACTCGCCCAACTTGAATCTCGCTGGAGCAGCGATCTTTATGTTGCTGTACACGGTGGCTAGCAGCCTGTCGGCGATCGCAGGGGTAACATCGCAAGGACGCATTCCGATGGTTCTATGTTTTCGTGCGTTATACTCTGCAAGCAGACGCGGTAGCGCATCGGTCCATCTATAGGTTCCATTGAGCGTAAACAATTTCCACATATTGTTCTTCAAAGTTCGATTGAAACGTTCTACGACGGAGGCCTTCATCACCGAATACGTCGAATAATGATTAATATCATGCTTTGTCAAGAGTTTCTGCATATCGGCGTTGTAAAATTCTTTTCCTTGATCGGTTTGCAAATTTTTCGGATATCGATCTCTAAATATCTTTGCGAACGCTTTAGTCACCTCAGCACCACTTTTAGTCTTGAGCGGCACCGCCCATGCATACTTGCTCAACACATCGATGACGGTGAGTATGTAGTGGTGACCCTGGTTGAAACGCGAGTATGGACGCATTTCTACAATGTCAGCTTGCCACAAATCATCGTATCCGTGCACCACGACGCGTCTCCGCGGGAAATGTCTTCGAGCTGGAGCGTGCAATTCCTCAACGAGTTGTAGCTTCTTGTAGCCATGGTTTTCTTCTTTACTCTTGGATTTCGATAATGGTTGCATGTTTGATCGCAGAGGTGTCTTGGACACGAATGATGTGATAATTATCGCGTACATTTATTATGTGCTTCTCGTCGGTCCGAGGAAATTCTGGACAAGTTGCTGCTCCGTAGCAAAAGCGGTTATAGCCTCTTTAACTTTACGAGTTTCGTTGTCCGGTTGTGGGATAGAATTCAACGCCTCCGATATCTTTTGAACGCTGTTTTGCAACGTCAGCATATCTTTCTGAAACACAACCAGCTTCCTCTCTAATTCTTCCTGCTGCTCTCTCAAAAGTTTAATGTTCTTTTCCACGTATAATTTATTGACGACATCGGTGTCGGCCACCGGCTGAGCTACGCGTCGTATCTTGCGTGATTTCGCATCAAAGTCGGCACCAGCCACGCAAAGGGCGTTATCTCGCATGTAATTTCGTAGCAAACCGTTCCATTTGTAATAGTCCATTCTAGCTGCTCCACTCTTCTCGAGCGATACCCCAAATTTGTTGATCGGCATCTCGATGCATACTGTGTGCATCGTCGGCGCGCGGATTTATATAATGAGACCTACCTCACGGAGTTCCTCGATAACCGATAGAATTTCGGGATCGTGAGAGTTGTTACCCGCCTGACGCGACGCTTCCAACAAACGCAATCGATCCACCAACTCGTTGGGATCGTTCCAGTGTACGTAATCGATCTTGTTATCGTTTACCACCATGGCACGCGGTACCGTTAGACCTTTCCCTGCCCTGCTAGTCGATGCGCGAGGGAGTAGCGGTGCAATTACATATTTGTACTTGTGTCCCTTGTTGCTCAATATGGGATTTTTAGCACCATGACCGCGTCTGTGGGCGTTCGTCGCCAACAGTATACTTTTATATTTTTGTTTATCGGCATCGGTGTATACAGCATCATCGGGAATTCTCTTGAAAATCAGTTCGTAAAGACCGGGTGTTCCTCTGTATTTTACACCATCTATGATTATATTATCATCCATGTCTATATCGAAAGCCTTATCCCCAAGCCTCGTTCCACTATTGCCAAAGTATACGCCGTACACATAGTCCATCGTTGTATCCTTATCACCACTTAAGATCGCGCTCATGTATTTTTGCCCCAGCGGGCCGAAATGACTGCGAAACGTCTCTTGTCCCTCGGATGTTTGGAATTGCTGTCTAATAGATGTTACAAACGACTCATTGGGGCTAGTTTCGAAAACGTCATCATCAACGATTGAGAGCGATTGCACATTGGGTAATGTACTTATTGGCGTGGGTGGAGCCGGAGAATCGCTTGATCCAACATTCTGTCGTTTCCGCTTCGATTGAACTGGTGTCGAGGTTATGGGTGAATATTCCGTTGACATGTGCTCTTTCCTCTTTCTCTTGCGCGATGTGTTCCCTTTCAGAAGGATTTTTTTAGGCGTTAATGTTTCATTCCCTTCAACGTCTGTGCTCATCAGCGACGATGTTTCAGCTTCCATCTCTGCGGTATTTTCCACAATATGTTTTAGTGGTTCGACGATAGGTTTGAAGTATTTCTCCAACGCGATATCTTCCTCCATCTTGCCAGTCTTCAAAGCCTGATGTTTCCGACGAATGGCTTCGCTGGTTTTTGCAATTTCCTTCGCTATTCTCTCGCGATCCTTAATCTCCAGAGTATCGATATCGATCATCGCTGTACCGCGGACGTTGCTTTCCCACCGACGTGTTGACGACGATTGATCATCTCATGGTATGGCAAACTCGTTAAATCCCTTTCTATAACGTCCATTGGACATCGCGCTATCCTTGTCTATCACCACGAAACCATAATCCCGTTGCCAACAATTACGACACAAAGCGCAGAAATCCTCGTAAGACATGTCGGTGTTTACGTGATCGTTGTACACATGTTTCAAGTTGGTACCATCCTGCTTAAACAGAATCAACAGATTCGCATTGTCGCGTATAAGATGTTTGGGAATCTTTGCATACGTCTGACAGAGATAGAAACAGTCAACGTTCGAGTGGCGTCCCATTGCAAAGTACTCTCGTATCGTATCTTGCTTGTCGCATGCCACGTCATCAAAAATAAAAATGGAATTCGGAAGCGATTCGCTCGGTGGGATGACGTCACTGTTATTCGAAAACGTAAAGTAGCCAATTTCATCTATCGGAGTCAATAAATTCTCCAAGTACTGATATTTCGGCTGTTGCAACGACTTGGAATACACGTACACGTTCTCGAAGTGGACGCCGTGAGGACTTTCCAACAAGCTGATCAGCACGTTGGTCTTTCCACAATTTGATGGACCACAAATGAGGCAGCGGATAGTGTTTGGTAGCATGCTACCATGTCTGCGTCCTGTTTTCGAAGACATCACTCGTGATTTATCATCAAAATTTGTCACGCGTATGGTTACAGGTTGTCGCACGAATCGCATCCTCCCCGCGAACCGTGAAAAATGATTTTGAATACGTCGAGGCGGTGATGCACCCTATTTATAGGTCCACGTCGAAACATGACGGCTCAGTATTCAATATGCTTCTGATCCTGTCGGATATTCGAGACCTAACCTCTGAACAATTGAAATATATACCAAAGATTATTCTACTGCGAGAGTTTGGCAGACACATTGATCGGTTGTGGGACAGGCTCCCCGAGCATATAAAAGCCGATTCCGAGGTTCGACAGTATCACCGGTGCTTGGAACATTATAATCGCCCTTGGCAGCGAACGCATATCGATGGTCCGGCACCATTGATTAAAAACTGTAGCGAATGTCACCGACGACAGTAAAGAAAGGTCGTGGTTTGTTAAATCGGGCGATAAACGCGTTACCAATCGAATTACACATTCCGGGATATCAGTTTTGCGGTCCAGGAACTCATCTTGCAAAACGATTGGCTAGAGGGGATCGAGGTATCAATCCGTTGGACGCAGCGTGTCGCGAACACGATATTGCGTATTCGCGTAGCAACGACCTAGGCGAAAGGCACGCGGCAGATAACGTTCTCGCTGACAAAGCGCGAAAACGCATCGTTGCGCGAGACTCGACTCTGGGTGAAAGAGGTGCTGCTACAGCTGTTTGGGCAGCTATGAAGGCCAAGACGAAGATCGGAATGGGGATGAAAACAAAAACTCGCAAAAGGACTCCAAAGAGAGCATCGCAAAAGCGGATTCTTCCGGTGGCAAAACGGGGTGGTATATTACCACTTTTACCGCTGTTGGGTGTTCTCGGATCATTGGCTGGTGGAGCGGCGGGGATCGCCAAGGCGGTAAACGATAATAAGGCGGCGCAACGTCAGCTGCAGGAAATGCAACGTCATAATCGCTCCATGGAAGGTCGCGGACTTTATCTCGCGCCGTACAAGCGCGGACAGGGAATATCTAAACGAAAAAAAAAAACGTCGAAAAGAAAATAAAAATGCCTGTGGGCGTAACTACCGATGTGCAATTGGAGGAGTTGGCAAAACGTATGCGTATTCCATTCTTTAGAGGTGTTTTTATGCGCAACGCGTTACCAGCTGGTGGAGTACGTCGAAACGAGAGCGGTATCGTAAATTTGGACAATGCCGAGGGGCCGGGGACTCATTGGGTGGCGTATGCGAAGAGAGGGTGTCGAGCTATATATTTCGACAGCTTTGGGAATCTTCGACCGCCGATGGAATTGGTAAAGTATCTGGATAAGGATGCTGTGAAAATTGAATACAATCGAACGTCCTATCAGAAGTATGATCAGAGCAATTGCGGACAACTATGTCTACGCTTTCTACAAACGATCGGTGCCAAATTTAAGGATTGATTTCCCACCACTCTGATTCAGTACTGGTCGAGCAGTTCGGGCGGAATATGTCGTTAACATTCACTCTAACCGACAAGAGTAGCACCCTCGCGGTGAGCTACTTTCCACCCATAGATTTGAGCGACGATGATTACGAGCTTGGTCTAACAACCTTTGAAACTTATCACACAATACCGAACATCGACTCGAGCAACGATAAATTCTACTTCATCGTAAACAACAGCCCCGACAGCGCTAATGAATTCATTACGATTCCCCACGGCTCCTACGAACTAGACGCCATTGCCAAGTACCTGAAGCAGCGATTACTCGAGCGGTATCCTAAAAATCTTGGTGGCACCGATGATGACAACGATGACGGTGACACCGATCTGTATCCTATAGTGTTGCGTCCCAACAACAATACCATGAAAAGCGAGCTGTACTGTCGGTTCACCGTAGACTTTACAAAGCCCAACAACATTGGATCGCTACTAGGATTCTCGACGAATCGGGTATTAGCACCAGAACGATGGCATGAATCGGACGATCCAATTAATATCATGAACGTGAACATTATTCGCATAGAATGTAGCGTGACCGCTGGTGCGTACAACAATGGGAGGCGTGTACATACGATACATGAATTTTCTCCGAGAGTTCCACCAGGATATAAGATATCGGAAACGCCTGCACAGATCATTTACCTTCCAATCACCGCACGGGTCGTTACGGATCTGACGATACGCGTTGTGGATCAAGACGGACGGTTGCTCGATTTTAGAGGTGAAGAGATTACAATCAGACTGCACGTGCGACGACGATAATACGTGTGGCGCGAAAGAAATGCTTGTATTGAACGACTCCAGAAACCCGTTTGTTCCAAGTGAAATTGTTTACAACACCAACAACTGCAACAGCTCTGATCACGCTAAAAAGAAGAGGCTCAGTGCTGCGAACATTGCATTTTTGAAATCTTTGGGATTCATTGTGCGCATTTAAGTTGAAAAAATGGCTGATATTCTAAGCATTGGAGGGAAGCCGACGTTTGATGATCGCATCGTCAAGCTCGAGACTCACACATACAACCCATACGTCAACACAACGTTTGGATACAGCGATGAGATAAGAATACCGATACAACAGCAGGATTTATACACATTACCGTGTGAAAGTTTCCTCTATGTGGAGGGGAAATTGAAGATAAATAAGCCAAATGATGCGTTAACGGTGATGTTGGGAAATAATTGTGTGGCGTTCTTATTCGATGAGATTCGATACGAGCTGAATGGCGTGGAGATTGATCGCAACAGAAACGTTGGAATAACTAGCACGCTTAAAAACTATGTATCGCTGACATCGGACGAAGACAAAAATATGGAGAATGCCGGATGGGGCTTGAAACGACGCGATGGGTCAATAGTCAAAAATCATTTCAATTTTTGCATCCCACTCAAATATTTGCTAGGATTTTGTGAGAACTACAAACACATGATTATTAATGCGCGTCACGAATTGATTTTAATACGGTCGCGCAACGACAACAATGCTCTGATAGGATCATCGGTGTTGGAACCAGAAATTAAATTATTTAAACTACAATGGCGGATGCCTCATGTGACGCTGAACGACATTAATAAGCTATCGTTGCTACGTACTTTGGAAAGTGGACAAAACCTGAGCATTTGTTTTCAATCGTGGGATCTGTACGAGTATCCTATGTTGCAAAACACAAACAAGCATTCGTGGGCCGTAAAGGCATCCGCACAGCTGGAGAAGCCACGATGCGTGATCCTTGCTCTACAGACTGGTCGAAAGAATGTGACGAGCGAAGACGTTACTAAGTTCAACAACTGTAAATTGACTAATGTCAAACTTTTTCTCAACTCGGAATTTTACCCATACGATGACATGAACTTGGACTTTGACAAGAATAAGCATGCCATTTTGTATCACATGTATACGCAATTCGGTAAATCGTATTATGGACATAGTTGCAACGAGGCATTATTCACCGTGGCTGAATTTTTACAATTTGGTCCCATCGTGGTGATTGATTGTTCGCGACAAAATGAGTCGATCAAGAATGGCACCGTGGACGTGCGCATAGAATTCGAGTGTAAAGAGAATGTGCCGGCAAATACTACAGCCTACTGTCTGATTCTGCACGATCGGGTGGTTGAATACAATCCACTGACAAATGTAGTGCGCAAAATGAATTAAATTGCCACGCTACTTGCGCGCCATCTCCTGTGTCAAAATCATACAAAAATTTCATCGTGAAAATCGAGATGCTTTACGAGAAAGACTGCATTCTCCCGTCTGTCTCGGAAACGAACGGACCTCTAAATTGTACCGATAATGGCTGTACCAACATTCGTTGACCTGCAAGGGTTCATCGTCGATGGAAGATTTGTCGCGAAGGAAGTGGCTGTCCTACGCAAGGGAACAGTTCTCTCGCACTATATTTTTGGGAGTCCTATGTCACAATTCCTTCTTACGAAATCGGACAAATCAAGCATTCGGTGGTTGACGGCAAAACACCACGGACTACGGTGGAACGATGGAGACGTTCCGTACAGTATGGCTAAGCAGCTAATTACGAAAGCTGTAGCTGATGCGATCGACGAAGAAGATGACACATCCCATATAGTATACGTTAAAGGGCTGCAGAAACGCGACTGGCTTGCGGATTTCCTCGACGAAAATACCAGAGCGGACGTAATCATCGAGACGCTGGACATTGACTACGAGGATATCAAATCCCTAAATAAGCTAAATGTAGTTGATACTCTGCGATGTGGCAGACACGCAAAGCACTGTGCCTTGCAAAATGTATTTAAAATATTCAACTGGTGGTCTAAACACCAGAGGGAAATGCTTAAATAAAATATAACCAATTTTTTAATACATAAATGTTTTTTTTCTTCACCCTCCCCAACCTCTTGCATGTACGCTAGATTAAGACGATAGTTTTAATTATTATGTAGAAACCGTTGGATTCGCGTTCAAAACCGTTCGATACCCGTTCGATACCTGTTCAAAGTCGTTCAATACCCGTTCGATTCGCGTTCAAAGCCGTTCGATTCGCGTTCAATACCCGTTCAAAGCCGTTCAATACCCGTTCAAAGCCGTTCAATACCGTTCGATACCCGTTCAAAGCCGTTCAATACCCGTTCAAAGCCGTTCAATACCGTTCAATACCGTTCGATTCGCGTTCAATACCTGTTCAATACCCGTTCAATACCCGTTCAATACCGTTCGATACCCGTTCAATACCCGTTCAATACCCGTTCAATACCGTTCGATACCCGTTCAAAACCGTTCGATTCACGTTCCATACCGTTCGATACCCGTTGAAAGCCGTTCAATACCTGTTCAATACCTGTTCAATACCTGTTCAATACCTGTTCAATACCCGTTCAATACCATTCGATACCCGTTCAAAACCGTTCGATTCATGTTCCATACCGTTCAAAACCGTTCAATACCCGATCGATACACGTTCAAAGTGGTACGATTCACGTTCGATACCCGTTGAAAGCCGTTCAATACCGTTCGATACCCGTTCGATTCGCGTTCAATACCCGTTCAAAACCGTTCAAAGTGATATGGTCTAGCTGAATGATGTGTCAAAGAAGAAGGGAAAGAAGACGCGTGTGAAAAAGGAGAGGATGGGCAGTGATGAAGATAAGTGCAAGAGGATAATCAGCGAAAAAAAAATGCAGGTGGGAGAACGAAGACATTCTACTTTTGCAAAGCTAAGCACTTCTCGATTTCGAGTTATGAGTTTAGATGCGAGAGCTTGGAGATGCAGCGAGACCAGTTGCATTCAAAACTTCCATAGACAAAGTTCAGTTTTTTTGTGTGACAATTTTTTTTATTAAAAAATAATAATGGGGTATTACAGGCTCATGCCCGAGCGGGTTGGAGAGCTCGGTCTGGACGACTTTGAGGTATGTACTTTAAAATATTTTAACATTTATCGCGTTCAACCGTTGAAATTGAGTTAGATTAAAATCAAGCTGTTGTGTCAGTGTTATATCGTGGGTTCTATTTTCCAGAACTCGCCACCACCATCGCCGTCGTCGCCGTCATTGTCACCGCCGCCGTCGCCCACATGGTCGAGCGACTGGGGGCAGCATCCCTCGCCGCGATCGCCACCGTCGCCATCGCCGTCGCCGTCACCGCTTCCGCAGTCGCCGCCTCCGCAAGTGCGTATGACACTACATTGTGTTTATGTGCATGATGTTTATTATGTTTAATGTATCGTTATTATATCAACGTTTGTATCTGTGTTCTAGGATGTATCTTATATGCCATACATGCATGTGGTTGGTGAGGCTGCACCTCCAGCCTCTCACCAGCCGCGGATGCGGCGGCATTCGGGGTTGACAATCGACCCCGCGATACCGGCTCGGCTGCGGCGATGTCTGGTCCCATATAGGCGGCACCCGTCACCACCACCACCACCACCAGAGTCACCTTCGGCACCGCTGGAGGATTACAGCGACGGCGACGGCGGCGACTGCGGCGATAATTAGATTTTTTTCTATTTTTTCTTTTTTTATTTTTCTCTTTTTTATTTTATTATTATTTTTTTCTCTTTTTTATTTTTTACTATTTTATGTAACAATATATATATTTAAACATATATTCTGTCTCGATTTCATTCACCCGTCTTCCTCCTCGCCACCTAATTTTAAGATACGGCGTTTCTGCTGACGCCACATAATTCTATTTCGCTGGAGCGTTCTGCATGGTGCGAAAATGATGTCACCTTGCATGGCCGCTGTAGAGGATTCAAGTTACATGCGATCGCGCGAGACGCTGCGATGCTAAATCTGAATGCTTAAAAAAACTTGATAGATTTGGAACGAAAGCGGTTGTACCACTATGTAGTGTTGTCTCTTTCCCTCTTCCAAAATTTTAGCTTTACAGTAATGCTCTGTCTCTTTCCCTCCCCGAAGACGCGGTGTGAAAACACCGATCTTTCCCGACATTGTCCGAAACAATTTTGGATAATGTATTAAACAATTCCATCGCATAATGGTTTGGAAAATTATTTGGGGGGTCGTCCCCTCCCTCGGTTGGGTATAAAAAATTTTTTGGGGTGGGCCAAGGTTTTGAAAGAGATTTTTTGGGGGCCATTCCGCCTCTGAAAAATTTCCGACGGTGGGTCCGGTCTGGAGAGGTCTCCGCGGCGGCTCGGCCCGGAGTGATCCCCTCCACGATCGCGGCTTCCCCCACTCCGCGGCTCGTGCGCGCGCAACCGTCCTTCCACTCCCCGCAGGCCCCGCGGCCATGTTTCCCTCCGCCGCGCTCCCCCGCGCGCCCTCACTTCCCCCCGCCCCCGCGCTCCCCTCAGAGGACCTGAGTTAGAACTCTCATAGCCTTACTACTGTGTTTATCGGCCTCGCAACTGGCGAGCGATGGTGCGCTCCGCCGGTTATGGGTTGTTTTCGAACGTTGAGCACTGTTGTGCTCCAACGTGGTGTTGGAATAACACGGGGTCGAATTAAAGAATATAATAAAGAGGAAAAAGAATAAATATATTAAAATAGAAAACAATTACAAATATAAAAAACACAACAACTATAAACATTAACCTAATAGACTAAGAATATGGAAGAATATCGCTTGGAAATGGTATTGGAGCTTGGAAGGCAAAAGGTGCCTCTGCGCATTTTCGGGGTTTACTTAATCTAATGTCGCGGACCACGGAGAGGTCCGTCAACGCTCGCCTGTCCGTGACCCCTGATTGGCGCGGGCGCAATTGCAGTTCCGGAGTTCGGACGGTCTTGGCCGTGACCTCTGATTGGAGCGCTGCTAAAGGCCCGGTTTCGGAGCCGTACATAAACTCCCGGTGCTCAATACGTCGGTTTGGACGTAACAAGAGCATCATCCTTGAAGGCATCACTTCACATCGGAGCACCTCGACCGGGAGAACGCTGCAGGGACCACCTTGCAGAGCATCATCCTTGAAGGCATCACTTCACAGCGGAGCACCTCGACCGGGAGAACGCTGCAGGGACCACCTTGCAGAGCATCATCCTTGAAGGCATCACTTCGCATCGGAGCACCTCGACCGGGAGAACGCTGCAGGGACCACCTTGCAGAGCATCATCCTTGAAGACATCACTTCGCACCACACCACCTCGACCGGGAGAACGTTGCAGGAGAGCAGCTCGCACAGAATCATCTCACACAGCATCCTCTCGCACGGGAGAGCTATGCATGGAAACACTTCACCCGGGAGCAGGCATGCATGGGTCTTTTCGACCGAGTATTTCATATGTTTTAAAGTATGATCGAAAATCTTCTATTGTTGCCAAAAACTGCAAGAGCTATTCTCATTTTAGACATGTCTGGACTCGTTATGTAGCTATAGTGCGATTTTGCATAAGTGCGTATGGTTTGCGCGCGAATTTTTCATTTGTGCAATGTATGAAGTGAGTAGGCACATAATGTTTTATAATTATTGGCACGTGTGCTGGTGACGTCGGAAGCGCGGGAAACGAAGTTTCAGAAATTTTTACCTAGGTTGAACACGTGCAGGGGCAAAAACAATTTGTTTCCCGTAAATCCAACGAAGGGCTCTTATAGAGCAAACTTTTCTCTTTAACTTACAATTTTTTTTTTGTTGTATGATTTTTATTGCCCGAGTTATTTGCGTTCAAAGCAAAAAAGGTACTTTTCACTTTGAACACCTATAACTTGCGAAATCATGATCGTAGACAAATTTGCATGATTGTTGTTGAAAGCTAAGAAAGTTTCATTTCAGAACCTTTAGATGTCAATTGAATAAGTTTTTTTTTAATCGTATTAAATCCATTTTAAAATGACCCCGAAAATGGCATATTTACCATTTTTTAGAAAACATGATGCCACGAGAAGAAAAATCGTGGAATCATTTAAGTGTTCACGTTTTTTGCGAGTTAAAACTACACTTAAACACTGTGCAAAAGGCCGGATTGATCAGATTTTTTTCCGTATGTTCTCGATCAGGCATGGAACTAAAGTGAACGCAGCGGCCGTTTTTCGGAGGCAACGCCTCCTTTCTCCCGCCGCGCGTCTTTGTCCCCGCGGCGGGCCCAGGAGCTTCGAGCGCCTCAGACCCGTACCGTATGAACCGCGCGTGGCGCATTGGGGCGACATTGTATCAATACCCCTACAGCACACTTTATTGCAGGAATGTTGCATTTAAATTGCGGTTGAATTGTTGAAATATTGCACTGAATGTTGCTGAAAAGTTACGAGTAAATTGCTATGTCCGCCCCTTTGCAACATTGCAAAATATATTTCTGCAACATTGTTTCGGAATTTTACAGCAATTTTCCGCGCAACATTTCTGAGATTTTATAGCAATTTTCGCGCAACATTTCTGAGATTTTATAGCAATTTTCGCGCAACATTTCTGAGATTTTATAGCAATTTTCGCGCAACATTTCTGAGATTTTATAGCAATTTTCGCGCAACATTTCTGAGATTTTATAGCAATTTTCGCGCAACATTTCTGAGATTTTATAGCAATTTTCGCGCAAGGTTTCGGGCAGTAGGGCAAAAAAAAATAACGGTATTTTGTATACATATATTCCGGATGTATCTGTGAGGGGACCGATGACATGAATGTGTGCAGAACCGTAGTCGCATAACGTCCGTGTGTCTTTTATAAATAGAAAATTCTTTTACCCCAGGGAGATTCGAACCCGCGACCTGTAGCACCGTAGACGAACACTTTACCGCTGCAGCTGTAATCCTTGAATAGAAAAATTGCTTCCGTATTCGAACTTATCTTTCTACCGTGCAACAGTTTAAACCTAAATTATTCAAGAACAAAGATTTGTTTTGACAAACCCCATTACATCTCTTTAATTGTGGAACGGATATCTCGCAACAAATTCATTTCGACACTTGATGTTGTATTAAGTTGATTCATATTCTTTTATGAAATATCCTGCGTTGTACAAAAAATGATGTTTTTTTTAGTTTTTAACGCATTTTTAATACAAACGTTTAACATAAACTTTTTTTATATATTTTTTTATTTTCTAATTTTTAGTGTTTGTGGATTTACATTTCACAGATCAGAGGTCTTTACAAATATCTGTTATACCTGTATGCAGTTTAACAGTTTGCTTAAACCTTATAGTCCTCATTTCTAGCTACCCTATCATAAAACGGTCGCGTCGTCTTCAACCGCGTATTCGGCGAGTCAAGGGTGGCTCGCAAAACTGACCACATGGTGACCAGGCGTGGGGAAAAACCCCAGGCCCGCAGTTAGCTTTCCAGGCCCGCGGCTTGCACTTGCAAGTACAGTGTAAGACTGTATTCTATTTGTTGACATATGTGATATAAGTAATTAATACAATTATTCAATTAACACATAAGGTTTAAACAAATTCATAAAGTATATACAGCAACAAAAGATATTTGTAAACAAGTGTAACATGTGCCAATAAGTGCCAGTGTCCCCACTATTACTATTTAATGGATTACGGATAATAAGAAAGTTCAGTATTGTCGAGTGAAAATTTATAAGTCCGTACTCAGAGCGAATATATTGATGGAATCTTGCTCAAATTTTACGAAAGAAATATTGCGCTCGAAAGATTGGAGCAAGATTCCATCAATATATTCGCACTATATACAGAATTCCGCGGAGCGATCCTGAAATCTTTGCACGCGTACTAGTCTAAGATTCCACGGCCTACCTCCGAGGGAATGTATGCGAACGTGGACAATATTTTATATAAATAGTTATTACAATTATTCAATTAACACATAAGGTTTAAACAAATTCATAAAGTATATACAGCAACAAAAGATATTTGTAAAAAAGTGTAACATGTGCCAATAAGTGCCAGTGTCCCCACTATTACTATTTAATGGATTACGGATAATAAGAAAGTTCAGTATTGCCGAGTGAAAATTTATAAGTCCGTATTCAGAGCGAATATATTGGTGGAATCTTGCTCCAATCTTTCGAGCGCAATATTTCTTTCGTAAAATTTGTGCAAGATTCCACCAATATATTCGCACTAAATACAGAATTAAGCAGAGCGATCCTGAAATCTCGGGACGCGTACTAGTCTAAGATTCCACGGGCTACCTCCGAGGGAATGTATGCGAACGTGGACAATATTTTATATAAATAGTTATTACAATTATTCAATTAACACATAAGGTTTAAACAAATTCATAAAGTATATACAGCAACAAAAGATATTTGTAAAAAAGTGTAACATGTGCCAATAAGTGCCAGTGTCCCCACTATTACTATTTAATGGATTACGGATAATAAGAAAGTTCAGTATTGCCGAGTGAAAATTTATAAGTCCGTATTCAGAGCGAATATATTGGTGGAATCTTGCTCCAATCTTTCGAGCGCAATATTTCTTTCGTAAAATTTGTGCAAGATTCCACCAATATATTCGCACTAAATACAGAATTAAGCAGAGCGATCCTGAAATCTCGGGACGCGTACTAGTCTAAGATTCCACGGGCTACCTCCGAGGGAATGTATGCGAACGTGGACAATATTTTATATAAATAGTTATTACAATTATTCAATTAACACATAAGGTTTAAACAAATTCATAAAGTATATACAGCAACAAAAGATATTTGTAAAAGAGTGTAACATGTGCCAATAAGTGCCAGTGTCCCCACTATTACTATTTAATGGATTACGGATAATAAGAAAGTTCAGTATTGTCGAGTGAAAATTTATAAGTCCGTACTCAGAGCGAATATATTGATGGAATCTTGCTCAAATTTTACGAAAGAAATATTGCGCTCGAAAGATTGGAGCAAGATTCCAGCAATAAATTCGCTCTGAATACGGACTTATATATTTTCACTCGGCAATACTGAACTTTCTTATTATCCGTAATCCATTAAATAGTAATAGTGGGGACACTGGCACTTATTGGCACATGTTACACTTTTTTACAAATATCTTTTGTTGCTGTATATACTTTGTGAATTTGTTTAAACCATATGTGTTAGTTAAGAAATTGTAATAATTATTTATATAAAATATTGTCCACGTTCGCATACATTCCCTCGGAGGTAGCCCGTGGAATCTTAGACTAGTACGCGTGCAAAGATTTCAGGATCGCTCCGCGGAATTCTGTATTTAGTGCGAATTAATTGCTGGAATCTTGCTCAAATTTTACGAGCGCAATGTTGCACCGTATTTTGTGGTGGACGTTGCAGGAACTTTCCACCTGGGTTGTACCGCAATATTGCACGGCTATGTTTGCTCAATATTCCCGAAACATTGCCCAAACTGGGCCATTGGAATATTGCAAGGCAATGTTTGCTCAATATTCCCAAAACATTGCACAAACTGGGCCATTGGAATATTGCAAGGCAATGTTTGCTCAATATTCCCAAAACATTGCACAAACGTAGGCAATGCAATATTGCACGGCAATGTGTGCACAATATTCCCTGAATATTGCACAAACATGTCCATTGCAATATTGCACGGCAATGTGTGCACAATATTCCCTGAATATTGCACAAATATGTCCATTGCAATATTCCTCGGCAATGTTTCCACAATTTTGCAATAATATTTTGCAATGCAACCTGCAACATACCAGCAACATTGCAATGTACTGCAACATTTGTGCAACTTTCCTGCAATGAAGTGTGCTGTAGGGGTAGGTTTCCACATCGACCCAGAGAGCACGATTGTCGATGCGTTTTTGTTTTGTCAACGCGCCACGCGCGGTTCACGTGGTACGGGTCTGAGGCGCTCCACGAACCTGGGCCGCCGCGGGGGCCAAGACGCGCGGCGGGAGAAAGGAGGCGTTGCGTCCGAAAAACGGCCGCTGCGTTCACTTTAGTTCCATGTCTGTCCTCGATGATATGTCATGTGAACATGTGATATAGTCTGAAAAATTGATCGATCACCTCTTTTAGGTTATGTGTCTTTTCAAAACCCTTTTCTTGTTCTTGAAGCATTTAAACGACTGGTGCACGATTTTTTATTAGTTCAATGTCATGTTCAATTTTTTGCCCCGTGCATATGTTCAAACTAGGCAAAAATTCCTGAAACTTCGTTTCCTGCGCTTCATCTTCTAAAAACAGTATCATAATGGACGAATAAAAAATTTGAGTGCTTGATTCGAAAATTAGAAACTTCAAGCGTTAACATGCGTTTTTTAAATATTTTCTGCAAACATTTTTCGCAAAGATATAGCCATTTGAAAATTACCAAAATTTGCAGGAAAATATAGTGTTCTTTTAATTTTGATTCGGAGTGTAGTAACGTGAGTCTTTTCTCGCTGCCGTGTGCGACGTTGCATGAGTATGATAAATATCGGGATTTGTTTTTAAAAGAATGTTGTGAATGTTTATGTATTATTTATACTTAGATTTATACCATTTTACTAATTTTATTAGGTTATGTTTGCATGATATTTTTAAATATCGGTCGAAATGACCGATTCGAAATAAACCTGCCTCTGATGGAAAAATTTCGAAAAAAATTTTAAACTAATTCCTCCACCAGCTATGATTTTTCATTTAGTTAATAGGAATTCATGTTCATATAAAAATGATTTTTCCAAACATTTGCTTTTGAATCTATATCATTATAGTAAAATGGTCGGGCCCTGTATGTGTGAATGCATGTGCATGTATATGTATGTATGCATGTATGTATGTATGTATGTATGTATGTATGTATGTATGTATGTATGCATGTATGTACGTTGAAAGCGGAAAACTCGAAAACTACTGAACCGATTTCGATGGACCATATGCCTGAAGCATCTGTTACGTCCTGAAGGGACTTTTGGCGAATCGCCCTGAGCGGCTAGGGTGATTCGCGGAGTTCTTGCTCTTTCAAGGTGCTGAAGCACTCCTTGACTAAACTTACCGTGAGAGGATAAGGAGTAAGGGGGTTTAAATCAATGGTGAAACGGAATTGAAGGGAAAATAACATAGTAAAGTATATTCAGATGAAAGACAAAAATAATATAAGAACATACCCTAGGGACGTCGCTCCGTCCCTGTTATCGTAGTGAGCTCGGGTTTCGGCACGCTTGCCGATTATCGCTTCGTACGCTCTGTAGGTCGCTCAACCTAGCGCAGGTCGTGGTCGCTCGCTGTGCTCTCGGGTAGCACACGGAAGTCGGCACAATCGGTGTCCGTCGATGTTCTCGCTATCTCGTTCCATCGCACGTCTTCGCGGAGTCAACGGCGGTTCGTACCTCGCGCAAGGGCTCTCCCGGCTAGGCCGTTCGCGGTGTGTCGGATGGAGATACCCAGGGCTGATCTCGACCGTCCGGACAGGTGTCGCGGTTTCTACGTGGCGGCGAGGCGCGGTTTCTAGACGGCCCGCTGGCTCGTCACAACTTCCTATCACGAGCTCTCGAAAACGAATCCCTGTTCCGCGGTTCTTCGTCGCGGGCCGAACCTCGGACAGTCCCCAGGAATGGGGGAAACTGCCCTGTCGGCAGCTGTCGATTGCTTCATTAATTCTTTGATATTTGCGAAATATCCGTGGCCCGGGCCGAGCGCGGTCGTTGTCCCTACGGTCGTTGCCACGGGCTAAGCGCAACGCGATTGCTACACGCGAGGCGATTCCGCTGAATCGTCTTTACGGAAGAAAGTGACGCGAGGACAGCGAGCACGGGATAGACCTGAAGGGGCTACGTAACACATCTTTGTTTTAATGAGACTGCTATGGGCTAGAGCAGGCCTGCCCCAAAGAGTGCAAATATCTCCTGAATTCCTGAGACCCGGGCGACAGCCCGGACGCGGGACTGTTACGTTGCTAACCACAGCATGGGCTGCGGGAGAAGTTCTCTCACGAATCTCGCAACGGATAGCAATGGAACAGTCCCGCGCTTGGCTGTTGCCCGGGGCCTAGAAATTCAGGAGGCATTTGCACCCTTTGGAGCAGGCCTGGGCTAGAGGCTTACAATTAAATGGTAAAGTAAATGAGAACGGAAAGTCTGATTGATGCCGTAGCAAAGCACGCGGTATTTTGCTAGTGCTACATAATAATATTGCAATTCAATTGAAATTAAGAGTTCATGGAATCGGCCACTACTGAAATTTTGTTGATATAAGTGGAGGTCATATAAATGGAGTACCATGCAATAAATTACTCAAGAACCCCTGTATCTCTTCGCAACGTTAGTCCACGACGCAACAAAATTGTTAACAAAACACTTGTAATTATAAACTCACAAAATCCATGGGACAAGCTGTACACATATCCTATGTATTCTCTGTATATATACTTCGTATATAGACTGTGTATTCTAATGTGTACTATTTATGCAAACTACATATATCCTGTATCCATAATTCTTACATAAGCATTAATAATCTGATGACAAATATGTATACATAATATGATGTGTCTATAAATGTTAAGGTACAATGAAAAACGTTTACTATTTAGTTTGTTTTATGCGTGTCGTGCGCATGCTTGTATTCTGAATGTATGTATTAGCGGATTGCGCTGCTCTTACAGAATAGGCTACTGTGATATTGTGTGATAAAGCATTATATTTTTGTACTATTTATTATGTTTAATATAGTTTATTATTATTGCATACAAAAACTGACTGTGTACTCCGTTCGAGAACCACCCGCTTCCACATCATACTATGTCAAAAACAACATATAGTCGATACAACATTATACCCTGCTAAACAAATCTAGAGAGCAGATAGTCTGACAAGGCAAAAACATAGCCATTCGTGTCTGCATTTGTAATACTTTATTTGTACTTTTAAGTATTATATAAGTATATATATATATAGTTATTAGTTCCTCGTTAATACTTGTGTAAACATACATAATAATGCGGTAGATGATCGTTTACTAAACATGATATGTAACAATAATACGAATAAAAGTAACTGTTAAATACATATATTATTAAACTTTATTTTATTTTCCAAACCATTTCCTCCGTTAGTGTTTGAGATTCCATTAGTTATCTGCTCCGCCGCACCCAAGCTCACCGCAGCACCTACCGGGCAGCGGTACACGCCGCTGATCGATATTCGATCAGCCGATCGATACTCCTAGTCGCCTGCTCAGCCAATCACCGATCACCACGTAAAGCGAGCGGCTCAATCACGACGCGTACTTTCTTGATCGATTCTCGAGGATTGTTCGAGAAGACGCTCAACGGTTTTCCGCGTCCCTTTGTTCATTCTCGTTTCATACCGCTTGTCGCGATAACGTGTTCACCATTGTTCATCTCGCAACGTGTGAAATTCGCATGTACATTATTTTTGTGTTCAATTCTCGCATCAATTCACGCGAGTGAGTTTTGTTCTCTCGTTGTGCTCACCCTAAGTGCTTATTTTAAATAAAGTGACTCGGTCAACTTTGACTATAAATTCGCGCACCGCGTGGCTTTCTCACCGTCAATCCCTAACCTCACTATCCAGCGTGCTCACCCACCTTAATTCTCAAACAGTTAGATTTGTATTAAATCTAATTCCTATATCGACAAACGCTTTAAATACGTTTTCTAATCATTTTTCGTTTAGATATTTCATAATTTAAAAACCTGCATTTGACCTAATTAATTTAGACCTGATAATAACGGCTGAAGCACGTCCAAATTTTGTCTTTTTAAGAGCTGTATCTTACCTAATTTAGGCCTAATAAAGATGTCTCAGTAACGTCTTTTAAACGCTTTTTCAACCGTCTGAATTGCGTCCGTTAAACGTCTTTGAAACGGCTTTAAAGACGTTTTTAAACATATTTGAAACGGCTTTAAAGACGTCTTTAAAGACGTCTCTAAACATATTTGAAACGGCTTTAAAGACGTCTTTAAACGTCTTTGAAACGGCTTTAAAAATGTCTTGAAGCCGTCCATTCGACGTCTTTGATGGTCTTTGAAACGACTTTTAAAGACGTCTTGAGTCCGTCAAATCTGTAACAACAGCGGTGCAGAAGACCAAACCCAGGCCTAGCTGCGACATTCAAGACGTCTCACAGACGATGGGAACGTCTGGCGCAGACATCCGAAAGATGTCGCTCAGACGTATCTGTGCTATGTGGGTATATATGCAAAAAAAGGACGAACATCTAAGTTTAGAACAGAACTAGAACAATTATTTTGCAAATTAAACCTAGAGTCACAAAACAATTACTACGTTATTGCAGGAGATTTCAACGCAAAACACATGGAATGGTCGAATAGAATTAATGATGAACGAGGAATAAATCTGTTTGACTGGATAAACAACAACGACATTAGATACAGATTAAACTTATTTCATTCAAACACCCCATCTTACCCACGAAATGGATCCTTTATAGACCTACTCATGATGGACGCAAGACTGGAATGTACTACCGCAAACTACAATAAACTCTCCACCATACAAATAACAAGCGACCATGTAGCAATAAAAACAGTAATAAAAATACCAGATCAGAACTTAATCCTAAGAAATAACGTAGACAACATGGCTTACAATTTTAAAAAAGCGAACTGGGAAAGACTACAAAGTATACTCCAATCTTGCGACCTGAATATAAAACCAGACACAAATCTCACAATAGCACAAATAGAAGAACATATTAGTAACATCACTCATAAAATTACAAACGCTATGGAGAGTTCAATACCGAAAATCAAGACACAAAATTCTGTAGACAAATATGTAACGCGCAATATAAAACAACTTATGCTAGAAGAAAAACAAGCTATCTCGACAATTCGCAAATTACGCAGAGCAGGTAACTTTGGACCGCACATAAGCCACTCATTAAGGTGCTTGGATAATAAAATAAAGGCAATAAAGAAAAAAAATAAAAATAGAAATAGACAGAGAGGTAAATAACTACTGGTACACTAGAATAACCCAAATTAACACCAAACAATCCGATAAAATGTTTTACGAAATTAACAAAATTTTCAGAAAGAAAGACCCACTGCAATTGCCAAGACTTAAAATACCACAATCCAAAGAAAACCTACTACGTCGAGCAAACATAGTACCAGCTACTCTCAACACAGACATTAATAATAACTTTCTATTAAGCAATAGTGGCAATAAATTAAATTACCTAGGCATACAATACGCAACCATAAATGATCAAAACAATAACTTAAATAATCAAAAATTTAGAAACATAATAGAAAACAATTACAAGCAAATAATCGAAGACATTACAAACAACATCCCGGACACCATATGTAAATTCTCTATAGATAACAATGCAATAGCGCCAATCGAGATAGACACGTTACCAAATTATTTTACAAACTGTGAGCAAGTAAAGCAAAAATTTAAAACACTAAATAATAAATCATCGACGGGTAATGACACAATACCGAACATAGTTTTAAAGAAATTACCGCTGAATATAATAGTTGGATACACAATATTATTTAACAATCTTTTAAATCATGGCCACTTCCCAATCTCCTGAAAGAAGGCAAAAACATTACCGATCCAGAAAAAAGGCAAAGACAAGAGTGACCCCAGTGGTTATAGGCCTATCAGTCTACTTTCGAACATAGGCAAGGTTTTCGAAAGAATTATAAACGATACAATTCAAGCAAAGTGTAAATTAGGTAACATAATCCCCGAGAATCAATACGGCTTTAGACATCGTCATTCAACAATTCATGCGATAAATAAACTAAATTCAGATGTTAACTGGGCACTAAATGAAGGAAAGTGCCTGGGAGCGTGCCTGATTGACTTAGAAAAAGCGTTCGATACGGTATGGCTCAATGGCCTAATAGTAAAACTGAAGAAAAAAGACTTCCCTCTAGCCTTAATTAAGCTCATCCACAGCATGATATACGAAAGAAGTTTCCAAATATGTTGGGGGAAAGAAATTTCGTCACAATCCTTTAGAATAGAAAACGGTTTACAACAAGGGACAATAAACTCCCCCATATTATTTAGTATACAGGGTGTCCCAAAAATGTCGTTGTTCCTTGAAAGGGGTGATTCAGGGGGTGATTTGAAATAACTTTTTCCTTAGCGAAAATATTGTCCGAAGCTTCGTTAAGGAGATATTAACAAAAAGCCCCGACCAATCAGAGCGCGCGCCTTCCGCTCGAGCTCCCGCGGTAGCGTTGGCTACGCGGTAGGCGGCCCCGCTTGTACTACGGACGTACGAACAAGCAAGTCGGCATGCATCGAAGGAAACCGCGTTACACAATTTTTTTTTTAAAGCAGAATCATAAATAATAATTATTTGAAGCGAGAGAACAAGAAATACGTAAATTTCGTTTTCAAATAACGCATAAACGAAAAGGTAATGTAGCAGAAAATGTGCGACATGTGATCGTAATTCGTTATTGAGGTAAAAATCCGTAGATTAATAACGGCCAACCCAACTAAGTTTAAACAATAATATTAGGTGTATGAATAAATTCTTTCCGACTGGATTTACATAATCAGTACAAAGCTACTGAATTTCTATCGCAGTGGTATTCTTCATATTTTTTAAATCGAACTGTTATTGTACCCTAAAATCGGAAAGAATTGATTTCTACCCCTAATAATCACCAATAAATTAAATAAAACTCACCCATTCGGACATTCCTTTCCTTCCTTTTCGGAAACCTGTGTCACTGGGTCACTGTACCGATCCTGGTCATCGGTGGACGAAAAGATTTATGGTAGGGTAGCGCCCAGTGCTCAGCTGATCGCAGGTATTCGCAGGACACCACCCGAAGGTAAGGGTTGCAACGTCAAGTGCGTCCGAGTTAATATGCCGAATATTCACTTCGCTGCACTGATACTAACACTGATCACTTCATTTATTTTTCACGGAACGTGTTGTTCCTACGTTATAAAAATTGGTGGCCCCGAAAGGGGCCGATTACTGTTAATTGAGCAGTTGCTCAATGTGGCCACCCTCAGCGTCTATGCACGCCTCCGCACGTACAACCAGCTGCCTTTGAACTGCTCGCAATGTTTCTGGCGTAATGTTTGCTACCGCAGCATGAATCCGCACGACTATGTCTTCCAGTGAATCCACTGGCTGACGGTACACCTCATTCTAAAATGATTGTTGTACAACAAATACAAAACGTAAGTAAAAGAAGAATATCTATAAAAAATTAAGAGGACTAATGAAATTACCTTCAGGTAGCCCCAGAAGAAAAAATCCAGCGGGGTCATATCCGGTGACCGTGGGGGCCACGGAACAGGACCGTCGCGGCCAATCCACCTGTCCGGGAATGTTTCATGAAGGTAGTCACGGGCAATTGTGGCGAAGTGAGGTCCAGCCCCGTCTTGCTGATAGAACATGTTCTGTCGGACCTCATTTGGAATATGGGCCATAAGACCGGGCAGAACATGCTGTAAAAATACTGTATACACTGGACCGTCCATCCTGTCTGGCAGTGTGTACGGCCCAACGATATATTCGCCACAAATGCCCGCCCATACATTAATTGAACAACGGACTTGTGCTGCGCGTGTCCGAAGTGCTAGCGGATTTTCGTCGCTCCACATATGCCAATTACGGGAATTGAAGCAGCCTTCCCTCTTGAAGATTGCTTCGTCCGTCCACAATTCGTAATTTGCAGAACGACGGATTCGTTACTACGTCGTATTCGTAAATACGTCGACGCGTGCTTGTGTTTTGAAATTCGAGCGCGTCTTTATACTCGAGAGATAAGGGATTCGCCTTTAATTTGAGGGTAGGACGAAGCAGGCGGGACTACGCGCAGTCAGCGGACTACCCTTCTTTTCCTGTGTCTCTCCGCGAGACGTATTGATGCTGGATAATACTCTGTAATTTCTAGTTCTCCAAAATTAATCAGGCTGATCAGCCAGAGCATTTCGCCAGGGTCGCGGTTTATGATCGTATTGTCCCGCCAGTCGGCGGTAGAGAACGGTTTCCTACAGGTTCGGATAATTTATGACTTAATTGGTTCCGCCTCGTAGCAGACGTGAACTCAGGATAGCGGAAAGGGGAAACAGGAATGGTATGCATTTTCTTCTTTATAGCAACTCGAAGACTTTCTGCTTCTCTTCCCTTCGGACCCTTTCGAACCGATACACGTGGTGTCTGTTTTCTATCTCGAAGCAATGGGTACATTGGCAGTAGAAGGACGGAGCGCGGGCTTTTGTGAAAGTGTAGGATGGTTCGTTCGTTGCACTTCTGCAAAACACGTGTGTTTCAAAAATATGCTGGCTTCTTTTTACCTAAAGCCTCTTGTCCTGGTGGGAGTAAACTCATAATGGAACGAGAGAAACTACTTGGGGGTAGAGGAAGTTGCTTGGGGAAAAATCCTGTCAGTCAGCTAGTAATCTCGTCCCAGAAATGTACTCAGCCGAAGAGTATTACGCGATGTTCTGGGTGTACGCGCGGAACGATGGCAACGCAAATGCTACCGTGCGAGCGTTGGCACTGGAGTACCCGCGCATCGAAACTCCGAGCGCAGAAACGATTAGACGTTTGGCGTCTAGATTATACTCGACGGGGTCGATGATGCCGCGAGGCAGCGACGTGGGTAGACCGCGAGCCGCGCGGAACCTTGCGGTACAAGAGAACATCCTGGAAGCCATCGACGAGGACCCGACCGTCAGCGTGCGCGATTTGAGCCGCCGCCTAGAGTAAGTCACAGTACAAGATAACTGCAGCAATTATTAATTAAGGGAAACAAATGTTATCTAATAATGGATGCTTCCGCATTTTCTTCTAGTGCCAGCAGAATGACCGTACACCGAACTCTGAGGGAAAACATGTTGCACCCGTACCGCTATGTACGGGTGCAACATTTGCACCCCGGGGATGCAGACAAGCGGATTGAGTATTCAGTGTGGCTGTTGGGAGAAGTGCAGCGGAATCCGTCGTTCTGCAAATACATATTGTGGACGGACGAAGCAATCTTCAAGAGGGAAGGCTGCTTCAATTCCCGTCATTGGCATATGTGGAGCGACGAAAATCCGCTAGCACTTCGGACACGCGCAGCACAAGTCCGTTGTTCAATTAATGTATGGGCGGGCATTTGTGGCGAATATATCGTTGGGCCGTACACACTGCCAGACAGGATGGACGGTCCAGTGTATACAGTATTTTTACAGCATGTTCTGCCCGGTCTTATGGCCCATATTCCAAATGAGGTCCGACAGAACATGTTCTATCAGCAAGACGGGGCTGGACCTCACTTCGCCACAATTGCCCGTGACTACCTTCATGAAACATTCCCGGACAGGTGGATTGGCCGCGACGGTCCTGTTCCGTGGCCCCCACGGTCACCGGATATGACCCCGCTGGATTTTTTCTTCTGGGGCTACCTGAAGGTAATTTCATTAGTCCTCTTAATTTTTTATAGATATTCTTCTTTTACTTACGTTTTGTATTTGTTGTACAACAATCATTTTAGAATGAGGTGTACCGTCAGCCAGTGGATTCACTGGAAGACATAGTCGTGCGGATTCATGCTGCGGTAGCAAACATTATGCCAGAAACATTGCGAGCAGTTCAAAGGCAGCTGGTTGTACGTGCGGAGGCGTGCATAGACGCTGAGGGTGGCCACATTGAGCAACTGCTCAATTAACAGTAATCGGCCCCTTTCGGGGCCACCAATTTTTATAACGTAGGAACAACACGTTCCGTGAAAAATAAATGAAGTGATCAGTGTTAGTATCAGTGCAGCGAAGTGAATATTCGGCACATTAACCCGGACGCACTTGAAGTTGCAACCCTTACCTTCGGGTGGTGTCCTGCGAATACCTGCGATCAGCTGAGCACTGGGCGCTACCCTACCATAAATCTTTTCGTCCACCGATGACCAGGATCGGTACAGTGACCCAGTGACACAGGTTTCCGAAAAGGAAGGAAAGGAATGTCCGAATGGGTGAGTTTTATTTAATTTATTGGTGATTATTAGGGGTAGAAATCAATTCTTTCCGATTTTAGGGTACAATAACAGTTCGATTTAAAAAATATGAAGAATACCACTGCGATAGAAATTCAGTAGCTTTGTACTGATTATGTAAATCCAGTCGGAAAGAATTTATTCATACACCTAATATTATTGTTTAAACTTAGTTGCGTTGGCCGTTATTAATCTACGGATTTTTACCTCAATAACGAATTACGATCACATGTCGCACATTTTCTGCTACATTACCTTTTCGTTTATGCGTTATTTGAAAACGAAATTTACGTATTTCTTGTTCTCTCGCTTCAAATAATTATTATTTATGATTCTGCTTTAAAAAAAAAATTGTGTAACGCGGTTTCCTTCGATGCATGCCGACTTGCTTGTTCGTACGTCCGTAGTACAAGCGGGGCCGCCTACCGCGTAGCCAACGCTACCGCGGGAGCTCGAGCGGAAGGCGCGCGCTCTGATTGGTCGGGGCTTTTTGTTAATATCTCCTTAACGAAGCTTCGGACAATATTTTCGCTAAGGAAAAAGTTGTTTCAAATCACCCCCTGAATCACCCCTTTCAAGGAACAACGACATTTTTGGGACACCCTGTATACACAAGTGATATACTAAAATTATTCGGTCCGGAAAACACCAATTGCAATATGATAGCGTTCACAGATGATTTAATTTTATATAGAGCGGACAAATCACCAAAAGAGCTGCAGTTAACGCTACAAAAAGGATTAAACAAAATTTTCGCTTATTATAAAGAATGGAAACTCAGAGTCAATGCAGATAAATGCGAAACAAACCTTATCAGACCCTCCTGCAGAAAGGCTAGTGGTAATATCGCAAAAAATTACAAACACTTCTCCCTAATGAGCGACGAAGCCAATAATATAAGTATTATACATAAACGTGAGGTAAGATACCTGGGCTTATTGATAGATGATAGATTTCTATTCAACAAACACATAGAAAACCAATTAAAAAAAGCAAAAAAAAATCTTTATCGCACATGCTAGATTATTTTACTCTAAAAGACTAAATAGTAAGGTGAAACTCATCTGCTATCAACTATTGATAAGACCCATAATTACATATGGGTGCGAGATGTGGTACAACATGGGGGCATCCATAATGGAGGAATTACGCAAATTCGAAAAAAGATGCTTGAGAGCGTGCCTCAACCTATACAGATCTAGGGAATCGAATTACCAGAAATACATTGTGACGTCCCACGATTTTTCGCGCGTTTCTTATTCCATAAACCTCAAAATCACACCACCAAAGTCTATCGAACTCAACTCCTACCCCATCTCCTCAATCATTGATCACCTTGATGTTGCACCTTAGCGGTCAACAACACAAGATGATCAACACAAACCTCCACCTCGCCGATGTACCTTAGCGGTCCCCATCGCGAGATGATCGTTGCAAAACCCACTTCGCCTATTCGTCCTACAAGGCACGAATCATTCCCTTTAAAACGAATTCAAACAAGTCCCTCGTTACAAATCCCTCTTAAAATCGAGACCACGTCTCAATCCTCTCTTTACGACTCATGAAGTCCAAGCCACTCTAACCCCTTTCCTATCAAACACCCAAAATCCAATCGAAGAGTTGAGTATCTCTACTACAGTTACAAAAACCCCACAAACCTAATTACGACGCATTTGGCGTACGTGACAAAATATGGCTATTAATAGCCATACCGTTTACAAAAACCCCGGAAATCATACTGCGTCTTATTCCGAAATGTGTCAAGGTCTCTACCGCGCGTACCCCCGCAATACTCCTGTGAAATTACATAAATACGAGGTCCTGCGAGGCCTCGTCCTCTTTCATCGCTATTCTCTCAAGAAGTTACGTTCAAAAGTGTTAATTAGCTGTGTCAAAGATTAAATTCAGTGACCAACAATCACCAATCATTGTAAGTCATTATAATTACTATTATTAAGGAATATCACCCTCATTCATATTTCTTCGCATAAATAACGCTTATTGCATTCTATATTATTCTTATATTACTTTGTACTAATAACGCTTATTGCGTTCTAAAGCTTATTGCTTTCATTTAATATTTTGTATTACTATTCTTATATTTTCTATATCAACGCTTATTGCGATCATTTATATTATTATCCTTATATTACTATTGCTTGTATCATTCTAATTAATGGTTATTGTATGTCATGTTCATATTATAATATTGTGGTTAATTATCATTTAAACAAAACGCACTCGGGTTTAAAGTTAATAAACCTATTTGTTTCCAATCACGTTTCAAATTATTGTGTGTATCCTCGAGTCGTAAAGATTCCCAACGAAACCAAGCTGCCGCAACAGCTGATTCGCGAGAGCGCTCCCAGTGTTTACAAACATATTATTGCATGAGCCGTGCAATCCACGAAAATACTAAACGTGGTTTCTTATATAACTGCAACGGTAAATCCTATTACTGAAACCAAAACAAATACAAGGTACTATAACGGGTGCTCTCCAAGTGTATATTTACCTTCCCTGGTCGATTAGAGTGAAGGATTAAAGATTCGCGCCTGATCGCCTCCAGAAATTCTAAGCGTGACGGATTCAATATTCGCGCCTAAGTTCCTCTCAAATCTCAGCGTGACGGATTCAATATTCGCGCCTGGCCTTCCCTCAAAACCCTCAGTGTGAAGGATTCAAGATTCGCGCCTGAGTTCCCTCAAACCTCTCAGTGTGAAGGATTCAAGATTCGCGCCTGAGTTCCCTCAAACCTCTCAGTGTGAAGGATTCAAGATTCGCGCCTGAGTTCCCTCAAACCCCTCAGTGTGAAGGATTTAAGATTCGCGCCTGAGTTTTCCCTCCTTCATGTCATTGTTCCCCAAAGACCTCACCCGGGACGTGACAACATAAGTAACGAAATAATATACAACAAATCAGGAATTAATAGAATAGACAATTTTATCATTAAACTCACAAGAAATTACTTTGCATCGGCAGCGAAAGTAACCAATAATAGCTTAATTTTTCCAATACCATACCCAGATGAAAATTACATAAAGTCTACATTAACAACTGGCTACATACCACCAGAAGCCTTCGTATTCCTGGATAAATATGGATATATACAAAACAAGAACGCTGTCCCTTTGTTGTACCACATCCCGCGCCACAAAGCGGATAAAAAGATCCCTTATAATCCGACACGGTTAGAAGAGCAGTGCGACGAAAAATACCTCATATATAGTACAGCGATCCCGCAAAGGGATATATTAGAGTTATACGATATAGATAGGGAAAGACTATGATGGCTCAATTAGCATATAATAGGCTATACTAGTAGTAAGTAACTAGCAATATGTACGCGAGTAAGAGTGCTAAATGCCTTAGCAATGTACCTGATTACCAATAGCTAGACACGATTAAGAAAACTGTAAATAGATACTGAAACTGAATGGAAGAATGGATGGAACAGTATGAATGAGGATAGTATGTATATGTGATGCGTATTTTTAATTAACATTAGTTATATTATAACTCACTGACGAAAAGCCACAACACTGAGTGGTGTAACGAAGTACAAAGTAACTAGTACAATGCCAAAGCTAACAACGAGTCTAAAACGAATACCGTAAGTGCAATTATATACATGCCAATGGACGGCAACCAAATGCGTAGACACGATGATACTCGCAATCCCCTCCCTTCATCAAATTTAATAACTGCATACATCGATATATTCAGGAAACTCTCCTCTATATTTTGAGACTAAATTGAACTTTCTACCATTCTTGGTTTTCCAGTAATACCTTATTCTTGCCCCAAATCAGGCGCTTTTTTCGCCTAACTCGTGTATTTCACAAACTGTGGGTGATAGAGCAATTTTTTTTACGTATTCGTGTTTGGGACGAGAAACTCTACTAGGATCTCGGAGTTCATATTGCAAATCCAAATACGTGTTGGACAGTGTAGTTAAGCCCCCAAATCGCCTATTCTGGCTTATACGCTGCGTTGTATACTAATTTTAAGGGAAGAGGTCACTGAAATTTTGAAATCCGAAAATATTTGAGACATGCGGAATTCCTCTTAAGGGAAGGAAGTAGGTTTGAAGTAAAGCCCTTATGCCAGTCGGGACATAGTTTTAATCACTGGTTTTCATAGAATTTACATTACGTTACAAAAATCAATCATAACTTCAAAAACCTTCTTGCGCAAATGTGTGCTTCCAGGTTTTACAGCGAAGAAGGGTCCATAGTAAAGTAAAAAATTGTGTATCGAGAAGTTTCTACGTCTCATACTTTTTAAGGTAAAAATGATTGAATTTATTAAATGTCAAAAATGCAAAATTTCATCAAAATTTTGAGGAAAAGCAAGCGCAGCGCAAAGAGTTTTGCAGATTTCTTCATGTCGATACACAATCTTTTTGCTTTCATGTTACTCTTGAAGCACGCCAAGCTGTAAGAGAATCGGACCAACAGTTTTGCGCAAGGAACATTAAATATATTAAAAAAGTAAGTTTTGAGATAATTGCATTTTAAATCTAAAGAGTAAATTCCAGATCACTTCCCTTTTTGTATAGTCTAAAATCCACCTGGTTGATACACATCCTCATCAATCTTGCGTCTCTTTATGTTTTGTTTCTTCTTAAAGCGCTTTCTTGTACTGGATTGCTGTTATGTACTGCAGGTTTCTCTTCTGTTGTCTCTGTCTCTTGCTATACTATTTGCATTTTGAGTGCCCCCCTTACAGCACCTTGCCATCAAATTTTCATTTGACAGTGTTTCGTAACAGGGTTTCACTTTGGTTGCTTGTCCTTAGGACATCTGGCATGGTTAGGATTGCTGTCTACAGAGCTACAGTGATCTAAAGTAGCCATCACAGCATCTTCCATGGCCTTTACATTTGGCATATTTTTTACAATAGCATTTCTGTAACACTAGAAGTAAATTTTGCAACCCGACAGAAAATATCAAATTGATAAAATATACATATGTTTTCTGCAATCACTTTATAACCTATAATAATAGCACGCTTCACTCTACTCTTACTTTTGCGATATTTTCGGCTAATGAGGTCCATTTCACTCGTTTTATACCAGCTAATTTCACTGCACCATAAAATCTCACTCTGTATTATCACGTAAACCGAAGTATTGAAAGATTTAAAAAAATATGGTGTTTTTTTTTTATTGAAATAACGCTTTAGACCAGTTCTGGTCCATAAGCTACAGTTTACCAAATACATATGCCTTACATCTGTGGCAACATACAAAAATACAAAAATAGTTATGTACAAAAGAAGGGTGTACTTGCCCTTAAGTGTACACTTATCACAAGCTTTACTTATACTAACTTTGCTATAACTTTCTTATGCTAGAGTAACTCTATACTACAATATTACAGTCAGCGCATATCAGGTACATAGTTTCTTGTGTATGACATCTATCAGTCTGCGTGTTCCTAGAGTATATAACGATTTACTTATTGTATTATCTTTAATGGGCTAACGTCCCCATTATCTATTGAGATCTTTGTAATACTTAAAATCTAATACTTAAAACCTAATATTATTAGTATCACAGAAATTATTTATTATATTGAGGGCTGTAATATTCATGCTGGATACTATTTTCTGGATACTGTACGGGGGTCTCCAATTAGCTTTCTCCAGTTTGTTTAACATTTCCATTCTTTCATTGGAAAATAGAGGGCAGTGCCAAAGAACGTGATCAATATCCCGGGATGGATGGAGACACTGGCACTCCGAACTTTGAATTATTCCCAGTCTTGCCAATGATTCTTCACAGTTATGGTGGTTTAACCTAATTCTGCCAAATCTAACAATAAAGTCCCTAGAGAGGTTTCGTCCGTCAAACCATGGGCTCTTACTGCTTTCGAAGTAGTGCTCATAGTATAAAACTCCCTTGGAGAGAAACTGCACCCTAAGTCTTTCTTCAGATTCCTCCCACATTTTCTTTTTAAAACCTTCTTTAAAATCGGTATATGGTACCTTATATTCGTCTGAGTAATCCATGCGGGTAGCCTCCTTGGCTACAATGTCTGCCCTTTCGTTACCAGAGATGCCACAGTGGGAGGGAATCCATGCAAATACTACTCTGCTTCCGTTGGAGCTCTGTTCTCTAAACTGAAGCACTTTGTTTTTAATTTCTAAAATATATCTATTTGTTTTAACATTAGCTTTGGTGCTTTTAAGGCTCATAACTGCACTTAAGGAGTCTGTACAGAATAGATATGATGTCTCACAGTTGGACAGGGCGAAGTCTAGGCCCTTATAGAGAGCTGCACACTCCGCTGTGAAGACCGATGCCTCTGGGTTCATGCTAAGAGGATGGCAATAATCTCTCTCCAGGCATACAACTGCCCCACCAGTCGATAGGCCTTCTGTGGTTTTGGAGCCATCTGTAAATATGCAGGTGAAATATCTGTAGTGCTCCTAAAAAAAAAAAAAAAAAAAAAAAAAAATATGGTGTCTAGCGCCCGGAGAGACTGACCTCTGTCGGCAGCCACTGACCCTTTTGGGCCCGCTTAGAGATTTACCTACTGTACATGGCGGAGTTATTGGCCGCGTTACAGATGGCCGAGGGATACGCAGCCTGACCACGAACTCAATCACATACTGTACTTTGTAAGAAAGCGTTCGTAGTTTAGTAGGCGGAGTCCAATGGATTCTGTTACAGAGCACGCGTGCGTTTTAGAATTGTGAAACGCATTTTGGCCATTGGTGAAAATAAACAATGTCAAAGCCACGCAGTTAATTTAGATTTCCCGAAACACTAGTCAGCGATTGAACATACTCAAAGAGATAAATAATAGAGAAATATACCGAAAAACGAAGGTTTTAGTTTTCAGCTCTTTCGCAAGGTTTTAGAAAAATAGGTTTTTCTGGTAGAAAGGCAACACTGAATGTCAAACCACGTTGTGTACGGTTGAACAAGGGTTCAGACTTGCCAAAAATGCAAAAAAAAAATTCTTAAAAATGGTCGAAATCGCGATTTTTTCAGTGACCTCTTCCCTTAAAAGATAAAATTCAAAGATTTCGTCAATATTTTTTTAAGTAACACATACATATTACTATTGTACATCTAATAAACTGTATTTTTATTAAAAAATATTCACTGATACTTCCAAAATAGACGGACACAATTATGTCCGAAATTGACGAGAAATCACTATTCTTTCAAAACATCAACTCAAATGCGGCACGGGTTCCCGTTGCCCAATCCCTTTGAAACTTTACACATATCATTTTCTCACCCAACCTCACATTTTAGGTGGGTAAGACCAAAAAAAAAATCGAAAGTTAAAAAATAAGGACCACCCTAATGTACATAGCTAAAGTTAAGCTCTTAATCTTAAGTAGTTTATACTAGTATTGTATCCAAATATCTTTAGAAATAAGTTTTCCTCGTCTTATATTGCCCATCTTTAACTGCAGCTGTCAAATTCACCATAACGGAACTCTGTGTTTTTTTTCAATATTTCCTACAGCAGTGTACGCGTGTATTTTTTACCTCACAAAATTACCTTTTTCAAAAAAAGGTACAAAAAAGAGCGCCAAGTATATAATCCCATCAAAAAGGATCCCATTTAAAAACATTGTCGTAAATTAATAGCTTTACAAAACTAATGATATACACCAATTGCGCCAATTATCGCAATGACTATTTATACAAACAAAAAAATGTATCAAATAATAGTAAACAGATATATTTTTATACAAATAAATATTTTAATACGAATAAATATTTTATTCAAAATAGTTGGCGCTGCTCTCTGAAAAAAATGTTAAGTGTCTTGGTTAATAAATAAAACAAGGCCAGACTTATTGATTCAGACATATTTATTCAGTTTAGCAACACCAATTCCGAGAGCAGCGCCAACTATTTTGAATAAAATATTTATTCGTATTAAAATATTTATTTGTATAAAAATATATCTGTTTACTATTATTTGATACATTTTTTTGTTTGTATAAATAGTCATTGCGATAATTGGCGCAATTGGTGTATATCATTAGTTTTGTAAAGCTATTAATTTACGACAATGTTTTTAAATGGGATCCTTTTTGATGGGATTATATACTTGGCGCTCTTTTTTGTACCTTTTTTTGAAAAAGGTAATTTTGTGAGGATTTCACACATTTTGTAGTGTTTATTGATGACTGGATAATTTTTTCACCCCGTCGAAGTTATTTTTTTTAATTAACAATATATTATATTGTCGTCCAAACTACGCACACCTGCAAAGCTACAAGACAATTGGATTGGTGGAATTGGTTTAAATTTGAGTCTTCAAATATGAAGCAAACATACAAGAACCACACAGAGGATCGAAGCTGAATAAAAGTTTAATTAAAGTTTAATTAATATTATACTATATTACAATAAATTTTTTTTCTGACGTAGATCACACTGCATCATCTTGTGCTTCAGTTATCTGTAAATATATAAAATCCACATTTTAGTTACAATATAACTTTATTATACAATATAAAATTAAACAATATAAGTTTTAGAAGAAGGGTGGACTTTTCCTATAGTAAGCGTGGAGACTACATAATGTGTCCGAAGGAGGTGAGAGCGTATGGCAGAAACTCTTGTTGAAGGAAATTTAAATGCTAATGGTAATTTATCAAAAATGAACGAAGAGCTCCAATATATTTAACGCACAATTTATTGGTGTTGGAATAAAATTAATTTAATATGTTCATTAGTGAATTTAAATAGGGACTTCCATTTCCGGTGCGAAAGTGTCAAGACGTGCGAGTGTGCGGTGCGAGTGCAGGAAGCAGAAAAGGTGTTTGTAGGGCGAGTAGGGAGTGAAAAGGGAGAAGAGAAGGAGGAGGGGAGCAGGGAGTGAAGGGAGAGAAAGGGCGGAGAAAAGGGGCGTAAGGGTGAAGGGGAAATCAGGCGGGAGGCTTGGGGTTTTGAGGTTACGGCAAGGCAAGGAGGAATAGAGCGGGAGAAGAAAGCGCGGCAAAGTGTCGAGAGAGAGAGGAAGGTAGTGACATCGTGCGGCAAAGAGTGCAAGTAGTAGTGGAGTAGTGGATAAGGAAGGGAGCGCAGGGATAGTGGTTAAGCAAGAGAGCTAGGAAGAAATGGCGGGAGGGAAAGAGGGGGAAAAGGGAGAGGACAGGGGGGAAGAGGAGGCGAGAAGGAAAGGCAGGAAGACAAATGCGGAGAAGTTGACGAGGGAAAGGAGTATGAGTGGAGGAAACGTAATGGAGATAGCAGAGATGTGGAAGAGGAAAAGAGAGAAAGATGAGGAGAGGAGAGAGGAAGGGGGAGAGGGGGAAGTGGCGTTTATGAAGAGCAGGAAGGTGCAGAGATCACCAGAGGAGAAAAGGGTGGGCGAACAAGAAGCGCTGGAGAGCTTGATTAGGGGAATGAGGGAGGAGATGAGGAAGGATTTAAGGGAAGTGAAGGAGCAGGGGAGGGAGGCGAAGGAGGAGATGGAAAAAATTAGAGGGAAGATGGAAGAGTGGGAGGATAGGTGGAGAAGAGAAAAGGAGGAAATGAAGGACAGAATGATAAGGTTGGAAAAAAGAATGGGGGAGGCGGAACTAGAAGAGGGGAGGTTAAGAAAAGTGGAGGAGAGACTAATGGCTATAGAGACTTGGAGGGGAAGGGAGGGAACGGATAGAGTCAAAGGAGAACGAGGAGAAGGAGCAGGGCGGGAGAGCGGAGGGGAAGAGTGGGAAGCAAGGGTGCAGGAGGTGGAAAGAAAATTGGAGATGAAAGAGAGAGAAGGGAAGAGAAAGAACGTGATAATAAAGGGGGTAGGCAGGGAGGGATCGGCAATGCAGAGGGCAAAAGAAGTTTTGGCGATTGTAGGAATAAAGGGGGGAATAGAGGGAGCAAAGGAGCTAGGAGGAGGAAGGCAAGAGAGGAAAGAAGTGATGCTGGAGGTGAGGATGGAGAACATGGAGGCGAAGAGGGAGGTAATGAGGAACAAAGGAAAATTAAGGGGAAGGAAGGAGAGGTTGGAAGATGACCTGACATGGAAGGAGAGGAAGATGCAGTGGCGGTTAAGGAGGATAGGAGAGGAGGAGGAAGCGCAGGGAAAAAGAGTAAGGGTAAGCTATGGGAAGATAGTGGTGGATGGAATAACGTGGTTCTGGGACGAGCGGAGGGAGGTGTTAAGGGACTGGAGGGGAAGAGAAAAGGGAGGGCTAGAGAGGGAAACAAGGGAGGGGAGTAAGGATGACGGGAGGAGGGAGGAGGGAGAAGCAAAAAGAAGAAGTAAAGAAAGAGAGGGGACAAAAAACTAGGAAGGAAGGAGGAGGAAGAGGGGAGGGAGATGCAGGGAGAGGGAGGGAAGAGGTGGAGGTTAGCTTTCTGGAACATAGCGGGTGTGACAAACAAGGATGAAGAATTCTGGAAGGGGTTGGAGGAGTGGGAGGTGGTAGTCCTGATGGAAACATGGGTGGAAGAAAAGAGTTGGAACAGTGTGAAGCGCAGGCTGCCAGAGGGATACAGGTGGAGAGTGCAATGGGCAAAGAGAAAGAATAGGAAGGGGAGAGCGATGGGAGGCATGATGATAGGAGTGAGGGAAGAGATGCTAGGAAAGGAGGAGCTCAGACAGGGAGAAGAGGAAGGGTTGATGGTGGAAAGGGTAAAGGCGGGGGAGGAGGAATGGACGGTGGTAGCGGTGTACGTGAACGGGGATATGGAGAGGAAACTGGGAAGGATCAGATGGTGGATGGAAGGGCAGGATGAGGAAGGGAGGGTGATAATAGGGGGGGACTTCAACGCGAGGACAGGCGTGCAGGGTGGCAGGATAGAAGGGGGAGAGGACGAGGAGGAAGATGGGGGAAGAAAGTCGAAGGACAGGAAGATAAACAGGGATGGGAGGAAGCTAATTAAGTTGATAGAAGAGACCGGGTGGGAGATATTGAACGGGAGCATAGAAGGGGACGAGGAGGGGGAATATACGTACACGGGAGGAAGAGGGGAGACAGTGATTGATTATGTACTGGGGGGTGAGGGGACGAGAGAGGGGATGGAAAGGATGGAGGTAGGGGATAAGGTGGAATCGGACCATCACCCGCTGGTGGTGACGATGAAGGAGGGAGGAGTGGGGGAGAGAAGCAAGAAAAGGAGGGATAGGAAGGTGGGGGGAGGACGGTGGTCGGGAAGGATGAAGGAGGAATTTGAGAAGGGGATGGGTGGTGCGGTGATAGAAGGAGAGGGAGTACAGGAGTTGGTGCACAAAACGGTGGGTTTGATAAAAGAGGTGATGAGGAAAGGGGAGGAGGTGGGAGGAAGGGAGAAAGGGCGAAAGAGGGAAGGGTGGTGGGACGGAGATTGTAGGGAGATGAAGAGGGAGGTGAGAAGGGAGCTAAGGAGATGGAGAGGGGGGAGGGGGAGGAGAGAGGAGTACAAAAAAAGGAGGGGGGAGTACAAAGAACTGTGTGAAAGGAAAAAAGAGGAGGAGAGGAAGAGACTGATAGGGGAGGTGGCAGAAGCGAAAACGGAAAACCGAGTGTGGGAGATAGTTAACAGGGGAAGAAAGAAAAGGAAGGTGGTGGACACAAGGATAAAGAAGGAGGAATGGAAGGAATACTTTATGGGGTTGTTAGGAGGAGTAGAATACAGAGTTAGGATGGGAGAGGAGGGGGGTAGGAGAAGGGGAGAGGAAGAGGGAATAAGCAAGGAGGAAGTAAGGAGGGTAGTGAGGAAGCTGAAGGAAGGAAAGGCAATGGGAGGGGATGAGATTCCGAACGAGGCGTGGAAGCACGGGGGAGAGAGGGGGTTGGAGTTGGCGTGGGAGATCTGCAGAAGAGTGTGGGAAGGGGAGGGGTGGCCGCAGGGATGGAGAGAGGGCATTATAGTGCCGCTGGCGAAGAAAGGGAGCGGGGCGCGAGTGCAGGAGTATAGGGGGATAACTTTGATGCCAACGCTGTATAAGGTGTATGTAGCGGTCCTGGTAGGGAGGTTAGAGCAGGAGGTGGAGAGGAAGGGCCTGATCCCTGAGAATCAGGCGGGGTTTAGGAGAGGGAGAAGTACGATAGACCACATATACGTGCTAAACCACGTAATAGGCAAGAGGATACAGGGGAAGAAAGGCAAGCTGGTGGCGTTTTTTGTGGATCTTCGTGCAGCATTTGACACGGTAGACAGGAGGTTATTGTGGGAGGCGATGGAGAAGAGGGGGGTAAGGGAGGGGCTGATAGAGAGGGTAAAAGAGGTATATAGGGAGACGACGAGCAGGGTGAAGGTGGGAGGGGAGCTAGGAGAGGAATTCTGGACGGCAAAGGGTTTGAGGCAAGGGTGCCCAATGAGCCCGATTCTGTTCAATCTGCTCATGGCGGATGTGGAGGAGGAGATTAGGAAAGGAAAATGGGGAGGGGTAGAAATAGGAGGAAGGAGGATATGCACGTTGGCATACGCAGATGATCTGGTGCTACTGGCGGAAAATGAGGAGGAGATGGGAAGCATGATTAGGCGGCTAGAAGGGTATATGGAGAGAAAGAGGCTGGAGGTGAACGTAGAGAAGTCGAAGGTGGTGAGGTTCAGGAAGGGGGGAGGGAGAGAAAGAAAGGTGGACTGGAGGTGGAAAGGAAAGAGGATTGAGGAAGTAAAGGAATTTAGGTATTTGGGGTACGTGTTTAAGAAGAACGGGGGTCAGGAAGCACAGATCAGGGACAGAGTAAAAAAGGCGGGAGTGGTCATGCGGCAGGTCTGGGGAATCGGGAAAAGGAAATTTGGGAATGACTGGGGAAAGAGGATGTGGCTGTTCGATGCTCTGGTGTGGACAGTGCTGGGTTACGGGGCAGAAGTATGGGGGTGGAAGGAAAGGGAAGAGGTGGAGAGGATCCAGGAGAGATTCATAAGGTGGTCTTTGGGGGTGGATTGGAGGACGCCAGGATACTTGGTGAGGGAGGAGACGAAGAGGAAAAAGCTGAGGACGTGGGCGGGAGGAAGGGCGTGGAGGTACGAGGAGAAATTGGGCAGGGGAGAGGGAGGAGAGTTGGCCAGGTGGTGTTTGGAAGAGATAAGAGAGAGGGAAAAGGAAGAGGGGACAGAGCTGTCCGTGTGGGAGAGGGAGAGGAGGGAGTGGAGGGAGGGAGGGGCGAGGGAAGGTGGGGAAGGGGTAAGGAGAAGAGAGGGGTTGGAGGGTCGGGAGGAGGAGGACGACAGGAGGCAGGGAGAGGAGAGATGGGAAAGGATAGAACAGTCGAGATACAATAAGTGGTATAGAGAGATAGCGACTAGGGGGATCCCGAAGTACCTGGCGGCGGGATGGGGAGAAGCGAGGTACGGGAGGATAGCTAGGTTCAGGCTTGGGAACGAGATGAGGGGAGGAAGGTATTGGGAGGAGGAGGAGGAAAGGAGGTGCAGGCTGTGCGGTGGGGAAGAAGAGACGTGGGAGCACGTGCTGGAAAGATGCACAGGGGAAGAAGGAGGCGAAAGGGGGGTCGGGGAAAAGATAAGGGAAATCCTGGACGAAGGAGGGAAGGGGGAGGAGTGGATGAAGGCGTTTGAGGGAAGGAGGAGAGTGAGGGAAGATGGAACGGGGGAGGAGGGGGCAGTTAGGAGGGAGGGTTGAAGGTAGGAAGGAGCGAAAGAAGGAATGGTACGAAAGAGTGGAAATGGAAGTCGAAGGCGGGGGGGTGCGAGCGGAAGCAAGGGCGAAAAACATAGAGTTAAGAGGCGTATGCGGTAGGGCATGAATAGTGTAAGCGTAGGGTAGGAGGCGGGAAGGCGAAGGCGGCGGAGGCGAGCGTGCGGAGAGAGAGAGAGTGCGAGGAGGAGAGGGAGCGAAGGAGTAGGTTAAGGTTTAGAAATAAGATAAGTTAAGGGAATAAATGTACAGGAGAGGAGAGAGGCGGAAACTTGTAATCCTTTGGGAAAACAATAAAGCAATACTAACTAGTGAATTTAAATATTGGTAATGTGAAACTAATAAAATTAATGATTAGCGTGGGAACTACGGTGGATTTTAAAATAAAGTTTTAGAAATATCTTTCACAAGAGATAGAAAAGTATCAAGGGAGATGCGTTTTCATCGCACTTTCTTCAATCAATAATGTAACTTTCTATACATTGCAAGCAGTAAGCTATAATTTTCTTAATTCTTAATGCTACGCTAATTTGACAAAGTTCGTCGATTTACCTTATTTGACAAATTTCTTTCAAGCTTCTCTGTCTATCTATCCTTCTTCGGACAACCTCCAAGGCTGTACATCCCCTTCATTTTTACCCAAGCCTGTCCATTCCTTTCGTTTCTATATAAGCCCGTGCGTCCCCTTCATTCATTTCTATAAGCTTTATACATAAAAACTCTAATGTAAAAATAGTTTGCTGGTATAAAAACAATATATTATTTTGTCGAAACTTCTGGGAAAGAAGATGCTTTACTGTCAAACCTCCTCCGGCAACTTCCAAGTCTGTGCGTTCCCTCCGTTTCTATATGCTCTACATAAATAGTCTATTGAAAAATTTTGGCGACTTACCTTGTTAATTGAGACAATAATTCAGTGTCCTCTATGGTGTAAAAACTCGTGTCACTTAAAAATTTTTAACTAGTTTCCTTATTTCACACTTGACAGGTTATAACTGTTTGACACTAGCTAGGTTACGTTTACCTCGACAGTTCTGCTCTCTGCTAGCTGTCACGTGACAACGATTTGTTACGCGATTGGCCGAAACCTTCAGCGAATCAGCGACGTGGATATTGGACATTTCCTCTCCCTTTCATGTTCCCCTCTTGCCCACACTTGACGATGACGATTCTTAATTCTTCAGAACATAAAATTCGGCAAATTGCAACTTTACATCAAAATATCTCAGCTCCTAAGGCACGTAGGAACAAAACGAAGACACTTTTCTTATGTAAATTAAACCCAAGCTATCCATTAAGACCATTCAAAGTCTAATCGGACCAGCCGTTATTGAGATTCGATAATCTCAGGGTATTTGATAGCGCGGCGTGCCGTAATAGATACACTCTGTGTCTCGCGCGGCGCATATATCTATATATATACTTGGCGCGAGACACTACCGTGTCTCTTGATAGCTTCTATCCTTTTAACGTTTTCTAGCATTCAAATATTCTCGACACTTTTTAGACCATAAAGAAAGGTCCAAACTTCTGGTCGACGGTCGATCCATTCCGCGCGGCACTACCGGGATCATAAACCCATGTGCGTGAAGTTAGTCCACCATTTTTCGAAAACCTAATTTTTGTTGTTGTACCAGTTTGTACTAGGTTTGTACCGTGGTGTACCGTTGAGAACTTTCAAAAATTCGAAACCGTTTTCGAAAAAATCAGAAAAAAAACAATTTTTGGGTTAGCCCCCCTTTTTTGGAAATTCCGATTTTTCGCACTTGTACTGAATTGTACTAGTTGTACCGAACATTGTACCGTTGCGAATTTTAAAAAATTCAAAACCGTTTTCGAAAAAATGAGAAAATAAAAAATGAAGCTGGCCCCCCCTTTTTGGAAATTATCATTTTTCGCGATTGTACTACATTGTACTAGTTGTACCGCGTTGTACCGTTCCGAGCTTTCAAAAATTCGAAACCGTTCTCGAGAAAATTAAAAATAACCAAAGTGTCGAGTCGTACTACTGAGAAAAAAGAAATTCCGAAAAATTGAAAATTCGCGGTTGTACCAGTGTGTACTAGGTTTGTACCGCGTTGTACTACGTTATACCGTATTTTCAAATAATAATAAAATATACTTCATACTTACTTAACACTTTATACAGAGGGAATATATCGGGTATTATGTTTTTTAGGAAGGTGAATATTTTAGTATTTTAAATTACCGTTGAAGAAACATAGTTGTTCTACGTTCTCAGGTTAGGTTTTAATATTTTATATTGACTTCTATTTTTATTGTGATTTATTATTATCTTCTATTTTTTGGGATTATATATTTTCTTCTATTTTTTGTTGTGAAATTATCTTCGATTTTTTTTTGGGGGGGGGGATTGTATATTTTTATCTATTTTTTTTTGTGATTTTATTATTATATATTTTTTGTGATATATTTGATTTTTCTTGTACTTGGCGTAATTTTTTTACTTTTTTGAAGTTTTTTTTGGAGGATCTCACTTCTTTTTACAAAGATAATTGGGATAGTAGGGATTGACTTCAGATTTAAATTATTACAAATGTTCGTTATTGACAGCCATGAACAGTCTTATGACGGGACAGAATTAAGAATAAATTTTACGTAGTAACTGAGTTTAACAACTACGAAAAGAAATCATGTGTACCTCATTGCCGATCTATATATGTATTATTACACGTACAGGGTCTCTTGCAACCCGCACTCGCGTGAACAGGTAGAAAAATGACAACAGCACCTCACGAACGCGTTCCACTACAACCATGCAGCAGCCCGGTGTTCGGAGAGCTACCAGCGACCGCTGGACAGCAGTGATGCCTAATAATAAAAGCTTGGAAAATATTAGGATGGTCTCTTTCAAATTAACATCAGAAACACCTATTCGGAATTTCCCGGTCCAGGTAAGCGAGCCGCGCGCTCCGCTTTTATGATCGGTTTACCACTTGCACCCCAGATTACTGTAATGATGGCGCATCATTCCAAAACATGACATTAACGGAGGCCGGTATAAGTGTGGCGTTAAGTAGCATCGCGGTCAACCCTGTCGTAGCTAAAAATTTTGAAATTGAGACGGGTATGAGACCAGTCGACATTGTTTTCAAACCTCATTACAGTAATCTGGGGTGCGAGTGGTAAACCGATCACCATAAAAGCGAAGCCCGCGGCTCGCTTACCTGAGCCGGGAAATTCCGAATAGCCCTTTGCGACGTTAATTTGAAAAAGACCATCATAAAATTTTTGAATCTCGGGCATCACTGCTGCCCAGCGGTCGCTGGCAACCCTCCGAACGCCGGGCTGATGAATGGTGTAGTGAAATGCGTCCGCAAGGCGGTGTTGCTATTTTCGTCTGTTCGCGCGCGTGTAGATTGCAGTTTTAACGAATGACCCTGTATGTATAGTACTTTGTGTACAGTACTTACATGGTGCGCGAAGCAGCTTATGGTTCTGAACGTATTTAACATTGAACTGTAATAACAACCACAATTAACACCTTTCGAAGAAAATATGTATGCATCTTTAGCATTTCGTGGCCAAGCTCTTTTTTCTACTCGTAAATCATCAACGGATACCCACGTTGTGCCCTTACCCCTTACCATACTCGTGTAATGACCATCAGCAATACTTTTACCGTGGTGGAAAATCGCTGTCTTAAGGTTATAACAGTGATCTCCCATTTATATTTTAGTAGTAGGTATTGCTTTGATGCAGAAATTTTCCACTTTCGTTGTTCCACTACTATCGTGATCGAACAAATGTAATTTTGCAATAAGAATTTGTTTGGTAGCAGTTATCTCGATTTTCTTCATTGTGTTTGAATTTTTATTATCACAATTATTGCAAGGATCTTTCAGATTTTTCTATCCTGTGAAATTATGTTTTATTATATCTTGAAATTCAAATGATTTCTTTTTTAACATCTTGGGCAGTTCAAGATGTACCACAAAATTTGTACTGATAGTAGTACTTGTGTAATTACACTCTAAACATCTTAATACCGTTCTAATTTCGTGTTGTACTGCATTCTTAATTAGAATCTCATGATCACAAAGAGAAGTAATAAACTCAGCTGCATCATGCAGCTGATTGCTAGCGTATTTTTCTCCTGCAAATTGCCGTAATGATATTATGTTTGGATTTTGGTCCGATTTATATCGGTCCATAAAGACTTTTATAATATGATCAGCTTTTTCAGTCGAAAATAAGTTTTCTCTTATGGATGAACAATATAACATACATTGGATTGTGGCATTCGCATAACAAGACACACCAGCAGAATTCGGGAGACCTTTTACGTAGTATTGAGTGGTATCCACGATGTGATCATTAGTATTCTGACATTCGGATACATAATAATTAGGTACTGTGCAAACAGCATCACGAACATTACGAAGGCGGTTTTTAGAAATTGAAATAGTCATAAGATCAGGTCTATATGTTTTTCGTAATCTATTGTACTCTTTTATAGCCGATTCTTGTGCCTTTACGGAAGATGGATTATAATTGATAAGATGCAGTCCTTGTAATGTGGTTACCCGCGAAAGAGCAACGTAAATATGTCCGCAAGTAAATATTGAATTACCTGCTTCTATGACAGCATTTTGCAAGCTTAGACCTTGACTTTTGTGAATAGTAATACCATAGCTGAGGCAAATGGGAAATTGTTTTCTAACAACGAACGCTCTATCCATTACTTCAAATTTAACACTTAGCCGTTCTATCATATGTTCTTGCCCCGTGGGTAGAATAATTTTCAATTTTTCAACGTCGTTATCAACACCTCGTGTAACTGAAACAAGTTTAGCAATGGTACCGTTGACAAGACCTAGTGTAACATCAATATTTCTTCTAATCATAATTTGCACTCCTACTTTAACAATTACGACTCTTGCAAGCCCCGCCGTTCGGGAGCTATCATCGTCATCATTGTTTAGTACCTTTGACACCTTCTTCTTCAAGTACGGTGCACAATTCGTTGTATCATGAGCAATCAAATGGATTTCTTCGGATGGAAATCGATTCAGCATTGCAGCATTCAAAACATCACACGGAACACATGTGGGAAGTAAACACACCGTATTAGATCCCACATTAAGCATGTAATCACATAATTCCTTTAATCGGTCATTACAATTTGTCGCTTTGAAATTCCAGCGTTCAATTGCCACATATTCGTATCGTGTAATAAATGAAAAATATATTGCATGTTCAATCGAAATTGCGAATGTTTGGACATCAGTTTGGACTTAATAAATTCATGATCAGTCAAACGAACCAGTCTTTCTTCATGCTGTCCGTTCATCCCATAAGGATATAAATCTGGGAAACATTTCACATCTAATTGTTCAGCACGATGGCCTAACGGAATGTCATGAATTTTAAGCATTTGATAGAGTGCGGTAGCAGATTCGTTAACCCTTTTGTCATACATTGGATAAATCGTAAACTGATCATAATATGAATCAGATTCTGACATTTGCGTCAATAATGCACGTTTGATGTTTTCATCGATATTAAGTGTTTCACCTTCAACGTCCTCGATAGATTCGTTATTATCGTTATTATTATCATTGGCAACAACTTCTTCTTGAAATTCTGTATCTGGTAATTTGGCATTCAGCAATAAATCGTGCGATTGTGGTAAAACAATTTCTGAGTATAGAGGATTATTGGCTTTCAACCATACTAAGGCATTCCATACTTTCTTCAAATCAACTAACTTTTCCCAAATTATTTTAGATTTTGTTGGAACGCCCCGCACCAATATGTATAATTCATGATTTTGATTTAAAGGTTCAGTTGAAGGACAGATTCTTTTTAAATTTTCTTGTAACGGCAAAGGTAGGTGAAACGTTCTCCCTTTTACTTTTGGAAACCTACATTTATGTGGCATATTTTTTTCCGCATTACTGTATCCATTCTCACAATCGTTTGAAAGGGTTTAGCTCTTTGAATGAGAATTCGTTCGTAATCGTTCAACACTGCTATTTCTGGAACTGAACGTACATCAAGCTTATTTAGAATACATTTTGATGGTATGGAATCGTTACGAATTTTATCGTGACAATATCGGCAAATAAAATGTACGTCACCAACTTTGTAATCAATATGATTTAACAATGTTTGCATTACATTTCCCTTATATGTTCTTTTAGAAATATCAAATTTAAGAACCTCTCTTTGAAAACAGAGTTTCTCGCAGGAAACGCACGGGATGCGTGGTGTGTCCATAGACCGCTTTGTGAACGCTTTAAATGCTAAAGAATATCAAGATATAATCTCATCTTCGTTCAAGCTTATTTCAGTATTATTTTTGTGTAATGCTTCAGCTTCCTTCCGAGCTTGCAGTGTTATTCGTGCAAGTGTTTCGAGGTCACTATCGTTTAAAGCTTTGTCTAAATTATGTAATTGGTGTTTATAAATGTTCGCTATTGTGTATATCATTCTCTTCAAATTTCGTAAATCCGGAAAGTGAGGTGCCAAAATCTCAAAGGCCAAAAAATTGGACTTACATAGTTTAGGGTTTATGTAACAACCATGAGAATGGCCAACTTTTTCAGCATGCACTTTATTAGAACAGCTACTGATATGGTTGTTCAACTTATGGACCCTTTTTAATGAGCATTCCAACAATCGTTTGAAGAAATCTTGTAAATTATTCAGAATTTCAACATCTTTTGTTTTACAAAGATAACTACAATGGCATGCTTTTGTCGTCTTCTTCGATTTCAATACAGGTAGAACGTTTATAGCTTTCCCTGCCAAATCAGTATGATTGATTCAGAACCGCTGAAAGTATGGTACGAACTTTCCGCAAAATATGATTCTGAAGAAGACATATGTCTGGATTGTCCACACAAAGCATTAATCCTGTCATCAACTTCTAAACATTCTGCTGCGCGCGTTAAGGAAACTTCCACTTTTTGTTTACAATCTTTCAACAGTTTCCTCATTTTCAAAATATACTTTTGCCTAATATGAAAACACCATTTTATTATACGCTCAGCTTCCAATCTACTTGCTTCTCCGGACGTCATGCTAATAATTTTTTAAAGTTTTCTAATATAAGTTTCTTTGTTATTTTTGGTTGCTATATTGTTATTTGTTACAGCAATATAACGATACTGTGACGAGACACTATTTTTCGCGCGGTACTATTTCAAGTCTCCCTCCTAAATCACTCGATAACTCCACCGAAATTCCCCACACTTCAATTCTTACCCCTTCTTTCCCAATCGCCGATCACCTTGACGATGTACCTTAGCGGTCCCCATCTCAAGACGATCGGTACGAAATCCCCTTTCCTTATTCGCCCTACGAGGCACGATCACCTCCCTCATATTTAAATTTAAACAAGTCCCTCGCCCCAAAAACTCCTTATCTCGAGACCACGTCTCACCCCCTCTCTATGACCAAAGAAGTCAAAGCCACACGCACCCCTTTCCAATCAAACCTTCAAAAACCCATTCAATAGGTTGAGTATCTCCCCATCAGAAACATAAATAAGACCAAGAAGCCTTATTGCTACGAATATTTCATCCACGTGTCCTTAACTAATTATGGACACATACCCTATAAAAAACCCGGAAGTCCTATTGCGACGCATAGTTCGTAGGTAGGCCAAAGTCCATACCGCGCGTACCCTTCATACCTAACAATCATGTAAAATTCACATAAATACAAGGGCCCGAGAGACAGAGGTCCTCTTTCTGCAGAAACATCACTCGGAAAGTATCTTTACAATTATCAAGTGTTTAGAATCAGTTTCAACAAACTACTCATCGACATTTATCGTAAGCAATTAACATTAACCATTGTTACACGGTATATCACCCTCATTTATTTCTCATGTACTATTGCTAACTCTTACCATTTATAATTACCATTTCATGCTTATTGCTTTATATTGCTATCATTGCTAACTCTTATTGTTTTATACTATTATTATCCGCTTATTGCGACGGTCTATTATTTCATGCCTATTGTTTTATATCTTTACCACGATTTATATTCATGTACATCATATTCATACTTACATCTTTATAAATAACCATTTATATAATTGTTTTGTGTTAATACTAAACGCATAACGCATTATTATAAACCAAGTCACCTGCGCAATAATATGCATGGCTTATTTTGTGCTACAAACTGAATAAACCAGTTTTATTTAATTCACGCTTCGAGTTATTGTGTTAAATCTTCGGTACGAAGGTTCCCTTCCAAAACAAACCGTTTCAACAGCTGATCTGGCTGCGCGAACACCGGAGTTCTTATAATATTTACCGGGCTTACTTTTACATAGCTCGCGTTCGACCAACGTCTAGACGAATTTCGCGGAATATCACGGGCGGCTTCTTATGCCAATGCAACCGTAAATCCGATTACCAAAACTAAAGTAAAAACCACAAGTGGTCTAACGGGTGTCTCCCTAGCGCGCGGTTACCTTTTAAACCTTCCCTGGTCGATTAGCGTGCAGGATTTAAGATCCTCGCCTGATTTTCCCCTAAACCCAGTGTGTAGGATTTTACGTTCTCGCCTAAACTCCCACCGACCTTTAGTGTGCAGGATTACGCGTCCTCGCCTGACTCCTATCTACCCTCAGTGTGTAGGATTACACGTCCTCGCCTGACTCCTATTTACCCTCAGTGTGTAGGATTACACGTTCTCGCCTGACTCCTATCAATCCTCAGTGTGTAGGATTTTACGTTCTCGCCTGACTCCTATCTACTCTCAGTGTGTAGGATTACACGTTCTCGCCTGACTCCCGAAAACCTTCAGCGTGCAGGATTACACGTTCTCGCCTGACTCCCGAAAACCCTCAGCGTGCAGGATTACACGTTCTCGCCTGACTCCCGAAAACCTTCAGCGTGCAGGATTACACGTTCTCGCCTGACTCCCGAAAACCCTCAGCGTGCAGGATTACACGTTCTCGCCTGATTTCCGAAAACCCTCAGCGTGCAGGATTACACGTTCTCGCCTGACTCCTATAAATCCTCAGTGTGTAGGATTCTACGTTCTCGCCTGACTCCCGAAAACCCTCAGTGTGCAGGATTACACATTCTCGCCTGATTTCTTACCCCACATTGTCATCGTCCCCAAAGACCTCAACCCAGGACGTGACAATATTTTTTTTTTATTTTCTGAACAGCACGACGTTTCGCTACTTTATTATAATAATTATCTTCCTTACGTATTTTATCATTATATACTTTTCGCTTTTTGGAGACGACTTCTTTATTTATCCGATAATTTTTTTTTCGCTTTTCGCATGTCACTTCTTTAATTGCGTCATAATGCACTTTCTGCTTTTTGATTATACCCTAGTAACACAAAATATTGAATGCACATTCATCCAATATTAAAAAGAGGTTCAATCTCTTTTTGATATTAAAACATACGTACAATATTTATTCTAGATTAAAAAACAAATATATTTTCCAAATATGCTGGAAATATTCATTTTATATTATGAAAAAAATATTCTTTTTTCAAATATAAAGTAAATATTTATTGAATGGTAGAAAGAAAACATTTTTTTCCGAATGTTCAGGAAATATTCATTTTATGTTATGAAAAAAATATTATTTTTCAAATATAAAGTAAATATTCATTTACTGATAGAAAGAAAACATTTTTTTCTGAATGTTCGGGAAATATTCATTTTATATTATGAAAAAAATATTATTTTTCAAATATAAAGTAAATATTCATTTACTGATAGAAAGAAAACATTTTTTTCCGAATGTTCAGGAAATATTCATTTTATGTTATGAAAAAAATATTATTTTTCAAATATAAAGTAAATATTCATTTACTGATAGAAAGAAAACATTTTTTTCCGAATGTTCAGGAAATATTCATTTTATGTTATGAAAAAAATATTATTTTTCAAATATAAAGTAAATATTCATTTACTGATAGAAAGAAAACATTTTTTTCCGAATGTTCAGGAAATATTCATTTTATGTTATGAAAAAAATATTATTTTTCAAATATAAAGTAAATATTCATTTACTGATAGAAAGAAAACATTTTTTTCCGAATGTTCAGGAAATATTCATTTTATGTTATGAAAAAAATATTATTTTTCAAATATAAAGTAAATATTCATTTACTGATAGAAAGAAAACATTTTTTTCCGAATGTTCAGGAAATATTCATTTTATGTTATGAAAAAAATATTATTTTTCAAATATAAAGTAAATATTCATTTACTGATAGAAAGAAAACATTTTTTTCCGAATGTTCAGGAAATATTCATTTTATGTTATGAAAAAAATATTCTTTTTCAAATATAAAGTAAATATTCATTTACTGATAGAAAGAAAACATTTTTTTCCGAATGTTCAGGAAATATTCATTTTATGTTATGAAAAAAATATTCTTTTTCAAATATAAAGTAAATATCTATTTACTGGTTGAAACAAATCATTTTTTACGGAAAGTTCGGGAAATAAATGGCTCGGATGTAATCAGGGGACTAGCGCTCGAAAATGGAAAAAGTATTGTTCAAACGCTAAGAAAAATCAGAAAATTAAATTTTGTTAAACTGTATGGCGATATCTTGAGTAAATATTAACGGATCGTTATGAGACTTGAAATATAAAACTCAGAAAACTAGCGAAGCCGTAAAATGTATGCACTGAACGTTAAAAGAAGTAATAATATTTCATTAGAAAATAATACTGGACATAATCCAATATGTTTTTTAACGTTCACCGTTAAGAAGTGTCGAGGCAATTTTAAGGTACATATTAACTTGCAGCGACAAATTTTTTCCTTAATTACAAGGAAGATTTTCACCAACTTTCACATTGATTAATAAATAATTGTAGAAGACATGACGATCATATATTATTTATTAACGAGTATGAGAATTGGTGAAAATCTTCCTTGTATATTAACGAAAAACTTTCTTGCTGCAAGGCATGTACCTCAAAATTGCCTCGATACTTCTTAACGGCGAACGTTGAAAAACATGGATTATGTCTAGCGGATTATCGAGCGCTAGACCCCTGATTGCATCCGAGCCTTCAAATATTCATTTTATATTATGGAAAAATTAATATACCGCGTTGGCGACGGAACGGTTGACAATCGACTGTTTGCGTAGCAATTCAATATGGTCGTGTAGTCGCCTTTTGAATCTCGACACCAGTGTGCCATCACGAGCTGTGAGCCGTTGAACCGAGAACAATTATTATTAACAGCTCGATTACCACTCCTTTTGTCATACACAGAAAAGGTAAGTCCATTTACATATGCAATATATTTATTTCATGCTCTACATCACTGTTAATTCACAATTAAAGTTCGCAATAATAGTAGGTATTTCATCATATCCCATTTTATAATTTGCAGTAACTCTAATTAAACATGTCGGAGAAACGTTACCAAAAATATAAATTTGTAAAGAAAGAAATAGCTTCTTTCCAGAATCGGAGTCTCGGTAGAGTAGAGAATTCAAATAGAATTGTGCCAAGTAATTCGCAAGCAATAATTCATAATCCTGTTATTTCGGATTTCAATATAAATCAACACGTTGATCTTACATATAACACAAATGAAACTAATTATAGTATTAAAGATAATCAATCTGCTGCTTTTACAAATCTAAAATTAATTACGTTGTTAAAAACATGGTCTCTTGAAAATAACATCAACCATTCCCAACTCGGTAATTTATTAAAAGGCTTGAAGGACATTTTTCCGGAGTATAAAATTCCACGGGATGCGCGAACTGTGTTAAAAACTAATCGGTCATCAAATATTGTACCAGCTATTAGCAAAAAGAACACGATAGCTCAGTATACATATTTCGGTATAAAGGGGAATTTATTACATCTGTTGCAAAATCAAGGTTTATTTAGTGAGCTGAAAGAAACATTTACTTTTCGATTAATTGTTAATGTCGATGGCATTCCCCTTGCAAAAAGTTCGAACAAACAGTTTTGGCCCATTTTGTGCAAAGTAATGCTGAAACACTATACGGTGTGTCCTTTTCCGATAGCAATATATTATGGGGATTCAAAACCAAATTCCTTGATCGAATATTTAAATGATTTTATACAGGAATTAAACGATCTTTTAGAACATGGACTGTTTTACGATGGTAGTAATTTTAAAGTAACTCTCATATGTTTTACATGTGATGCGCCTGCAAGAGCATTTCTAAAAAACATTAAAGGACATACGGGTCACAAGGGTTGCGAAAGATGTACGGAAAGGGGTAAAAGTTACAAAAACCGAATAGTTTATGTAAGACATAATGCGAGTGCTCGAACGCATTCCCATTTTGAAGACTTTGATGACATTGGTCATCATCAGAACGATCAAAGGATACCTCTGTTAAATATAATTAAATTTGATATAATAGAACATTTCGCTTTAGATTATATGCATTTGTGTTGCTTAGGGGTAATGAAAAAACTACTCTGCCATTGGTGCAAGAAACAGCTTGCATTACCTTATAGAAATAAACTATCAAAGAGAATGATTTTTTCTGCAAAATATGTACCGTCTGAATTTAATCGTACATCGCGACCCATATCGGAATTGCCTAGATTTAAAGCTACAGAGTTTCGTCTATTTCTATTATATTTGGGGCCCATTGTTTTGAAGCGAATTCTTTCAAATGATTATTATGAACACTTTTTGTTGTTTCATGCAGCTATTAGAATTCTACTACACCCTAAGTTACATTCGAACGCAGAGTGGCTAAATACAGCTCGGCAAATGCTATTTATATTCGTTAAGAATTGTTCCGTTTTGTATGGCAGAGAATTTTGTACATATAATGTTCATAACTTAGTGCACATTACAGATGACGTTAAAAATCTGAAATATTCGTTAGAGGAATTAAGTTGTTTCCCCTTCGAAAACTATTTGGGAAAATTAGTAAGCATGCTACGTAGGTGGAATAAACCTTTAGCACAAATAGCAAATAGATTATCGGAAAATGGAACACCTACGGTAAGAAAAAATGTTAACACCGAAATAATTGTTAATATACAAAATAATAAAAAAATAATAGAATTACCTTATTTTAAAATAAAGGCTTACGGGTTTCGTGACTGTTATGTCTTCTTAAAGAATGGCCATGTCCTACAAGTCACAGACGTATTACAAAATACAGTAGTTGGGAAATTATCAACAAAATTGGAAAATTTCTATAAATTCCCTGTCAAATCCAAAATAATAGGATTATTTAAATTTGATAAATTCACTGATGAAATTGTTTCATATACATTGCATGAAATTTTAAGTAAAGCATTTCTAGTTAAATGCCACTCATACTTTGCAGCATATGAACTGCTTCATCTGTGCAATTAATTAATATATAACTATATAATTTGTTATAATTTGTGTATATTGTTATGTTAAATCAAATAGATTAATTTATTTTTTAATTATTTTACTCGTTAACCCGCATAATTTGTAGAATGCCATCCAAAAAAGGATCTCGCTTATCAAAAAGCGGTGTATAGTTCAATCCTCTGGCTCCGATTCTGAGAGTGGAAGCATAGAAATTCGACGACCGGATATACAAATACCAAGTAAGTAGAAAATATAAACATTTATGCTAAAACTTTATTTCCTTAACTCTACTTAAACCTATTTCCTATCCTTATAACTATCTCTCTCCTATATTTACACTATTTACACTCTCGCCTTTTCGTCTCATCGCCCTCGCTCGCATCTCGCTCCCCCCACTCCTCCCATATCTCCCCCGCCCCTTCTATCTAACACTCCACTCTCCGCATTCATCCTTCCGTCCTTCCGTTTCCATTATCTCTCTCACTCACTCACTCACTCACTCACTCACTCACTCACTCACTCACTCACTCACTCACTCGCTCACTCACTCACTCGCTCACTCGCTCACTCGCTCACTCACTCACTCACTCTTCCTCTTCCTCTTCCTCACTCTCTTTTGCCCTCTCCCCTCTCTACCCTCTTTCTCCTCATTCTCCGCCCTCAATCCTATTACTCTCCTCTTCCATCACTCTTAGCAACCCCTAACTCTCTCCCTATTCTCCCAACACTTCTCTTACTTTCTCTTGCCAGCTACTAATAAATGGAATATATAATTCTACATAAATACAAATAAATTGAATAATAAATGCTATAATAATTATAATAATAATAATAATAATACTGTATGGCATTGTACAGGTACAGATGTTGTAAGTTCAGATGAAGGACAATTGGCCATGTTAAGTCGGCAGTACATTGAATTAAAGTACGACATAAAACAAATTTTCAGCAAATTAGAAAATATAGAAAGATTATTAAACGTGGCAGTGACGACTGGATCAAACAGCTACGTAAATGTGCTGGATGGGGAAAAATCTTTTCTTGATGAATTGCCATTAACGTCGGTCGCCAAAGTTACTGAGTTTGACAGTACAATATCGGAGAGTCCTGAAAAATTTAATTCATTGGTTTGTATTCTAAAGAATCCACACTGACGATGTTATATAACTGCATTTTTATGAGTAGTTTTGGCAATAACGTCATAAAATCCAATTATACAACATACTTTTTTTTTTTTTTTTTTTTTTAAAATCTCATAGGAGATTTATTAAAACAGTATTACAGTTAAATATACAGTATTTCAGGAAAGAAGAAACAAAAAGAAAGATAACAGTATGTACATACAGAAGTATACAGTAAGATTAAGTCATTATTCATCCTAGATGCGCAAATTACAGTTATTTAGGAAGGCAAGAATATAGTGGCAAGCTTTAATATTAGGAGTAGCAATTAACGACGCGGCATCAAGCGGCAAATGTAGATTAATTTTACGCAGCTTAGATATTAGTTTCGTTCTTTGGACGTTATATAAGTTGCATTGCCATAGGACATGATTGAGAGTTTCGTCTTCAAAATTACATTTACATTTAGGACTATCGATAAAACCAATACGAGCTAGGGAAGCGGCCAAATGATAGTGATCCGCTCTGCTTCTGTTTACAGTAACAATAAATTGCCGGGATAGATTTTTTTTCCTGTACCACGGCATACAATTGTCACTATAGTAGTTTTGAAAATAGAATTTACCTTTATATATACCTTGGTCCTTTATTATTTTGGCCGTATGTGAGAAGGCTCTTTTTTTGAACAGTTCCGAAAAATCAGTGAAAGGTATTCTAGGGATGTCCAATGCACAGGAGACGGTAGCACTTTTCGCCAGCCCATCCACAATATCATTACCCCGGATCCCCGAATGTGACGGAATCCAAAAAAATCTGATTTCATTATTGGGATTGTCGTGGAGAAATTGATTATATTTCTTTTTTATATCGAGAATATAGATGTTAGTTCTGACATCATACCTAGTGGACTGAATCCTTTGCAGCACGCTAAGAGAATCCGAAAAGATGAGAAAATTTTTATTGCCATTGCTTAACGCAATATCGAGAGCATCCCTTAGAGCAATACACTCAGCTGTAAATACTGAAGCATTTTGATCAATACTTTTGGATGAGCAAAAATTTAGATCAGGGCAGAAGCAAGCGGAGCCAACATAATTGGAACTTGAGATTTTGCTGCCATCAGTGAATATGGAGAGAGCGGAGGAATCCCTTGCCAATGCATCCAGACAGGGGTTAGGGTCTTTTTCTTTTTTGAGATTCAGGCCTAGAGAGTAGTCGAATGGAATTTCAGTGACCAGAGTATTGAAGTCATGACAGAAGATATTGAAGTGATTTCGAGAATCTATTCTGTGAAAGTAAGCCTTAGAGTATGATATGCATTTATTTAGTATTCCATTAGAAAAGACAGATTTGTTTTTAACTATATTAAAATAGCATTTAATTGCATTGAGACAAAGTGAGTTGTTATTAGAACAAATTTTTGCAAGAAAGCAATTGCACAGGAACATAGCACGATCCGTTAGGAGAGGAAGTTTGGATTCAGCTAGCATGATGTTAGTGGGAGAGCTTCTGCGGTAACCAAGGGCTAGCCTAATAGCCGAAAACTGAAGCTTTTCGAGCTTGTCAGACATACTTTGCCGTTTTGGGAAGTAAATGAAACTACCATATTCAAGAATAGAACGGATGAAACTTTTATACAAAGAAATGAGGGTAGCAGGGTCAGAGCCCCACCAAGTACCGCGTAAAAATTTTATTATATTGAGGGAAAGCGAACATTTTTTGATTATGCGGTCTACTTGAGGAATGAAAGACATCTTGTAATCAAATGTAATGCCCAGGAAGCGAACAGAAGCGCTGGATTTAACAGAGTGATCACCAATTTTAATGGCAGTGGAACCGGGGATAATTTTTTTGTTATTGAAATGTAGGAGTACAGTTTTACAGGGAGAGAGGTCAAGTCCAAGATCGGAAAGATTATCTTTTATTATTTTAATAGCTTTTTCTATAGCTTTGGTACCTCTCTTAATAGATGTAAATTTGAGGAAGACAGCAATGTCATCAGCAAATTGGGAGACTGAGATATAGCTTTGCACGTTGGCCGTAACATTAGAAACATACAAGATGTATAACAACGGACTGAGGACACCGCCTTGCGGAACGCCCTTGAACACGTTCCTATGTGCATCCCCAGAAAGAGTTGTAAAAATAGATCTTTCATGAGTCAAGAATTTAATAAACTTCAGTATCTTGAATGAACATCCCAACGACGCGAGTTTGGAAAGTAAGGTGTCAATACAGACATTATCAAATGCACCCTGAACATCGAGAAATGCGGCCAGTACTTCTTTTTTCTCAGCGAAAGCTTCATCAACCTTTAAAGCTAGGATGGTGAGATTATCGAGGCAAGATTTACCATTTCTGAAACCATGTTGGTTACGAGGAAGAATATTAATACGTTCAGCCCACCACAAAAGTCTACTTTTGATTAGCGTTTCGAAGAGTTTGCAAATACAAGAAGTGAGAGAGATCGGGCGAAGACCAACGCCATCAGATTTACCAATAAAGTGGATAAAGGAGTGTTTCCAGCTTGATGGATAATCATTGTCCTTATACATTCTATTGAAGATATCAAGGAGTAAGATTTCATATTTTACGGGAAGTTTCTTTAGAATGTCAAAGTCGATGCCATCAATTCCAGGAGCAGATTTGACTTTTTTAGGGCCCAGAGCAGAATGAAACTCTGACAGGCTAAACTGAGAGTCAAAGAAAGAGTTCGGATGGCAAGGGGGCAACCATAGAGGATCCGATGGAGCCCAGGGAGGACTGATCTTATCCAGAGCGAGCTCAATTTTATTTATATTATCAGAGTTATTAGCACAGTGTTGAGGAGTTATTTTGGTCCAGCAATTTTTAAAAATTTTACATTTGTTCCATACATATTTAGGATCAGTTTGCAAATTGATAGTTTGAGTGAATGACTTAAAACCCTCCCTTTTCTTTTTTTTGAAAGTTTTGGTAGCTACAGCACACATCTTTTTATAGTTTAATAAATCTTCTAAGTTGTGTGTGTGTTCCCATTTCTTAAAGGAAGCTGTACGGAGCCTTTTGACTTTATCGCACTCGGCATCCCACCAAGGGGCCGGGTTACCCCTTCTCAGGTGCGGACAAAACTTTTTAGCAGGAGTGCTACATTTGACCGCTTCCACAATCGCGCCCGTGAGCATACTATACTGTAAGGTGGGCGGAGAAAGCTCGTATTCGGTAGAAATAAATTGAGGGTAAGAATTTTCTAATTCTTCATCAAACTTTAACCAATCTGTACGAACAGATTTGAGCTTAAAGGATCTTTTGTTGTAAAAGTATTTATCTATGTTAACGCTTATGAAGATAGGGAAGTGATCAGAACCCCAGGTTTCATCACAGACTTTAACTTCAATTTTGTCAGTGAGGTTTACAGAGGAGAATACAAGATCAAGGTTAGATTTTAGAGAACGATGGATATCAATGTGAGTATCTGTGTTATCATTATGCAAGAATAAATCATTATAATCCACGGCAATTTCAAGTCTAGACCCGTTGCTATCAGTGTAACGGCAGTTCCAATTTTTGTTATGGGCATTGAAATCCCCAAGGAATATACAATTATTGTTTTTGTCAACGTTAGAAACAATACAATTCCACTGATCCTGTGAGAGGATGAACCCTGGGGTTCTGTAACAGATTATTAAGTCTACAGCTATTTTGAGATTTGTGATGCGAATACCGCACATCTCAACAGATTGATCCGGAGTTTTTAAATTATTTATTTCCGAGAAAGAAAATTTCTTACGGACAGCAACCAGGATCCCGCCGCCTCTAGAGTGCGTTCTGTCCTTTCTGAAAATCAGAAAACCAGGAAGGTAAAACCTATCAGAAGGGGCGAGCCAAGATTCGACGCAGATTAGAATATCAGCATCTAGGAGATGGGTCCGGATTTCTGGAACTCTTCGCTGGATGCTTCTGGCGTTCCAAAAAATGATGTTCAGCGGCCTGTTGTCCATTAGTAGAAAAATCGTGAGATGAGTAGATGTGATTGAAGAGTCGTGATTAGGTTATGAATCTTGCGTATCCATAGAGCAGGAATCAGTACTGGAACCATCCTCCAGATCGGAATTAGCATTGGAATTGATGATTTTTTTTAAGATCCTGATGATGCGATTCTTTAAGTTGCGCTCAGAAAGAAGGTCCTTTACATCTGACAACATGACGGTTAATGCAGGGATATCATGTGTGTATTTAAGGGCAGTTTCCATCACTTTTGGATTATCGTATGTAGTAAAAAGAAAATCGATAATATCATCGAAATCGAGCGGATAGCTATCGGAGTTTTTTGAGATTAGATCTTTGGCTGGCAACATCTGAGAATATAGATCTGTGATCGCGATTTCAGATTTTTTCTTTTTGAGCCCTGTTTTGATTTTTTTTGTAGCCTTTTTCTTGATAATGGTGGAGGCATCGTTTTCTTGCTTATTTTCCGGACTGCAGGCAGACTCCGTGGTGGATGTAGAGGACGTTAGCGGCCTTTTAAGGGTTGCAGGTGGAGGCATGAGAAGAAGAGGACTAGCTGGCTCGGGAGATGAAAGTTTATCTTCAGATATGATTGGACGATTGCTCGATATTTTGTCCTTAGCGCATGGTGAGCTAGTAGTGGAGATACCTTCATTTGAAAGGATTGATAGATTTGGAGAGTGTTGAGAGGCAGTATTGACATTTTTACAAAACTTGGCTAAGTGGCCTTCTTCCTTACAGAGAAAACAAGACAGTTTCTCCGTAGATAGATAAATCCAATAGTTGACACTGTCAAAGTTTATCTGTAACACATCAGGGAGGTTTGTGACGTCCTCCGGATGAATGTACACCTGTCTTCTAAAGCTTAAGACGTGAGCATAACTTGGATCGTTGATGCCAGCTCTGATGAAGGTAATTTGAGAAGACAAGCGAATATTATGCTTGATCAATTCTTCCTGGACGATATGATGAGGAATAATAGGACAAACGTTGGAAAGAATAATGCGCTTCGCCTTCGAGATAAGCGGACGAATTTCCAGCACGTGTTGACCAATAACAATTTTTTTGTTTAGTTCGGTGAGTTTGTCTGCGTTCTCCTTACTGTTTAAATATAAGCAGACACGGCCATGGGAAATTCTTGAGACGAATCTTATGTTCTTCGGGTCAGTAATTTTCCCAATTGCAACAGCATATTCTTGGATCGATATCCCTTCGACTGAGTCAAGTACAATAGCCTGTTCTCTGGTGGGGAACTGCGTCTGTTGGGCTATTTGAGCGTACGACGACGTGGAGGGAGTTTTCTGTTTCATCGGGTCCATGATGAGAAAATAATTCAATAACTGTATAACTTTTTAATAGCAAGTGCCCCTGTTAGCAGAAACACTAGCCAACGCGACACACCGTCGCACCACCAGAACGGAAAAAAAAAAAGAAAGAGAAAGAACACAATAACACTGCGCGATAGCCAGCAGGTAACACACGCGAGCACGAGCAATAACCAAAACACGTCCTTCCGCATTGACGGCTCGCGGTCGAATCATACAACATACTTATCATCTCTCTTCATTCTCAAACTTGTCAATTCACTTAATGATCTCACCTTTGTTTGTTCCGACTCAGGTGCCATATTATCTTTTATTGTATTCCATAATTTATCTGCATTTCGTTCATTGCTATATCTTAATAGCTGTGCCTTAGTCATTGTATTTATTATTATTGCCCTTGCAGCATGGTTGTCATTGTCCCACGTATTCCATATCGTGAATTTCCTCTCATATCCTTCTTCATTTTCTTCAGGTTTCACCGGCTCCTTCCCACCCATTATCTTCTTCCATAGCTTCTTCGCCCTTAGAATCCCTTCTATTTTTTCTTTCCAGAGGAAATAATTCTTGTCATCAAGTGGTTCTACTGCCATCAAGTTCCATCCGACCGTCATTATGCCCCTTTTCACTTTTCCACGCACGTGGCACACGTTTTCACTTTTCAAAATTTCCTCTTATTCCACGAATCTCTCAAACCACGCTCTGCTACCACATTCTGGGGTAGACGATAGAAATAACAATTCACTCCATATATACTGAATAAGAATAGAAGTGTATTTTACGTAAAACATATACTAGTATAAGTATTAAAGACATAACCTCTTCATATCGACAATGGCTAACATCATACTGCCGCGCTTCACCACCATGCATCCCTGCAGGTGGCTTACATGCTTGCCAACCTCTTGCAACAAAAACAACCTCACAATATATATACTTGCACTCGATCACGCATTCTCCACTCACTCACGACCATGTTTTCATTCATATCCCACAAATAAATAATGGCATATTTTTCAGGTACAATTAATATACTTAGTTGGTGGCGATACCACTAAAAAAATTATTTATAATATAATGAATAAATTAATAACAAATGACGCAGCTACGGCGTACTCCGGGCAAGGGCGAAAAAAAAAGCTTTCTTTTATTAATTTAAAATTATATGATGCAATAACTAGTAAGAACCTACCGCTTTTACGTTTTATTTGCAATACATGCATACGTACGTAATACAGAATTTATTTTATTTTTAATTTCACAGCTGCAACAAGAAGGAGGCAAGAATCCGTAACGGAGGTAGAGATTAAACAATGCGTGAGTCTGTTTTTGGCAACAGCAACATCAAGAATAAAGCATCAAAATAATATATAAATATGTATATATTTCATGTATCGTATATATGTTCTGTTTAAATAAATATAAAATTAATTTTCATATAAATGGTTTTCTGGTGTTTATTCAATATAAGCTGAATATTTAAATCACATTTCTTAAATATTAATTTCACATTTCCTGAATAATTATTTTACAATTCTGAATATATATTTCACATTTTCTGAATATTTGCTTAATATTTTTTTACTATTAATTTTACATATCCTGAATATTTATTTTACATATCCTGAATATTTATTTCGCATTTCCTGAATATTTATTTCAAATGTCCTGACTATTTACTTTATATTTTTTAAATATTAATTTAACATTGTCTGAATATTTATTTCACATTTCCTGAATATTTATTTCATATTTTCTGAATATTTAATTTACAGTTTTTAAATATATATGTTACATTTCCTGAATATTTATTTTGGAATTCTGAATATTAATTTCACATTTCCAGAATATTTGCTTTACATTTTCTAAATATTTCTTTTATGTTCCACGAATATTTAGTTCATATTTTCTAAACCTTTATTTCACATTTTCAGTATGTGTATATAATATTTGGAATCAACATTTTTTTCATGTTAAAAAGTGTGGCTAAAAAAACATTTTTTTAATATTTGGAAAAAATATTTAACCAATATTTTGTGCTACTAGGGTACCTTCTTTATTTAGTTCATAATAATTTTTTCGCTTTTCGCATGTCACTTCTTTATTTGCGTCATAATGCACATTTTTCTTTTTTAATATACCTTCTTCGTGTGCGTTATAATAATCATAATTATAAAGTTTTATACTTTCCTCCCCTTTTTTACAATCTTTGCCTTTTTTCATGTTACACTCCCCCAGGGATCGGTGGACTCGGGCTGTCCCTATACACTTACAGGAGCGGTGGTATGTGTGCGTGAATTGACGCCAGTGCGAAGCCAGCCAAGTGGCGACAACACGAGGCGAATGTGACGTCTCGAATGTACCGATGCCAGCGCCAAGCCAAGCCTCTGACCAATGCTGCGGACGCTACGGTGGACTCGGGCTACGCGTAGCTCAAGTCTGACGAAGCTACGCTATAGTGGTTTCATCCTAAGAAAAATCCTGTTCCGCGCAGGGATGATTCTGAGGAGGCGCTGGTTGACCGACTCCCCACGTAACCGCCTACGATTTTCTCCGCCTTACCGTCTGTTACCTCTTTGTCAACCGTTCCGCACGCGACGCCTTCATATACACGGTGGCACTATTATTTCCGAATACGCACGGTAACCGCCTACGTTTTATAAAAATTGTTTTGCTGTTATTTTGATATAAATCCTAAAAAAGACATAATAAATGGCATTCTAAATAGACTATTTAGAACACCTCCTAAACTGATGTTATATCTGTTCGGAACCAAAGAATTACCGGGTAGATACACTGCCCTCCTGCAGTATTGACATTGACATCGGTCACGTCACGCCCTCGGAGGGGCAGGGAAGTCAGCAGGTAAAGTGCTGTGAGCAATAGCCTGCGTCGGGCCCGTAGGCGGTAGTGGGGGCTGCGCAGAACGGCCACGAAACGGTCGGGGCATAGGATTTTTCTTAGGATGAAACGAGTATAGCAGCGAGTCCACGCTGATTCACGCACACATTACCACCACTCCTGTAGGTGTCTAGAGACAGCCCGAGTCCACCGATCCCTGCACTCCCCTTTCTTTGCTTTATAGACAGCTCTCCTTTTTAAATTAATTTCCTCTTTCTGCCTTTTATAATAATTAGACATGTATTCTGTCCTACTATTACATGGTACGTAAACATTGCTGATTTTTGACTTCGAAACAAATGGTTGATCTGTCTGAATTACATTTTTTGTATGTGTAGTGACTTCTTTGTCACTAAGTGGTACATTTGGAACTGGGGATATTTTATTATCTGTTTCATTGGTAATGTCACTTTGACCAATTTTAACTGGAGGACAATTTCCACAAGAGGGATTTTTATTAATTGTTCTACCAATTGCAGTAATTCATCAGAGAATACAAATAGGTTGTGTCAAAGTAGTCCGATCTGCATGATATTTGGTATGATTTTCATCGGAAAAACATAAGGAATCCATCGGCGACATTTTCCTTTCGATACAAAGAAGAAAAGAATTTCTTAATACGCCGTAAGGGATGTGACACCCTCGACTGCCGGGGTTCGACCCTAATTCGCTACGCTCGACCCAGGATTCGTACCTTTTTCCGGAAAAAGCCATAAAAATCGAGTGAGGCCCTGCGAAGGACTGTCCCCGCCACGGGGTACCAGGGGCCGCATCTCCTTGACGGACGCTTCTCCAGAATTACCCTGTATCTGTTTAAGAAAGAAAATAACTCCTTGTACTTTATCGTATGGATATGGAAGTGTCGCCGATGGATTCCTTGGGGTTTTCCGATGAAAATCATACCAAATGTCGTGCAAATCGGACAACTTTTACATCAGGTGTACAAATAGCCTCTGTCAAAGTAGCCCGATTTGCATGATATTTGGTATGATTTTCATCGGAAAAACATAAGGAATCCATCGGCGTCATTTCCCTTTCGATACGATGAAGAAAAAAATTTCTTAATACGTTGTAATGGATATTAGACCCTCGACTGCCGGGGTTCGACCCTAATTCGCTACGCTCGACCCAGGATTCGTACCTTTTTCCGGAAAAAGTCATAAAAATATCACGTGTTAATGATATTCCAAACCCTTCGAGGCCCGAAAGCCATAAAATTCGATGAGCACTGCGGGGTGTTGTCCTCGCCACGGGGTGACAGGCGTAGCTAGAGAATTACCCTGTATCTTTTTATAAAATAAAATAATTCTCTATTCTTTATCGTATGGATATGGAAGTGTCGCCGATGGATTCCTTGGGGTTTTCCGATGAAAATCATGCCAAATATCCTGCAGATCGGACTACTTTGACACAACCTATTTGTATTCACTATGTAAAAGTTGTCCGATTTACAAGATATTTGGTATGATTTTCATCAGAAAAACATAAGGAATCCATCGGCGGCACTTTCCTTTTGATACGACGAAGAAAATAATTTTTTAATACGCTGTAATGAATATGACACCCTCGACTGCCGGCGTTCGACCCTAATTCGCTACGATCGACCCAGGATTCGTACCTTTTTCCGGAAAAAGCCATAAAAATCGAGTGAGGTCCTGCGAAGGGCAACCCTCGCCACGGGGTACCAGAGACCGCATCTCTTCGACGAGCGTCGGACGACTCCTGCCCGAGAGGAATACGATTTACTTTAATTATAGTACATGTGTGTTTTGTAATAAAATGTTTCTATCCTCTCCTGAATTCAATAACTGGCATCGAGACATCTACGCTCCTACAATCCACCGTCAATACTCCTCGTGGAGAGACACAGGAAGAAAAGGGGTAACCCGCTGTCTACGCGTGGTCCTCTCGAGTATAAACACGAGTTTCGATATCAACACAAAAGCATGCGTTGACGTATTCCGTGCGAGAGAAGGTGGGCATTGGGGGAGGAGGTATTGCTGTGAAGAAGGCCTGTTCAAGAGAGCAGCCGTTTGTGAGAGATGCAAATCCGATTGGTTCTGATACAATCTGCTCCCTATGGTTGAAATTTTGTGTAGCAACTTTCACACCTCCTAACGTAACTAATCGAACTTGCATCTCTCCGAAAAGAACCGGTCATCCGAGCGTAGAAGCAAGTGCGAAATAAAAGTAACGGTGCGCTTCTCGGTACTGCAAATGTACCTACCTAAGTGGCATTTCTGACGGAAAAGAATTGTCCAGCCCGTGGGCCGGGGTAGACCTTTGGCAGGTAGGTATCTATTTCAACAGGCAGTGCTACCCGTGACGACAGTAAAACTGACCCCGGTCCTTGCCAGTCCAGGGACGGTTTTTCCACTGAAAATCAGGAAATTTGCAAGCGAAATATCTTAAAAACCAGTGGAAATAAAGTGTATACATTACAGCTTATTGATTTTGTCTTTTAACGCACTATCAACTCAGGACTTCCAAAAAGTTAGTGCCATTTGAAAAACCGAACTTGACCATCGTATCTTTTAAAATAATAATCGAAAAAAAAATTCGTTCGGGCTAAAAAGTTGGCCCCCTCGTACCATGCATTCCCTATTTTTCAGATTTTTAGTAACAATACTTTAGGAGATATAGCTCTGTCCAGTGTTAGCTGGGACACCCTGTATAGGGGAAAGTAGGGTAAAACGGAACGGGTGGGTAAAACGGAACACCAATGTTTCTGTTACATAAGAGCTGCGAATGAGTTGGTACCGCGTGACATGGAACCAAAGGGTCCTCATAGCATTTTATGATAGACCATAGATCCCTGCACAAGTTATTTTTCCATTAAGAGAGTTTGAAAAATTTCCGGTATCGGCGTTTCAATATTGCGTTGGACTTTCGACCACTTTTCGGTACTGACACTTCGAAAATTAATAACGGCAGGTACATCGTTGGATTCTGTATTCCTTACACTACATTTTGACGTATATAAAAAGTTCTTTACCTCACGCTGAAGTGTAAATATTAAATGTTTACTAAATGACTGCACGTGGGGCAAAACGGAACACTTCTCGCGGGGTAAAACGGAACGCCTATTATACATGGGGAAGAATGGAAACGTCTCTTAGTACGTGTTTATTATCTCTTTTAATTATTAGATTGTAGATTAAACTTTTAATTACTATTCTTGTTTCCAAGAAAATTGATTTTGTATGAAAATGAAAATTATGTTTCCAAGAAAATTATGATGTATGAAAATGAAAATTATATTTTCAAGAAAATTATGATGTATGAGATACATATTTCATTCGATCAAACTGTTAGTTTAAATTGTAATAAATAACATGATCATTTAATGCAGATGTATTCTCCATGCAAGTATTGATATTCATGTAAAAATCCACGTGTAGGGGAAAGCGGGGTGATTCCGGCCCCTTCTATTTCTTTAAATATAAAAAAATTTAAGAAAAAATTAAAACCGACTTCAAAAGAATGAAATTGCACTAAAAAGTAAAAAATAATTTTTTTCCTTATTTAATCTACGACTCTCATATTTAATATATATTTTTGTTATATTTTATTTGCAATAGTTATACCTAAAATATATATTTATAGATTTTAACATAAATCTATACATTTTAAATCATAAAAAGAAAGATTTTGTACGTTTACACGGTCTTCGAGTGGGTGTTCCGTTTTACCCCACCATTTTAGCGAGGCGAAGATTTCAATACCTCCGGTAAATTTCATTTTCCGTCGTTCCCAAAGATTTTTCTTATAAATGACCATGATTTTCTTATAGTCTTAGGTCCACTGAAGACTCCTGTTGAAGTCTCGTGTCTTTTTCTCCTCTCGATTTTAAGTTATCACCCTCCAAAGTTAAGCGTTCCGTTTTACCCCACCTTCCCCTACTCGTGACACGGCGCAATGCAGCCGGTCAACTGATGTTGTTATTTGTATGTACATATACTCGTGACACGGCGCAATGCAGCCGCTCAAGTGATGTTATTATAAGATAAGGCGCGATGCAGCCAGTAAAGCTTAATTAATTAATTAAATACTCGGAATAGCGCAAAGCAGCTCAGCGAGTTTACTTTACTTTTTTTGGAATATTCCAACCTGTAAAAAATTAAAATTTGTAATAAACACTAAAGTGATATCATACGCATTATTATTATATTATAATTAAAAATAATAATATATCGTTTCACCGACCTTGAATTCATAAAGTCGAATGAGGGTGCCCGGTGAAGATTTTGTTACGGGGATTTTCTTGGATGTTTCATGGAGGGGGAACACCTATAGGGAGTGGTGGAAATGTCGTGTGAGACGCCACAATTGGAGACAAACCGACACCAGCTCCAACGAGTGACGCCACGGCCAACCAGCGTCGACAACATATTTCCCGGTGGCGCTGATTGGCCGTGGAGTCGGTTCGTTTTCCATCGTGGCATCTCATGCACACATTACCACCACTCCCTGTAGGTGTTCCCCCTCCACGAATCAAAAAACATCCCCGTAACAAAATGTTCTCCGGGAACCCTAGTCCAAACAGATGTCCAAGCATTCGCAATTTCAATTGCCCGTCAGTGAGAGAGTGCCCTCCACGTACCAAGAAAATGTACCGTCGGTCACGTCCCGCCGTCAAGTTAGATCTTTACCCTCGCCTTTTAGTTACGCTTTCAGCCTTATTTATTCGATCCGGATCTTACACACAGCTAAAAATATAACGCAGAATCGAATCTGTTACATCACAGACAGCACACGACGTCTTCAAGACGTCCATTTTACGTCTGTGTTACTTCTGAACGACGTCTTTAACACGCCCATAAAACATCTTAAATACGTTCGTAAAAAGCCATCTTAAAAGCACGACCGGCACAAGGATTTGCAAATTTTCGCACCTGTTTTCTATTTTTAGTTATCTTTAAAAAAAAGAATTATATTTACATTTTGTTTATGCGGGAGATAGATTCCTTTATTATTAAGCGTGCGATATACAGTATTGTCTCTCTGAGGGCTCGATTCGGTGGACCCGCTGTGGGCTTTTCGGGTCTCCACCAAGGCGAACACGAACAAAAACATTGTTCGCGAACGTTTTCCTCTGTTCTTGTCGTGTCCACATCGCCGCAACCATAGACTTATATAGACGAAACCAGGGAACCAAACCCTAACCCGTACCCGGTTCGGTACCCCGTACCGTCGACTAACCCGCCTAACCGGGTAACAGAATTCCTTTGTAACCCGGTTAGTCAACCGGGTTAACCGGGTTAATGCGGTTACAGTAATATTGGAATACTACAGGGGTTTGTGTGTCTATTAAAAAGTGAGAAATCTTCGACTTCCGCATTTCTCATCAGATCTTTCGCCGATGAAACTGACACCAAGAACGACGTAATTCGGACCATAATGAAAATCGATTTATATCATTTCAAGCGGACTTGAGTTGATTAAAAATAGTCCGATTTACATGAAATTTGGTATGATTTTAATCGACGGAACGGCAGGAATCCATTGGCGCCGCTTCCCCTTCGATACGACGAAGGAAAGAAGCAAACATTTGAAATCCTGAACAGTTCTCACTTCTTAATAGGCATTCGAACCTCTTCGAGGGTCGAAAGTCATAAAAATCAGGCAATGCACTGCGGGGGAGGGGTTGTCTCGCCACGGGGTACTATCTCCCACCTTTTCTTGCACCCAATACGTCTCGCGTGCTTTTGTTCTTAAATTCGAACGCGTGTTTATACTTAAGGGATAAGGGATCGGTCTCGAATTTGTAGGGAAGACTACGCAAGCGGGACCACGCGCAGTCAGCGGACTACCCCTTTTCTTCCTGTGTCCCACCGCGAGACGTACTGGCACTTCTTCAGAGTAATTTCATTTCCTATCTCATTGCCAGGGAAACATTCTTCAATGTCACATAGGAATATTTTCTTTCTGTCATCGTGTGGACCAAAAGATTAATTTTCCTCACGATCAGCGTTGAGGACATCATTATAATTTATTTATATTGTAACGGGGCACGGGTTATGGCCTGCCGAACGTAGGGAGTTTAGCTAGGGGAAAAGAAAAATGCCACATCTGGTTCGCATAAATGGTCGCGGTTTATGACTTAAATGGCCCACGAACTGGTGACCAGGTACAACGGTACGTTCCGAACCGTAATTACTGAGGTGACCATCCACCAATGCAGCAGTACCTGCATATATTACCTCAGAGCGAAAAGTGTCGAAAGTGTTACATTCGGAACGTCAAATTTTTCTTTTTGGTCAGGGTATGGATCTACAACGCCTAGCGTTATGGGAAATCCCTCGTTGATCATACTCCTGCCCATTAATTAATATTATTTTTGATAGAACAAAATCCCTTTCTTGGAGCGTCGTCGTTTCGACGTATTGCCGTCCCGCGATACAGATAAGGCGGTGCTGACGCAGCGGCGATCTCACCAGAGAGTCGCGTTCGAAAAGACCCAGTGATTCTCCTTCTGTACCGAATCCGTCCTGTGTAAGCGGCAGGGGTGCGTTTCAACAATGCCTTGCAGCATTGTGGGAGAACCCTCGTTGAGAACACCTCTGACCGCCGCGTTAAACATTGTAACATAATCAGTAACGGCTACAGCGGGAATGCGCAGACTGGATCATTTCTCAGAAGACTGACGGAATTGTATACTCTACATCCGGTGCAGGGAACCGCGCCTTCCCACGGTTTTGTCGCTTGCGTGAACTATTAATTAATTAAAAATTGTTGTTAAAATTGAATACCCAACACAATTTCTGATAGTCCAACGACTGTGGGATTCCCCTAGTCAGAAATTGTGTATATGAAATTATACACATTGAGAGAGCGGCCCTCAGCCGTGCGAAATTGTATGGTTTTCGAGATGTGGAATGTCATATTTTCCTGTGCATACGAATATCGATCATATATTGAATCGGGAATCTGATGGATGGACGTGAGCATACACACACACACACACACACCGCCTCGTTAAGTAGACGGGCCCATGGTAACGCGGCCGAGCGATAAAATGCAGCGTAAGCATTTTCGGTACGAACCCACTCTGGTCGCTGCCGAGAGCGTGAAGCTGCGACACTCTGTGACGGTAAATCGTGAGGTGCGTGTCATTGGGGTCCGCAAGTGTCTTAGAGCTAGAGTTCTCCGGTCTACTGTGTAACCGCGTGAAAGACTCGACTTTGCGAAACAAATATTCTAACTACTTTGAACCTATTTATTTTAAACAAATATTCTATTAACTTCCGAATTAATTTATTCTGTTACTCTAAGTTTTTATGGAATTTGCTCAATCAAAATTATTATTCAACTCAAGTCAATTCAAACGATAATCAAGTGTGTGCGTGTTCGCGTTTCATCTTCTTTTCTGATTCAGGTTTATCAGCGACAAGGAATTATTTGAACCAAAAAAGGGAAATTTAAACCATATTGTCAATTAGATTATTGTGACTGTCTGGTGAGTTGCACATCTTATCTCTTCTGTACACGAAAATACACCATTATAATTAATTCGTATCTAATGATAATTTCTGACAATCAATCGATTGTGGGATTCCCCTAGTCAGGAGTTATCTCCGATTACAACGATATATCGAAATTCTCCATACTTTAGTATTCCATTGTTATGTTTTTGCTTCCATTCAGTATTTAATCATTAAAGCTTTATTTACTATTAAATTCTACTCATCATTTACCTATCTGATTCCATTGAAAAGACCCGTACGGGACTAGAGCACCAACGATCCCAAAATCTACCCCTTATCCATCTGATAAGGTACATAGACATTTAAAATATAAAAAATTGACTGTTACAAGCGCGGCGAGCCTCCTTGCTTTTCTTACGAAAACATTCAATACAGCAACTTCCGATAGTCTAACGACTGTGGGATATCCCTAATCCGAATTTGCTTGTATAAAACGTGCCGCTCGAACACTAAAGCCCGTGGCGCGTAACAAAAGCCAAGAAGACAACATGTTCGATTGCTTTCTAAGTAAAAACCCAACAGATGTTGGTGAACTGTCCATCTAAAATATTAAAATGCCAATCGTAAACATTAAATGAGCTTCTCTTCATTCTGAGCTAGCCTCTCCTTTGTCCCGTAAGACGGAATAAGTAGTATTTTATTTCGCATTTCCTTCTACGTTCGGATGACCAGGATGGGTCACAGCTAGGAAATGGTGGGTGTTATAAATTTTTATTCGTTAATCATAAAACCTTCCCCTTTGCATCTTTTAACCATCTACATGGATATTTCCAACCAATAAGGAAGAAGTTACTTTCTTTCGAAAGGGCCAATGGCATCTTCTGACTAATTTTCCTCAGACTTAGGAAAAGGTCTGTAGCTCAGAAGTTAGTAGACATTCCAGCAAAACAGTACATACCAGTAGCGCGTGCGAATCCACTGCAATAATGTATTTTACAGTTAAGGATAAGGTGGAATTAGTACTTTTACGGGGGGAACATCGAATGACATATCGTGCAGTAAGTGAGGTAGACGTCATCCCGATCGACAACAACCAAGTCCGCAAACGGTAAGTCTTTATCTTCATTTAGTGAAATACACACAGTGAAATATTGAGTCTTTAACCCTTTTGCTACGGCGCCCCGATCCGCGGGGGCGCTGCTACCGACCGGTTGCCCACGCCACAAGTGTACCCTTTTCGCTACGGCGGTGTCAAAGAGAAGGTATACTAAGAGGCGACACTCTGACGAAGAAACGAGTCTTAGAGAGAGATGAAATGCACAACCAATTTAAATGTCCCTTGGGTAGTCGGAAAGAGAAGGGATTAACAAGACACGATAGTAAGACGAAGATATACCGCTCGTCTATACAACCAATTTAAAGGGACAAGCCAACGAAGAACTTCAAAGATTCCGCCCGGAGGGTCGCCTCTTGGTATACCTTCTCTTTGGCGGTGTGGTCCGATCAAGCCGCAACCGAGTGGTTTGTTTAGAAATGAAACAGTGGATAACTGGAACAGACCAATGTAAACTTAGCTTAATCGGCGTTCATCCCTACGGGTCGTTTCGTGGATGCCGGATATATTCGCCGTTAGGAGCGAAAGGGTTAACGTTTTCGGTGTTTATCCAAATAACGCGTCTTGGTAAAAAGTGTACAGTGAAAAGAAACTCTTTGGTACTGTCTACATAGTGATGGAAAAACTAGTACAGGGTGATTCTGGAGTTACGCCCGTCAAAGACATACGGCTTGGTACCTTGTGGCGAGGACAACAACCCGCAGTGCCTGCCCGAATTTTATAACTTTCGACCCGCGAAGGGCTTCGAGTGCCTAATGGAAAGTGAGAAATCTTCGACTTCCGCATTTCCCAACAGATCTTTGCGACAACGACACCCATCGATTCCTGATGTTTCGCCGATGAAACTGACACCAAGAACGACGTAATTTGCAATTTGTATTCCTTATGTAAAAGTAGTCCGATTTACATGACATTTGGTATGATTCCAATCGGGAGAACGCCAGGAATCTTTTGGTGCCGCTTTCATATCGATACGATAAAGAATGAAGAATTTCTTACTACGTTGTAATGGATATTTCACATTTTCATCCCATGACTGTGGGCCGCCGACTTCAATTCGCTAAGGACGGCCAAGGGTTCATACCTGTTTAACACGTTGCGTACGGGTGACGTGTACGGTCACGTCATGGAACTCTTGGGCCCGGTCCCAATAAATGTGGAAGGTGAAGAAGAATTGTTCTGGTACTGAATTTTCCTTTTGCATACGCATTCAGTACGAACGTCTTCACCAGTGTGTGCATGTCGTTCCAAATTTGCAACGTTTTTCACCATAGTGCAGCTGTTTCTTGTATTTAGGTGAAGGTCAACTATTTTTGGTGCCGGACGCAACGTGTTAACCCTCGGTTGTCACACCTACTTTTTCGAACGCCGTTGTCACACTGGGTCAATTTGACCCTGTCAATTTTCAATCAGTTGTTATTTAAAAACTATTTGTTAAATTAAGTCTAAAAAATTCGGAGATAAAGTTTGAACATTGTAGAATATGTGCCCATCGTTGAAAGTTGACATTTAAAGTGTCATCATGCTTAAAAAAAAATTTGAAGCAATAAGAGTTCCGACAAAAATGGTTTTTGCTTAAAAAATCATAACTTTTTTAATTTTGAATGTTTTTAGCTAAAAATTTATAGTTCTAGTTATATTGAGATATGCTGCTTTGATAAAGAAAATAGTCCTATATCGGAGCTTTCAAAAAAGGTATTTATTTTGCACACTGGATGGTGGCATCATTTTTATTGAAAAACTCGGCGTTTTCTAAATCCTCAGAGTCAGAAGTCTCGCTATCACTTTCAAAATCCACAGATAAACAATCCTTCTCTTTTTCGGAATCAGTGCCACCAAAATCATCATTAACTTCGACAGTATTGAGGATGGCATTTTGAAGGCGCCGTGGACGTAAATTGTACGCCATTGCCCCGTAATGCAATAATAAATTTGTTCCAATTGTCGCTTCACGAAATGTATGCAAAATACTTCTGTTTTTAAGTTTCTGAGTGCTCTCATACACAAAAATGGCTTTCTCCGAGTTGAAGTAAAAACGACGCCGTTGTCACACATGGGTCAATTTGACCCTGCTTCAAATTCTAACAGCTTTCAAACACGCACTGACGCTTCCATTCAGTCAGCAAGTATGTCTACTTGTAGAGGACACATGACACTACTACTAGAGGGCGCCTGTAGCATAATTCTCAATGATGCCTCAGAGATATTTGATCGCAAAGTCGAACGCAGGGTCAATTTGACCCAGTGTGACAACCGAGGGTTAAGAAATAGAACAATTCTTCATTCCTTTGCCGTATCCGTATGAAAGTGGCACCAATGGCTTCCTTATGTTTTTCCGATGACGATCATACCAAATTTCATGTAAATCGGACTATTTTTAATCAACTCAAGTCCGCTTGAAATGATATAAATCGATTTTCATTATGGTCCAAATTACGTCGTTCTTGGCGTCAGTTTCATCCAGTTTTGCCGTCTATTTATCAATTAAATGCACTTACATGAAATCGATATGTTTTCAGGTAAAAAATATTTTTCAACTGTTCGAGGCGACGGGGAGTGTGCACCCGCTGAAGAGGAGCAGGGAAGCCACTTACATTGCAGAACAAGAAATTAATGTTGTGGCGGCATTTCATGCTCACCCCACAACATCAATTCGTCAGGTGGCGGCAAACTCCGAATTCTCAAAATCGACAGTTCAGAGAATTGTAAAAAAGAATGGTCTGAAGCCGTATAAGCCTAGCACGCAACACAAGCTATTTAGTAGAGATTACGGACCACGGATTCAGTTTTCGATGTCGATACTTCAGCAACTCGGAGAGGATCCAGAATTCATAAGAAATATCATGGTAACGGACGAATGTATATTTTATACAAATGGTTTGACATGCCATCAGAATTCACGAATGTGGGCAAGAGAAAACCCACATTGGATACGCGAAGATAAAGCCAGTATCGCCAGTCAGTTTTAGTATGGTGTGGGATTTTCAATCGAAAAATATATGGACCCTACATTTTCGATGGAAATGTAACGGGAGCAGTGTATTTGGAAATGTTGAAAAATTATCTGGGAGGTATTTTACACGGTATGTACTGGCAGAAAGACGGAGCCTGTGGTTTCAACATATTGGGGCTCCGGCGCATTACGCCAATATTGTAACTAGGTGGCTGAATGCAACATTTCCCAATCGCTGGATCGGTCGCAATGGAGCTGTGGCATGGCCACCACGGTTCCCCGACCTCTCGGCCTGCGACTTCTTTCTGTGGGGATACATCAAACAGAAAGTGTTTGAAACACCCGTCGAAAATGTCGCAGACCTAAGAGAACGCATCATTAATGCGTGCCAAAACGTCCCCGCCGAAATGTTGGAGGATGTTGAATCAGTATTTTGTCGCCGCGTATTAAGTTGTATACTCAATGACGGCGGCCACGTGGAGGGGCAGCCGCCCGAAATGCGGATTCCATGAGTACAGCATTGAGGATTGCAATCGGGTAAATCGGTTGAAATTTTTTTTTCAGTGATGACGTAGTAGATATCGACGGATATGCGTTTATTAATTCCGTCGATATCTACTACGTCATCGGTGAAAAAAAAATTTTAACCGATTTACCCGATTGCAATCCTCAATGCTGTATTCATGGAATGCATATATGCGCTCATTAATTCCGTCGATATCTACTACGTCATCAGTGAAAAAAAAATTTTAACCGATTTACCCGATTGCAATCCGCAATGCTGTACTCCTGAAACCACGACCGATCCATTGCTTGGGAAATGATGAGTTCAGTCATGTTCTTATCACTGCAGAACCGTCTTGTTGAAACCATAAACTTTACGTTTCAGCAAGTGGCATGTGATTATCTGTTATTATCTTATTTTGATAGCATGTCATGCCCTTCGTATAAAATACACGTACATCTGTCCGTTATCATTAGATTTCGTAAAAACTGTGCATCATCTTCGATTTTCAGCAGTATCCGCATCGCAAATTGAATCCGTAGTCCAAAATCTCTATCAAATAGTTCATACGGCTCCAAACCATTTTCTTTACGATTTTATGGTGTCACGTCCCGGGTGAGGTCTTTGGGGACGTCGACAATGGGGAAGGAAAAGATAGGCGCGAATCTAGAATCCAGCACTCTGAGGTTTGAGGGACTCAGGCGCGAATATTAAATCCGTCACACTGGGGTTTGAAAGTACTTAGGCGCGAATATTGAATCCGTCACTCTAATCGACCAGGGAAGGTAAATGTGTATTTAGAGAACACCCGTTATGGCACTTCGTATTTGTTTTGGTTTAAGTAATAGGATTTAACGCTGCATTCGCGTAAAAGAAATCACGCTTAGTTTTTCGTGTATTGCACGGCTCGTGCAGTAATATGTTTGTAAACATTGAGCGCTCTCTCGCGAATCAGCTGTTGCGGCAACTTGGTTTCGTTGGGAAGGTTTATGACTAGAGCACACACAATAATTCGAAACGTGATTGAAAACAGAGCGGTTTATTAGCTTTGTTAAAGCATTTATAATAATGCGTGGGACTTGTCGTTAGCACATGTATTTATATATATAAAGCACAATATTGGTATGAATATGAAGTTCATAGATATAACCAATGAAATTAGACAAAGATACTAAGCATTGGTAAATATAAATAAGCACAATAAGCTTTGGAATATAATGTAGTAAGAGATATGATAAGAATAGTAGAATATATATATATATATAGAGAGTATTAACAAAATAATAGTGAATACAATAAGCAATGAACGCCATAAGCGTCGTTAATACAAAGTAAGATGAATATTTATAATATAGAAAGTATTAACGAAATGATATATATGTGGATAATAGACGTTAATAACACAAGTATATATATAAACAGTAATGAATTTAGTACAGGGTCATCCGTTAAAACTGCAACCTATGCGCGCGCGAACAGACGAAAATGGCAACACCGCCTCACGTACGCATTCCACTACAACCATGCACCGGCCCAGCGTTCGGAGGGTTTCTAGCGACCGCTGGACAGCGGTAAAGCCCGAGCTTTGAAAATTTTAGGATGGGCTCTTTCAAATTAACATCACAAGGAGGTGTTTGAAATTTCGCGGCCGGGGTTGAAGAATTTGGGGACAATATCGTATAACTTTTGCAATTTGCACTGGAAAATGAGGAAAAATTATTCCCTCTTAATGATGGATAATTTAAAATATTTTACGTTCACTTAATTATTCATTTATCAATTTTTTAACCATAATTGTTGTGAAAAGCTTTTGCAAACTTTTTATTTAATACTGTATTTAATGCTCTTTTTAAAAGTCACGATGTTGATAAACAATAGGCTAGTTGTTTCCGTGTCATTACTTTCATAAATTGAGAAATTAAATTTTTATTCAATTATATGTTAGTTCTGCACAAACCCCAGAATCTATTGTTCTGATTTCTTTTTTATAATTTTATTTTTATATGGAGTAAGAAGTAACTAATGGGACGACGTGGCGAAAAATCTCTCCGTACAATGATATAGCGCCGCGGCCAACCCTGTCGTAGCTAAAATTTTTGAAATTAAGACGGGTACGAGACCAGTTGACATTGTTTTCAAACCTCATTGCAGTAATCCGGGGTGCGAGTGGTAAACCGATCATAAAAGCGGAGCGCGCGGCTCGTTTACCTGGGCCGGTGCAAGAGACCATCCTAAAATTTTCGAAGCTCGGGCATCACTACTACCCAGCGGTCACTGGTAACCCTCCGAACGCTGGGCCGGTGCATGGTTGTAGTGGAATGCATCCGTGAGGCGGTGTTGCCATTTTCGACTGTTCGCGCGCGCGTAGGTTGCAGTTTTAACGGATGACCCTGTAGTATGGAGATGAATAATTATATAATATAGTAATAATCGCTTACAGTAGATGCCGTTGAGCACTGGCTTTAACACTTTGAATAATGAACAATAATAGTAAATCTTTAACACCGTTTTAATAGATACTTTTGGATGACACTTCGTCAAAAGTTCTGCGATGAAAGAGAGTTTAACGCAGCTAATTAACACTTGTCAAATGGACAGAATAGCGATGAAAGAGGACGAGGCCTCTCAGGACCTCGTATTTATGTATTCTTACAGGAGTATTGCGGGGGTACGCGCGGTAAAGAGCTTGACACATTTCGGAATATGACGCAGCAGAACTTTTGGGGTTTTTATAAACGGTATAGCTATTAATAGACATATTTATGTCACGTACGCCAAATATGCGTCTCAATTAGATTTCAGGGGTTTTTATGACTGCGAAAGGAGATACTCAACTCATCGAATGGATTTTTGGGTTTTTAATAGGAAAGGGGTTAGAGTGGCTTGGACTTCATGAGTCGTAAAGAGCGGATTGAGACTTGGTCTCGATTTAAGAGGGATTTGTAATGAGGGACTTGTTTGAATTCGCTTTGAAGGGAATGATTCGTGCCTTGTAGGACGAATAGGCGAAGAGGGTTTTGTAACGATTATCTCGTGATGGGGATCTCTAAGATACATCAGCGAGGTGGAGTTTGTATCGATCATCTTGTGTTGGTGACCGCTAAGGTATAACATCAAGGTGATCGACCATTGAGGAGATGGGGTAGGAGTTGAGTTTTATAGAGTGAATTTGAGGTTTACTAATGGAATTTGGAATAGGAAACGCGTGAAAAATCGTGGGACGTCACAATGGACTGTCGGTATTGAGTCGCCCATCTGAATGGAAACATGTATGTGTCCTTCTGCGCTGCGTGAAAAGATCGCCATGGTGCTCGATCGACGCTCTACATAAATTGGTCCTTCGAGCCGGATCTCGAGCCACGAGGCCCTTGATCCGCATCCACACGGTTAGAGGGACTTCAGCGTCCAAATATCCTGCAGATCGGACATATTTATTGCAGATAAAATATTTATTCGTATTAAAATATTTATTTGTATAAAAATATATCTGCTTAATATTATGTAATACATTGTAATGGAATGTATGAACACAGCATTTTAGCTGTGTGTATATAGATGTGTCATCTTAAGCACAGTTGGAAAGCACCTTTATGTACTGGCAGCTCATTTTGATTTCACATCTTTTTTGTATTGTATATTTTCTTCTTTTTTTTTGTGATTGTATATTTCCTTCTATTTTTGTTGTGATTTTTTCATGTACTTGGCGTAATTTTTTTACTTTTTTGAATTTTTTGGAGGGGATCTCACTTCTTTTTACAAAGATAATTTGCATAGGCAATGACTTTTGATAATTTTTAATATTATATTTATTATTATTTTCAATTTTTTGTGATTTATTTGATAATTCTCTTTTCCGTCCTCGACTTTTTCATGTATAAATTCTACGTAAATTCAACAACTACGAAAAGAAACCATGTGCACCGCATTGCCGATCTATATGTATTATGTGTATAGTATGTACTTTGTGTACAATTCATGGTGCGCGAAACAGCTTATGGCGCTGAAAGCAGCCTTTGGCACCGAACGTATTTAACTTTGAAGTGTAATAATAACCACAATTAGCACCTTTCTAAGAAAAATATGTATGCATTTTTAGCATTTCGTGGCCAAGCTTGTTTTTCTACTCGTAAATCATCAACGGATACCCACGTTGTGCCCTTACCCCTTACCATACTCGTGTAATGACCATCAGCAATACTTTTACCGTGGTGGAATGTTGCTGCCTTAAGTTTATAACAGTGATCTACCATTTGTATTTTAGTAGTAGGTATTGCTTTAATGTAGAAATTTTCCACTTTCGTTGTTGTTCCACTACTATCGTGATCAAACAAATGTAATTTCGCAATGAGAATTTGTTTGGAAGCAGTTGTATTGACTTTCTTCATTATGTTTGAATTTCAATTATCATAATTATTGCAAGGATCTTTCAGATTTTTCCATCCTGTGAAATGTGTTTTATTATATCTTGAAATTTAAATGATTTTTTTTTAACATCTTGGTAATAATTTTAAAAAAATAAAATTTTTATTCATTTTATATTATACATATACATGAAACTGTATTATATATTATTATACATATACATGAAAATGTACTTATTACATATGCTCGTGCAGCAGAATTTGTGTGTACATAGTCTGACGTAGATCACACTGCATCATCTTCTGCTTCGATTATCTGTAAATATATAAAAGCCACATTTTTTTTAGTTATATAACTTAACGTAGAACTTATTATAACATAGAAATAGAGTGGTCTTTTACTATAGTAAGTGTAGAGGTATAAAGGAGGTGAGAGTGTACGGTAGAAAGTCTTGTTGCAAGTAATTTAAATAAATACTAATGGTAATTTAGCGAAAATGAACGAAGAGATTAAATATTTTTATTGGTGTTGGTTTAGTATATTTATTGGTGAATTGAAATATTGTTAATGGGAAACTAATAAAATTAATGACTAGCGTGGGAACTACTGTGGATTTTAATAAAGTATTGCGAAAATTTCACTCCCAAAAGATTGGACAGTGTCAAGCGAGATGCGTTTTCAGCGTACATCGCAAGCAGTCCACCATAATCTATTTTCTTAATAATTCTTAATGTTATGTTATGTCTTTTTACAAATTTTGTCGATTTACCTTATTTAACAAATTTCCAGAAATTGTGCGAAAGAAGATGCTTCTCTGTCTATCTATCTATCTATCTAATCTTCTCCGGACAACCTCCAAGCCTGTGCATCCCCTTCATTTCTATCCATCCAAGCCTGTGCGTCGCCTTCATTTCTATAATATAAGATTTACATATATAAGATTTACATAAAAACTCTGAACTGCTGGTATAAAAAATCTGGCAATTTAAATGCAATGCGATTTGTTACAATATATTATTTTGTACATGCATGGTAAAAATATTTTGTACACGCATGGTACAAATTTCCAGAAACTCATGCGAAAGAAAATGCTTCTCTGTCGAACTTTCTCCGGACAACTTCCACGTCTGCGACTCTACATAAGAAATCTATTAAATAAATTTGGCGACTTACCTTGTTAATTGAGACAATAATTCAGTCTGCTATTTAGTGTAAAAACTCCTGACATTTCAAATTTGGACCACTTACATTATTTGACACTTGGAAGGTTAAGATTGGTAGGTTATAAAGTTAAATGTCATATTTAAAAATATAGGTATGTACAATGACGGACGACGATCCCTGCCGAATAATCCCGAGAGTCGACGAACGAAGAACGAAACATGTGTTGGTTTCGTTTTGGCTGAAGGTGTGCGTGTAACGCGTATATACGTATTATGGTTGACGAAAAATTTCTTGAAGAATCAGAAGAAGAAAAATCTTAATTTCTGACATTCCAATGAGACCATATTATGATATCTCGGTTATGCGTGGACCGATTTTATTGAATTTGGACGCATTCGAAAGCTGATATGCGGTTTACATGAGAAAAATACCATTAAATTTAGGAAATATTGCAGGCGTGATGAGATATTAATGAAATAAGTTTCAGGTTAGGTTGGATTAGCTCGGCGACGAGTAAATGATAGCAGTAGCGACAGTCGCCAATACCATATATAGGGTGTCTTTTCTTTCCTGTACTTTCTTTCCTGTACTTGGCGTCGAGACGCTACCGCGTCTCTAGATAAAAACTATAACTTAGGCTCAATTAAATCGATTTTAAAAATTAAGCCTGTATACCCAAGTAAATTTGTGAACTTTTGGTATACCGTAAGTCAACATAATGCCAATGGTTGATTTATAAAAAATAGATATGTAAAAAAATAGCCAACTAGCCCCGGTCTCCCCTACTGTCTGATTTGATTATGATATAACGATTTTATGATAGCAAAAGCTATTGCATTTTTTCTGTGTCTGATGCGAAACTCTGTATATCTTACGTGCAAGTCTTGATACATGTGCTGGCCAAATTTTAACTTTACCTTCATTTGCTGTATGAGCTAGGCGACCATTTTATTACTTTATTAGTTTACGATACCAGCGCAGGCCGGGATAATCTTCCGCACGTGCGGAATCTTAGGGGTACTACCTAAACACAAATTTAACTCCGCGCGGATAGAATGCAATAAATCATCGGAAAGGCAATCACTATCAAATAACACTGTCCAACACGATTTTTGATCTGCAATAGCCGCTCGGTGATTCTTGTAGAGTTTTTCGCCCTGAACACGAATCCGTAAGTAAAATTGTTCTATCACCTTCAGTTTTTGAGAAAATCGGTTTTGAAAAAAATTGCAGATTTTCAACTTTGAACATCTTTTGTGTCGAAACGGTAATAGGTATTCGGTTGGTCGTTACGTCAAATTATTCTACGAACCCTCGCGAATACAACGATATAAGTTATTATTGCATTATGATCATTTAAATATGTTTAAACAGCGACCAAAAGGATAATGACACCCGAAATTCACCCATTTTTTATGATATCTCTCAATTTATTTCCAAAACTAAGGGTCTAGGAGAAAATCTGATCATCCCACACGATGCAACAGACATTTTTCTTTCGGAAATCATCAACAGAACTGATCAGTTACGTTTCCTTTTCAGTACAGAAGTAAAATAGTTTGGCAAAACGCGTGATGTCGAGAGTGGTGGTCAACGGCGGCGCGCGATCCAGTGCCGCTCAGCGTAACACAATCGCTTAAGGCGAGTTGACTACCACTGTCGGCGCCGCGCGTTTTTCCAAACTATTTCGCTTCAGTATTGAAAACAAAACGAGACTTACCACTTCTATTGACACTTTCCGAGGGAAAACTCTCCGCTGCATCGCGTGGAATGGTCAGATTTTCTCCCAGACCCTTAGTTTTGGAAATAAATAGAAAGGTATCTGCAAAAATGGGTGCATTTCGTGTGTCCTTTCCCCATTGTTCATTGTTTAAACACATTTAAATGTTCATAATGCAATAATAACTTATATCGTTGTATTCGGGAGGGTTCATAGAATAATTTGACGCAACGACCAATCGTATAACTATTACCGTTTCGACACAAAAGATGTTCAAAGTTGAAAATTTGCAGTTTTTTTCAAAGTCGAGTTTTTCAAAAACTGAGGGTGATGGCGACAAACGGTTTGTGGATTCGTATACAGGGCGCAAAACTCTACTAGAATCACCCAATGGATATTGCAGAACAGAAAAAAAGTTTCATTTTGTTGGACTGTGTAATATAAGTTTCAAAGATGCCTGACGATTCCGAAAAATGTAACATGCGATTAAAAACGACCATCACATAATTTCTTATATTTCAGTTATTTATAACTTTTTATATATTTCAATAACATAGAATGAATGCTCAATTTCATCTTATAGATAAATGAAAGTATTTTCAATATCTGAAGTGTGAATTTATACAAATTATTGACCTTCTAGTTTCCACGCGCTCAATAGCTTTTGATATCATACAAATGCTATCTGTGTTAATTTTTCAAAATTTGATACCGTAATTAACTTCAAATAACATAATCAAATCAGACAGTACTGTTAAACAAAACATAACATTATTTAATCAATCTTTCCTTCCCCTACACGGCTCAGTTTTAATCTAATAACAATTTTGCCACCCTGAGGCTTTCGAAACTGGAGTGTAGAACTTAAGTAACCCTTTAAGGTGGAATGAGACTCGCCGAGCCCACGTGCCGTGAGAACGCTCATGGATCACCGAGCCGGCTCACCGATTTTCGTGCCGTCAGATTCCACCTTTAAGCTTCATAACCCGAGCCAGGATTTACGATGCAGACGAGAAAAAAAGTTTCATTTTGTTGGACTGTGTAATTGAAGCAGAAGATGATGCAGTTTTATCTACGTCAAACTATGTACGCACAAATTTGCAGGTAGAGTTTTGCATACGCAATTATTAGTTCACTTATCTTGGTATATGAGCACGTATGATAATTTATAAATATAAATAATTAATAAATGTGTCCTATTTCAGTTAACGATGCAGACAAAAATAATTATTCTCCTGCTGCACGAGCAAACAAAGAAAATAAGCATATTTTTATGTGTATGTATAAAGTAAATAAAAAAAAGTTATTTTATAAAGTTTACATAATAATTATTATTATTATTCTTCGTCTTTATTACTTGACACATAAAGAAATAAATATAAATAATACATAAAGACAAGCGAAGTAAATGGCGAGGCTGCAGTATAATACTGTTAGAAGCCTAACCGTAACTAAATAACAACATTAAACTAAAACTAAAACTAGGGAAGAAAAGCAGAAACAAAAAAATTAGGGAAAAATTAAAAGAGAGAAACTAGAAAGTTATGCTGACGCATAATGTAACCATATATATCGTCCAGCTTTTACATTTAAAATCAGGGAACGAATTTAACCCTCGAATATCAGCTGGAAGGGAATTATAGTAATGAGCCGAAATATAGTTTTAATATTAATTATTTATTATATATTATATAATAAAAATTAATTTATAAAGGGCCTCCACGGCCCCGGCCCCGGCCACGGCCACGGTAGCGCTCTTGAATCAGCGTTCGGAGGAGAGCTGCCTGATCTCTGACGGCCTGGAAGACCGCCCAGTCCTGGCTGGCCTCCCTCGCTCTCCTCCCACTCCTCTGGTGCCGCGCTACTCGTGGTTCTGTAATTAGTAATAATAAACAATAAATTTATTAGTAAAATATTTTTTATTTTTCTAAAAGCATATAACGTCTTAAAATGTGTATGTATTTACCATCAGCCGTGGCCGGCCGCGCTGGTGGTGGTGGTGGTTGTGGCGGTGGTGATGGTGGCGGTGGTGTTGTCACCACTTGCGATAAATTAATGTCTAAATTAATAAATTTAATTATCAAATGAGTGGAAAAATAAACAAAATTTGAATAAATGTATATAATTAAATTTTTATTATTTACCAGCTAATAATAAATCTTCCTCTGCTTTTTCCTACAAAAATTAATAAACAATTGATTATGGAAGAAAGTCATTATACATCTAGCGCAAGGGTACGTATTGTTCAAGTGCAAATTGAAAATTAAGAAATATAAAAATTTGAAAACTGAAATAGTGTATGATGCGAAATTATAAAAATTATATTACATTACATTATAAATTTATTTTCTGAACAATTCGCAGTTGTAACTAGTAGTAAAATAAGAAGATATTGGACACGTTGAAGCATATTCTAACTTATAATGCTAACGATTAGAAATATCAAACAAATATATTTGATCTCAGTGGAACGTAAACTACAACATTTTGAAAGTCTTTGGTAGGCACTTGGCCTATGTTAAGTATTATTAGTGGACGTAGACCATAATTGTATAACAAGTAATACGACAACAAGATACATACTAGGGCTGTAGCTCTGGACCGGGTACCCGTGAGATACCCGGGACGAGGAAAATTCTCGGGTAGTTACTACCCGGGAAAACTACCCGAGAATCTCGAGAACTTACAGAGTACAGAACGTGCTTCTGGAGCGACGCCTGTCAGAGAGATGCCGTCTGGCACCCTGTGGCGAGGTCAACCCCCTGTGGTACCTCACCGAATTTTATAGCTTTCGACTCTCGAAGGGGTTGGAATAACATTAAGAAGTGAGAAATCACAGGATTTCCGCATTTCTCATCAGATCTTTGTGAAAACGACGCCAATCGATTCCTTATGTTTCCCCGATGAAAATAATACCAAAAACGACGTAATTCGCACCATAGTGAAGGAAATTCCATGAACAAATGTTTTGCATTATTTCAAATTCATTTCGTTAAAAATAGTCCGATTTATATGAAATTTGGTATGATTTTCATCGGAAAAGCATAAGGAATCCATCGGTGTCACTTCTATATCAATACGATAAAGAGTTAAGAATTATCGTATTTCTGAATCTGGTATTATGAATCCTCGGCAGCGAATCGAGGTCGGCCCCCCGTAGTCGAGGGTAAAATATTCATTACAGTATATTAAGAAGCTATTTAATGTTCATCGTATCGATATGGAAGTGACACCGCTGGATTCCTTATGCTTTTCCGATGAAAATCATACCAAATTTCGTGTAAATCGGACTACTTTTGACGAAGTGAATTTGAAGTTATGCAAATCATTTGTTCATAGAATTTCCTTCATTATGGGTGCTTAATGGGTATTTTAACCCTTTTAAGGGTCGAAAACCACAAAATTCGGTGAAGTACCACACGGAATTGACCGCGCCACGGTGTGCCAGGGGGCATCTCTCAAACAGGCGTCACTCCAAAATCACCGATCGAGCGAAATCGAATTTGGACACTACCGAAATATGCTATTATTATCTCGTATAATATATGGTACTGTTTATCCCATACATGACCGCAAAAGGCACTTTACTTGTCTGTGTGTATTGGCGTTTGTTGCCGATGGGGTCGTGACTGAAGATGACGCATGATACGACATTGGCGTTATTCTTTAAATATTAAACTCTTTCTTTTCCTTTTAGTTTGGGATTTAGTCGACGTAAGGATCTCCCCGCGAAACCACTTGAGTGTGCGTTGTTTTTGCAAAACTGTTTTCTTTGTTAATAAACTGTTGTTTCATTGATTATAATAATTATTCGGTGTTCTGGTAGGTATCCACGCTTCTGCAGTGGAGAAACATCAGAAGCGAGATTCGAGACGGGATTGGAGATAATAGAACGAAACAAGGGAACAATCGGTTAGCAACGTAGGCGGGGTCTTGTTCCGGAACGTTCTAGAACATTCGAGACTATTTGCGCGACACGTTGAGGTCGTTGGTGTTGCTTACATCGCTGCTACCAAGTCCGTTTGTGTTGACATTCTCAAACGATATCGAAACGTTGTGCTCTGGAAAAATTTGCGGGGGAACATTTAAACATTGATTTTGCAATGAATCGCAATAAATTCAGAGTGGCCGAATTGAAGAATGTGCCGCAGATTAACGGATCAAGTCTTTGAAAGAGAGCGGAGGTTCGCAAAACAAGACTGCGCTTGCCAATCACACACGTCCCGAACCAGTGAACGGTATGCCCCGTTAGATATTTCTATTTACATAGGTATTTAAGAAAAGGAGGAAAATACGAAAAATGTCTGTTGCATGAAATTTAGTGTATGTAACGAATAATTATTTTTAGGTGAATTCATTGGTATTGAAGAAGCATGAGGGTAGTTAGCAGTGGGATAACGAAAATAACACTGTTCTTATCTGTTATCGACGACCACGTCAAGCTTTTATTAGGTTTGTCCTAAATCGCTCAATACTTCAAAATCAAAACAGGTCATTATCGAATATCGAGGCCTGCTGAACAGGAACTATTGCCACGCGTGTAACAAACCCCAAAATGCCCCTTTTCTTTTTCAATACTAAACTTAACTAATAACTACTTAAATACTTACATTCTTATTATAATCTTATTATTCTTACATTTATAAAGTGTGTTTAGGATTAATATTAATATTAGCCTAGGATACCGCGAAACGCGAGTATGACGAAAGAGAGAATTGAGTGTAAAGGAGTGGGACAATCAAACGCATGCGCGATCCTCTGTCGATCAGCGGATCACCAAGAGTAAAGATCGACGAGAGCAAGGATCAGGAACAATGATTATAATTGGTGCGTTGCAATTGAGAGAGGGAACCGAGCGTTCCACGCGCGCGCTTGCGCATAACTAGTCGCTTTGCAGACCGACTAGAGAACAGATCGAGCGAGACGAGAATGATTGATGCGTAATAGCCAAACTCAGTTCCTATTGGTGCGCTCCCAATTCTCCGAATATGTATAAATACGGGCAAGAAGGCCCAGAGAATATCATTATGAATCACAAATTCAATGAAGACACTGCTCCGAATCATTTATGGCCATTGGCTGATTCCAACCTAACTCAAAAGCTCCAACTTTGGAGGCCGCTTTGCTGGACACTTGGTCGAGCCGATCGTAATAAACTAAGGCCATAGACGCCAAGTTTAGCGAGAGGTTTTCTGCCTTGGAGGCCGCTTTGTTGGACACTTAGTTGCTGAAGCTTAGCTATTATTTAAAATTATAATTCTCAGGTTAGTACTAATACTCCTGAGCGACGAGGGAACAAGACTATTCCAGGTGGCAATACCGCTCCTGATGACAATGAAACGATTCAAACGATTCTCAAACTTAACATATTCAATTTCCTAAATCTATAAACTAATTCCTAAATTATAAGCATCGACGAAGTATAGAATAGACCTATCACCTTATGGGACTTGGTGTCACCACCCAAACTGTATTACCGACCCATAATTCGAGGACTGAATTTAGCGGCCTCTGTTCATGAACAGCGTCCAAATCCTGAACTACTCTGAAATGTATTGAATTGCTGAAAGGTGTGTGCGTGCTTGTATACGTGTGACTTGTTTAGAGTTTGACACAGAGGGCAGGCTTTCGTTACGCTACGCTTTGGCTCGGTCTGTCAGCGACTGACGTGGATTCACGTGGATTTTTCTCCGAAAATCTATTTCGGTGATCTGAAATCTATATGGCGCCGAAATATGGCTCTTCTTGAAAGCTTATACAAGCTATAAATTGCAAGATTATATTGATTGTTAGTACCTTTCGTGTAGTGGACCACTTAACTAACATTTTCGCGTGTCGTACGTCGAAAAATATTAAAAATTGATGCTGTTACTGACATTCCCGTAAATTTCTGCACTCCGCGCATGTCTAAATGGACGGTGCCCATCCTACGACACGTATAAATCATTGAGAACAAGGAATCCAAATGTTTTTGTAAAATTTATATTCGTAGTTTTCGGGATCCGAGGACATTTTGCAATAATTTATTTATTACTTGGGAACGGTAGATTACTAGTTAAAACTCTACGTTTCGTTACAAATTGATTGGCTCTTTCCTGATTAACTTTTGTATGGATTTAAAAATTCTAAAAAACATCTAGGATATAAGTACCCGAGCGTATCGTTTGCGTTAAGGTTAGTTTTCATTATTCCTAGAGTACATATGAGAAAATAGTTATGGTATTTTTTAAAGCACAAGTAAAAGAAGGGTCTGTTTTACGGACGTCGCGACTCGTGAGTGAGATAAAATGGGAGGGAAATGGCACGGAGGTCCATTCCGCAACAAACGATCATTCTGGCAGCGGCAACAAAGTATGATACCTACATACATTCTCTTCTTGCGTTCTCCGTGCGCCTGATTTTCGTATGTCGATGTCGGCCCACGGACGAGCTATACCCAAATGCCCGTATTGAAGCAGATTTTACTTTCTTCTATAAATTTTGCAAAAGCCGTAATCAGTAGCTAAAAGCGGAAAAAATGTATGTATACATGCTAAGCTAATTGTAAGATGAAATTTTTACATTCTCTGTTTCTTCTTTGTTTGAGCATTCATTGCAAATTACTGAGATTTTTTTAATAAAAGGAAAATCAAACACGATGTCATTCGGGCAAGTAGGTAGGTACATATGGTGGTGAAAGAAACGAACTGTTTTATATATGAAATATGCCTTTTTTTATTTATTTATTAAAAACTGTCATATAAAAGACAAAAATAATGTAACTGTATAATATTTGTGAACTCCTTTTCTGCTTATGGTCATAATTTTTTACTTCTATAACATCCTAAGCTGTAAAAAGAATAAAATGTATAAAGTATTAGGGAAGAGATCTTTTAAATAACAATATTAATAGCGTAAAATTATCCATTTGGACTATTATACTATTCGATATAATATATTTTAATATATAAAGCAGAAAGTTTATGTTGTGTGTTTGTCTGTCGCCTAAAAACTTTGAAACAGTTTTTTAGAAAATCAGAATTTAAATTGCGAGCGAAGCCGAGTATGTAGCAAAGCTAGTGTATGTACAGTGACTCACAGCCATAATCGTACACTCTTTAAAATCGTATAACATTTTTAAAATTGGTCCAAACAACTTGATTTTTTTTTGAGAAGCTAGAAGGATTAGTTTGCTAAGTGACGCGTTTCGTCGTATTGTTATAAAATTACAATTGGTCGGTATAGCATAAAAATAGTAAAGGTCGTTTTTTCATTTTTTCCCGCTGATTTCGTGAATTTTGCTATATTCGATCTTATTCTACGATCTTTAAGCGTATATAGCTCAGAGCAACGTTAACCGATTTTGATGAAATTTTCGGCATGTATACAACTTACTTGAATGTACAAACGGGTTTTTTTGAATTTTCATGAAGTACAGGCTCAGAAAAAAAGTTGAAAAAACGACATTTACTATTTTTTTGTTATTCCGGCCAATTGCAATTTTTTTCAAAACGACGAAACACGTCACTTAGTAAACTAATCCTTCTAGCGTGTCAAAAAAAAATTCAAGTGGTTTGGCCCAATTTTAAAAATTTTATGCGATTTTAAAGAGTGTACGATTATGGCTGTGAGCCACTGTCTGTATATTCCGGACTGTAGACAGACCTGGTGTAACGTGTGGAGCAAAGGTCTTTGAACCGTAGGCTGCTAAGTACATAATCATTTGTTTAAAGTTGAAATCGATTGATATCGTCTACGGATTCAAGTATCAATATATCATATTTACGGAGCTTGTGACCATTACTAAAGTTCTATCAAATATTGTAACTCAATGTCTACAAAAGCTCTGCCTTTCTTTCATCTTAGTTCCTCTATCGCTTTATAGTCTGTCATGTTAATACAGATTTAAAAAAATAAAGCAATAGAGTTAACGGGGTGGGCCACGCGAAGGCGTGAAAGAAGGTCTTCACCATCCCAGAGTATGTTCAATGTTAATACAAATCCAAACCATTCACCGAAAAAAAGGAAAAGACAAGAAAAAGAATACCTTATTTTTTAGAAATAAAGTCTTCCACCGAATAATATAACACTGAAAATACTCGAAATCATGCACAAGCCAAAATATACAGCATAAGCCAAAATATACAGCATAAGCCAAAATATACAGCAAAAGCATATGGTGAAAGATACAGAATGAGCATGAATGAAGATAGAAGCAAAAAGGTAGGGCAGGGATTTGTTAAAAAAAGACAAAGTTTTCAAACATGCTTTAATGTCGATAATTTTGAATAGTTTTTACTTAATGATGCTCCCACACATCTTAATTGCTCGCCGAGCCATACTGTATCTTTGTGTATTTTTACCGTTAAAGCTATATATACCATTTCTTTACGATGAGCAGCGCATTCATCTTGAGTAAACCAATTTGGATATTTTTCCTCCACTACACGGGAAATAATCGAAAATAGTTTGTCCAATATGAATGCTTCGCTGCGTAACGCGGGATAATGAACGTCGAAAACTTTAGATATAATACGAAAAATAAACGAAAAATGTTGCGTTGGAACGCAAAGGTGTCCAAAATCAACATTATCTGCAACAATATATGCACGAAAAGATATCAGTATTTGCTCGTTGCGACAAAAGCTACTGTTACTATCAATGAATGTGGCATAACATACATATATCACACCGCGACTTTTCGACACTTTTTTTAGCAATGTACCCAGCAAAATATTCAAGCGCGCATGATTCTAAGGAGCACACCGATGTTGATAGTTCATCAATATTAATATCAATATCTACATCTGTACTAATACTATCATCATCGGTGTACTCTTCAATATCATGTAATGCAGCATCAGGGGACAACGTGGCTGATTCACATTGTGATATAGAATCTCCCGGTAATAACGGTGCGTCGTAATCTCGCATGCAATTTCCAGTATCTAAACTATGATCTAAACTTAATAAAATATTTTTTCTGATCGCAAGACGCACCGCTTTTACTGAGGGATTATGGTTGTGAGTGCCACCATGCATCCGCAGAACAGAGAAGAAGTTTTCTATTGGATCCGTGTTAAGTCGCGACGTTAGTAAAAATGTAATACCTTCTTCTCTTAAATCATTCCACAGTTGCAGAGTGGCATTTATAGATTGCCGTAATCCCAAGAAACATGGAGGTGCTTTCAAACCATTAGGAGTCATAGTATACCAATTGTTCATTTCATTTAATTGTGAAATTAAATTATTTTGAACATTGTCATAAAGTCGCGAAAGAGCACACTTGTTTGGGTTGGGATCACGGGCTGATCTACTATTTAAATTATCAAACAAATCATTTAAGGTTTCGAAGAAACTAGCCGTGTGTTGAACGGTTGTTGTTTGTATGCTACCTGTTAATGAAGCGGTGAACAGAGCAGACGATACCCTTTTGCTGAAAACTTGGAGAGCTAGCTTACACTTCATTTTATCAAAAGAATTTGGCCTTACGTGCTTCTCGGACAATTTGTAAGCTGCTCGAGTATTTTTGTCCTTTTCTAAATTCCACAAAGATATTACATTGGACCACGAAACAATAGATCCGTTAATTAAAAAATCATGTTTCAATAAATTATTTCTAATACTTTTAAATAAATGTAAAAAATCAAACAAAAAATAAATTTTTTGGCCATTTCGTTGAAAATATGGATTTTGAATAGAGGATCGGTCATCTGCTATGCTCTGATTACTGCTTCCCTGATCGGAAACAACCGCTCTGACTTTTAAACCTGTTGCATGCAAAGCATCTAAAATTTCATCTAAAATTGTGGACAAGGCGTCTCTCTTAACTCCTGATTTTGAAACAAAGAAAGCCAGTGGTTGTTTCCAATTAGTGAATAGCCCGCGTAGCATAAAAACAAGAACCTGTGTACCCACCGCTAAATTTCTACCCAAAGATCCCAAGTCTTCGAAACCTTCAATGATTTGTTTAGTTGGATGGAAGTCTAGACATTTTTTGATTGCCATTTCATCAAACAGGAGTACGCAATTACGATCTGCAGCTTCCATATACGCAGCTTTAATTTTGAGCGCGGTAAACAAAGGTTGGCATATGCCAGGCCAGATATCTATTTTCCCGAACCACCGAATAATTGTAACTGGACTCGGAAGATGAAAACCGAAAACTTCGCGCATCTTATTATACAAAGCTGGCGAAGTGTAGTGCATTGTCATGCAAATCTGCTGTTCGCTGCGTGTATAAATTTGTTTCTTCGACTTAAATAATAGTAAACATATAAAAGTTAAAATAAATCCAGAAGCTTTTTTCGCGATCGCTTTCTTCAAGCATGTATCATCTATACTGCCTGAAGAAAGATTAGCTTTTAAACGACTGATTACTCTGCACTTCGCCCGTACTTGCAAGCGAAGAATATTAGATTTATTCTTCTCTTGCTTTAACTGTTTTTCCATTTCCATCAACCGTTCCTCCAAATTATTCCGTTCTTCTGATGATGGACTGGCTTCAATTTCCATACTTATATCGCTATCGGTATCGTTAAAAAACATTCTAGGTACGGCATCTTTCCGCAATTGCCCGGACACGTGAAAACTACGTTTCAAAAAATGCCGGCTACATATAAACTTTTTCCTTAATTCCGCGTTAGTCTTTTCCACCCAATCATCTAAGCCACAGTTAACTAGCCACGTTATGCATCTATCATTGTCATTTACCGGGAATGAATGAAATGTAGTACCGTCAGTTACGTTACGGTTTACTAAATCGCAGTTGGGATATACACATTTTTTATAATGTGTTTTACGAGTCTGATGCTCCATTACTAATATATATACAAATGAATGAATGAAGAAGGGAAGCAAATGATACAGCTACCGCGTAGAGAAGTTTTACTTAACTTACTTGGATATTGTTCGATACACAAACAAGACTGCTCCGCGTACAAATCTTCAAGACGGCTTGTAGGAAACTGACTTTGTTTTGACTGATGATCGTTGAACGGTGTCGCCCATAACCGCCCACCGAACAAAAGAAACGCGTTGCAAGGAAACAAACAAACAAACGTTCCTTTCTGGAGATTCATTTTCGCGATATCGGCAATCGAAATTCAGGGAGATCCGACTTCTGGGGCGCGGTGTTTAAACTTTAAATCACAGTCAGCCAGGTCAGCTAAGCGCGCGGCCGCACGTACGCGAGAAGCACCGCCGTGGAATTCAACATATTCTTACACTGCTTTAAATCATTCTTCACACAGTAAAACTACACAATTATTTTACTATCATTGTTTCACACATATTTATTATGCAATAATATCACAGTGGCCTAACATTTAATCAGAGCCGGATTTACCTTTCAGGGGCCCTAGGCTGAATATTTGGTGGGATGTCGATTAAATGTAAAAATAAAATGACGCTGATTTGATTTTTTTATCATAATACTCGTATAATCTAAATAAGAATTTAATTTCAAAATTAACATTGAATATCAAAACTAAACATAACATTAACATAAATAAACATTAAAGATACAAGTTAATACAGATGATATAAAAAAATGCTAATTTTTCTAGAAAATATTTGAAATGAGGGGCCCCCAGCTAAACGGGGCCCTAGGTTTCAGCCTTGTTAGCCTAAGGGTAAATCCAGCACTGCATTTAATCATAGTAGAAAAAATATTTTATCATGTTATTTCATACAGTCGAACCTCAATAACTCGAATCTCAAGGGAAGGGAAAAAATCTTCGAATTATAGAGGTTTCGGCTTATCAAGTTTTCGAGTAACAGAGGTTCAAGAAACGAAAATTCGACTTATAGAGGCTTTGGGCGACTGTTAATTTTTCAACTTGTGAAGCTATAAAGCAAGACAAATTCAAGTTTTAAAGGTCAATTGTTTATTACATACCTATAATCATATACACCTGCATATTATGTACTATGTATATACCTACATATATAAATATAATTATAAGACATTTTATGCTAGAAATTGCTCTTCATTGTTGGTTTTGCTTAACTAATGAAAGTTTATTTACGCAAAAATTATCTTTTATATTACTGCTCTGGAATGCATGAGAGGACAGGGCTGTAATGTTTATATCAGGATGTTTATAGCGATAGGATAACCGACCGATAGAATTCGTGTGCCTGGCGGATCTCTCCTAAAGCATTCATTCTGCCGAATCGTTTCGTTCAATAAAGACGTTCCTCCTGAGTGTCCTAAACAAAATCAAGTTATATAAAACTATCAATGTGTCTTGAATCCATGGCCTAATTCCAATATTTATTACATATTAAAAAAATTGTGATTTTGCTTTGTCCCAGTCTTTTAGTGTATTTTAAATCAATAGCATTTCCAATCGTGAATAATGCAAAGAAAACATTGCCCTCAATAGTTTCAGATCTTTGTACGCGTAATACATATGTAGAAGTAAACTTCGACTTGTAGTATCTACAAATACCGTGATGAAAATAAAACATGCTTGCAAAAAGTGTTATTGGCATATTTAGCTTGACAAGTGCTACGAATTGGTAAAGATTCGTTAAGCGCAAACGCCGGATTTAGCGAGCTTTGCTTGCAAGACATTTCAAGTCGCATCGATTTTTGCCTTCAGGTGCATCGTGTTTCTGGGAACGGCATCTGTTTTAAAAAAAAGACGAACGTCTCGGGGGCCTTGACCTCAACAATCGATGAGAAAAAGGCCGCACATTTACTGAACGTTCGCTATCGTATTATTTGTTGGGCTTTAAAAACATATGTTCTTTCTGTACCAATCTTTTGTCGTACCTTCCTCATACCGTACTGCGTCGTAATTTGTTTCATTTTAGTAGAAAAATCTGACATAAAATACAGATGTTTGCATAATGATAAAAATATTAGAAAATTATGTTTCCATTAGAGGATGCTGCATATTAATGCCCCTGTATTCCTTCCAAGCGCCGACCAACATATTGTTATAAAGAGTCGATAGCTTGTGAACAATTTTAGAAACCTATGTAAACCTGATACCATATGTTTCCATATTTAGAAGAATGATAGGAACTAGAAGAAATACTGTATTGCGTTGTTTCAAGTATAAATGTGGTAAAATGTTTATAAGACCGACTCGAAAAATCCGATCTTACCATATTTTATGGAAGAAAGAAAGTCAGAAAAGCATGTATTTAGCCGCGTAATATAATATTTTTAATAGTTTTCTTAACAGGTTAGTTAATTGAATGTCGGGGTCGCTTAAAGTAATTATTTAAACATTTAAAGACTGCAGTTCGTCAAAATATAAAAGAATTTAATGAAATAACTTTTCTCCCGCTTGGGACGACATGTCAATTTTCCGTGTACCCAGGCTCAAAAATATCATTCCAACCCCTTTCATGCGGCCGCCCAGGCTAGGGAAAATGCGCAGGCTGAATGCGCATGATTATTATATGGTCCACCCCTCGAAGTGACAGAAAATATAACCTATATGCTACATGACAATAAATTTTTATTGGCTATTTCGTTCTTTTACGCTACGGTTGTGAACTTTTTATAACTGAACATTCTTCCAAAATATTATTGTCACGCCGCAATGGTATACTCATGAAATTGGGTATAGCATATAGGTTATATTTTCTGTCACTTCAAGGTAGAGGTGTGATTGTCGATAAAGTTATCGATAAATGTCGACAATATCGAAATGTTATCGATATTTCGATATATCCATTATGTCGTTATGATATCGTTGAGGCGATTAGAAGCGGCTGAGGTACCCGAGATAGCATACGATATCTATAAGCCGTGATTAAGACGTCTGAAAACATCTTAAAGACGGTTCTAGACGTCGCGTGTTATCTGCGTATGTTCGCCCATTCACAACAGTGTTTTTCGGTGTTGGACAGCGTTGTGAATGGGCCTAGCACTGATATTTACGGTGCCCACTTTTCCAGCACGTTTCGTTCCTAACGGTGCAGACCTTTTTCCGCGCAGGCTCAAAAATATCGTTTCAACTACCAAAAATGTTCGCGGCAAAAGGTCAGCACCGTAAAAACCGATGCTGGGCCCATTCATGGCGCTGTCAGGACCGAAAAACACCGTTGTGAATGGGCTCAGCACCGATAATTTCGCCCATTCATATCGGTGTTTATTCAAATATATTCAAATACAAATAAATAGATTCTGAATGACTCTATTATACAATTAATGCCTTACATTTTACACGTTGGCAACGATGCTCGAAAAGTGAGCAGCGTAAAAACCGGTGGGTGCTGGCCCCATTCACGGTGTTGGCCAGCACCGAAAAACACCGCCGTGAATGGGCCTCAGCACCGGTTTTTACGCTGCTCACTTTTCGAACACCGTTGGGAACGGTGCTGACCATTTTCCGTGTAGAAGAAGCGAATAGATCCCCAGATAGCACACGTTGTCTATAAGCCGTCTTTCAGACTTTCAAGATGACTTAATTGTGTGCTATCTGGGTCTATTCGCCTTAACGATATTGTCGATATATCGTTAAATATCAACAAGATATCGATAATCTATCGATAATCGATAGTCACACCACTAATTAAGCATAGAAATTTGTAAACATGAAAATTGATGCTAAAATCAATTAGAGTCTAATAAAAGGAATGAATTTGGCAAACATAAACAAATTAAGCTGAAACTTACTATTTCAATGAAATGTACTCAGAAAATGACGTTATAAATAGGAAATTTTTATTTCTTAACCACGAATAATTACACATCGATTTAATAAATATACCGTAGCGGCGTAATAATAAAATTTTGGAAGGATCTTATGTCATAAAAAGTTCACAAATGTAGCGTAAAAGAACAAAATATCCAATAAACATTTAGTTTAATGAAGTATATAGGTTAAGTATATTTTCTGTCACTTCGAGGACAGAAAATACGCTCCTCGAAGTGACAGAAAATATAACCTAACTAAGAGACTGTACAAATGTTTATTACGCAGTTATATTTATATAATATTTCTCATCGAAATTTATAGAAATAAGTGCAAATTATGCTTCTATCAAAATATATTAGTAAACGGAATTATGCAACATGTTTCTTGAAATTAGTCGTAACGTTCAGGCCGTTTTAGATTTTAAATGTTTCCGATAAGATTTAATTTCAATTCCTACCACTCGTAGCATTGTAATCTTATTTTAGACTGAATCGATAACGTTGGGTGTGACACGAAAATGGTAAGGGGGCTCGCGAGCCCCCCGAGCATGTGACACAAAATTACATTGCGTGATAGGTCTATTCTATACTTCGTCGATGTTATAAGCTAACTCCTATATCGACCGAGAGTCGCTATCCATAATCAAACTCCTAGATCAATAAGCTAATTCCTTTATCGACCGAGAGTCATTATCCAAATACTAATTCCTTTATCGACCGAGAGTCATTATCCATATAATAATTCCTTTTATTTGGCAAAACGTCCGTATTAATTATTTAAGTTACATTATTCAAATCGATCGATCAAACGGGTATTTCTTTTGTAACGACTTAGTGTCGCAACCCAAGACGATCAGCTATACTTTTTGTAACGACCTAGAGTCGCAACCTAATTAATTTCTTTAATTTCTTTAGAATTAAGGCGTTGAATTATATTTTTCATGTATTATTTAAAAGTGTTTTCTTGAATAAACACTATTTAAGTTAAATTCTTGTTCTTCAATTTTAATTCTTTGTCGCACGCCACACGAACCAATCCTAAAATCCTGTAAAGAGCGTCGAGTCACGCGTAGAAACGTTACACGCGCCGCAACACGTAGTATCGGCGACAATGACCGAGGTTTTCTCACTTATCCCGAAGCGCTCGGGACGTTGGCAAATAAGTCTACATATTTTTATTCTATATTACAAAGCAAGATTACTGAGATTAGGTAATAAGCAGAAAACAGTGAATACATATACTTAATATGTAAATATAAAAGAAAATTTATATGTATCACTTACTATACTTAACAATTACTAATTATGGTATTTACAGAGGTCATTTTTTCAATCACGCACATATAATTACAAAGCACACACAGATCATACAACGCGAAATACTACCTATTGCGTATCATGCATCTCTATTTTTATATAAAAATACTAATAAATCGACATTTTCTGGCAGTAAGGAACTCCTTTTTGGATTCCCAATATTTCCCGCCGCCGAAAATACGCGTTCGGAACTGCTGGACGTTGCAGGTATGCTTAAATATTTCTTGGCTAATTCCGCCATTTTCGGAAATCTTTTTTGGTGCGTTTTCCACCATGCTAATGGACACGAATTATGATTAATTTGATAGGTTTCTAAATAGATGTCAAATTTGAACGCAACATTTAATGTTGTGACTTGCCTGTCACCTAAAACCGAAACAATTGCATCTCTATTACGTACTAAACGGTCACACATGTAGTATGTTGAGTTCCATCTTGTGGGACATGATTGTATAAGTTTCAGTTCTTTTAATTGTAATTGTTGTTGTTTATTTTGCAACGCGGTTGTGACTACTGTTGAGTGCTTAAAATGTTGGACTATTTTAGCCCCCTTTTTAATCACTTCTTCAAATCTAGGCACACTGTTCATCGCGTCTTTTATACACAACTGTAATGTATGCGCAGCGCAGGAAACACTATATGGCACATTTGGTAATAAGTCTATCGCTGAACAAATGTTTTGTGCATTGTCATGCACGACACCAATTATTTTATTCTCTATTTCTCAATCTTCTGTCACCAAAGTAAACAACTGTTGTAAATTTATCGCCGTATGACGATCGTCCATGGGATGCGTTGCCAACGTATAAGTTTGTAGCAGCCAATTTTTGTTAATATAATGAGCGGTTGTACCCAAGTATGAGTCTTGCGCCCTCGATGACCACCCATCTACAGTCAGTGACGCGTGTTGGGTATAGGACATTTCTGCGAGTACTGTTTTTCGTTTCTCCTCGTACAATAATTGCAACCGCTTTGTGATGGTTTGACGACACGGGCAGCTGTATCCTGGTTCTAGTATCTTCATGAAGTCCTCAAACCCTTTGCTCTGGCAAAAAAGATATGGGCATCATATTGGTCGCTATCATCCGTGAAAGGGCTTGGGTGATTTCTTCTTGTCTCCTCGCACTGCATACTTCTGCGGTTTTCGTTTTCTTCGCGCAATGTCCACCAGAAGTCGATGGTAGCTCGTCCTCAATTCCGAAACTGCCCGATGACGGCGATAACGGAGCATCGGAGATAACATCACGGTGTTTGCACCGCAAATGCTTTATAACTGATGACGTGGATCCTCCGTATGTCAATATCGAATTGCACAAACCACAAACAATTTTGTCCTCTTCCGACACAGTGCAATACCTCCACACCCAACTTTTTCGTGGAGCCATAGTGATGAAAATGTTTTGACGTTTGTGTACGTGGCTTCGTTTTAGACACCGGCGTTTGACTGACGATTGACTGACTAAATACTCCCCAGGATTTGAACACTGGTCACCTTCCAGAAAATCTTTAGCGAATTGCATTGCAGGACGTGGGTGTGAAGACACCAATGAACGTTTTTTGAGGCGTTTCCTTGATTTTACAGACGCCTAGTGGAAGGGGGTGTGCAAGCAGGTAATGAAGGGACGTTGCACACGTGCGTAATTTTGGAAAAGGGACCTTGAGTAGATGGTGTGCAAGGAGTCCCGTCCTCCTGCATTTACGATACGGCAATTACCATTCAGAAGCAAAAAAAGCCGAGTCCCCGAAGCTGTAGTTAGAAATTGCAGTTTTCCCTGATCATAAATGAATAAATTCAAGGTAATAAATTCACGTCTGCATCGTAAATCCTGGCTCGGGTTATGAAGCTTAAAGGTGGAATCAGACGGCACGAAAATCGGTGAGCCGGCTCGGTGATCCATGAGCGTTCTCACGGCACGTGGGCTCGGCGAGTCTCATTCCACCTTAAAGGGTTACTTAAGTTCTACACTCCAGTTTCGAAAGCCTCAGGGTGGCAAAATTGTTATTAGATTAAAACTGAGCCGTGTAGGGGAAGGAAAGATTGATTAAATAATGTTATGTTATGTTTAACAGTACTGTCTGATTTGATTATGTTATTCGAAGTTAATTACGGTATCAAATTTTGAAAAATTAACACAGCCAGGACTGGGCGGTCTTCCAGGCCGTCAGAGATCAGGCAGCTCTCCTCCGAACGCTGATTCAAGAGCGCTACCGTGGCCGTGGCCGGGGCCGGGGCCGTGGAGGCCCTTTATAAATTAATTTTTATTATATAATATATAATAAATAATTAATATTAAAACTATATTTCGGCTCATTACTATAATTCCCTTCCAGCTGATATTCGAGGGTTAAATTCGTTCCCTGATTTTAAATGTAAAAGCTGGACGATATATATGGTTACATTATGCGTCAGCATAACTTTCTAGTTTCTCTCTTTTAATTTTTCCCTAATTTTTTTGTTTCTGCTTTTCTTCCCTAGTTTTAGTTTTAGTTTAATGTTGTTATTTAGTTACGGTTAGGCTTCTAACAGTATTATACTGCAGCCTCGCCATTTACTTCGCTTGTCTTTATGTATTATTTATATTTATTTCTTTATGTGTCAAGTAATAAAGACGAAGAATAATAATAATAATTATTATGTAAACTTTATAAAATAACTTTTTTTTATTTACTTTATACATACACATAAAAATATGCTTATTTTCTTTGTTTGCTCGTGCAGCAGGAGAATAATTATTTTTGTCTGCATCGTTAACTGAAATAGGACACATTTATTAATTATTTATATTTATAAATTATCATACGTGCTCATATACCAAGATAAGTGAACTAATAATTGCGTATGCAAAACTCTACCTGCAAATTTGTGCGTACATAGTTTGACGTAGATAAAACTGCATCATCTTCTGCTTCAATTACACAGTCCAACAAAATGAAACTTTTTTTCTCGTCTGCATCGTAAATCCTGGCTCGGGTTATGAAGCTTAAAGGTGGAATCTGACGGCACGAAAATCGGTGAGCCGGCTCGGTGATCCATGAGCGTTCTCACGGCACGTGGGCTCGGCGAGTCTCATTCCACCTTAAAGGGTTACTTAAGTTCTACACTCCAGTTTCGAAAGCCTCAGGGTGGCAAAATTGTTATTAGATTAAAACTGAGCCGTGTAGGGGAAGGAAAGATTGATTAAATAATGTTATGTTTTGTTTAACAGTACTGTCTGATTTGATTATGTTATTTGAAGTTAATTACGGTATCAAATTTTGAAAAATTAACACAGATAGCATTTGTATGATATCAAAAGCTATTGAGCGCGTGGAAACTAGAAGGTCAATAATTTGTATAAATTCACACTTCAGATATTGAAAATACTTTCATTTATCTATAAGATGAAATTGAGCATTCATTCTATGTTATTGAAATATATAAAAAGTTATAAATAACTGAAATATAAGAAATTATGTGATGGTCGTTTTTAATCGCATGTTACATTTTTCGGAATCGTCAGGCATCTTTGAAACTTATATTACACAGTCCAACAAAATGAAACTTTTTTTCTGTTCTGCAATATCCATTGGGTGATTCTAGTAGAGTTTTGCGCCCTGTATACGAATCCACAAACCGTTTGTCGCCATCACCCTCAGTTTTTGAAAAACTCGACTTTGAAAAAAACTGCAAATTTTCAACTTTGAACATCTTTTGTGTCGAAACGGTAATAGTTATACGATTGGTCGTTGCGTCAAATTATTCTATGAACCCTCCCGAATACAACGATATAAGTTATTATTGCATTATGAACATTTAAATGTGTTTAAACAATGAACAATGGGGAAAGGACACACGAAATGCACCCATTTTTGCACATACCTTTCTATTTATTTCCAAAACTAAGGGTCTGGGAGAAAATCTGACCATTCCACGCGATGCAGCGGAGAGTTTTCCCTCGGAAAGAGTCAATAGAAGTGGTAAGTCTCGTTTTGTTTTCAATACTGAAGCGAAATAGTTTGGAAAAACGCGCGGCGCCGACAGTGGTAGTCAACTCGCCTTAAGCGATTGTGTTACGCTGAGCGGCACTGGATCGCGCGCCGCCGTTGACCACCACTCTCGACATCACGCGTTTTGCCAAACTATTTTACTTCTGTATTGAAAAGGAAACGTAACTGATCACTTCTGTTGATGATTTCCGAAAGAAAAATGTCTGTTGCATCGTGTGGGATGATCAGATTTTCTCCTAGACCCTTAGTTTTGGAAATAAATTGAGAGATATCATAAAAAATGGGTGCATTTCGGGTGTCATTATCCTTTTGGTCGCTGTTTAAACATATTTAAATGATCATAATGCAATAATAACTTATATCGTTGTATTCGGGAGGGTTCGTAGAATAATTTGACGCAACGACCAACCGAATAACTATTACCGTTTCGACACAAAAGATGTTCAAAGTTGAAAATCTGCAATTTTTTTCAAAATCGATTTTCTCAAAAACTGAAGGTGATAGAACAATTTTACTTACGGATTCGTGTTCAGGGCGAAAAACTCTACAAGAATCACCGAGCGGCTACTGCAGATCAAAAATCGTGTTGGACAGTGTTATCTGTAAAACTGAAAATAAATCCAAAGAAGGTGAGAGTGTATGGCAGAAAGTCTTGTTGCAGGAAATTTAAATGCTAATGGTAATACTTCAAGGAAAATGAACGACGATATCCATCCAATATTTTTAACGCACAATTTATGGGTGTTGGAATAAAATTAAAATTTAGTATCTTTATTCGAGAACTGATCTTGTTAATGGGAAACGTGGGAAGCGTGGCACGTACTATTGATTTTAAAGTATTATCAATGTCTTTCAAAAAAGATTGAATTGAAAAGTATCAAGGGAGATGTGTCTTCAGCGTACTTTATTCACTAATGTGACTTGCTAAATTTAAACTAAAGTTTGTCCATTTAACATATTTGACAAATTTCCAAAAACTTGTGCGAAAGAACATGCTTCTGTGTCTATCTAATCTGAAATTTAAAAAAATTTATAAAATCTGAGAATTTAAAAAAATGCAATTTGTTACAATATATATTATTTTGTACATGCATGGTACAAATTTTTAGAAACTTGTGCGAAAGAAGATGCTTCTCTGTCGAATCGAACCTTCTCCGGACAACTTCCAAGTCTGCAACTCTACATAAAAAGAGTATTAAAAAATTTTGGCGACTTACCTTGTTAATTGGCACAATAATTCAGTATCCTATGTGGTGTAAAAACTCGTAACATTTAAAATTTGGACAACTTCGCAGGTTTGACACATCGCAGGTTATGAGTATATGTACAATTCGCAGGTTATGTGTATGTACAATGACGGACGACGATCTCTGCCGAATGATCCCGAGAGTCGACGAACGAAACACGGTTAGTCTCTCGTTTTGCTGAAGGTGTGCGTGTAACGCGTATATCTAGAGACGCGGTAGCGTCTCGACGCCAAGTACATGAAAAACACCCTGTATATATGTCGAACTGTCGCTGCCGTGTATCTTTACTCGTCTCCCGGCTGTTCCAACCTAACCTGAAACTTATTTCATTAATATCTCATCACGCGTGCAATATTTTCTAAATATATCTTGACGAAAGTCGTGCCTATGTATTTGTGTTGACGAAAATTTTCTTGGAGAAGAAGAAGAAGAAGAAGAAAACCGACCGTTTCCGACTGATCCATGAGACGATATTATCATATCTCTGATATGCGTGAACCGATTTTATTGATTTTGGTCTTATTCGAAAGCTTATATGCGGTTTATATAAAAAAAGTGCTTTTAAATTTAGAAAATATTGCAGGCGTGATGAGATATTAATGAAATAAGTTTCAGGTTACGTTGGAACAGCCGGGGGACGTGTAAAGATACACGGCAGCGACAGTTCGACATACATATATACAGGGTGTTTTCATGTACTTGGCGTCGAGACGCTACCGCGTCTCTAGATATATATATATATGAATTTATTACATACATTTTCTTTGGACGGCCACATGCTTCAAGATGGATGCGAAGGAGAACCACAAGAAGCTGAAGCTGGCCAAGAGGCCAGTTAAACATTTGACGATCAAAGAGTACTTTTTAGTAAAAATATCGATCTATCGAAATTCTTCATTGCGTTTCACGTTAAGTATTACGTTTTCTTGTCATACTTACTCTAAAGCGAAGGCGATGTAGTAACAAGGCTTTTTACATGTTTAAATTTACAGTAAGTAAATTTAAAGTAACGCTTGTTTGTACTTCTACGTTAGAATTACAAGGAAAGGACCCCAAGTGGTCGGCTTGGATTTTAACAAGCTTTTGTAAGATGATGGGTGTGTTCCAATTCACGCATTATGCGCATAGACCGCAGCGCAGACGCTGCGCGCATGAATAGCGTTCCGTTTCCAGCAGCGTATGAACCGCAGTAACGAAACGGAACGGGTTTCGATGCGTCTGATGCTCGTGAGGTAACGCGGGAATGTTCAAACTTACTTACAAATAGCTATGCAGTTGGATGGATTACGGTTAATTTTGTTGTATTTCCAGGCTGGGAAAATATATGAATGCACTCTCAAGTAAAACCTGTTATTTCACAAAACGTCGCCTCGCGTCTTCGGCACGTGGCTCACACCGGCTCTCATTCCGCCATACATGCCGCCCTCTCTGCTCGCCGGGGTTCCGCCACTACTCGCGCAGGTGGCGCGACTTCTCGCAACAAATTTAATTCGAGACTTCTGGACAGTGGTCGAAGCACGCTTCCTAACTACATCGGTTACTTCGTCCTAAGGATCGGGGACCGCCTCCTAACGAAATTTGATGGCTTTATTGGTTCCTGGATTTTCTCAACCCGAGTTTTTCTATTCTTCTTGAACAGCGATAATTATTTAAAGCGAAGACCATACCATATTTTATGTGTTTTGCAGGACGAACTGCTGCTTACCCAGCGTAATTTGGTAAGCAGATGTGTAATGGAAAAATGAAGTTATTTATTATCCGCGTCCGGGGTAAATTCAAGGTTTTGAAGGCTATTGAATAGAACCGCAGGCTCTCGTACGTCTTCTGGATTAGAGTATAGCTGTAAAGTTAGCATTATAAGAGCACGTTCGAAAAACTTAGCAGTAAAAGCCTTTAAGAAATAACAATGCGCGCTACGTATTTGCTGCCTTCCTCATCTTTCGTTTCGACCCTGCCTGAAACCTTCTAGGGATGTGTTGTTCGCTTCGAAATTGAGTCCGTTGCGTTGGTTGCAATTCATACAACGAGTGCAGAGATGACAGTACCAATTTCGTAGAATTCCCTAGAATCCTCCAACTTCTAGCGCATAATGCGTGCAGCAAGTGCAGAAAATAAAAGCATGGGCAGTCAATGCGCATATTACGCGCATGCGTATTTGTCGCTTTACGTGTGCTTCTGTAGTAGTATCTTTATTATCGTTCCCCTAAGGGCTACAATCTCCCAGTCCAAACCTCCTCCATACAACCTCACCTTAAATCTAATAGCGGATTCGGGAACCTGCACTAGTGCGCACTGAGTGCGAACTTTTTCAGTGCGACACTAGGCCGCACATTCGGGTGAAATTAGAGCTGACTCAGCTCTGTTCTGGTGGATTCTGGTTAGGGATAGAGATAGTGATTTTTTATCTTGAATGAATTGCTTACTGTGATCGTAATTCTTAACATAGATTGAATTATTTTTTATAAACTACATCAATATGGTTTGTGTTACAGTCGCAATTCAGCGAATGTATTCATTCTTTAGTCAATGTACGCACACACTGATTTGATGAAATATTTATATAGGTATACATATTTTTTAATTAAAGTCAAGAAATATTCGTTATATTTAAATAGATCAAGAACGATTACATTGGTTCAAAATATACAACTGAACTTCTATAAGAACTTTTGGGAATGTTTTGGGAGAAATTGGGATTATGTGAGGTTCGTAAAGAACAGTTATGCTCTCGACCAATCAGAAGCGATCACAAAAAATCACGGATCATTGGGAACTAGGGGTGTTCGATTCCGATTCGATTCTTTAGAAAATCGATTTTTTAAAACCATCGTTTTTATTTAAATTCGATTCTGAATCGATTCTTTGAGGTAAATCAAACAGCCCTATTGAGAACAAACGTGATCGAATTTACCATCGTGCCCAGCGTGTGTAGAAAATGTGTCAGCGTGTGTGGCGGTCAGCGTGGCGTGGAAATCTACTACCACGGGTGTCGGACGAGAGTGGGGCCGACTACGCACGTCTGATTGGTTCAACGCCAAGAGGAAAATTCACCGACGCCAGAGGCAGCGCCAAGGCAAGCCGAGTGGAGTGTAGCCAAGTGAGGGCGCAGCCAATTAGCGTCGCCGGGGACTCATTGTCGACGCTGGTTGGCTGCGGCCTCACTTGGCTGCGCTCCACTTGGCTTGCCTTGGCGCTGGCGTCGGTGAATTTTCCTCTTGGCGTTGAACCAATCAGAGCGTAGCCAAGTGAGGCCGCAGCCAACCAGCGTCGACAATGAGTCCCCGACGACGCTGATTGGCTGCGCCCTCACTTGGCTACACTCCACTCGGCTTGCCTTGGCGCTGGCGTCGGTGAATTTTCCTCTTGGCGTTCAACCAATCAGACGTGCGTAGTCGGCCCTACTCTCGTCCGACACCCGTGGTAGTAGATTTCCACGCCACGCTGGTGTGGTATATGTGTGCGTGACGCGAAACGAATCAACGCCAGCGCCAAGCCAAGTGACGAATCGGATTCATATCTTTCAAATGGGTACGAATCCGATTCGTCACTTGCTTTGGCGCTGGCGTCGAGACGTTACCCATCATTCTCATCTTGGCGTTGATTGGTTGGACGCCACGGCGTCATCACGCGGATGCGTAGCGTGAGTAGCCGGTCCCACTGGGTCCCACTTTCAAGCGCGTACCACTGTTAGCAAGTTTCCTCGCCACACACGATAACACATTTCCTATGAACGCTCGCTACGCAGTAAGTACTTCAAAAATAGGATATTGTTATTTATTACGTTGTTCCTTTAACGAAATATATTGTTGTTGTCGTTAAGTTTGTGTGGAATTCCTTCCTCCACAGCAGTTTGATGGCATCCAACACTGGAACAACATCGGATAGCGCAAAAATAGCCGCATCATTAATTGCATTGGAGTTGATATTAGAATCTAGTAGTAGTAGTAGTGAGGATGAAATGTCAGAATTACTATTAAACTATCTAAAGGAGGAAAGGCCGAAAATAAGAAATTATATTGAAATAATAAATGAATATTCCGACAATGAAGTATGTAATTTTATTTTATAAATTGAGTTCTGTATATTACGAATATAATAATTATTTATAATACATATATATTAGTTTCAGAGAAATTTTAGGCTACAGCGTAGCACGTACAAAAAATTAAAGGATCTGTTTGAAGGATCAAGATTTGCCCGTGGTCAAATTTCCACTGATCAGGCATTACTAGGATTTTTATGGTAAGAAATAATTCAGCAATATTTTTGTTGCACAAATATATGTAATTGTAACACTATAATATGAAATTAAATTTTTGCATAGTTTTACTAAAATATTATATATTTAAATCACATTAAATTTTTTTTATAAATTTTTGTGTGTTACAGGTTTGCAGGCAATAAAACCTGCATCAGAGAAGTAGCAAGCAGGTTTAATATGGCTGAATCTACATTTCATACAAATTGTCAAAATGTCATGGACTTTCTCAACGAATTAGCCAAATCTGTTATACGATTTCCAGAGACGTTGGAAGGAAAAACACAAATTTCCACAGAGTTTGAAAGTGTAAGGAACAGAAATATGTGTTTTGTGTGTGTGTGTTCGCGCGCATGGGTTATTGGTTATTATTTAAAGTTACATTTTAAACATCGTTTAAAATTTAAGTATTCGAAAATGTTATATCATGAAATAACATTTTAAAAACATGTACAAAATATTATGTACAAGTGTTCATAAAATGCACATAGAATGAATTGTTGATCTAATGTTTTTTATTTACTGAAAGATAATTATTTGTTTTCTTGTTTATAGATAAATGGTTTCCCTGGTATCCTGGGATGTATTGACGGGACGTACATTCCAATTCGCACACCTGCACATAAAGTAAAATCAACCTACGTTAATCGGCACGATATGCCATCTCTCACACTACAAGCAATATGTGATGCCAATAAAAAGTTCTTGGACGTTTTTGTGGGACCATCTAGTAAAATCCACGACGCGCGCATATTTTCAATGTCATTTATTAGCGACGTATTGCCAGAAGCATGTGGAGACGAATGGCATATATTAGGGGATGCAGCCTATCCCCTTAAAAAATATCTAATAACACCATACAGAGATTATGGAACTTTGAACCAAGCACAAAAAAATTTCAACTACAAATTCTCTGCATGTCGTGTAAAAATTGAAAATGCATTTGGATTGTTAAAAGTAAGATTTAGACACCTACATAGATTAGAGCACAATTCAGTCCAGCGCAGCTGTGATTTTATTATTGCCTGCTGCACTCTCCATAATTTATGCATTGAGTGTGGAGATAATTTAGATGATTTTATAGAGGAAGAAATACTAAACGACGAAAACAATTTTAACGACATTAATATACGTGAAAACAGACATGATGCGGAAGAAAAAAGACATGTATTATGCGAACTATTGCAGTAATTTATGTTTCTGTAATTTGTGTGGAATAGTGTTAACTAGTGTAAAGTGTAAAGTGTAATATCTAACTATGTATGTATGGACGGTCAAACGACAAATGATATTTTATTTTTATTAATAAACGGGGATAGGTCCCCAATAGTGTACATAATTGTTATTACAGTTCAGACGGACAAATAATAAGTTTTGCAAGTTTCTATGAATCGATTTTCTAAAGATGCTTATGTTAACATCAAATAAGTCCATGCTAGCACAATATGAATTAGCTATACTACATATGCGGTTTACAGGGTCCGAGTTGTACTGGGAATTAAAAGTCCGTATGAATTTAAACGATCTCTTAGGAGCATAGAAGTTCATCAACTCAAGGAGTTAAGAGCAATTAATAAGGCTGTTAATAATCTTAAAAAGAAAAAGCAAGTCCGGCTCAGCTCTACTAAACTCAAGGGATTCCATATTTAACCGATTTAGGATTGGGATATAATCGTGGTCTGTAACTGCCATCCTTTGACCTAGCCTATATGCAGGAAACCTAAGGAAACTATGCTGCACCCTCTCAATAAGTTGTTTATATTTTAATTGTTAAGGCGACCAAATAACGAATGCATATCCTAGGTGAGGTCTGACTAGGGCGCAGTACAATAATTTAAGAGTTCGGGGATTAGTAAAGTCGATTGTGCATTGTTTAATAAACCCTAGATTTTTATACGCATTCCTAACAATCTGTTGGTAGGGTGGAGAAAAATTTAAACGCGAAGTGTAGTAACTTGTGAGAGAACAACATCACCGAGCCCTTTATTCAACATTTATCGAGGATGCACTCCGCGAAAAGCACATAAAATAAAATTTTCTATCATCAAAAAGAGGCATGCTCTTGAAATTAACATCAAGGTGCCTAATTCGCATGGGCTATCAATGTAAAATTTGCATCAGAAGATTACCTACTTTTTCCGGTCGTCACAGTAGTCTAGCCCTTTAATGAAGTTTTATTTACAGTTGTAGAGGTGTTTACAGCGGCGCGGAAGGGAATGAAGAAAAATTTCGCATTATATAGGTTTTCAAGTTCGACTGTATATTTTAAACAAGAAATACATTGTTTTGCTCCTAATAATTAACAGTTTTTCTTCCGATAACCTATTTTTTTTGACAAAAACTTTAACTAATAAATATTTTCACTAATTATAATTGCGCTTATCAGTCGTATCATGTCGAATCACAGGTACATTAGTTTTATTAGAAAAGTATGTAAATCGTTTGTTTTGTGGATGTTTACCAAAACAGGTAATAATCTTAGGTACCCAGCCCTTCGATTATTTAAATAGTGGCGATCTGTGCTTATCAGATACATATTGCAAAAGCCTTACTATCTAAAACTTTAAAAAATATTTTCACTAGTTATAACTTGCGCTTATCAGTCGTATCATGTCGAATCACAAGTACATTAGTTTTATTAGAAAAGTATGTAAATCGTTTGTTTTGTGGAAGTTTACCAAAACAGGTAATAATCTTAGGTACCCAGCCCCTCGATTATTTAAATAGTGGCGATCTATGCTTATCAGATACATATTGCAAAAGCCTTACTATCTAAAACTTTAAAAAATATTTTCACTAGTTATAACTTGCGCTTATCAGTCGTATCATGTCGAATCACAGGTACATTAGTTTTATTAGAAAAGTATGTAAATCGTTTGTTTTGTGGAAGTTTACCAAAACAGGTAATAATCTTAGGTACCCAGCCCCTCGATTATTTAAATAGTGGCGATCTAAGCTTATCAGATACATATTGCTAAAGCCTTACTATCTAAAACTTTAAAAAATATTTTCACTAGTTATAACTTGCGCTTATCAGTCGTATCAGGTACATACCTTGCTATAATGGTAATTATATCACAACAGGTGTCTCAGCACCGATTTCAGTGATTTTTGAACATTACGTCCGGGACTGAAGTAAGTGGTATGTGGAGTAAGTATGTGGATACTTTTAAAATTGTATAACTTGGTCAAAATTGGTCCAAACAATGAGTTTTTTTTAGAAGCTAGCAGGGTTAGTTTGCTAAGTGACGTTTTTCGTCGTTTTGAAAAAAGTTGCAATTGTTCTTAATAGCAAAAGAATAAGAAAGATCATTTTTTTAACTTGTTTGGCTGTGCTCGTAATGAAAATTTAAAGCATGCCGTTTGTAGATTAAAGTAAGTAATATAAACGTCTAAAATTTCATCAAAATCAGTTGACGTATAAATACTTAAAGATAGCTCAATAAGGTCGAAATTCCCAAAATCAGCGATTTTCGTCCTTATTTAGCGATCTTTAAGCATTTATAACTCAGAGCAACGTTAACCGATATTGAAGAAATTTTAAGCGTGTATATTATTTACTTCAATCTACAAACGGCATGTTTTAAATTTTCATTACGAGCACAGCCAAACAAGTTGAAAAAATGATCTTTCCTATTTTTTGCTATTCCGAACAATTGCAACTTTTTTCAAAACGACGAAACATGTCACTTAGCAAACTAATTCTTGTAGCTTCTCAAAAAAACTCGAGTTGTTTGAACCAATTTTGAACAAGTTATACGATTTTTAAAATGTTCACATACTTTTGTCCCCCACTATATATGAAAAAATTGCTTCGCAACATGTCTCCGACATCATGTTAAAAAATTATTGTAATCAGTGCTAAAACGTCTGTTTCGCATTTGTTAAAATATTAACTACTAATAGCTACAAATATTATTTTTTACTTGCAATATCTATGAAAATTTGTAGATACTTCATTTTCTCCTCGTGCCTTTCCTGTTTTTTCGCTTCTTTATCATCGTGTAATTTTTTTAATATTTGCACCATCGTCGATTCTTTTCTACCTTTGCCACTGGATGTGCCAGGAAAATTTTTTGTATTAATTATTTGCTTACGAGAGCTTTTTAATATTTCCGGCTCCAAACTGTCATCAATTGCTGCTTTTTTCTGAAATTCGTTTTCAAACTCCACCATCGCCCTTTTCGCCCCTGAGGTACGGTTGTTTGTCGTTGAAACACGTTTTCTTTTTAAGACAGTCTTATATCTATTTTCACATTGTGTATGAGTTTTTTGAATTGCTAAGTCTGTTTTTAAATCATGGGCTATCTGTTGCCACATAACCTTCTTATTCTTGTACTTTTTAAGAGGCCCCATCAATGGTAAATACGTGGCGTACTTATCTAATATGTTGTTACGTCCTGAAGGGACTTTTGGCGAATCGCCCTGAGCGGCTAGGGTGACTCGCGGGGTTGTTACTCTTTTAAGGTGCTAAAGCACGCCTTGACTAAACTTACCGAGGGAGGATCAGGAGAGAAGGGGTTTAAATCAATGGTGACTCGGAGTTCGGGGAAATAACACAGTAAAATATATTCAGATGAAAGACAAAATAATATAAGAACATACCCTAGGGACGTCGCTCCGTCCCTGTTATCGTAGTGGTGTCGGATTTCGGCACGCTTGCCGATTATCGCTTCGTGCGCTCCGTCGGTCGGTCAACCTAGCGTAGGTCGTGGTCACTCGCTGTGCTCTCGGATAGCACACGGAAGTCGGCGCAATCGGTGTCCGTCAATGTTCTCGCTCTCTCGTTCCGTCGCACGTCTTCGCGGAGTCAACGGCGGTTCGTACCTCGCGCAAGGGCTCTTCCGGCTAGGCCGTTCGCGGTTTATCGGATGGAGATACCCAAGGCTGATCTCGACCGTCCGGACGAGTTTCGCGGTATCTACGTGGCGGCGAGGCGCCGTTTCTAGACGGCCCGCTGGCTCGTCACAACTTCCTATCACGAGCTCTCAAAAACGAATCCCTGTTCCGCGGTTCTTCGTCGCGGGCCGAACCTCGGACAGTCCCCAGGAACGGGGGAAACTGCCCTGTCGGCAGCTGTCGATTGCTTCACTAATTCTTCGATGCTTGCGAAATATCCGTGGCCCGGGCCGAGCGCGGTCGTTGCCACGGGCTAAGCGCAACGCGATTGACACGCGCGAGGCGATTCCGCTGAATCGTCGTAGGAAAAGTACGCGAGGACAGCGAGCACGGGATGGACCTGAAGGGGCTATGTAACAATGTATCGCGTCCCTTCCTCTGCCCACTCAGCCTCGCCATTTTCTGTATCAGGTGGTAATTTATTTTGAGCTGCGTTATCGGGTAGCTCATACCCGACTCTCACCAAATCATTCCTGGATATCATAGTCTCATCAATATCACCTGTAACATTAACAGCTGTACTTCCAAAAAGCAACAGTGGCCAATAGAGATGAAACTTGGTGGGTAATACAAGGGATGTGGAAACACCCCAAATATACAATTTTAACTTCGGCAATTAATGCGTTCAAAAGATACAGGGGTAATTGTGCATAAAAGGGTACAACTTATCTTCTTTTTTTTAATCACTTTACCATGGCCCCCCCCCCCTCTTATTTCTGTTGACTTATGCCAACACAACACATTCCACTTTCTAACTTGTCACAGGTATTAGTATTGGTTGGGGCTAGATCAGTGTGCAGGGCACATAAAGCATGGTAGCGAACCGATGTCAGTTGAGCGATGATAAAAATCAATGTGTGGTTACAAAATTTTAAAAATAAAAAAAGGTGAAAAAATTTAAAAAACAATTAAAAATAATTTTTTATTTATATTTCGGAAACTAATAAATACCCGAAGCTACAATGTTAGATTTAGGGTCCACACCCCCTTTGCACCCCACCACCAAACCTCATCTCGATCGGCATAATATCCACATAACTATATATACACTTTGGCAAAAAAATGGTTGCTTTTCAAATGTTTTAAATTTAATATGTATTAACACATTGCTGGTATTAGAATGAATTGAAAATATGAAATACTACTTTTTTGTAATAAAAAAATTTCCTCAATTTTTGTCCATGTAATGATATTGAATACAGATAAAGTAACCAGATATTTTATGTTCTAATATGGGACGAGTTAAAAAAAGCTTAAACTCATGAGGACAAATATAGGACAAGGTATATAGTTTTCTTTACCTGCTTCGTTCTCTATCAGGTATAATATTTGGTTCTCCTTTTCAATTAACTGATTCGTTTCGTCGTAAATAAATTGTTTTACGGTTACACTTCTTGCCATGTTTTTTAGGATTATCTGAAATTTCATACAGATGTCATGGAACAAAGATATTATTGGAGAGATAGAACAAAGACAAAAGCGTAACGGTCAAACCGCATGGCGTCAAGCGCCGTCGACGCCACTTGAGGATTGACTATCGAATTATCACGTTTATGCTATCGTACCAAATAAAATAGCTCTAAAATTCACTCTACACTTTTGTTAGTTTGCCACCTTCTATTGAATAATCCCAAATAACAATCTCGGTATAAGAATTAATATTTTTGAGGTACTTACCGCGTAGCGAAAGTTTGTAGAAGCTTGTACGGAATATGTACCGTGTGTGGCGCAGTATGGCGGTCTGGCTTCGGCGGGGCCGCAGTGATGGAAGGCGAAACACCTACAGGAGTGGTGGCAATGTGTGCGTGAACTGACGCCAGCGCCAAACCAGCTGAGTGGCCACAACGTGAAGCCAACCACGGCCAACCAGCGTCGTCGGAAAATAGATTGTCGACGCTGGTTGGCTGTGATCAGCTTCTCGTTGGCACCACTTGACTGGTTTGGCGCTGGCGTTAGTTCACGCACATTATCACCACTCCTGTAGGTGTTCTCCTTCCATCATTGCGATTTCAGCCCGCCAAAACCTTGCAGTGAATACGGTACGTGCTTATTCATAGTGGAGGGGGAACACGCCCACATGCGCGTGATGATGCCGTGGCGTCCAGCCAATCAACGCCAAGATGAGAACGATGAGAAACGTATCGACACCAGCGCCAAGCCAAACCACGAATCCAATTCGTACACATTCGAAGGCGACGAATCCGATTCGTCACTTGACTTGGCGCTGGCGTCGATTCGTTCTCGTCACGCACACATATAATGCCACACACGCTGACACATTTCCTACAAACGCTGGGTGTAGCTCGTTCGTTCTTTCTACTAATGTCCCTGACAATGAGCTTTTTCCAAACAACCGACAAACGGGGTCCTTTTCAGTCGTCTCATCTCTCATTGGCTGTTTCTTCATGAGGAGATAATCCTGCGCGGCTGGGTGCGCACCCACGCAATCTGCGCAGCGTTATATCCTCACCAGAGACCAGCCAATCAGAGAACGGCACGAGAAAAAAAGGACGCTTCTAGTCGTTCCCATTCGGAATAAGTTCAGAAAGAGCATATAGCAAGCAACGTAAAAATCTGGGAATTGTAATAATAGTTGTACCCATATTATTTACGAAATATATGTCACCGTTAATTGGTGTGAAGTAGTGTGAAGATCATTTCACGCGCATAGTTTTCTGTAAGGTAAATTCCCTAGAGAGATCCGCTACATTTGGCTACACTGTATAGACTGCTCTGACTGCACTGCCAAAAATCGTAGTGCGAGAAAGGTTGCACTAGTGCAGTTTATTCCCTTCATCCGAATGCGAAGGTTGCACTACACCAGGGCAGTTCTTGGTGGCCGAATGCGATACAAGATTGCTCGCATGCAAAATCCTATGTAATCGGTGCTAGAAATCCCTAGAAAACATGCTGCACTGGCACTGTGCTGAGGCAGCACCGGCATCGCACGAAACTGCACCAGTGCAGTGCCAGTGCGTGTCTGCCGAATCCGCTATAACTTATTCTACTTAACCTATCTTAACCTACTGCTTAAAATTACCGCCCTCTCGCTCGCCCTCTCTCCCCTCCTCCATCGCACGCACGCACGCCCCCCCTCCCCCGCTTCTCGGACCTCCGCTTCCGCACACTTCCCTTTCCACTCTCAATCCTCCATTCATCCCTACCCCCCCGCCCCCACACACCTCTCTCCTTTCCTCCAATCTCTTCATCCACACCTCCCCCTCCCCGTCATCTCCCAACACCTCTACCACCGCACTTTGCCACCCCCTCTCCACCCCCCAACCTGTAGAAACCTCCCACACATGCTCTCAAGATTCCTCTCCCTGCCCACACACTCTACACTTCCTTTTCTCTTCCTCCTCCCAATATCTCCCCTCCCTCATCTCATTCCCCAGTCTCAATCTTGCGACCCTCCTCCATCTCTCCTCCCCCCATCCTTTCTTTAGATATCCCCGTACCCCCACTCCCTTCACCATCCCATACCATTTATTATATTTCCCCTTCCCTATCCTCCTCCACCTCTCCTCTTCATGTGCCCTTCTTTCCCTCCCCACCAACTCCCCCTATCTCTCGCCCTTTCCACCTCCTCCACCGTCCACCCCTTGTCTTTAAAATATTGCTCCCTCTCTTCCTCCCACCCCTGTAGCACCTTTCCCCTCCTCATCCTCCTCTTCATTTCCTCCCAACACTCTCTCGCCAACTCTCCCCCCTTCCCCTCTTCTAGCTTCCTCTCGGACCCCCATGCCCGCATCCCTGCCCCTCCTTTTACCATTCCCCTCTGCAACTCCTCCCTTATCAAGTACCCCGGGGTATTCCAATCCACCCCCAACACCCACTTCATATACCTTTCTTGCAGTCCCTCGACCTTCTCCCTACATTTCCACCCCCACACCTCTACACCGTAGCTAACCACCGCCCACACCAGCTTGTCGAAGAGCCACAATCTTCTTCCCCAGTCCTTCCCACACTTCCTTTTTCCTATCCCCCACACCTGCCCCATCACCGCCGCCCCTTTCTTACCCTCTCCTTTACATATTCTTCCTGCCCCCATTTCCCATCATTGTGTATCCTAGGTATCTGAAGCTATGCACGTCCTCCACCTCCTTTCCCTTCCATCTCCAAACCACCTCCCCCCACCTGCCCCTCCCCTTCTACACCTCATCACCTTTGGTTTTCCTACGTTGACCTGTAACCCCTTCCCGTCCACATACTTTTCTAATTTACCCATCAGTCGCTTCATCCCTTCCACATCCTCCGCCAGCACCGCCACATCATCCGCGTAGGCCAATGTGTATATCCTCCTCTCCCCCAGCTTCACTCCCCCCCTCCCATCCTCCCCTTCCCAACTCTTCATCCATATCCGCGATCAGGAGGGTGAACAGGATTGGGCTCAGCGGACACCCCTGTCTCACCCCCCTGGCGGTCCAGAACCTCCCCCCTTCATCTTCTCCCACCCTAACCCTTCCTATCGTTTCCCTAAGCGCCTCCTCACACCTTACTACCAACCCTTACCTCACCCCCCTGCTTCTCATAGCCTTTATTAAAACCTCCCCGTCCACCGAGTCGAAGGCTGCCTTCATATCCACAAACAGCACTACCAGTTTCCTTTCTTTCCTTCCTATTTGTCTGTTTATTAGGTAGTTTAGGGTGTAGATGTGGTCGACACATCCTACCCCCCTCCTAAACCCCGCCTGACTCGGTGGCAGCAACTTCTTTTCTTCCACCTCAACTCTTAATCTCTCCGCCAGCACCGACGCATATATCTTATATGCCGTCTGCGTCAGAGTAATCCCTCTATAATCCTCCACACTTTCCCCCGCTCCTTTCTTCACCACAGGCACCACTACCCCTTTCTTCCAACCCTCCGGCACCCCTCTCCCCTCCATACACTGTTGCATATCACCCATAGCCACTTTTCCACTTCCTCCCCCCCGTATTTCCACACCTCATTTTGTATCCCATCCCCTCCCCCCGCCTTCCCATCGTTTAAGCTCATCACCACTCTTCCTATTTCATCCCTCCCTATATCCCTCTCTTCGTCCCTCCCCCCCTCCCTCCCTCCACCCCACTTCACCCTCCACTCCACCCCTCCCATCAGTCCTCTGAAGTACTCGTCCCATTCCTCCATCTTTATTCTCTCGTTTACCCTACTTCTCCCCCTTCTCTCTCTATTCACCACCTTCCATACCTGTGCTTCCGTCCTCACCCCCTCCAGTTCCTTTTACCAGCGCTCCATCTCCTTCTTTCTCTTTTTCTCACACATCCTTCCATACCCCCTTTTCCTCTCCCTGTACACCATCCCACCCCCCTCCCTTCTCCACTTTCTCAGCTCCCTTCTCACCTTACTCTTCTCCTCCCTACATTCCTCATCCCACCCTCCTCCCTTCCTCTTCCTCTCCCCCCCCTCTACCATCGCCTTCCCCACCGCCCCCTTTATTCTTTCCTTCAGTTCTCCCCACTCCTCATCTACACTCCAATCCCCCTCCCCTCTCTTTCCAAAGCTTCTCATAAACTTTTTCCTCCCCTCTTCCGTCCAGTTCCCTCTTCCTCCTTTCTACATTGCCCCTCCTCTCTCCCCTGGTCCATACTACCAGTGGTTGATGGTCCGAATCTACCTTCTCTCCCACTATTACCCTTTCCACCTTCTCCCACGTATCTTCGTTCCCAATAACATAATCTATCACTGTGCTCGCCCTCCCCCCTGTGAATGTCCACTCCCCCTGCTCATCCCCTTCTACCCCCCCGTTTAAAATACTCCACCCCCTTTCCTCCAAGAACACGTACAGCCTCCTTCCATCATACTTCGCCTCCTTGTCTTTCGATCTCCTACTTCCGCGCCCCCCCTCCCTCCTCATTCCCTCCCAACACACGCCCCCCCTCTTCCCCGGTCCTCGCGTTAAAGTCCCCTCCTATCAACACCCTCACTTCCCATTCCCTCTCCTCCATCCACTCCCCTATACCCTCCAACTTCCTCTGCAAATCTCCATTCACGTAAACCCCCACTATCCTCCACCACTCCCCATCCTTACCTTTTTCGTCATAATCCCCTCCCTCCCTCTCTCCTCCTCCACTCCCACTTCCATCCCTTTCCTCACCCCCATTAGCATCCCTCCTATTGCCCTACCCTTCTTCTTCTCCCTCCGGGCCCATTGCCTATCCCACATATATCCCCTTGGCAGTCTCCTTTCCACATTCTTCCACTCCCCCCTCCTCCAACCACGTCTCTGACATCACCATCACATCCCACTCCTCCAAACCTTTCCAAAAATCCCCATCCTTATTCCTCAATCCCGCCACATTCCAAAACGCCACCTTGTACCCACTCCCCTCTCCCCCCTCCTCCCCCCTTTCCTCCCCTCTCACCCCCTTTCCCTTGTCTTTTGTTTCCCGGATCCTCCACCCATCTTTCCCTCAACTCTTCCCAGTTTCTCATTCGCCCGTTCACCCATAGCTTCATGTATCCCACCTGCACCTTCTTACCTCCTTCCCTCTCCCTCTCCGCCTCCCTTTCCACCTTCCACCTCGCCTTCCTTTCTTCCTCCGTCAAATCATCCTCTATCCTTTCTCTCCTGCCCCTCAGTTTTCTCCTCGACTCCATCACCTTTATCTTCTCCTCCCTCCCCGCCAATTTCACCAAGATCACCCCGCTCCCTTCCTTTCCCCTTCCCTCCACCCTTCTCACCTCCCTTATCCCCCTCTCCCCCAAACCCATCGTTGCCCACAACTTCTTCACCTCCTTCTCCTCCTCCCCTCCCTCTACCCCCATCCCCCTTATCACCACATTATTCCTTCTCTCCTCCCTCTCCCTCTTGTCTTGCCTTAGTTCCATCTTTCTCACTCTCAACCAACACTCCTCTATCTTCCCCCTCCCCCTCCGCAAACCCCCTATCCTCCTTTTCCTTTCCCCATTTCTCTACCTTCCCTATCATTTCCTCCACCCTACCATCCCTCTCTTCCACCTTCTCTAACCTTTCTTCCATACTTTTTCTCTTTCTCTTTTCCTCCTTTCTATCCTCTTCCCATCTCCTCCTTTCCTCTCTCCACTCCACCATCTCCTTTCTCCTTTCCTCTCTCCACTCCTCCATCTCCTTTCTCCTTTCCTCTCTCCACTCCTCGATCTCCTTTCTCCTTTCCTCCCTTTCCTACCTTTCCTTCCTCCTCTCCTCCATCACCTCCTTCATCTCCCTCTTCATTTCCTCTTTCTCCTCCCTTAACTCCTTCACCACATTTGCCAACACCTCTCCCTCCTCACCCCCCCCTCTTTCCCTCTACTAACGGGCGATCTCACCGTCCTCGAGCTCTTTTTAAAGCCTGTTCTTTCCCCCTCCGCCTCCCTCCCTCCTTCCTCCTCCCTTTCCTTCCTTTTCTTCCCCCCGCAGCTGTCCAAGCTTCCCGCGTTACTACCCACGCTGCTCACACTGTCTTTCCTGCTCCTTTCCTCACTTTCCTGCCTTCCCATTTCCGCTCCTGTTCTCTCCATCCTCCCCCCTCCCCGCACCCCCTCTCCCTTGGACCCTTCCATTCGCCCTCACGCTTTTTACCAACCCTCCTCCGCCTTCCCAGCTCCTACCCTCAACTTTTTCCACCTGCTCTCTCCTTTACTCCGTTCAAATTTCCCGCCTTCCTACCAGCTCTCCCTGCTTCCACACCTGTCCGCTAGACTTCTCCACTTGCTTCTCCGTCTCTAAATTCCCGCCACACACTACCTGTCTCCCAACCTAACCTCCAAACCGCTTCCTTCACCCGCCTCTCACTTCGCCACCCACTGCCTCCGCCCTTGTCCCTTTTCACTGCACCCTTCCTGCCCTTCCCTTCACCTTCCCCACTACCTCCCTACCCTCTCGTACCCCTTTTCACTCTCACTATCCGCACCCAACTCGCAACACCACACACGCACTTCAGCCACTCTCGCGTCCGGAAACGGAAGTCACGTGTGCTTCTGTATTTTCTGAAAAAAGAAGAACAAATAGATCAAAGAAAGAAAATGGGACTTGAATATGTAAAAATTAAGAAAGAAAAAGATGAAGAGAAAATTAAACTAAAAAAACTGAAAGATTTGGTATTAGTAATTTGAAAATTACTTTCGATACAGATTTTGTTATAAATATTTTGTATTTTTGTAAATAACAGACATTTTAAAACTTTAAATACTTTTGTTTATTTTTGTTATCCAAAATATAATTATTAGACCTTTCAATTGGAAGCTAAATCGCACGTAAATATGTAAGTAGAAAATGGACAATTTTTGCTGAGCAGAAATAGACATTTTATACTTAATATGAAATTGCGTATTATTAGGTTAAAATGTTTTTAAAAATACTTCTTGTTTATCTTATATGTAAAGAGAAGGTTAAATATTACGTCTAATAAGTATTTTTGGTCGATTGTTGCATAAATAAATAATAAAAATCGATTTTTACGATAGCAAAACTCTTACACGATTAGAAATAGGGACATTGACCTTATACCCGATTCCTTAAAGATACCGTTGCGGATAACACTGATATTTTGAAATGAAGTTAAGTTATAAAAAATTGACAAATGTAGCGTAAAAGAATGAAATATCCAATAAAACATTTATTCTTATGTAGCATATCTAGAGGTTATATTTTCTGTCCTTTCGAGGAGGGGACCACACAATTTTGACGCGCGTTACGAAGAGTAGCCCGTTTCATTTTTTTCTTACGGATAACTGCATGTAGAAAAAATGAAACGTGCTACTTTTCGTAACGCGCGCCGATTTGGTGTATGTTTTTCAAAGCGTACGTAAAGAGACAAATACGCATGCGCGCATCAACTGCACGCTTCATGCGCTATAGGTGGGAGAAGTCTAGGGAATCCTATGCGCCACCAACGCAACCAATGTACGCATAGACTGAGACGGAACGGTTTTCTCTGCAGTCTATGCGCATAATGCGTGAATTGGAACACACCCACTGTCACGTCCCGGGTGAGGTCTTTTAGGAACGATGACATGAAGGAGGGAAAAGTCAGGCGTGAATCTGTAACACTGTCCAACACGATTTTTGATCTGCAATAGCCGCTCGGTGATTCTTGTAGAGTTTTTCGCCCTGAACACGAATCCGTAAGTAAAATTGTTCTATCACCTTCAGTTCTTGAGAAAATCGATTTTGAAAAAAATTGCAGATTTTCAACTTTGAACATCTTTTGTGTCGAAACGGTAATAGTTATTCGGTTGGTCGTTGCGTCAAATTATTCTACGAACCCTCCCGAATACAACGATATAAGTTATTATTGCATTATGATCATTTAAATATGTTTAAACAGCGACCAAAAGGATAATGACACCCGAAATGCACCCATTTTTTATGATATCTCTCAATTTATTTCCAAAACTAAGGGTCTAGGAGAAAATCTGATCATCCTACACGATGCAACAGACATTTTTCTTTCGGAAATCATCAACAGAAGTGATCAGTTACGTTTCCTTTTCAATGCAGAAGTAAAATAGTTTGGCAAAACGCGTGATGTCGAGAGTGGTGGTCAACGGCGGCGCGCGATCCAGTGCCGCTCAGCGTAACACAATCGCTTAAGGCGAGTTGACCACCACTGTCGGCGCCGCGCGTTTTTCCAAACTATTTCGCTTCAGTATTGAAAACAAAACGAGACTTACCACTTCTATTGACTCTTTCCGAGGGAAAACTCTCCGCTGCATCGCGTGGAATGGTCAGATTTTCTCCCAGACCCTTAGTTTTGGAAATAAATAGAAAGGTATCTGCAAAAATGGGTGCATTTCGTGTGTCCTTTCCCCTTTGTTCATTGTTTAAACACATTTAAATGTTCATAATGCAATAATAACTTATATCGTTGTATTCGGGAGGGTTCATAGAATAATTTGACGCAACGACCAACCGAATAACTATTACCGTTTCGACACAAAAGATGTTCAAAGTTGAAAATTTGCAGTTTTTTTCAAAGTCGAGTTTTTCAAAAACTGAGGGTGATGGCGACAAACGGTTTGTGGATTCGTATACAGGGCGCAAAACTCTACTAGAATCACCCAATGGATATTGCAGAACAGAAAAAAAGTTTCATTTTGTTGGACTGTGTAATCCAGCACTCTGAGGAATTTTGGATCGGGAACACTGAGGGTTTGAAAGGGAACTTAGGCGCGAATATTGAATCCGTCACTCTAATCGACCAGGGAAGCTTTAACAGGTAAATATACACTCGGAGAATACATCTCAGATCATTAATACCCATACCTCCCCCTCGCAGGCTTTCAGATAAATTGTCCATTTAAAACGCAGACAATATGAGTACATTTTCATTATATTGCATTTTAAAATAATTGCAAGTTCATTCATCGACACCGATACCTTTACGTCTCACAAGCTTTCACATAATTCATCAATTTAAAACTCTGACAATACAGCGTGTCCCAGAATTGATGTACATCCCGGAACATGCAATATCCTGATGGAAAAAGACATCGAAAAGTCCTTAACCGTTTTGGGATCCGGGGTTTCGTTTTCGAGATATTAAGAAAAAAACCCGACCAATCAGAGCGCGAGCCTTCCGCTGGAGCTGCCGCGCTAGCGTGGCCGCGCGCCGGGCCGTGCTGCGACTACGAACAAGCAGGCGCGGCATGCATCGAAGGAAATTGCGTAGAATGGCAAATGAAAAAGACTTAACAAAATATCTAACCTTTTGCCATGGTTTGTTTGCCATTTAAAGTGAATAATGAATAAAGAATAAATGGATGAAAATCATGTGTAACGTAAAAGGACGAATACACAGTTGTTTTTTAGAAGATTCGAAAATAATAATTATTTGGAGTGAGAGGCTAAAGAACATGTAAATTTCCTTTTTTAATAACCTACAAACGAAAAGGTAATGCAACAGGGAACGAGTGAAATGTGATCGTAGTTCGTTATTGTGATAAAAATCCGTAGTTCTGTCACGTCCTGGGTTGAGGTCTTTGGGGACGATGACAATGTGGGGTAAGAAATCAGGCGAGAATCTGTAATCCTGCACACTGAGGGTTTTCGGGAGTCAGGCGAGAACGAAAAATCCTACACACTGAGGATTTTCGGGAATCAGGCGAGAACGTAGAATCCTACACACTGAGGGTTTTCGGGAATCAGGCGAGAACGTGTAATCCTGCACACTGAGGGTTTTAGGGAATCAGGCGAGAACGTGTAATCCTACACACTGAGGGTTTTTGGGAATCAGGCGAGAACGTGTAATCCTGCACGCTGAGGGTTTTTGGGAGTCAGGCGAGAACGTAGAATCCTACACACTGAGGATTTTCGGGAATCAGGCGAGAACGTAAAATCCTACACACTGAGGATTTTCGGGAGTCAGGCGAGGATGTGTAATCCTGCACGCTGAGGGTTTCAGGAGTTAGGCGAGAACGTGAAATCCTACACACTAGGTTCAGGGGGAAATCAGGCGAGGATCTTAAATCCTGCACGCTAATCGACCAGGGAAGGTTTAAAGGTAACCGCGCGCCAGGGAGACACCCGTTAGACCACTTGTGGTTTTTACTTTAGTTTTGGTAATTGGATTTACGGTTGCATTGACATAAGAAGCCGCCCGTGCTATTCCGCGAAATTCGTCTAGACGTTGGTCGAACGCGAGCTATGTAAAAGTAAGCCCGGTAAATATTATAAGAACTCCGGTGTTCGCGCAGCCCGATCAGCTGTTGCAGCAGTTTGTTTTGGAAGGGAACCTTCGTTCCGAGGATTTAACACAATAACTCGAAGCGTGAATTAAATGAAACTGGTTTATTCAGTTAGTTAGTAGCACCAGTGTCCGCCGCCGGTCGGGAGGGAGGCCTTTTTAAAGGCCACGGTGGTCTCACCGACGGCGAGCGCGACAACGAGGGAGGAGGACGCGGCCGAGGCGCTGGGGTTGGCGCGCTCGGTCGCGGCCTCGTACGGAGGTGCCCACTTCCCGGACGACGAGGAGAAGCGTCCGGCGCCCCCGATTGCCAACGGGGGCGCGGTCCAGCCAGAGGAGGTGTCGGGGGGGGGCCGACCTTGAGACTTGCTAATGTCTCGAGGCCCCCCGATACTCCTCGCGAACGCGTGCCACTCCATGCGAGCGCACGACCTGCTTGAGCAGGCTCGCGTGGAGATAGGCGTTGGGCTGGCCGTCATCGCCGAGCCGTATCCGCTGGCGGACCGATGCTTTCGGTCCACCAACCCGGATCGGCAGGTGGCGATGACGTGGGAAGTGGGAAGAGGAGCCCCGTCGTGCGTGGTCGCCCAGCACGGACGGGGCTGGATGGGCGCGAAATGGGGAGGCCTCCTCGTGGTCGGCTGCTACCTGGCACCGAGCCTGAGCGTCCCGGAGTTCGAGGACCGGCTGAGCGAGGTGGGGGCGTTTCTAGCCCCCCAATCAGCTCGGCCAGTGGTCCTACTGGGGGACTTCAATGCCCACATTCGCGCGTGGGGCTCCCCCAGAACGGACTGCCGGGGCGAATTGCTCCTCGAGTGGGCGGAGGCGATGGGGTTCGTGCTTAAGAACCCCTACGCGGTCACGACGTTTCGCGGGTCGCGGGGCGAGTCGATCATCGACCTCGTCTGGGTGAACCCCGCGGCCGCGGCGTTAACGTCGGAGACCGGGTCGGATCACGTGTACGTGATGCTGGCCACCTCCGCCGCCACGCTTCCTCCCGCTCGTGCCGGTAGACAGCCGCCGCGCTGGGCGCTCAAAAAGCTAGATGCTAGCGCGGCCCAGATGGCGTCCTCCGTCGTCGCCTGGCCTTCCCTGCCGGGCGACGTCCTCGACGACCCCTCCAACGGCGCCCTATGGCTCCGGCGGGCGTTGCAGCGTGTCTGCGACGCCACGATGCCGCGAGTCGGGCCGCCGGGCGGGGGTCGGAGGTCGGTGTACTGGTGGTGCGAGGAGATCGCCGATCTCCGCGCGACGAGCGTCCGCGCTCAGCGCCAGTACACCAATGCCCGCCGTCAAGACCGACGGCGGGTGACGGAGGACCAGCTGCAGGAGCTGCGCTCCGCGTTTTCCGCGGCGCGCAGAGAGCTCCGTGCAGCCATAGCCCGGGCCAAGACCCGTTCGCACGAGGAGTTCCTCGAGACCCTGAATCGGGACCCTTGGGGGCGCCCGTACAAGGCCGTGTCCGTGAAACTCGGTCCTTGGGCGCCCCCTGTCACGGAGGGTCTCGAGCCCCGGTTTCTCCTGGAGGTTTTGTCGGCGCTGTTTCCCCCTCCCCCGGTTCCGGGGGAGGGTGGCGTCGACGCTTCGGGGGATCCGGAGCTCGCGTGGGGCACCGCCGTAGCGGATGCCCCCAGGGTCTCGGACGAGGAACTCGAGTCCGCGGTGCGTCGAATGCGTTCGAAGAACGCTGCACCCGGACCGGACGGTGTGCCCGGGCGTGTCTGGGCCTGCGCGATGAGCGCCCCAGGGAGCGGCCTCAGGCGCGTCCTTGACGCGGCCTTGAGGACCGGGAGGTTTCCCCGCGCGTGGAAAGAGGCGAGGCTGGTGCTGCTGCGAAAGCCTGGTAAGCCCGCAGAGTCACCCTCGGCCCATCGGCCGATCTGTCTCCTCGACGAGGCGGGCAAGCTCCTGGAAAGGATCATAGCTGCCCGCCTCATGGACCATCTCGGAGCTGCGGAGTTCCCGGATCTGTCCGACCGCCAGTTCGGTTTTAGGCGGCAGCGATCGACCGTAGATGCCATCCTACTGGTTCGGTCGCTGTCGCGCCGGGCGGTCGAGGGGGGCGGTGTCAGCGTTGCGGTGTCTCTAGACATCGCCAACGCGTTCAACACCGTCTCCTGGGCGGCGATCGAGCGGGCGCTGGTATACCATCGCGTCCCGCTCTACCTTCGCCGCCTGATCTGGGACTATCTCCGCGACCGGGTGGTCTCCTACGTCGGGCGAGACGGGGACGGGGTGTCTCACGTGCACCGCGGCGTGCCACAGGGGTCCGTTCTAGGGCCCCTGCTTTGGAACTTGGCATACGACGCGGTGCTGCGGGTGGAGTTGCCATCGCCTGACGTGTCGTTCGTGTGTTACGCCGACGACACACTGGTGGTGGCCTCCGGGCCGAGATGGCTAGCGGCACTAGACCTCGCGGAGAGAGCACTGCGGCTCGTCATCCCCGCGATAGAGGCGCTCGGTCTGCGAGTCGCCTCCGATAAAACGGAGGCGGTATGGCTCGCGGACAGGGTGGGGACTGGCATCCCCATCAGAGCGTCTCTTAGGGCCGGGGAGGCCTGCATCCGGGTCGGCCGATCGATGAAGTATCTCGGTTTGACCCTGGACACCTAGTGGCGATTCGCGCGTCATTTTCGGGTCCTGGGCCCCAGGTTGGAGCGACAGGTGTTCGCCTTCGGGCGCATCATGCCCAACCTGGGAGGCCCACACGAAGCAGTTCGGCGTCTATACGTGACGGTCGTCCGGTCCATGGCGCTCTACGGAGCGCCGGTCTGGGCCGGCGACCTGGGGGGCTGTCGCGTGGGGCGAGACCTTCTGGCAAAGGTTCATCGCCGCGCAGTCCTCCGTGCCGTGCGGGCTTACCGCACGGTGTCACACGCCGAGCTGTCGGCGCTGGGTGGGTCCCCACTATTCCATCTGCTCGCTGAGATGGAGGCGGAGGTATACTTCGCCTCGCACGATCTCAGCGGAGCGAGGGACCCCCTGGCGCCGGTCGGACCTGACGCGCGGGACCAGGCCCGACGACGCATGGGAGCCAGGTGGATCGACTGGCTCTCCCTCCCGGAACATCGGGAGGGTCGCGTCGTCGGGGCGCTGCTGCCCATTCTTGCCGAATGGGTGGGGCGCAGGTATGGCAGGCTAACCTTCCGCCTGACGCAGATGCTCACCGGAGTCGGATGCTTCGGTGACTTCTTGTGTCGTATCGGGCGGGAGGAGGCGCCGCAGTGCCACAGCTGCGGCCGGGGCGACGTGGACTCGGCGGACCACACTCTGGCGGGGTGTCCAGAGTGGTTGGATGACCGCCGAGTCCTCGAGCTGCAGCTCGGTCCCGATCTCTCGCTGGCGACGGTCGTGCGTCGCATGGCGGGGGATCGGGACTGCTGGGAAGCAATGGCCTCCTTCTCCGAAGCAATAATGCTGGAGAAGGAGGAGGCGGCGCGGGAGGAGAAGATGACCCGGGGCGGGGGGAGGTCGTGCGGCGACTTAGTTGCGTAAGTCGCCCCGCTCCCCCGGGTGTTAGGCCCCGGGCCGCGCCGTACCGCTACTCCCCGCCATAGGGGTTTGGGACGGGGCCGCGCCACGCAACAAGCGCGGCCGTTATGCCCCCGGTGCGCCGCCCCCTCTGTGTCGGAGGGGGACGCGCGCCGAGGGACACCAGGAAGGAGTTGAAAAATGCGGCGGCCCTCGTTGTCACGAAGGGCCGCCGCGGACGACGAAGCGACAGGTGGCCGCCGTGGTCGGCGAGTCGTGGCATTGGACTCGCCAGGGCCGCGGCGGCGTCGCGAGGAACGGAGAACGGGGGGGGGTCTATGTTAAAGACCCCCCCCCAGGGGAGCGGCGGCCGCCGCTCCCGTCTGAGCGATCGAGCTCCCCCGGGGCACAGTGCCCCGGCCCGGCCGCGCTATCGAAGATTGCGCGGCGACCGGTTGGGAGCTCGATCGCGGGGTCGCGGGGCGGGGGTGTCGGGGGGCACCACCCGCCCTAGTAGCAGCGACCCCGGAAGGGGCGACTCGGGCGCGTGATCCGTCGCGAGTCGCCAGTCCCGGAGAACATTGCTGGGGGAGGTTATAATACTCCCCCAGGGACGACCCCGTTCAGGGGACCTAGCGCGGAGCTGCACGAAGCGCAAGGGGGGAGGGTAGCGAACGTATCGCTTGTTTGATCTCGTGTGCAAATCCCTCCCCTCAGGCGCGCAGCTCCGCGCGCGAGGTAGATCACCTTGGTGGTTTTAGTGGGTTCGAGTCCCACATAACCCCCTGCCCGCCCCCGCGGGCGGGGGGTATCCGTGGGGATTTCCACCAAGTAAAACAAAAAAAAAAAAAAGGGTGTTAATTGCGGATCTCTCGCTACCGACGGTCGCGCGTCGGATGGCGGGAGACGGGGCGAGTTGGAAGGTCGTCTCCGAGTTTGCGGAGGCGGTCATGCGGGAGAAGGAGGATGCGGAACGGGAGCGCGAAATAACGGGCCACCCGTCCCGTCTCGCGGCCCCCAGATGCCGGGGGAGAAGGGGCAGATGACGCGGCGCCGGGGGAGGTCAGGCGGTGACGTGAGCTAACGCGTCACCCCGCTCCCCGACGGCGAGTCTCCGGGTCTGGGGGGCCCTTTTCAGGGCCAGTTTCGGGAGGGTGGTGGCCGGGCCACGTGGTGCCGTCGGGGTCGCGTCGTGAGAGGTCGCGACGCCCGACGGCGGAGTTAGAGTCAGGGGTCCTCGTTCCAGGGGACCCCACCGGGGGGCAGCCGAACACCTGCTGCCCCCCCGGGAGCCGCGCCATTGGCGCTGTTTATGGATTAGCGCGCTCCCGCGTTAGTAGCGATCGAGCAGCAGTAGGGTGAGTTCGGCGGTCAGCGGTTCAGCGGACCTTGTGCCGACTACCCTCCCGGCTGCGGCCCTTCGGGCCGCGCCCCGGGTAGCTGCTCGATCGCGGGGGTCGCGGGGTGTGAGTGTCGGGGGACACTCTCACCCCCTAATAACAACATCATGCGACCCCCCAGAAGAGACGGCGCGGGCGCGTGATCCGCCCGCGTCGTCGGCGACTCGGGAAGACCCCGCCGCTATGCGGGGTTGTAGAGCGCGGAGTTCGTACCAGCGCTGAGGGGAGGGCAAGCGAACGTATCGCTAGTTTGCTCTCGCGTCAAGTCCCTCCCCCCGTGCGCGCGACTCCGCGCCCGAGGAAGATCACCGTGGAGTTTTAGTGGGTGCAAGCCCCACATAACCCCGTCCCTCCCCCGGGGGGCGGGGTATCCGTTAGGGATTTCTACACGTCAAAAAAAAAAAAAAAAAAAAAGGGTGTTAATTGCGGGTCGGGCAATTCGTACGCCCGAGCGGAAATAATCCATGTACCAGTACCTCTTCCAGGTCGTGCAGGTAAAAAGAATATGACAGTTATTCATGCTTCTTAAATTGTAAAAGCTCCCCCAAACCAACGCGAATATCGCGGCGCGGAGCGGACCCGCAGCGGTTCTTATGGGCAGCCTTAAGGCGGGATCTCCTAGTCGCAGCGGCCAGACGCAGTATACTGGTGCAATGGGGAAGCATGCATCTGTTCTCCTACAAGCGTCTGTGATCGCCGGGTATGCGCCAGACATAGGAGCCTGGCGCGGGTCTCTTTGAGTACCAGCCTAGGCTACTCGAGACGCAACACAATGCGAGAGGGCCTGTTTCCCATTAAATCTAGACGCAGACTGGGCACTGCGTCCACCAGACGCTAGACTGCTCCCGGAGGGAGTCCAGCGACCAGTCGCAACGCGACCCGTTGCCACAGTGGGACAGAATCCCAAGAAATAAGTAAACAAGTGAGAATTCAAACGTTATGGGAGTATGTATTTTTATATGTTACCTGTAGACTACTAATATGAACACCTAAAAAAGGTAAAAATATCATGACGCTTATTTCTGATTTATGTGTGAACACGTGTCTACGTTTATGTGTATTTTTCGTACAGAATTTTAAATCGAGTAGTATCGATTCTGGTGTTACGAGCCGGGGCTGCGGCAACGCGAGAGGCCGGCGAGAAGGGTATTTCCCAAGGAATATGGTTTATGAGTTTGTTAGTTAGGTGCGCGGACGAACCTGATGCGAAATCAGGGAGCCACTAGGATTATTGACGGCGAGGACGAACCTGATGCGAAATCAGCGAGCCTCTAGGAATGGAGTCACACGCGGACGAACTTGATTCGAAATCAGGGAGCCGCAGGAGGGTGAAACGTCGTGAACGAACCCGATGCGAAATCGGGGAGTCACTAGGATAAAGTTCACAGACGAACCTGGTGCGAAACCAGGGAGCTGTTAGGAGGTTGGATTATTCACAGACGAACCTGGTGCGAAACCAGGGAGCTGTTAGGAAGTTGGTAGATTTACAGACGAACCTGATGCGAAATCAGGGAGCTGTAGGATACGGACGAACCTGATGCGAAATCAGGGAGCTGTAGGATACGGACGAACCTGATGCGAAATCAGGGAGCCGTAGGAGGGTGAGGTTTCGTGGACGAACCCGATGCGAAATCGGGGAGCCACTGGGTTGGTGAAGATTCCTTATTTTGGATGAAAGGTTGCGAACGAACCTGATGCGAGATCAGGGAGTCGCGGGAAATGTTAGTAATGCCTCGTAACTCTTAATTAATATTTGATACAACTCGGGCGGTAAAGTTGTATCAGTGGGTGAGTGCTACTAATATTATAAGGATCACTGGGTAAAAGATGGGTTTAACGAATCTACTCGATTTACACGTGAACACCATTCGTATATTCAATAATCAGTTATTGTACAAATGTAAGTGTCGCGATTAAATAATTAAATAAAGTGTGTAAGTTACCACTAGTTGCACAGTGTTGACGCACTGGCGATGCGGGGCGTAAGAGTGGCTATTTCGAAGTGCCAAATAGAATATAAACCGGACTCGCGGATTCTATGAGGTTAACTATGATTCTGAAGGACACTTTAGCTCGATCTAACTGAATATAACCAACTCTGTACGAGCGTGACACGACGTTACTCTACGCGTGACTGTACTGCTTTTAACCGACGAGGGTTGAAACCAAAGGGTTTATATAGTCCCAAAATGGGTGGGGATTCGTTAGGAGATTTCCATATAAGGAAATCTTCGGGGTCGTCGTCGTGTCACTCCCGTTCCCATGGTCGTGTTCCAGATGGTCAAGATCACGACCCCCTGAGTGGTATGTGATAAACAAAAAGGCTTTTAGGGCGTTTTCCCTTCGCAGACGCGAGATCGAAAAATTGTTGAGAGCGGCGTATGGGAAATTCCACATACGTAACACTGGTAAATAATAACAAATAATTCCCTAGTTACATTAAATTTTTTCCATAAGAAACCAATTGAAAAATCGTCAGCAATCATCGACTTTTTAGTTGCCTTCCGGGAACTTCCAAACAAATTTTTTGTTTGTTTTATAATCAACATAATCTTGTCCTTGCTACTGCGGATATTTGGCAGTAATGGATTAAATACGTGTATTCTATGTCGCACAGTGGGGGTGAATCCCAAGAAATAGGAAAAAAATGCAACATCCTGTGTTTCGCATTTAACAATGCCGAATATTATGAAGGAAATTGATAAAAAAGTGTTAATATACAAGTTTGGCGTTATTTAAGAAAACAACGTCAATTCGTCTTGAATTAACGTCAATAATTCCAATAAAACTAAAAGAATTTGCTAAATATGCCATGGAGAGTGCAATGTTCGTATCGACACACGGTTTACTACAGCTTTATGACACTAGACCATTGGCCCCCATACACAATATAAAGTAGTTAGGAAACATCTCCCAAGTAACTTCCAGGACAGCTGAACAATTTTTAAGATAATCCCCAATTGCTACAAGCTACTTCCTCTACGTTCGGCATGCAATAAACCGTGTTTCGCTACAGTATAAAAGAATAATAATGGTCGGGACGTTGACCGTGACGAAAATTAATTTTATGGTCCACTGGTACACTGGTACGCCTCGTGAATAGCCACATGATTAAAAACAACAAAGTCCCCTACTCTTGACAAGCTTTTGAAATCAGATGTTCCAAATTACCTGCCTTTACCCTACTAAACGGGCTGATCGGTCAAAGCGTCGCGCCAGGATCGCGGTTTATGACCGTATGGTCCCGCGAGCCAGTGGTAGACAACGGTACATGCCGGTCCCAAGTCCCCCTGTAGCACCCGGTGATAGAGCAATCAACGGATTAACTCAGTGCGAAGAAAGTTGAAACCCCTGCAAAAAACGGCACGGTGTCGATTGTCCCTGTTCGAAAGCAGGTACACAAATGGTTCTCGAAGAACGTTTCAAAAACAAGCAATTGCCTACCGTAAACGAACGAAGAAATTTCGCTTCGAAAACTTCTAAATTACCGGCTGTAAAAGATAATTCGAATTTCCCCCTCGGTCTGAGCCGATTTTTGGCACACAAGGCGAAACATGCAGAAATATTTGTAAACCTTATCCGTGTTATTCTATATACCAAATACTGTTCACAAAAAGTGTTGATACATTACTGCGAAAGTATAACATATTTTGACAACTTTCCAATTGGCCAATGGGGTGGAGAGACCCAAGATGAAGCTAAAACTAAAGATTTTAAAAATTGTAGAAAAAGATTTCCACTGCAATACAGGCGAAGAGGTTTTAAACGTTTTATGCAATTCTATTTAGATCCAGTAATAGTTTTCAACCTTTGCCGAAAGAAAATCAAATTTCTCTCTTTGCCGAACGTTTCGACAACATCCGTTTGCCAGCATCTCTAAAGGGCAATCAAGAACGCTGTGCCGTGTTTGATAATTTTTGGCTTTCCTGGCAATGGGGTAGGAAACGAAATTATTCTGCACAAACAACGGTACGCCTCGCGAAGAGCCACATGAAGAAAAGGGGTAGTCCGCTGACCGCGCGTGGTGCCGCCTGCTTTGTCCTTCCGCCAAATTCGAGACCGATCTCTTATCTCTCGAATATAAACACGCGTTGAAATATCAAAACAAAAGCACGCGTTGACGTATTCGGTGCAAGAGAACGTGTGCCACAGGGAGGAGATTACAGTGGTCTCCGGATTAATGACATGCTTTTTTCCCCGGATCATCGGGAAATACCTACCCACCCCACAGTTTTGCTTCCTCGGTGCGAGCGAGGGCCTTCGGTCCTGGGTAGACCGTCCGTTGACTGCCGGGAGCAATAAAACCGTTGGGCCAGGTAAAATACCCAGTAGAGAAAAATAAAATATTCATGTTTTTGATAAATGTTCATGAAAGTATTACCAATGGATTTTTTAAGATTTCCCGATGAAAATGAGTTCAAATATGGAGAAATTCGGTTCATTTTTAGTGAACGTAGTGTGTGTCGCAGGCCAGTAACCAGAAACGCGTTTTCCGCTTAAATCGGGGAACTGGAATTCTAATTGTACCTATTTTCATAATAAAAAATAGTGCCCAATTGCTTCGTGTTTGGACTCATTTTCGTCGACATAAACTCACCAATCCATCGGTAATACTCCGTTCAAGATGTTATCAGTAATATGAAAATTTTCATATTCAATACTGAATCTCAATTCGCCGTCGATCGAGGGTCTCCCGCTGGTCCAATGCATGTTTATACTTGAGAGATAAGGGATCTCTCACGAATTTGTAGGGAGGACAAAGCGGGCCTCATCACGCGCAATCAGCGGACCATCCCTTTTCTTCATGTGGTTCTGCGCGAAGCGTACCGGTATTACTGCAGAATAATTTCGTTTCCTACCCCATTGCCAGGGAAACATTCTTCGATCTCACATAAGAACATCTTCTTTTGGTAATTGTGCGGACCTTAAAATTAATTTTCGTCACGGTCAACGTTCCGACCATACTTATTATTCTTTTATACTGTAGCGAAACACGGTTTATTGCTTGCCGAACGTAGAGGAATTAGGTTGTTAGCAATTGGGAAGTAATACTAAAAATTGTTCCGTTGTTCTCCAAGTTACTTGGCAGATGTTTCCTAACTACTTTATATCGTGTAGGGGGCCGAAGGTCTAGTGTCATAAAGCTGTAGTAAACTGTGGCCCGTTAATAATCCGTTTAGGGCGGCTGGAAATCGGGCACGGGGAAAATCCCAAAACACTGGTGTTCCTTTATTATTGTATTTTTCCACTTCTACGTGTACGATCTGAGAGGTGGGAGTTTCTTCGCGACCAATAGTATTCACAGTTTCACAGAAGACTCCACCCTCAGAAAGGTGCAGGTACTGATGGAAATAAGATTTAAACTGCGACTTACAGGGATAGTTAGTCAGTATAGGAAACATTTATCTACGCTTCAGACCTGTGTAGTGTCAGCCTGACAGTTTTAAATTTTGCGTGTGGTTGGCTACAACATCGTGAAATGGCGAAAAAAAATTTGTTTTCGAGTGAGGAGGACGACAAATTGATAGAGGCTGTAGCCCAAAATAGTGTCCTCTATGACGCCGGTCACCTGCAGCATAGCAAACACGAGGTGAAAAACAAGGTGTGGAAGGCAGTGGGAATTATTGTCAACAGAACAGGTACAGTATTCTTTAATTATACTTATTTGCATCAACTAGAGCTAATAATACAATCGAAAAGCCATTCTTAACCCTTTTGGTCCTGTTGGGACACATATGTCCCAGTGAAATTTTGTAATGGGTAAATTTTATTTTGGTAGAGTGTCTGGCTGCAGCGTGGCAATGATAGAAATCTCGTGATTTAAACTACGTGTAATTGAACAATTCTCTGAAATTTTGTATCGTAGCCTTTCTATTCATAGTGTGTTACAACTGTTTTGCTTAAAAGGTTTTTAAATTATTGTTTTTGTTTATCTTAGTGAGCATAGAGATGTGCATCATATGCGTTTTCGGTTTACACATATCCCAATTTTTAAAACTGACCTACGAATTTCAAATTTGATCTGTACCTATCCGCAGTCAGGTATAATCAATGTCTGCAAGAAAATATAATAAAATCCAAATCGGAAAAGGTCGTGTCGAAAGGGTCAGAGTATAATGATACACTATTTTGAGGGCACAATATTCAAATACGCTTCGCATCAAATGGTCCAATGCTGTTTACAATATTCCATTTCATCATAAAGATTATTGCAATTTTTTTCCAAAGCTGAAATTTTAGATTGCCGTAAAAATATGGGCATTGATTTGTCGCATAATTGTTTCAATACGTCTCTTGCAACAACACTTATACTGGTTCACAAAAGTATTCAGATACCGTTTGAAATAGAATAACTTTTTTAGAGTTGAGCCAAAAGACTTGAACTTTTTGGAGAAGCTAGAATGATTAGGTTACCAGGTGACGAGTTTCGTCGTTTTGAAAAAAATTGCGATTGTCGCTTTTCGACGAAATTTTTCAGTTCATCAAGAGACACGGTAGTGTCTCGCGCCAAGTATATATATAGATATATGCGCCGCGCGAGACACAGAGTGTATCTATTACGGCACGCCGCGCTATCAAATACCCTGAGATTATCGAATCTCAATAACGGCTGGTCCGATTAGACTTTGAATGGTCTTAATGGATAGCTTGGGTTTAATTTACATAAGAAAAGTGTCTTCGTTTTGTTCCTACGTGCCTTAGGAGCTGAGATATTTTGATGTAAAGTTGCAATTTGCCGAATTTTATGTTCTGAAGAATTAAGAATCGTCATCGTCAAGTGTGGGCAAGAGGGGAACATGAAAGGGAGAGGAAATGTCCAATATCCACGTCGCTGATTCGCTGAAGGTTTCGGCCAATCGCGTAACAAATCGTTGTCACGTGACAGCTAGCAGAGAGCAGAACTGTCGAGGTAAACGTAACCTAGCTAGTGTCAAACAGTTATAACCTGTCAAGTGTGAAATAAGGAAACTAGTTAAAAATTTTTAAGTGACACGAGTTTTTACACCATAGAGGACACTGAATTATTGTCTCAATTAACAAGGTAAGTCGCCAAAATTTTTCAATAGACTATTTATGTAGAGCATATAGAAACGGAGGGAACGCACAGACTTGGAAGTTGCCGGAGGAGGTTTGACAGTAAAGCATCTTCTTTCCCAGAAGTTTCGACAAAATAATATATTGTTTTTATACCAGCAAACTATTTTTACATTAGAGTTTTTATGTATAAAGCTTATAGAAATGAATGAAGGGGACGCACGGGCTTATATAGAAACGAAAGGAATGGACAGGCTTGGGTAAAAATGAAGGGGATGTACAGCCTTGGAGGTTGTCCGAAGAAGGATAGATAGACAGAGAAGCTTGAAAGAAATTTGTCAAATAAGGTAAATCGACGAACTTTGTCAAATTAGCGTAGCATTAAGAATTAAGAAAATTATAGCTTACTGCTTGCAATGTATAGAAAGTTACATTATTGATTGAAGAAAGTGCGATGAAAACGCATCTCCCTTGATACTTTTCTATCTCTTGTGAAAGATATTTCTAAAACTTTATTTTAAAATCCACCGTAGTTCCCACGCTAATCATTAATTTTATTAGTTTCACATTACCAATATTTAAATTCACTAATGAACATATTAAATTAATTTTATTCCAACACCAATAAATTGTGCGTTAAATATATTGGAGCTCTTCGTTCATTTTTGATAAATTACCATTAGCATTTAAATTTCCTTCAACAAGAGTTTCTGCCATACGCTCTCACCTCCTTCGGACACATTATGTAGTCTCCACGCTTACTATAGGAAAAGTCCACCCTTCTTCTAAAACTTATATTGTTTAATTTTATATTGTATAATAAAGTTATATTGTAACTAAAATGTGGATTTTATATATTTACAGATAACTGAAGCACAAGATGATGCAGTGTGATCTACGTCAGAAAAAAAATTTATTGTAATATAGTATAATATTAATTAAACTTTAATTAAACTTTTATTCAGCTTCGATCCTCTGTGTGGTTCTTGTATGTTTGCTTCATATTTGAAGACTCAAATTTAAACCAATTCCACCAATCCAATTGTCTTGTAGCTTTGCAGGTGTGCGTAGTTTGGACGACAATATAATATATTGTTAATTAAAAAAAATAACTTCGACGGGGTGAAAAAATTATCCAGTCATCAATAAACACTACAAAATGTGTGAAATCCTCACAAAATTACCTTTTTCAAAAAAAGGTACAAAAAAGAGCGCCAAGTATATAATCCCATCAAAAAGGATCCCATTTAAAAACATTGTCGTAAATTAATAGCTTTACAAAACTAATGATATACACCAATTGCGCCAATTATCGCAATGACTATTTATACAAACAAAAAAATGTATCAAATAATAGTAAACAGATATATTTTTATACAAATAAATATTTTAATACGAATAAATATTTGATTCAAAATAGTTGGCGCTGCTCTCGGAATTGGTGTTGCTAAACTGAATAAATATGTCTGAATCAATAAGTCTGGCCTTGTTTTATTTATTAACCAAGACACTTAACATTTTTTTCAGAGAGCAGCGCCAACTATTTTGAATAAAATATTTATTCGTATTAAAATATTTATTTGTATAAAAATATATCTGTTTACTATTATTTGATACATTTTTTTGTTTGTATAAATAGTCATTGCGATAATTGGCGCAATTGGTGTATATCATTAGTTTTGTACCCTGATAACCAGATGTCTGCAATCTGACGTCAGATTGGCAACAGGGTCTGCCGTGAGAGCGCAGAGCCTGACGTCAGATCCGTAGTCATCTGTGTCCGCATTAGGCTGCGGTCTGAGGTACAGAGCCTGACATCAGGGCCTGACGTCAGATTGGCAGCAGATTGACAGCAGATCCTGATGTCAGATCGGCAGCAGATCGACAGCAGATCCTGATGTCAGATCGGCAGCAGATGGACAGCAGATTCTGCCGTCTGCTTGGCACAGCTAACAGCGCCATCTGAGGGTCAAAATTAGCAAACTAACGTGTGGTAAGAAAAAAAAATACAAACGTTGGTATTCACAAGCGGTCACCCATCCAAGTACTAACCGCGCCCAATACCGCTTTAACTTCAGTGATCGGACGAGAACTTGTATTTTATCTAGCACAGAATGATCGTTGGTAAAAATTTGGCTCTTATTAATACTTCTTGTGTAAAAATCTTCATACTATTATATTCTAAGAACTTATCATATAACGTTTAAGTCGAATAGAGTCGTTGTTCTGTGGTATAAGTACCTGTTTAAATTACAAATGATATCAATATTAAATAACTTACCTAACGCAATTCTTTTTACCTGTTGTATTTAATTTTTATACATTTTCTGTGTACTTTACTGACATGGTAGTAGAATTGGACAGAGTTTAAATGTATTCTACAGGAATTAAAGGTTAATGTTATGAATTTATTATATAAATTAACTTATTTTCACAATTATATAATAAATTAACTTATTTTCACAATTTAACCTTTAATTCCTGTAGAATACATTTAAACTGTGTCCAATTCTACTACCACGTCAGTAAAGTACACAGAAAATGTAAAATTGTAGTTTAAATAGGTACTTATGCCACAGAACAACGACTCTTTTCGACTTAAACGTTATATAATAAGTTCTTAGAATATAATAGTATGAAGATTTTTACACAAGAAGTATTAATAAGAGCCAAATTTTTACCAACGATCATTCTGTGCTAGATAAAATACAAGTTCTCGTCCGATCACTGAAGTTAAAGCGGTATTGGGCGCGGTTAGTACTTGGATGGGTGACCGCTTGTGAATACCAACGTTTGTATTTTTTTTTCTTACCACACGTTAGTTTGCTAATTTTGACCCTCAGATGGCGCTGTTAGCTGTGCCAAGCAGACGGCAGAATCTGCTGTCCATCTGCTGCCGATCTGACATCAGGATCTGCTGTCGATCTGCTGCCGATCTGACATCAGGATCTGCTGTCAATCTGCTGCCAATCTGACGTCAGGATCTGCTGTCAATCTGCTGCCAATCTGACGTCAGGCCCTGATGTCAGGCTCTGTACCTCAGACCGCAGCCTAATGCGGACACAGATGACTACGGATCTGACGTCAGGCTCTGCGCTTCAGATCTGGTTATCAGGGTAAAGCTATTAATTTACGACAATGTTTTTAAATGGGATCCTTTTTGATGGGATTATATACTTGGCGCTCTTTTTTGTACCTTTTTTTGAAAAAGGTAATTTTGTGAGGTAACACTAAACCGTACTTAAATATGTAAAAGGTCTTTCATTGATTGTTATTACATGCTCATAAACAGACCGTATATTTTACACTACACCCTACAGAAGTGAAACTTACTTATGCAAAATCTACATATACTTACACCGGCTAAGAAATATGTTAAATTTGTTAGGTAATTCTCAATAAGTATAAATGATTTATTGAATATTTTGCTTTATTATTGGGAAGTTTCCATAGATTCATATTCCAGGAAGGAGGCCTATGATAACTAAAGTTTGAAATGAATATATTTGATTGTATTTTATCTAAATATCTAACCAATACAGCGTCACACAGTGGCGGGTTTGTTGGAAATCATGGCCAAACGTAAATTCTTTTTTTCTTTTTAGAATCTATGTACTTCATTTATGAAATGTCAGAGCATGTTTTTCTGTGAAAATCAATTTTAAATCTGCAATGTTCTAAGATATATTCACTCTACCGTGCGTAGGGGACTTTCACTTAAAAAGTTATTGCATTTCAAAGGGTATCAGAATACTTTCGTGAGCCGCTGTATGTATCCATATAATATTGCAAATGCATATAATAACCACCTGAATGTTTCTCCAGTAGCAACGAACGTGCAAAAAATATATTATCTAATTATTTCAGCTAGTGACTGCAAGTACAGGTGGCGTAATATCCGCGACCACTACATGAAAATTAAACGCGCCAATAAGTATGGTACGGGGTCGGCAGCACAACCAAAATCAAAATGGGCGTTGCTATCCAGCCTGGAGTTCTTAGAAAGTGTACCAATGGAGCGAAGGCAGGTATTTTTACGCACAATATGATTTCTAAAATTAAATTAAATCTTAAAAATTTATTTTCTTCATTTTATTACAGTACCCAAAGTAATATGGAAGTCGCTGGGGAAATTGAGGCGCTTGAGCGCAACGCCGAGGAGAGTCCGGAGACCAACAACACCGCGGCAGAAGCATCTATCGATGTACTTGTAAATGACGGGACTGTTCCAGAACTCGACATTGAACATTCGAGGAGGAGGACCTCAAACGATACGGCCACTCCAGCATCAAAAAGGCGCCGGAGTAATTCAAACGCCGTTCTCGAATTATTAGAAAAAACCATGGCGGACAGGCAGAAGGTACTGGCTAATATTACCAGGGCACCAGAGCAGGATTCTGACCCCGTCTCGTTATTTTTTCGAAGTATTGCGGCGACTGTTAGGACCTTTCAGCCAGAGTTGATTGTAGAAGCGAAGGCTGCTGTATTCCATCTAATTAATGAAATGGAGTTAAAATCATTACAAGCAGCAGGTGCCTCCACATCTAATAGTACATCTTTATAGCGAAGATGTCAACTTTTTTAATGGTACATTGGCCACGTTTAAATACCGTTTGCGGGCTTTGGCTCGCAGTAACGTCTTTGTACATATCCGTTACTTCCAATTCTAATTTTAATTTTATTACTTCATTAGTATTATTAGTTTCTTGTATTATTGTTTGTTTATTTATGTACTGGATTTTCGTCTCTTTTCTTTTCTTTCACATTGTTTCTTTGTTAGCATTACGAATTGTTCATTGTAATGTAAAGGGTCTTTAACCGTGCATAAATAATAATAATAATAATAGTATCTATTATATTCACGGCATGTCCTCAAATCGCGCCAAAGGACAATAAAATGTAATAAAATATGTTTCTGAAAAATTAACATGCTTTAATGTCACGAGCAGCTTTGCTTGTGGTCAAATCGAATGATCCTCTATCGTAGATGATGTTTTTTTAGATCCTTACCAATGCGATTTAAAACAAAATCAACTTGTTCTATATTTAATCGAAAGAATCATGTATACGTACTTCGGTTATCCACTAAGTGATTTTTTATTAATATCCAGCCATCTCTATATCGATTTTTGTATATGCTTTTTATTTCATTTCTTTTACTCCTTCCCAAAACTGCCAATAGAAGTTCCCAATTTCCCTCCTCTTCTTCTAATAAGTGTCCGCACAGACGTATGCATATATTTGTCTCATTACCTCTGATTAATTCGCATTTGTGAAATGCACAGGCAAGTATGGACTGGCCTGCATACTCCAAGTTCCGCTATACCTGAATAGCTTGATCAGGATTGTCAGAAACGCCCCTTAGTTTATTGCCCTGGATTTAGGACGTCTTCCAACCATTGCCAGAACAACACTCGTTACTCCGACTTCGAAGTGGAAGCATCGCTCCAAAACAAGCGACTTTGTTAGCGGTCTTACATAGTGTTTGTGAAACGACAGTGTTATCAGAAATTTGACAAATTTGCGAAATGAACCGCAATTTTATTCCGCTGGTGGCACAACTGTTACAAGAAGAGGCAGAAGATGAGGCACTTCTGTTAGCGCTGTTAGAAAAAAGGAAAAAGAGAAAGGCAGTGAAGAGGTTGTACACAAATCGAATTAGAGAGGGCTACAGCAGTATACTAGTTGCGAATCATTTGGAGAATAACGAAACGATATACAGACAATTCTTTCGTTTGAATAAAGAGCAGGTTGCCTTTGTGTTAAACCTCATCGGAAACGATATAAAAACAGCACCATCCGCGAGAGTGGAACATCCGATTTCACCACAAGACAAGTTGCTGGTGACATTAAGGCAAGTTAATTTTTCATAACCAACGATTAATTGTCAACGGTTAACGCGATATTTTCAAAAAATGTCGAAGTCGAGTCGGGATCTTGTTCCATTTATCGTTTGATATTGCCCATTTATTTCGAGAGCTCTTCTTTCCAATAAATCCAGTATAGTATTCGAATTATTTCTGTACCTTTTTCACACTGAACTGGACGGATATCTTCTTCCTCCAAGGAGGAATATTGTTCTCTGACTGTGTTTCTGTAACAGATTCACAGGTTGCAGGAGGTACTATAACATCCATCGACATTCCTGGAATGTCGGTGCCCGTAGTGTTTCTAATGTGTTGAAGCTCTTCAGTTTGTTGCACATTACTCTGGGTACTATATTAAAATAAATGAAATGAATTTTTAAAATTTATTATGTTTTAAACTTTATTTTGTGTGTACAAAATATTTGCCTTGTTTTAAACGATACATTGTCCCAAAAACTTCGCTTGTAGATGTAACAACGGCCATGTAGATTTTGGTTTTTCTGCTGACCCTGTACAGTGTTTATTGGTCCGCTTCATTTTTACGAACGTATTAGATAATATATTTTTTACAGGTTCATCGCTACTGGAGAAAGCTTTAGATCCTTGTCGTTTGCATTTAGAATATCGTACGGCTACATAAGTGTGATTGTGAGAAACGTTCTGGAGCAATTATGCAATAAGTTAGTACCGATATTTCTACCGAAACCAACTGTTCTGGATTTGCAAAAAATCGCGCAAGAGTTTGAGACGAAATGGAATTTCCCCAACTGTATTGGTGCATTAGATGGCAAGCACGTACGAATAGTGTGCCCCAAAAATAGTGGATCACTGTATTTTAATTACAAAAACTATTTTTCCATTGTACTACTAGCTCTAGTAGATGCAAATTATAAATTTGTGGTGACCGACGTGGGGTCGTATGGAAAGGAAGGCGATAGTGGAATTTTTCAAAAATCTACACTGGGTCAGCAAATTCGATCCGGACAATTTAATTTCCCCGCCGACAAGCCATTACCAGGATCTGACGTGGTGGTCCCGCATGTGATTGTAGGCGATGAAGCTTTCAGGCTGACGAAAAATATGATGAAGCCGTATCCAAAAAACCAAGAAGACAACACAAAAACAATCTTTAATTACCGGTTATGCAGAGCAAGCAGAGTATCGGAGAATGTTTTTGGAATTTTGTCACAAGTTTTCAGGATATTTCATTCGCCAATAGCGGTGCTGCCCGAAACTACAGACCACATCATCACTGCAACATGCTGTTTACACAATATGTTGCGTGATGAATATCTCAGTGATGGTCAATGTGAGAACCCTGATCGCAACACATCTATAAACAATATGTTGCCGTTGTGTCGACCCGGAGGCTACGGAGATGCCGAAGGTTTTGCGGTGCGCGACAAGTTTAGAAATTATTTCAATGCACCAGAAGGGTCAATAGCGTGGCAGCCGCAAGATATATAGAAAGGGGTATATCGGTGTAGTCATCTGACGGAGACACCTGAAAGGATTGCGCGTCGATTGTCCTGTAACGATGGTAAACACGGTAGTAAATAATAATTTAACGGCTGCCGTGGTAGTGTGGTAGTTAGCATGATATATATATGATATATATGTGCATATTTTTTATACGTGCAGAAAAAGGAGTGATGAGCCAATGGCGTGGTCAGCGAGTCACATTTCGTGACGCAGCGGGTTCCGCCGAGGAACGGGAAGGATACCCCCGAAGAAGGATACTGGGCTCGTCGAGGAAGACGGCCGCTGTGCAACGCCTCAACGTCAAGAGAGATGGTCAATGATGTGAATGAGGTGTTCACATAAACACACGTCTGTGTGACTGTGAGTGAACACAGAAACTGAGACCATTTCTAAAAATCCAAAAATGGACATGGGATTGTCCGACGTTGGTGTGACTGTGGATGAGCACGTGTTGCTCTAGATCAAGTCAACTTTGGTTTGTGCATAACATGCGGTATTATGCCCAGACAGCGAGCGTCGACATCTTAGACACTCGTCATTCACAGACAAAACAAAACCACGCGTTGGTATATTAAAACAAAAGCACGCGCTGACGTATTCAGACGTGAGAGACGGTGGGCAATTGGGAGGACAGTATATTTTGAGCTAGGTACATTTTTTTCTATAATTCTTCTTCTTGGTTCTCTTCACCCAATTGGCCGAGTGAAAGGTTGCCAAAGTATTTTATACATTCACAGGAATGTATGTATTAACACTTTGTGAACAGAATTTGGTATATACGATAACATGGATACAGGTTTACAAATATTTCTGCACTTCCCATGGTATATTTAACAAATTCTTTTAGTTGTATTGAAATTATTGACAAATTGACGTTAGTTTCTTAAATAACGCCAAACCTTCGTATCATTTGTATATTAACACTTTTATTAACTTCCTTCATAAAATTAGGCATTTTTGAATGCGAAATATGGGATGTTGTATCTTTCCCTTATTTTTTATGTTATACGATTTTATTAAAAATGCACTAAAAACGAAAAAAAATTCTTTACTTGTACTATAATTTCGATGGCGTTTTTTTCACTTTGAATAAAATCGTGGAGCAGGATATCTCACAACAAACTAATTTTGACGCTTGATACCGCATTAAAGTGATTCTTATTCGGTTATGAAATATCCTGCTCCACGATTTTATTTAAAGTGAAAAAGCACCATGGAAATTTTAGTACAAGAAAAGAATTATTTATTAGTTTTTAGTGCATTTTTAATAAAATCGTTTAGCATAAATTTTATTTATATATATTTTTTTATTTCCTAATGACCGTTTGTGGATTTACATTTCACAGCACAGACTTCTTTACAAATATCTTTTATTGCTATATACAGGTTAACAGTTGGCTTAAACCCTATAGTGTTAAGTAATTGTATTAATTACTTATATCATACTGTTCATGTTCAAATACATTCCCTCGTACGCGACCTCCATATACATAAACTGTCGACCGATACATTGTTGACCGATTTCGCTCCTTGAAAGGACCGCGATACATTGAAATCGCGATGCGGACTAGAGACCCGACCAACGCAACGCAGCGGCTTTTTGTCCTTTTCGTAAAGAACGCGAGTGGCTGATTTCAAGTCGATGGGATTTTGGGTTATGCATTGAGCTATAAGAATACCTGGAGAGGGAACAGAGGAATGGCGGCCGGTCCGAGAAAGAGGGAAGATGACGGGTGAACCTATCTCTGTCTTACAACAGGCTATGGATGCATAGTGCATGTGAGTGAAGTTATCTGTACAGAGTGAGAGGTATAATAGGAAGAAGGATAGGTTCACCCGTTCTTCTATTTCCCTCAAACCGCTGGCGCCTCTACTTCTTCCCATTGCTGTTCCCTCTCCAGGTATACTTAAAGCTCAATGGGGTTATGGGTTCAAATTATTGGTGACTGAGTCATTTTTTCACACCCTTCAGTTTTGCTTTTCATAATTTTGCATTGCCATCATCACAAAGTTTCAAGACAATTGGATTGGTGGAAGTGGGTTAAAATTGAATTTCCAGATTTGAACCAAACATACAAATAAAACGAGCAAACAAACAAACATACATACATGCATACAACAAATAAAAAGAGGATCGAAGCTGATTAAAATCGTTTAAAAAGAAATTTGCTCGGAAGTTTCCGGAAGGAAACTAAAAAGTCGATGATTGCTGACAATTTTTCAATTGGTTTCTTATGGAAAAAAAAACTGTATGTAACTAATTATTTGCTATTACTTACCAGAATCGATACTACTTATTTGGGCCCCCAAAAAGTTTTTTCTTTTATATCATCGAAAAATGCATACAAACTTAAACATGTGTTTACACATTGATCAGAAGTAGGCTTCATGATATTTTTACCCATTTCTGGAGCTCATATTAGTAGCTTACAAGAAATATATAAAAATACATAATCCCCCCCGCAACTTTTGAATTCTGACTGGTTTCCTTGCTTCTTGGGATTCTGTCTCAGTGCACAGTCCGTTGATACATGGACAAAAATTGAAAATTCAAATATTTTGCAGGGTGATATTAATCATCTAATATTTACATCAAGATGTTCAGGAATCGAGTTCGGTTATGCTTGCTAGGTTAACGTAGTTGTTTACGATGTTATTTACCATCTTAATCTGGAATTTAAAGACTTCAAGCGTCACTCGAAATTCATACACGGTAGTTACATTCTTTTTTTTTTATTTAGACCTTAAGAATATTTATTATTCTTGGCTCACTTTATTAACCATGGATTCTAGTATTATGGGTATGTGTGCTTCAAAATTATTGTTTAGGCTTATGGCCTTGCTGATCATTAGAAAACATCTTAGTCCCATGAATGAAAATTTGATTTGAACCGACTTTTTAAAAAATACGTAACAAAACATATCCGTGATTTTTTTATATTTGGTTCCCTCAACTTTATACTTTATGAAAATGACCCCCTTATCTGCTACTACCTGCAATTATTTGAAAAATAAATTTTTTTAGATAGAAGTATGCAGATTTAATATCTTTGAAAAGTGGATTTCTTTGGACCAAAGCAAAAAAAATTGATGGAATTTATGACCACATTTTGGTACTTTTAAAAATAAAAGAGTGTCCGGAAATGATTGACAGGGATTTGAGGAAAGATTAGTATATATTTAAAATATATTTCAATGAAAAATTCTAACTTCAAATGCACGTGGTAAAAATAATTTGATAAAAAAATGTTTCGAACAAAAGTTAGTCAGTATTCAGTTGACAACAAATTGCAAAAGTAAATATTCATAAAAACTTTTTATTCGATATAAAATCAAGATCACCTAAATGTTTTTAATGAAACTGTATATTTTATTATATGCCAATCGGTGCATCTTTCTATTCTCTTTAAAAAAGTACTAGAGTATTTAGGTCGAAAACTGATTATTTCAGAAGTTGAGTTTTGTCCCGAACGCCCATATATTTGGACGCACAGTGCACTGTGGCAATGGACTTGGTCGCAGGTAAGGAGATTGAGCCTACGGCTAGTCGCTGAGTCAAATCGCTGCGACTAGTCGCAGCGGCCAGACGCAGGTAGGAGATCCCGCCTTTACGCGCCGTGCGAGCGCCCGGAGCCGAGACGAGGGAACTTAGTTCGCGCCGCGCCCGCTAGGCGGCCGCGACCCCGCGCCGGCTCTCGCTCGCGAAACCGTACGGGCTCACGATATAAGAGCCGCGGCGAGCGAAATCAGGAGCTCTTGTGCATGTCGCAATACTGCTTCACGCAAGTACCCAAGAGACTCGATTTTTGCATACCTTGAGGTGTGTCAGTGATCGGCCATCGCAATCACTGTACCGTTACCAGCCTCTGTCCGAAATAGACCGAGATTCATCTTGCGTCCCGGCTACGTCAGAGAGGTACCTCCGCGCCCATTAGGCCGGAGCCCTATTGCACTCTGAACCTCTCTTATACGACTCTCGTACACTCAGCTCAAACGATTGTGGCCGTTCGAGATTCGATTGCATTCGAGGTTACCAGGGCTGTTTTTTTTACATCGCTAACATTCTATAGTATTTCATGAATATGGTGAGGGCACTGGCAAGCCACAGAGTCCCGTCTAAAACAGTTCTAATTCATGTTGAAACACCACTGTGGCAGATATAGCGTGAAGCATTGAGCTCTATACTAACTGGAGTGTGAACAGCAGTTGGAAGAAATAGAGGCGACAGCGATCAGAGAGAGAGGGGAAAATAGTGTGTCCATGCATCCTTCTTCTTCCTACTATCCCTCTCTATATCTCTACTATTCTGTAGTAAATTTGCGTGTGGTGGGGGTATAGACTGTATAGACCGGTAAAGACGCCGCGCGGGACAGAGGCAGCTCTACCCACTAATTTGTGTACCTTGTCTGATCGGCCGCCATTGCTCTGTTCTCTCTCCAGTTAGTATAGAGCTCAATGGCGTGAAGTAAACGGATGATTATTAATGAGACACGTTCGCGCAGTCCTGTCACAAAATTTAATTTACATTGCTTGGGTTATGTTTATTTTCCCCGCTGTTAACATAAAATAATGGATAGTAGATTTTGAAATAAATGCGTATTTCTCTGCTCTACACATTTCCACTAATAATGAGCGTCTTAGATGTTAATGTATGAAGACTGCTACGAATAAAATACCACAAGGCTTTATTCATCTCAGTATTCTGCTTTCCTAACCCTTGCCATCTCTACGAAATACCTATATAACATTCGTTTCCATTTCTTTCTTTACTACCCTACCATCCCGCTTTATTTATTTGTGTCTTCCATTATAAATCCGTTCATTTATTTACTTTGGACATTAGAACTTTATCGTTTATAGTGCCAAAATTATTATGATTTTTTTTTGAGGTTCATTCCAATAAAAGTCATGTGACATTTATTCTTGGTGTTATTTACGCTACAGCATCGCGAACATAGCCGATCGCGCAGATTTATATAATTATGAGGATCATAGGCAGATACCGCTACAGTGGTGTTTCAACATGAATTAAAACTGTTCGAGACGGGACCCTGTGGCTTGGCAGTGCCCTCGGCATGTTCATGAAATACTATAGAATGTTAGCGATGTAAAAAAAACAGCCCTGGTAACCTCGAATGCAATCGAATCTCGAACGGCCACAATCGTTTGAGCTGAGTGTACGAACGTGCCCCTTAAGGCCTTTCCGAGCAGAACGTTACACACCAGGGAGTCGAGACCGAAGCAGAAACCGAAATTCAGACCGGTCACATATCGGTCATGTAACCAGTAACCGGAACGAAAGAGGAGAGAAATTCTGACCGTAGTAGCGAGAGGTTGCAAAAGGGAACCGAAGCTCGTAACCAATTGCACTTCGGTCGGGAATCGGGGACCGCGTTCTTAGACGAACGGGGACCGGTCGGTCGATCGGTCGCCACTTAATGTATGGAGCGGTCCGCTGACTGGTTACGGCTCCGGGTCGGTGTTGTTCGGGTGGGTTCGGTTCTGTTCGACCTAGCTGAATAGGCCGGGAAGGTATGTATGCTGTCCCTGTCGGTCTCATTGTTTGTCTCTCTCGTGACGGGATTTGTGAATGCAGACTGTTACAGTTACTAGTTAATACTCTGACACTGTCGGTCCCAAAGTGCGCCGATCTACCGAGGCATTGTTGTATTTGAAACACTACATTAATGAAAAAACACATTTATTTCACGTGCATTTTGAAAAAACGCATTTATTAGCTGAAGGCTAAACGAATCGAATGGTATTTTTTCCAGCCAGAATATGGGTTGGAACGACGTAAAGTCGCGGATTGAAACTTTGACATCGATACTATCAAGTTTATTGACAATAAAGAAAATATTCTAAATACGGGTGGAAAAAGCATTCCTTCAGCTTTAAAATGAGCCCATGACGGAGACATTATCTTTCAAATTAACTGAGATATTAGAGTTTAAGTGATGACGCGGCAGCCGATATTGTTCTAATTTTTAAGACTTTAACTTTAAATATTTCGAAAACTATTTGACATGGGCCTTTAAAATTCAGTATACTTTGTTTTTCCAAGGTTATCAACAAATGCTGTAATTTTTAAGAGAATCGGTGAAACTATATTTTCCCTCTATCCGTTTTGACGTGAATAGCTCACATATACATATATATGCGATATATATCCGATTTATATATATATTTTATTCTTCTTGGGGAGGGGGGGGGCGATCGCCCCCCTCTGGGTCCGCCCTTGGTACCTGTAATAGAATCAATATTAGTTTCTTGGCAAAAGAATTTGTGGCGAAAGTAAATTGTGCATAATACAAATGGAACTTATCTTTTGATGAGTGGTGAACAAGTCAAATTGTAATTATCCCTGCCGTCGTTTTTAATCCTTCACGTGCCGGGCGGTGTTCTTTCTCCGTTTCAATCCATTGGGAAGGCGATTACCGTCGGTGTCCATAACTGATACCCGCCGTCGAAGTCCCTCGAAGACGATGGTGTTGGTTTCCCTCGAAAACTTGCGTTTTCTTATTCGAAAACAACTAAATGGGCTCACACACTGCTCCCTGATTGTAGGTTGCCATTGGTTAGTACCTGCAATAGAATCAATAGTAGTTTCTTGGCAAAAGAATTTGTGGCGAAAGTAAATCGTGCATAATACAAATGGAACTTATCTTTTGATGAGTGGTGAACAAGCCAATATGTGATTATCCTTGTCGCCCTGATTGTAGGTTGCCATTGGTTAGTACCTGCAATAGAATCAATATTAGTTTCTTGGCAAAAGAATTTGTGGCGAAAGTAAATCGTGAATAATACAAATGGAACTTATCTTTTGATGAGTGGTGAACAAGCCAATATGTAATTATCCTTGTCGCCCTGATTGTAGATTGCCATTGGTTAGTACCTGCAATAGAATCAATATTAGTTTCTCGGCAAAAGAATTTGTGGCGAAAGTAAATCGTGAATAATACAAATGGAACTTATCTTTTGATGAGTGGTGAACAAGCCAAATTGTAATTATCCCTGCCGTCGTTTTTAATCCTTCACGTGCTGGGCGATGTTCTTCTTTCGTTTCGATCCAATGGGAAGATTGCACTTGTTGTATACACTATATAAAACACACGCACTCACACAACTTAAATTATATACACTACTTAATATTAATTAAGAATTAAATTTGTACTTGTTTCATACACTATACACTATACACGCACTGACACTCACACAACTTAAATTATATACACTACTTGATATTAATTAAGAATTAAATTTGTACTTGTTTCATACACTATACACTATACACGCACTGACACGTACACAACTTACATTATATACACTACATAATATTCATTAAGAATTAAATTTGCACTTGTTTTATACACTATACACTACACATGCACTGATACTTACACAATTTACATTATATACACTACTTAATATTAATTACGAATCAAATAAGCTATTACATCTAACAATCATTATGTCGTCGATTACATGCATCTGTAAATTATAACGCAGATCTGACACTACATGTCTCACTCCCGAAAACAGTCTCTCAACACTCACTTGTGTGGCAGGCACACTCTGAACCACGCACGCTAATTTGTACAATTCTGGTTCCGCGTTTTTCTTCGATTCCCAATATAACAATAAATCTGTATCTTTGGAAACCCGCTTCCACGAAAGATATGAAGTTAAAATGTTATTTATATTTATCACGGTCTGCGCGGGGGAGGAATTTGTATCGCTTTCGGATTTTAATAATAAGTGTTCTATATCGTCGCAATCATTCTCGCACACACTCGCGTCAACACTCCTCGCTGCCACATTCACTCCATTCTCTGCTACAAGATCATGCAATCTTTTCCATATGGCTACTAACTGTTCTCTCGCCGCCGTTTTATCATCCTCGCTCAAAAGTACATTATATCGCGGATCCATAAAAATTGCCGCACGAAATACGTCGTTCTTAAATAAATCGCGCTCGCGTTTTACCATGCTCTCATATAATACATTAGATGCGACGGAATTCAACTTCTTAACACTAAGCTTACATGAAAGCCACGCTCGGAAAAAATCGCCCATTACAAGTTGCTCCTCTTGTAATCTTTCGGTTCCAATTTTCGCGGGTTCTAACGCATTTATAAGGTCTTCTACTTCCTTCCAGGTCGCTTCGTTGAATTCTTCGTTAACATAATCGGCAGCAACTTCGCGGCACAAATCTTTCTTATCAAATACCGATTTACACATTTCGTAAGTGGAACTCCATCGCGTTGGGCAGTCAATCGGGGGTTTTCGTAGACCTAGGGCCTTTAGGGTCACCAACATTGAAGGGAGGCGCAAAAACTTGCAAAGTTCCCTAACCTTTCGGATAATAACTATGTACGGATCTTTCATAATGACAGCACACACTGCGAGCTGCAGTGTGTGCGCAGCGCATCGCACACCTTTAATTTCTAAACTCGCGTCTTCTGATATCAGCAGGTTGTCCAATGTGCCTTCTTCTTCGGCGTGGTCTTCTTCGAATTCTCTGGGATGGTCCTCTTCAATTTCCTCAGCCATGAGTTTCACACACTTCACCATATTACTCGCATTGTCTGTTGTAACCGAATACACATTACACAAATTCAGTCCATAAGCCGATATTGTACTCTTAATTTCGTCTTTCAAATTTATCGCGGTGTGACGCCCGAATATTTCTTTCGCGCATAATGTACGCAACACTAATTTACCGTTCTTAACGTATTGTAAATTTAACCCGAGGAAGGATCGTCCAAGACGCGTCGCGGTATCCACTTTCAAACACACTAACCGGCCTAAAATTTCAGTCTGAATATCCCGCCGAATACTTTGTGCCCGCACCACTATTTCTGATTTAATATTCTCCGAGTTGATTACAATCTTATTCTGTAATCCTTCGAGGATTGGATTCAATAATTTTCTAAAACCGCTGTCTTCCATTAATGTAAATGGACGCGCGTTGACAGTCACTAATTCCACACATGCATCCAGCACTTCACTGTCATTTAGCCGCACTGTACACACATCTTGTTTTTTATTTCTTTTTGCACCGTAGTCCACTGTATCACTATTGCACCTTCTTCTTTTATCACACATTTTTAATCTAGTTAGTTCGCAAAATTCCAGAGGATGCTTCATCGCGATATGCCGCTCCAAATTTGTGGCATGGTCGCCCTTTGACGTGTGACCGCAAATCTTATTATCGATTTTGAGAATACATTCCGATGTATTACTTTCCTCAATATACGAAAAATACGCGCGAACCGGGTGACATTGCTTTCTACCACGAGAGGTCATATTGCAATCACAAAAAAAACTTATGAAACTTACGAAATATAGCAAAATTACTCTAAACCTAGAGCTCTAAAATAACTAAAATAACGTTGGACTTGATTAGCAAGTCCGAAAATATAGCGCTGCGTTTATCACAATACGATAACTGGCAGAGATTTTGGGTGTTCACTGAAGCAATGCCAAAGTGACTCTGTCCTTGGCGGACAAATTTCGTTAATATATAGGTAACCGCAGAACGTTTCTTATTGGTTATTGAAAAGTTGTGGGGGGCAAGTAAGGGTATCCCACCCTTTCGAAGAAGGAAGTAAGGTGGGTGAGAGTTTTATGACATGTACGGCTCCATGGCCCGCGTTAATTAGCCCGCCGGTAAACGCTCCATTTAGCATCATATAACTGGTCATCGTTTGAACTTCGACAGGGAAAACCATAGCAAGAAAAATGTTAATTCTAAAGTACACTTTCTTCCCTCGTTTTCGTAGACGTCATTCCACGCCAACTCGATCACTTTTTGCACTCGATGTCAAGGATTTTGTTTAAGGGGTTACATACACTGGGAGCCGTGAAAAGAGAGGACATTTTATGAATTTTTTTACCTATATGTAATTTTGTTAATCAAAAATCGTAATATGCGCTTGAAAGCTAATAATTCAATGAATTTTTTGTGAAAAATTAGTACGGTAATTCGTCTTGTTCGCCTGGTAGCTGGTGTTGAACAAAGCGGGGAGATTGCGCGGCAAAAAATATCTCCTGTGGCCCAAAAGAAAGAAAGATGTCCCTTTAAGTATGTAAAAGAAACTAGTCTTTATCATACGTTATTTTAGAAATGAAAAAAAAATTTAACTAATACAATATGGTTGAATTTGTCTTGACCGTCGCTTTCATATTGGATAATCAAATATATAGCATTCCATTTAAAAAACTGAGGGTCTTCTTCGTTTCAAGGAAAATATTGCGAACATCAAAAATTGAGTTAGCGTATTATGTTGTGTATAAAAAACAGTAAAAGTTTTCCTTCTTCAGGTTTTTGCAAATATTTACCATATTCGAGATCACTGTATAAGAATAGCATATATAGCCGCTTGGCCGCTGCGAGTACCACACGGCTCAGCCTGTCGAGCCGGTGTGATTTGACGCAGCGTTAACTTTCGGCAATTTTTACAGGGCCAATTTTAAAATGACCATATTTTTTAAAAATTGTCTAACAATGGGAAGGATAGAACTATATTCTCCTTTTTCCAGATTTTTAAAAATGCGTCCGACGTTAAAAACCTGCATTTGTTTAAAATAATTGCACAAAAATGGTACAAATTTTTTCTATTTCAAACTGAAATAATTTTATCTTAAAATTTCAATGTCTTCTCTATAAGCACCGTAAAGCTCATCTCCATCCGTTTACTACTCCCATAGCTATAATTTACTGAAAAAAAGTTAGCACTTACTTTCAATCAGCTGTAAAATCGACATTTTTAAAAATTTTGAAAAATCCTTTGAGGTATGTTTAAATATCACTACAGACTACAACATATTCAAATTTAAGGTGCTACAAAATAACCACCTTTTTAAGAGGGATGGTTTAAAATTAACGCCACGATGAACCATCGAAAGCAGCGGTGGGCCCTGTTTCAGGTAAGCGAGCCGCGCGCTGCATTATTGCGGGCAGTTTACAATATCACTCGCACCCCGTATTACTGCAATCGGGTCGGAACATAAAATCGACTGGTCCCGTATCCGCCATAATCGGGTCATTTATGCCTGCGGAAGAGTTTCTTTAACTGCTTTTGTTTGAATTTCAATGGTGCTTATCCCCAAAATTCCTTATCCCATATAATGTTACTGTCCAATGCCATAGGTATACTAATGCTGCTAACGTGGCCGTTCTGCGCAGCCCCCACTACCGCCTACGAGCCCGACGCAGGCTATTGCAAAACCACTCCCAAGAAATAAATTATTTTTTTGTACCCGTAATAATTAATTTACAATTCGGAAAAAGTATACGAATTACAGCTAATGTGTAACTATTTTGTCGCTTCTGTTTCATTTAAATATCTTAATTAGATAGTAACCGAAAAAAAAATAATAACGATAAGGGCGTTTACCCCCGTATTACCCGCAAATGGGGGGGGGGGGTGATCTAAAACTATACATAATGGTGTTTCAGTCTAGGAGCATTGTTTAAGAAATAACAACTCCACGAATCGCGTGGGGGCCATTGGCCCATGTTTACCCTGCTAGACCCTGTTAATATCTGGAAAATATTCGTATTTAGCGTACGCGCGTTGTTCCACAGCTACCTTCACCGTCACAATTCGATCTCCCAAACGAACCGCAATCGCTTCTTCCATTCGCATTTAAATGACACGTGCTTAGGCTGGCGACAACTACTCTTTCTCGTCGCAAAACCCTTCATATTTAAAATATAATGGTCTTCTTTAAATTATTTAACTATGTTCCACCATCTCGACAATTTTGAGGATTTTTTATATAATAGTTCGATAATAGAGCATTATTCTTGATTTTTTTGGAGGTTGTCACTCAAAGGGTTGTTTCGAAAAACCACCCCCAAAAAATTAATTATTTTTTTTCTACCCTTAATAATTCAGTTAAAATTCTGAGAAAAATATATGAAGTACAGTTAGTAAGTAGTTATATTTTCGTTTTTTTCCATTCAAATATCTTAAGTAGTAACCGAGATAAAAAATAATAACGTTAAGGGCGTTACACGGGGGGGTAGCGATCTGAAACTTTACACGATGGCTATTCAGGCAAGGAGCATTGTTTAAAAAATAACAACTCCAGGAATCAGGGTGGGGGCCGTTTGCCCATGCTTACCCTGCTAGACTCTTTAATATAAGTACTATTCCCACAACCAAAGTATTAATAGCTGGGCAATCATATAAAGTTATGAATGCCATATTTCATAGTGGTTCATGTATTGGGGATGACCATTACACCAGTATATGTAAAGACGAAGGAATGACGAGTAGTTGGATTGAAGCAGATGACGTGCAAATTAAAAAAAGGCAATGGCCTAGAGGCGCTAAAGATCTTTATATTTTGTTCTTGCAAAAAAATGCTAGTAAATAAACGCTATGGATCAGATGAAAGAAGAATGCTGCCATTTGGCAATTGTACTTCTTCTGTGGCGAACTATATATTCTCCTATAATTAGTATCAAGTGTGGGCAAGAGGGGAGCATGAAAGGGTGAGAAAATGTCTCCAATATCCACGTCGCTGATTCGATGAAGGTTTCGGCACTTTCGGCCAATCGCGTAACAAATCGTTGTCACGTGACAGCTAGCAGAGAGCAGAACTGTCGAGGTAAACGTAACCTAGCTAGTGTCAAACAGTTATAACCTGTCAAGTGTGAAATAAGGAAACTAGTTAAAAATTTTTAAGTGACAGGAGTTTTTACACCATAGAGGACACTGAATTATTGTCTCAATTAACAAGGTAAGTCACAAAAATTTTTTAATAGACTATTTATGCAGAGCTTATGGAAACGAAAAGGACGCACAGACTTGGAAGTTGTCCTGAGAAGGTTTGACGGAGAAGCATCTTCTTTCCCACAAGTTTCTACAAAATAATATATTGTTTTTATACAACAAAACTATTTTTACATTTAGTTAGATAGACAGAGAAGCATCTTGTTTCGCACAAGTTTCTGGAAATTTGCCAATAAGGTAAATTGACAAAATTTTTCATATTAGCGTAGCATTAAGAATTAAGAAAATTATGGCGTAGTGCTTGCAGTGCAAAGTAAGTTACATTAGTGAAAAAAGTACGCTGAAAATGCATCTCCCTCGATAGGGTAAAGGACCCAATTACTGACACCTGACCAATTACTGTCACCTTAAGCTATTTTACTTAAAATAAGAAATAAATAAACGTTGTAAAGTCATACACAAAAAAAATTATGTAATTCAACCTACAGTCAGGGACAAAAAGATAGGACACCTTATGTTTCTCTATGTTCTAATATAATAGCTGAAGATAATGTACATTTTATTAAATCAACTACATTCTACATACCGATAACTGTAAATATACCGAAGATTATACGTAGCATCCGTTTCTAAGAAATAGTATGAAGGAAAACGTAAACATTGTTGTCCTCGCGTAGGACAAAATGATAGGACATGCGAGGTATTTTCACTTCTCAGTTGTAAACGTGTACAAGAACCGTCAACATCGAGTGCCGTGTAAAGTCTACACTAAAAATTATTTAATATAAACAGTTTAATTTGTGCAGTTACAACACAGCAATAAAGAATGGGTCGCGGGAAAAAATTGAGTGCATGTGAAGTGCATACAGCTTTAAAATTAATTAAAGAAAAGTATTCTATAGCAAAAATTGCTAAAATATTAAAGAGAAGTAGAAACGTAATAAGTAAATTAGTCAAAAACCCAGATAATTACGGTAAAAAAAAGAGTTCTGGTCGCCCTCCTGCTCTAACACCGCGTGCGAAGCGTGCAATTTTAAGGGTAGCATCGAATTCGAAGATGACCGCAAGACAAATTGCGGAAAAAGCTGGTGTTACAACACACGTCAAAAATGTGCGACGAGTTTTACGACAGTGTAAACATTTAAAACGCAAAAAACTGCAGAGAAAGCCTGTGTTATCAGAGCAACATAAAAGTGTGCGTTCGCTATTTGCGGAAAAACATATCCAGCTGAAAAAAAAGTGGCGCAAAATAATATTTACCGATGAAAAGAAATTTAATTTGATAATTAAATTAAATTTAATTAAATATTGTAAATAAATATTGACCATTGTCATATAGTTAGAAATCGAAAAAATACATAATTAATGTGAAAAAAAAATGACTGTGCGCGGACTTAGAATTTCCGAGGCTCGAACCGACGTTCAAAAAGTTCGCAGCGATTCAGCAGTCCAACACTTTACCACTGCACCATCGACGCCGTTGAAAATATGTTACACATTTTACACTGTAGTGTCACGGCATGTTTAGTTCTTTTAATTTCTACGCTGTTTTACTGCGTGTGAAGACATTGAAGATTGCATAAAAGACGTATTCCATAAAGTATGTACGAAAATTCGACCTATTAGTTACTCTCAGACGGAAAAAACGACGAAAAACTCGGTTTTTAATTTTTTTAACTGCGGCGCACCAAATTGAAAAATCTGAAAAAAATTCAGGACAATAGTAACAGTGATACGTACTTACAGTAAAAATATGATTATAGTTCTGCAACTGCTTCGATACACAACCGGCATTTTTCATCATTTTTTGACGTTTTTTATTTTTCACAGCTTGGTTTTTCAATTTAAAAATCTGAAATAATTCCCTAATATGTGCCCCGATAACAGATATGCCTCTGAATTTTTTCAAAATTTTTCATTCCCTGGTATAGTAGAAATTCGGCAAAAACCTGATTTTCTATTTTTACCCTTTACTACCCCCCGGGTAGAGATACAAGGTTGAAACTTGACAGAAATCATTCTTTTTTTATAAGCTTTCGAATGACTCATCGGGATTTGAATTTGGTTCAGGGGCACATTTGACCGTCTTAACCGGCTATACCCTTTATTAGTGGCAACATGAATAGCGAAAAATATTTGAATCTGATTAAGGAGCAAATAAACAAACATGCTACAAGAATTGCAGGAAATAAGTTCATCTTTCAGCATGACAATGCCTCCGTTCACACAGCCAAAATAGTCAAATCATTTTTCGCAAATGAAACAATTAAAATTTTAGACTGGCCAGCAAAGTCGCCTGATCTCAACATTATCGAAAATATTTGGGCGGACCTTGCGCGAGCGGTATATGCCAACGGCCGACAATTTTTATCTATAAACGAGTTAAAACAATGCATAGAACATGAATGGCACCAATTAAGGAGAAAAAGGATTAAAAAGTTATATAAATCTCTACCCAAACGGATGATTTCCGTAATAAGAAATAAAGGAGGCTCTACCAAGTACTGAATATTAAACAAAACTGGTAATTCTTTTTGTACATTCCATTTTTTAATCACATGTCCTATCATTTTGTCCCACTAACTTTCTTGAATGTTTACAGTTTTCCAGATAATTTTATATTGAATATCAACATTTTAATTTAACCAATTGGACCATATGAACAAACACAGTGTAAAACGATGTATACTTATTTATGTTACAAATGTAAACATAATTTATGTTACATATTAAATATCAATTGACAATTTAATGGGTGTCCTATCTTTTTGTCCCTGACTGTATAATCTATGCTATAAATTATATACTATAGTTTATTTATTCGTTATTTTAAGTAAAATAGCTTAAGGTGACAGTACTTGGTTAGGTGTCAGTAATTGGGTCCTTTACCCTACTTCCTAATCTTTTATGAAAGATATTCGTAATACTTTATTATTAAAATCTACAGTAGTTCCCACGCTATTCATTAATTTTATTAGTTTCACATTACCAATATTTAAATTCACTAATGAACATATTAAATTAATTTTATTCCAACACCAATAAATTGTGCGTTAAATATATTGGAGCTCTTCATTCATTTTTGATAAATTACCATTAGCATTTTGTTTGAGATTCCATTAGTTCTCTGCTCCGCCGCACCCAAGCTCACCGCAGCACCTACCGGGCAGCGGAACACGCCGCTGATCGATATTCGATCAGCCGATCGATACTCCTAGTCGCCTGCTTAGCCAATCACCGATCACCACGTAAAGCGAGCGGCCCAATCACGACGCGTACTTTCTTGATCGATTCTCGAGGATTGTTCGAGAAGACGCTCAACGGTTTTCCGCGTCCCTTTGTTCATTCTCGTTTCATACCGCTTGTCGCGATAACGTACTTTTGTTCATTTCGCAACGTATGAAATTCTCTTTGTGCATTACTTTGTGCTCAATTCGCGCATTAATTCACGCGAGTGAGTTGTTTTCTGTTCTTGTGCTCACCCCACATTACTTTTTTAATAAAGTGACGATAGTCAATTTGACTCAACATTTGCGCACCGCGTGTTACTTTCTCACCGTCGACTCCTAACCTAACATTCCAGCGTGCTCTCCTACCTTATTCTCAAACACATTTAAATTTCCTTCAACAAGACTTTCCGCCATACGCTCTCACCTCCTTCAGACACATTATCTAGAGACGCGGTAGCGTCTCGACGCCAAGTACAGGAAAGAAAGTACAGGAAAGAAAAGACACCCTATATATGGCGACTGTCGCTACTGCTATCATTTACTGGTCGCGAAGCTAATCCAACCTAACCTGAAACTTATTTCATTAATATCTCATCACGCCTGCAATATTTCCTAAATTTAATCGTATTTTTCTGATGTAAACCGCATATCAGCTTTCGAATGCGTCCAAATTCAATAAAATCGGTCCACTCATAACCGAGATATCATAATATCGTCTCATTGGAATGTCAGAAATTAATAAGATTTTTCTTCTTCTGATTCTTCAAGAAATTTTTCGTCAACCATAATACGTATATACGCGTTACACGCACACCTTCAGCCAAAACGAAACCAACACATGTTTCGTTCTTCGTTCGTCGACTCTCGGGATTATTCGGCAGGGATCGTCGTCCGTCATTGTACATACCTATATTTTTAAATATGACATTTAACTTTATAACCTACCAATCTTAACCTTCCAAGTGTCAAATAATGTAAGTGGTCCAAATTTGAAATGTCAGAAGTTTTTACACTAAATAGCAGACTGAATTATTGTCTCAATTAATAAGGTAAGTCGCCAAATTTATTTAATAGATTTCTTATGTAGAGTCGCAGACGTGGAAGTTGTCCGGAGAAAGTTCGACAGAGAAGCATTTTCTTTCGCACGAGTTTCTGGAAATTTGTACCATGCATGTAAAAAATATTTTTACCATGCATGTACAAAATAATATATTGTAACAAATCGCATTGCATTTAAATTGCCAGATTTTTTATACCAGCAGTTCAGAGTTTTTATGTAAATCTTATATTATAGAAATGAAGGCGACGCACAGGCTTGGATGGATAGAAATGAAGGGGATGCACAGGCTTGGAGGTTGTCCGGAGAAGATTAGATAGATAGATAGATAGACAGAGAAGCATCTTCTTTCGCACAATTTCTGGAAATTTGTTAAATAAGGTAAATCGACAAAATTTGTAAAAAGACATAACATAACATTAAGAATTATTAAGAAAATAGATTATGGTGGACTGCTTGCGATGTACGCTGAAAACGCATCTCGCTTGACACTGTCCAATCTTTTGGGAGTGAAATTTTCGCAATACTTTATTAAAATCCACAGTAGTTCCCACGCTAGTCATTAATTTTATTAGTTTCCCATTAACAATATTTCAATTCACCAATAAATATACTAAACCAACACCAATAAAAATATTTAATCTCTTCGTTCATTTTCGCTAAATTACCATTAGTATTTATTTAAATTACTTGCAACAAGACTTTCTACCGTACACTCTCACCTCCTTTATACCTCTACACTTACTATAGTAAAAGACCACTCTATTTCTATGTTATAATAAGTTCTACGTTAAGTTATATAACTAAAAAAAATGTGGCTTTTATATTATATATTTACAGATAATCGAAGCAGAAGATGATGCAGTGTGATCTACGTCAGACTATGTACACACAAATTCTGCTGCACGAGCATATGTAATAAGTACATTTTCATGTATATGTATAATAATATATAATACAGTTTCATGTATATGTATAATATAAAATGAATAAAAATTTTATTTTTTTAAAATTATTACCAAGATGTTAAAAAAAAATCATTTAAATTTCAAGATATAATAAAACACATTTCACAGGATGGAAAAATCTGAAAGATCCTTGCAATAATTATGATAATTGAAATTCAAACATAATGAAGAAAGTCAATACAACTGCTTCCAAACAAATTCTTATTGCTTGCAAAATTACATTTGTTCAATCACGATAGTAGTGAAACAACGAAAGTGGAAAGACATTTGTCTAGATGTCCGCGGCCTGGAAGTTAAATACTTTGCGTGGCTAGGCTAGGTCAAATTGTCGATGAATAAGAATTATTTAAAAACGCAAAATAATGAAAGTGTACCTACTCATATTGTTAAAGTTTTAAATTGACAAATTATCTGGAAGCTTGCGAGAGGGAAGGTATGGTTATTTATTAAAAAATTATTAAAATAATTATTTTACTTTTTATTTTTACATAAAAAATATTTTAAAAATATTGTTTTTTTATTACGGCCGCCCACGGCCACGGCCACGGCCACGGCCGCGACCACGGCCAAGGCCCCAGCCACGGCACTGTTCAAATATTATTGTTTTCACAGTTTGAGCCTGGGCGCGCAGGCTCCGCGCTTGCTCCCGCGCCAGCTGGAGGGCGGCCCATTGGTTTTGTCGGGCCCTCACCCTCCAGCCACTCCTTTTATGTCTGCGCGTTGCATATCCTCCTGTAATTAAAAAAATAAAATAATTAGAGTCACTTTTATTTGATCTGTTATGTAAATAATTAATGTTCAAATATGGTTCATTTTTATGAAAATCTATCTTAATTTTTAAACTTGTTTCAATAAAATTATGCAATGATTAATTTTCTACTAATTTTTTATCTAATTAAAGTATTGAGAATTAATACCGCGTGCCGTGGCCGGGTCCTGTGCAAGCTGCTGTGACTCGGGTACAGTTGATGGCTTCTTGACATCGGCTAAAGTGAACAATTTTTAAATAATAATTTTATACAGCTTCAATCGTCTGTTTGTTTGTTTGTATGTTTGTATGGTTCAAATCTGGGAACTCAAATTTAACCCATTTCCAAGTTCCAACTATCCAATTGTTTGGATGACAATACAATATTTAAAAAAAATTAACCTCGAGCAAAAAGATATCTAGTTAAACTAAAAAAGATATCTAATTAATTAAAAGTATTAAGGGGTCTCCCTAGTGTGACGGTTCAAAAAAATCGATTTTTTTTTTTTTGCGTTTTCTGAAAGTTCAACATCTTAAGAACATATTCCTAAAATATTATAGCTGAATTCGAAACTTTGGCAACGTGGTGAGCTATGAAAGGTAGCGCGCGACCGGGCGCGCAGACATGAATCGAAGCCCTCAACGGTTGTACCGAAGGTCCACCTTTTTGAATTGAAAAATCTCCAGAGTTATCTATGACCTGGCTACCTGTACCGCCCCCTTCTGTGCTAAATGGGCCTCTCCAAGTGTTATAGCTGGTGTGATTCAGTGCATCGTAGACTCTGGAGTAAAACAGAAGTGAATATTTAAACGCGTTTTACTCGAAACGACATTTTTTGCGCGGCGATCACGATATCTCAAAAACTACTCAACCGAACGACTTAAAACTTAACATATATATTCAGTGCGTGTTCTTTTAGGACCTGAACTAGAATGAAGTCATTATATTAAAAATTCGAATTTCGCAGCTCAAAACACTGACCACTTTTTTGCCGCGAAATGAAAACTTTTGTTTAAAGTGCTGCCATTTTTTTATTTGTTGATTTTCTATTGTTGTTCTAGTTCAAACCCTAGCTACGTTCATATAGATTAAGAAAATAACTGTGTTTCTTGTTTCCGATAACCATGACAGCCGGGATCGTGATCGCCAGCAGCAGACGTTTATTTGCGAGCTCCTCATTATAATCCTTCTAACATAAAATATAATTATCACCAATGCTTCAAAAAATTTAAGTAGATTGCCCAAATGTAACTGAACAAATACCCCAAAGTTTGAAACTGCAATATCAAGTACATTTCCTTAAAAAAAATTCTCAAATATAGCCCTATTTTCCAGGCGTCACACTAGGGAGACCCCTTAAGAATTAATAATACCGTTTGTCGTGGCAGCCGAATTGCTGGCACCGCCAACCTCCATGCCATCATCACCGTCACAATCTGAAAAAATAAATTAAAATAAATGTATATATAAACTTTTTTTATTAATTAATTAATTCTGCTGTAAGTTTATCATAATAAAACTTACTAGCCAGTAGGGCGTCCTCCTGTGCATTCTAAAAAAAAAAAGGATAAACAATTAATTAGTAAAAAAGATCAAGAGTTCATAAAAGTGGCGTATGATAGAAGAAAGAAAGTCATACGTTAACTATCAGTGGAAGTAGATAGTAACTGTATAGTAAGTAATACCACAAGGAGATATATTAGTCACGTTGAAACCTATTCTAACTTGTAATGCCAACGATTAGAAACATAAAACACATCTGCGTTAAAATATGCTTCTATATATCCAATATCTTGTTGTTACGTAAACGAACATGTAAACTACACATTATGAAATTCTTGGATAGGCAGTTTGTCTACGTTAAGTATCAGTGGATCAGTGGATGCAGACCGTAACTGTACAACAAGTAATACAACAAGAACATATTGGATACATAGAAGCATATTTTATTCAGATTTGTTTCATATTTCTAATCGTTGGCGTTACAAGTTATAGAATATGCTTCAACGTGTCTAATATCTTCTTGTTGTAACAACAAGATATTGGATATATAGAAGCATATTTTAATTTAGATGTGTTTTATGTTTCTAATCGTTGGCGTTACAAGTTAGAACCCTGATAACCAGATCTGAAGCGCAGAGCCTGACGTCAGATCCGTAGTCATCTGTGTCCGCATTAGGATACGGTCTGCGGTACAGAGCCTGACATCAGGACCCTGACGTCAGATGGGCAGCAGATTCGCAGCAGATCCTGCCGTTCGCCTGACACGTATAACAGCGCCATCTGACGAACGGCAGGATCTGCTGCGAATCTGCTGCCCATCTGACGTCAGGGTCCTGATGTCAGGCTCTGTACCGCAGACCGTATCCTAATGCGGACACAGATGACTACGGATCTGACGTCAGGCTCTGCGCTCTCACGGCAGACCCTGTTGCCAATCTAACGTCAGATTGCAGACATCTGGTTATCAGGGAATATGCTTCAACGTGTCTATCTAATATTTTCTTGTTGTTTTACTTGCTATACAATTATTGGATATATATACATATATGTTTACTTAACGTAGGCAAAGTGGCTACCAAAGACTTTCAAAATGTTGTAGTTTACATGCCCATTCGTTAGTTTTATTTGTGACAGTGAATGAATTTAGATTTCCCCCGAACTAAATGCTCCATGATAAAGGATCCTGTGACGAATTAATCTCACGAATCACGAATAAATTTCTCACGAATAAAACTAACGAATAAAGATAAATTCTCACGCACCGCTTCAAGATTATGAATAACGATAACTCTGCTATGAGTATTACATGAATAGTATAGTATTTTTATATATTATTTATTACTTACAGTTTCCTCGTTCGTCATGGCTCGCGTTAGTTCGTAAATTAATAGCTTCTGTCTGAAGCTGGCCTAGATGCCAGGTAAACATTTGACGATCAAAGAGCGCTTTTTAGTAAATATCGATCTATCGAAATTCTTTATTACGTTTTGCGTTAATTTATTTATATATAATATAAAGCGAAGTTATAACAAGGCTTTTTACATGTTTAAATTTACGGAAAGTAAATTTAATAAAAGAAAGAAAAAGATTAATGCATAAGTTGCTTCGCGCACCATGTACTGTACACAAAGTACTATCACATATATACAGATCGGCAATGCGGTGCACATGGTTTCTTTTCGTAGTTTTCAAAAAAGTAAAAAAATTACGTCAGGTACATGAATTATTGACGGGGTAACCAAAAGGCGCGGGTAAAGAAAAATCTCGCCTGACGGCGGCGGGGCGTGGCCGGCGGCGCATTTTCTTAGTACGAGGAGGGCTCGTTTTGACCGATGGGGACGTGGGCCCTTAGAGCATATATACTACATAGAGCATAGTATATGCTCTAAGCGCGGGCCTAGGGTCGCACTTTTTTTTCGTATGCAGCTAGAGACACGCATCTCCCAGCATCCGAAATTTCTTTCTTATTTGTTTACATGTAAGTGTGCTTCATTATTATTATTATTAATTAAGCTGTGCGCATAATGAAACGAACATATTTTCAACGAATAGGTTACTGTTTCATTACACGTGTATACAGACATTATTATTAATGAAACAAACATATTTTCAACGAATAGGTTATTGTTGTTTCATTACACGAGTTAAATAATAGTCTGCGCAGATTTTTGCTAATCAATTTTTTTATTGAAATGTGTATCTTTTTAGCATCAAGACCCTTGGAAGAACATTTTATTCTCCATAGTAGGAGAAACAAAAGTAAAAATATTATATTGGGTAAGTGACCTTTACATTTATTTTTATAATAATACGTATGATATTAGTGTTTATTTATTACAAATTTCTCGTTTTTTTATAGGTTGGAGTATTCCAAGAATACATAAAGTAGACTCAAGTAGCTGCTGTGCGCTATTCCGAGTAAACTTTATATTGGCTGCATACTTGCGCGCCTTATCTTACAACATCACTCGATAGGCTGCAGTGCGCCTTATCTCGAGTATAACCACTTTCAATAAAGTTGGTCATCCGCGAGCGCATAACCGCTACGCTTATATATCATAACCAAACCATCTTATATTATATATATAAATAAAAGTATAATTCGTCATGTCTGTAATTAATCGTAGTATTAATATCTTACCGCTCAGTGATAATATTATGCAAATTATCAGTAAAGGCGGATTGTTAACAGATGATCACATCGAATATTTTCATAAATTATTAGAAGCTAACTCGAATTATAAACCACGCGAGACGTGGAGAGTTCAATTACCAGATACAATTCAACCTGTTCCTGAAAATCAGGATCACATACAGATTTTGCACCAAACCGAATCTTTTAGAACCAATGCAGGGGGACACTGGGTTTGTAGCTTCTATAAACATGATGAAAGAAGAGTTTATATTTATGATTCTTTGAATTTGTCGAAATTGCATAGTCTTCAGAAATTGTTTCTGCAGAAGTTATACCCTTTTTTGAACAAACATGACGGAACAATTGACGAAGAATTTATTAAATTTCCACGTGTACAAGCTCAACCTAACAGTCGAGATTGCGGAGTTTTTGCGATTGCATTTGCTGTCTCGTTATTATTCAATATATTACCAGACAAAGTAACGTACAAACATGCGTTGATGCGTCCACATTTGCTCCAAATGTTTCGATCTAATAGGATCGAACATTTTCCAAGCAATCAGAAACAACAATTAACACGTTCTGTGCACGAATATGAATGTGCAATTGGTAGTACAATTAATAAAAATCCTTCGTGTAGAAAGGATCCTGCATTTAAAATCGGTAAAAGTTATATTACTAACAAAACAGATAATAAAATATCCCCACTTCAAACTGTAGTACTTAGTGATAGTGACAAAGAAGGCACCATATATATAAAAAATGTATATCAAACAGATTCCCCATTAGTTTCGATGCCAAAAATCAGCAATGTATACCTACCAAGAAATAGGACGGAATACATGTCTGATTATTATAAAAAACATAAAGAGGAAATTAATTTAAAAAGAAAAGCTGTTTATGAAACCAAGAAAGGGGAGAGTAACACGAAACAAAGCAAAGAGTGTAAAAAAGGGGAGAAAAGCATAAAACTTTATAATAATGAATATTATAACGCACACAAAGAAGGTATAATAAAAAAGAGAAAAGTGCATTATGACGCAAATAAAGAAGTGAAATGCGGGAAGCGAAAAAATTATTATCAGGAAAATAAAGATGGTATAATCAAAAAGGCAAAAGTGTATTATGACGCAAATAAAGATGCTATAATAAAAAAGAGAAAAGTGGATTATGCCGCAAATAAAGAAGCGAAATGCGGAAAGCAAAGAAATTATGATCGGCTAAATGAAGAAGTTATCTCCAAAAAGCAGGAGGTATATTATCATGAAATACGTAAAGGAGATGGTTATAATAAAGTAGCAAAACTTCGTGCTGCTCTGCAAATAATAAAAAAGTATCGTAATATTGCTGTAACAAATAACAATATAGCAACCAAAAATAACAAAGAAACTTATATTAGAAAACTTTCAAAAATTATTAACATGCCGTCCGGAGAAGCAAGTAGATTGGAAGCTGAGCGTATAATAAAATGGTGTTTTCATATTCGGCAAAAGTACATTTTGGAAATGAGGAAACTGTTGAAAGATTGTAAACAAAAAGTGGAAGTTTCCTTAACGCGCACAGCAGAATGTTTAGAAGTTGAGGACAGGATTAATGCTTTGTGTGGAGAGTCCAGACATACGTCTTCTTCAGAATCATATTATGCGGAAAGTTCATACCATCCTTTCAGCGGTTCTGAATCAATCATACTGAATTCGGCAGGGAAAGCTATAAACGTTCTACCTGTATTGCAATCGAAGAAGACAACAAAAGCATGGCATTGTAGTTATCTTTGTAAAACAAAAGATGTTGAAATTCTGAATAATTTGCAGGATTTCTTCAAACGTTTGTTAGAATGCTCATTAAAAAACGTACATAAGTTGAACAACCATATCAGTAGCTGTTCTAATAAAGTGCATGCTGAAAAAGTTGGTCATTCTCATGGTTGTTACATAAACCCTAAACTATGTAAGTCCAATTTTTTAGCCATTGAGATTTTGGCACCCCATTTTCCGGATTTACGACATTTGAAGAGAATGATATACAAAATTGCGAGCATTTATAAAGACCAATTACATAATTTAGACAAAGCTTTAAACGATAATGACCTTGAAACACTTGAACGAATAACACTGCAAGCGCGGAAAGAAGCTGAAGCGTTACAAAAAAATAATACTGACACAAGCTTGAACGAAGAAGAGATTATATCTCGATATTATTTAGCATTTAGAGCTTTCACAAAACGGTCTATGGACACACCACGCATTCCGTGTGTTTCCTGCGAGAAACTCTGTTTTAAAAGAGAGGTTCTTAAGTTTGATATTTCTAAAAGAACATATAAGGGAAATGTAACGCAAAGATTGTTAAATTATATTGGATACAAAGTTGGTGACATGCATTTTATTTGCCGATATTGTCACGATAAAATTCGCAACGATTCCATACCACCAAAATGTATTTTAAATAAGCTTGATGTACGTTCAGTTCCAGAAATAGCCGTGTTGAACGATTACGAACGAATTCTCATTCAAAGAGCTAAACCGTTTCAAACGATTGTGAGAATGGATACGGTAATGCGTAAAAATATGCCACATAGGGTAAATCCGGGAGACGCAGTCGGGCTGGAGAGTTGGTCAAATGGCTATATTCAGACTCTACATCTGTGTACATGTAAAAGTGTGTTAAGGTTTAGAACAATTAATTCTCTAAGAATCAACTGTTTCGACCAACTCTCCAGCCCGACTGCGTCTCCCGGATTTACCCTAAACATATGTTTCCAAAAGTAAAGGGGAGAACATTTCACCTTCCTTTGCCATTACAAGAAAATTTAAAAAAAATCTGTCCTGCGACTGAACCTTTAAATCAAAATCATGAATTATACATAATGGTGCGGGGCGTTCCAACAAAATCTAAAATAGTTTGGGAAAAGTTAGTTGACTTGAAGAAAGTATGGAATGCCTTAGTATGGTTGAAAGCCAATAATCCTCTATACTCAGAAATTGTTTTGCCACAATCGCACGATTTATTGCTGAGTGCCAAATTACCAGATACAGAATTTCAAGAAGAAGTTGTTGTCAACGATAATAACGAATCTATCGAGGACGTTGAAGGTGAAACACTTAATATCGATGAAAACAACAAACGCGCATTATTGACGCAAATGTCACAATCTAATTCATATTATGATCAGTTTACGATTTATCCAATGTATGACAAAAGGGTTAATGAATCTGCTACCGCACTCTATCAAATGCTTAAAGTTCATGACGTTCCGTTGGGCCATCGTGCTGAACAATTAGATGTGAAATGTTTCCCAGATTTATACCCTTATGGGATGAACGGACAGCATGAAGAAAGATTGGTTCGTTTGACTGATCATGAATTTATTAAGTCCAAACTGATGTCCAAGCATGCGCAATTTCGATTGAACATGCAATATATTTTTCATTTATTACACGATACCAATATGCGGCAATTGAACGCTGGAATTTTTCACAAAATGAACGTCGTAAATCCACGTGAAAAATACACAGCTGCTGGTTTTCTAGAGCAACTCTCTAAAGATCAGTTACAAACGAACTTGAACACTATATATTCCAGATTACGTAACACAGCACAGTATTGGCGAAAACCGAGAAATGATTTGAACTCTATGATACACCATTATGGACCAGCTACATGGTTCCTCACACTCAGTCCAAGTGAGTGGCTATGGACAGATTTAATAGAATATCTTCGTGAAGTAAACGGCCCATCGGTGGCTAAAATGTCCCCGAACGAACTCATTGCTTCTGATCCCGTTTCAACTGCTCGATTTATAGATAATGCATTCCACGCTATGCTGGATTTCATTTGTTCGACCGACAATCCGATTGGCAAGGTCACTCATTACTTTTGGCGCAGAGAATATCAAAGCAGGGGAACACAACATTTTCATCTTTTAATTTGGATTGAAGATGCTCCTATAATCGATAAATCTTCAAAGGAAGATGTAGCACGATTCATTAGGAAATACGTCACTTGCAGATTGCCATCACCGCATGTGTCGCCAGAATTATATAGTCGTGTAATTGCACATCAAATGCATAAATGCAATAGTTACTATACTAAAAACTAAAAATTCCTTCTGTAAAGTATGTAGATTTTCATTTCCACGTCCAGTTACAGATACTTTAATAATAAGGGATGTAGCTGTTTCTATAGGTGCTAGAAAACAATTGAAAGCAAAAGGTAGACTCTATGATCTTCCACGTTCAATAAAGGAAGTTCGTATCAATGATTATAATGCTCCTGTTCTCACGGTTTGGAGAGGTAACATGGATATACAATATATTGGGGAAAAGACGGGGTTGGTAACATGTTACTGTACTAAGTACGTGTCAAAGCCGGAAAAAAGTTACGCTACGGACACTATGGCAGCAATAAATTCTACTAAGTCATTGGCTAGTATTCTGTGCAACCTTGGAATGCGCATGCTAAATCATAGAGAATGTGGAGCGCCTGAATGCGCTGATACTCTTTTAGGATTATCATTGTATGGCACTGATTCCAGTACTACTATTAGATGGTTAAATGTAAATATACTGAGAAGTAGAAAATTGAAAACTCGCAAAGAGATTGAGGATCTGGAAGGTGAATCCACAGACATATTTTGTCCATCCCTCATAGATGATCACTATCCTAACAGACCCAAGGAATTAGAATCTATGCATCTGTACGATTTTGCTATGTGGTATGACGTTACTAAAATTAGACCGTCTGAAAAAACTGAATTTTATGAAATCCGTGCATCTTTGTTTTTGAAAAAAAGGCAAAGAGGGTATCTTATCAATCATTATAAGTACAATGTTCAAACCCAACCTGAGAATTATTATTTCTCATTATTATTATTATTCCAACCTTGGAGAAACACCGACGAATTGAAAAATGGATTTAACACATATGCGGAAGCTTTTCTGTCGCTACAATCACAATTGACAGAAGCAGTTCAGTATCACGAACGAATAACGGATATTCAAGAAGCGCGTGATCATATAAAGGAAGAAATTGAAAAGAACGTGTTGAATACTGTAGAGCAAGAAGAAAATGATCAAGGCGATCACCCATTAGAGTGTGTTCCCGTTGAAACTGTTGATGCCATGAAAGATTTTAAAGACGCGGGAAACAAATTTGATTGTGGTGATCTTCAAGAAATGATTTCGGAATTGAACCATGATCAGAAAAGGATATTTGATACAGTTACTAAGTTCTTGACGCCTAACGATAACATTCTCAGACTTTATGTGAGTGGAGAAGGTGGCACTGGGAAAAGTTTTTTAATAAAAACTATCAGACAGTGGATCAAGCAGAGTCTCGGAAAAGACACAGCCGTAACTGCTCCTACTGGAATCGCAGCTTTTAATATCGAAGGTCTTACCATACACCGATTATTTCAATTACCTGTAGAACATGGGCATACAGCCCAGTATAGGCAACTTAGCGATGCAGCCCTTCAAATTGTACGAGATCAACTCAAAAATGTTGCTTTAGTAATCATCGATGAAATTTCGATGGTTTCTAACGTAACATTCTTGTACATACATTTGCGACTTACAGAAATATTTGATACTGCAGATTCCGATGATGCTTGGTTCGGAAAAATACCTATTCTGTTATTTGGTGACCTATTACAACTTCCTCCTGTTCACGAAGAACCTGCTTTTATACAATTATCCAATAAGAGTATGGAGAAAAATGTTGGAGGATTAGGTTCTTATAATTTATGGTCTGCCTTGTTTAGCTATGACGAATTGACAATAAACATGCGACAGCAGGGTGATAATATTTACAGAGATATCCTGTCGAGAATTCGCACCGGAGTAGTGACCGTTTCGGATACAAAGCTTTTAGAATCGAGGAAATTAAATTTCAAAGCGACAAATTGTAATGACCGATTAAAGGAATTAAGTGATTACATGCTTAATGTGGGATCTAATACGGTGTGTTTACTTCCCACATGTCTACAGTGTGATGTTTTGAACGCTGCAATGCTCAGTCGATTTCCGTCCGAAGAAATCCATTTGATTGCTCATGATACAATGAATTGTGCACCGTACTTGAAAAAAAAGGTATCAAAGGTACTAAACGATAATGACGATGATAGCACCCGAACGGCAGGACTTGCAAGAGTCGTAATTGTTAAAGTAGGAGCGCAAATCATGATTAGAAGAAATATTGATGTTACACTAGGTCTAGTCAACGGTACCATTGCTAAACTTGTTTCAGTTACACGAGACGTTGATAATGACGTTGAAAAATTGAAAATTATATTACCCACGGGGCAAGAACATATGATAGAACGGGTAAGTGTTAAATTTGAAGTAATGGATAGAGCGTTCGTTATTAGGAAACAATTTCCAATTTGCCTCAGCTATGGTATTACTATTCACAAAAGTCAAGGACTAAGCTTGCAGAATGCGGTCATAGAAGCAGGCAATTCAATATTTACTTGCGGACAAATTTACGTTGCTCTTTCCCGGGTGACCACTTTACAAGGACTGCATCTTATCAATTATGATCCATCTTCCGTAAAGGCACAAGAATCGGCTATAATAGAGTATAATAGATTGCGAAAAAAATATAGACCTGATCTTATGACTATTTCAATATCTAAAAACCGCGTTTTCAATGTTCGTGATGCTGTTTGGGCAGTACCTAATTATAATGTCTCCGAATGTCAAAATACTAATGATCACATCGCGGATACCATTCAATACAACGTAAGAGGTCTCCCCAATTCTGATGGTGTGTCTTGTTATGCGAATGCCACAATCCAATGTATGTTATATTGTTCATCCATAAGAGAAAAATTATTTACGACTGAAAAAGCTGATCATATTATAAAAGTCTTCATGGACCAATATAAATCGGATCAAAATCCAAACACAATATGATTACGGCAATTCGCAGGAGAAAAATACGTTCACAATCAGCTACATGATGCAGCTGAGTTTATTACCTCTCTTTGTGATCGTGAGATTCTGATTAAGAATGCAGTACAACACGAAATTACAATGGTATTAAAATGTTTAGAGTGTAATTACACAAGTACTACTATCAGTACAAATTGTGTGGTACATCTTGCACTGCCCAAGATGTTAAAAAAAAAATCATTTGAATTTCAAGATATAATAAAATACAATCTCACAGGATGGAAAAATGTGGAAGATCGTTGCAATAATTGTGATAATTCAAATTCAAACACAATGAAGAAAATCGATATAACTGCTTCCAAACAAATTCTCATTGCAAAATTACATTTGTTTGATCACGATAGTAGTGGAACAACAACGAAAGTGGAAAATTTCTACATTAAAGCAATACCTACTACTAAAATACAAATGGTAGATCACTGTTATAAACTTAAGGCAGCAATATTCCACCACGGTAAAAGTATTGCTGATGGTCATTACACGAGTATGGTAAGGGGTAAGGGCACAACGTGGGTATCCGTTGATGATTTACGAGTAGAAAAACAAGCTTGGCCACGAAATGCTAAAAATGCATACATATTTTTCTTAGAAAGGTGCTAATGGTGGTTATTATTACACTTCAAAGTTAAATACGTTCGGTGCCAAAGGCTGCTTTCAGCGCCATAAGCTGTTTCGCGCACCATGTATTGTACACAAAGTACTATACACATAATACATATAGATCGGCAATGCGGTGCACATGGTTTCTTTTCGTAGTTGTTGAATTTACGTAGAATTTATACATGAAAAAGTCGAGGACGGAAAAGAGAATTATCAAATAAATCACAAAAAATTGAAAATAATAATAAATATAATATTAACAATTATCAAAAGTCATTGCCTATGCAAATTATCTTTGTAAAAAGAAGTGAGATCCCCTCCAAAAAACTTCAAAAAAGTAAAAAAATTACGCCAAGTACATGAAAAAATCACAACAAAAATAGAAGGAAATATACAATCACAAAAAAAAAGAAGAAAATATACAATACAAAAAAGATGTGAAATCAAAATGAGCTGCCAGTACATAAAGGTGCTTTCCAACTGTGCTTAAGATGACACATCTATATACACACAGCTAAAATGCTGTGTTCATACATTCCATTACAATGTATTACATAATATTAAGCAGATATATTTTTATACAAATAAATATTTTAATACGAATAAATATTTTATTCAAAATACTTGGCGCTGCGAAACCGAAAAAAATGTTAATTGGCTTTGTAAAAATTAATAATTTACAATAACTCCCTTACAATCTAAAATACATAACCATATACATATTAGAAACGCAGTGAGATTTATTCTACATATATTTAATTTTAATATCATATGTATTTATATATTTAATTTTAATATCATATGTATTTATATATTTAATTTTAATATCATATGTATTTATATATTTAATTTTAATATCATATGTATTTATATATTTAATTTTAATATCATATGTAGCATATGCACACGCACACATACACACATTTACGAACGCACGCACAAGAAAAAAAGATAATGCAATATATACATATTTATTCAGTTTAGCAACACCAATTCGGAGAGCAGCGCCAAGTATTTTGAATAAAATATTTATTCGTATTAAAATATTTATTTGTATAAAAATATATCTGCTTAATATTATGTAATACATTGTAATGGAATGTATGAACACAGCATTTTAGCTGTGTGTATATAGATGTGTCATCTTAAGCACAGTTGGAAAGCACCTTTATGTACTGGCAGCTCATTTTGATTTCACATCTTTTTTGTATTGTATATTTTCTTCTTTTTTTTGTGATTGTATATTTCCTTCTATTTTTGTTGTGATTTTTTCATGTACTTGGCGTAATTTTTTTACTTTTTTGAAGTTTTTTGGAGGGTGTAGTCTTACTACACTTACTATAGGAAAAGTCCACGCTTCTTCTAAAACTTCTAAGTTATATTGTAACTAAAATGTGGATTTTATATATTTACAGATAATTTACAGATAACTGAAGCACAAGATGATGCAGTGTGATCTACGTCAGAAAAAAAATTATTGTAATATAGTATAATATTAATTAAACTTTAATTAAACTTTTATTCAGCTTCGATCCTCTGTGTGCTTCTTGTATGTTTGCTTCATATTTGAAAACTCAAATTTAAATCAATTCCACCAATCCAATTGTCTTGTAGCTTTGCAGGTGTGCGTAGTTTGGATGACAATATAATATATTGTTAATTAAAAAAAATAACCCCGACGGGGTAAAAAAATTATCCAGTCATCAATAAACACTACAAAATGTGTGAAATCCTCAGAAAATTATCTTTTTTAAAAAAAGGTAAAAAAAAAAGCGCCAAGTATATAATCCCATCAAAAAGAATCACTTTTAAAAACATTGTCGTAAATTAATAGCTTTACAAAAGTAATGATATACACCAATTACGCCAATTATCGCAATGACTATTTATACAAACAAAAAAATGTATCAAATAATAGTAAACAGATATATTTTTATACAAATAAATATTTTAATACGAATAAATATTTTATTCAAAATAGTTGGCGCTGCTCTCGGAATTGGTGTTGCTAAACTGAATAAATATGTCTGAATCAATAAGTCTGGCCTTGTTTTATTTATTAACCAAGACACTTAACATTTTTTTCAGAGAGCAGCGCCAACTATTTTGAATAAAATATTTATTCGTATTAAAATATTTATTTGTATAAAAATATATCTGTTTACTATTCCTTTTTTTTCTTATTATTTTACATAGTTAGTGTGTTTTATCGTATTTTATAGTGTAATTTATCGTGTTTTTATATTATTTGTATTGTATTTTTATCGTATTTCTATAGTGTAATTTATCGTGTTTTTGTAGTGTAATTTATCGTGTTTTTGTAGTGTAATTTATCGTGTTTTTGTAGTGTAATTTATCGTGTTTTGTAGTGTAATTTATCGTGTTTTTGTAGTGTAATTTATCGTGTTTTTGTAGTGTAATTTATCGTGTTTTTGTAGTGTAATTTATCGTGTTTTTGTAGTGTAATTTATCGTATTTTTAGTGTTTTTTTTTGTGTGTGTGTTTTTTTAGTATTAGTCATCGCGTTTAAAGTTAATTGTCGTGTGTGTCTCTGGCGGTTGGTTTTGGACCACATCCGTATATTCTCCAGGTAAGTTCTATATCTCTATATTTCTGAAACGAGTGGTGCATTTTGTTTTTTCTACCTTACAGTCAGTTTATTTCTATATTCTTTATTACTTTAATAATGACTGACAAATTGAAATTGAATAAGTACTATATGCGTGCTAACAAGATCACTTTAACGTTCCGTTCAGGAAGTCAGAAAATCATTAGATGCTACTTCTTCACATTTAACATCTGCGATTCACTTTGTTAGTACTCCACTGTTGATGTTTAATCTGGAACTAGTTCACAATCATTTATACATTCAACATCTTGTCTGTAGCTTCTCATTACCAATATACTTGTATATGTTTCACCTCGCTCCAGTTTGCAAACTTCTTCCAATATTACCGAAAGTAATGTAGAAATTTCTCCGAATTTAGAAGAAATTCAGAATTTTACCTTCTACCTAAATTAAATAGTCCTAATTCAGCTTTTTCATTGGCAGAGTGGGCTGTAACACATAAAATTTCATATCGAGCAATAAATGATTTACTCCCTATTTTAAAAAGATGAGTTTCCAGCACGTTACATACCAGAACGCTTTTAAAAACAGCCAGAAACGTATAATTAAACATATCAAAACAGACAATTGTCATCATTTTTTATTAAAAAATAGCACATTCCGTACTTTGCGGCGAGAACTAGCACATTATCCTGTTTCGCCACGAAAAATTACACGTTTTAGGTTCTACCGCAGAAATTGTCACGTTTCCGCGCGTACTTAATTTAAATTGTCCATTTAGATGGAGTTATATTATTTATTAAATAATATTTTCAACAGTTGAATTCTTCGATGCAAAATGCAAGAAACATGTGTGAAAATTTTAATCTGCATAATTTAAGTACGGCATTTTAATGTTTAATAAATTACCGTCCTAGTATTAAATAAAAATCGCGTCGGACGGTATTTAAGTTGACGCGCTCGATGTTTCGTACTGAAGCATCCAAATAGGCTGTTTTTCGTAGCTACAGTCGGAACATGGTACTTTTCGTGCCAAACCGTTCAAACATGCTAGTTTTCGCAGCGAAAACCGAAACGTGATAGTTTTCGTAACATCGAAGATAAACGTGCTGTTTTTCATAAGAAAAGTGAAACGTGTGTTACTTTTCGTAACATACGTCGCACAGTGGGAAAAAATCGGTGCTTCAGCGACCAAAAATCTATAACTTTTGCACGGATGAAGACAAAGTAATTATTCTTTTTTCTTTAATGATGTTGAAGAGTCCTTCATTAGTTAGATAGCATTACGCTACTTGTATTAGTAGTTAGGCTATGCGGATTCTGGACCAAGTGGAGGCGAGGGGTGAGGCGGGGCGGGGGTACCGAGTTCGTGGGTGAGGGGGATGACGTAACAGGGGAGGGGGATTCCAAGATGGCGTCGACCGAGTTCGTAGATGAGGGGGATGACGTCACAGGGGAGGGGAGGGGGATTTTCAAAATTTTCAAAATGGCGTCGCGCGCGCAGGTCGAGTTCGTGGGCGAGGGGGTTGACGTCACGGGGGAGGGGGAGGATTTTCAAATTTTCAAAATGGCGTCGCGCGCATTTCGTGTTGGCGCCACCTACTGGACGTTTAAGGTACTTTGGGCCCGCGTCGGTATTTGGGCCCGCCTTGGTACATTTTCCAGATTTTTCATACATTTTCTATTGACGCCACCTATTGGATGTTTAAAGTACTTGGGTCCGCGTCGGTATTTGGGCCCGCCTTGGTACATTTTCCAGGTTTTTCATACATTTTCTATTGACGCCATCTACTGCATGTTTAAGGTACTTGGGCCCGCGTCGGTATTTGGGCCCGTCTTGGTAAATTTTCCAGGATTTTTCATACATTTCGGGTTGGCGCCACCTATTGTACGTTTAAGGTACTTTGGGCTCGCCATGGTAAATTTTCCAAGGTTTTTTTCATACGTTTCGTGCTGACGTCACCTGTTGCATGTCTCTAAGGTATATTTGGGCACGCGTCGCCGCCGCGCAATCTCCGTACGTGTGCGGGGATCGGTGCGCAGGCGCGACCGCGACCGATTCGTGGAAATTCAAATCGCGTTTTCGATGATGATTTCTGAGAAAGAGGGTGGACCATGATTTCTGAGAAAAGATAAGGAAATATTTGAATCGTGGGACCGATACAGCGCACGTGCAATGATATAAACATAGAGCAATAATTATTATAAATCAATCATCGCGATAGCCCATGGAATAAACATTGCACCGCGACATGCAGTGTGTTTACATCTGAACAGGATCGAACACGTTTCGGGCGCCTACGTGCACACTCTTCGTGCCGTGTGTTTATGTTTCAATCGTGGGACCGATGCAGCGCACGTGCAATGATGTAAACATATAGCGATAATTATTGTAAATCAATCGGTGCGATAGCCCTTGGAATAAACACGACATTGCATTCCATGATAAGTTCTGAGAAAGAGGGTGTGTTGATGTATATATATATATATATCTGAGCATTGACTTTTCCCAAGACTAGGACCTCTTAGAAGTACCCTCGAGAAAACGCAATGTCCCCGAAACAATAAATTAGGCGTTCCTTTCACGCGACCAGCTAAGCGATAATTATTCGGGGTAGAGTTCCAAGTATTTTCACGATCGAGAACACGGCGACGTCTCAAGCGCCCTTCTCGAGGGTCTGCGAGTCAAGCGTCGTGGGAGCGTGTAAGGGCGAAAAGAATTCGTACATAGACTTTCACACCGAAGTCCATAGAGTAAACATAACATTGCACCGCGCGATACCGCGTGTTTATATCTGATTCGTGGGAGTAGTATACAGCGATCGTCTAAGGGTGGGGGAAAAATTTGAGGATACGTTCGAACTGCATCTGACGTCAACATAGTTCGATGGCGTTTTGAGAATCACGGCTAGGATAGGTGCCTAGTATATTAAATCCTGCAGTCGCTCGATGAAAATCGTGAAGTACGTTACGTGTGCATAATATGGACCTTTTCGTGAATTCGTACAAGTTGTTACAGGACGCGATAAAACAGTTGCGTACCGAAGAAGAGTTCAGTGAGTGGTTTATATCGTGTAACGAGTGCATACACAATATCAACGAATATCTTAAGACTCAAGAAGTATCAGAATCTAATCGTCGACGTTTGAAAACACTTAAGATTGATATTGAAACATTGCGAATACGGGTCCGAAGCAAAATAGCATGCATACTCGATGAAGAGGACGCGCGTGATGCATTGCTAGCGTCTTCCGACGATGACGATGATTATTGGATAAGTCCTTTATCGACGATTCCGCAGTTGGATGACGAAACACTGACGATCGAGAGGCATAAGATTCGCGACGTATTAAGCACTCCATCATTATTCGAGACGTTATGGATCAACATCTTCCGACAGGGATTTATGCAATTACCGCGTGAACATCGTCAACTGTTACGTCATACCGCGCGATATAGTGCTGCGAGCAAATGCACATTATATTGCATCGTTGCTGATACGGATCTGTGTCGCAAGCGACCGAAGTACACTACCACGATCGCGTGTACACCGTTAACGCTTCTACACGACATCGAAAACGGCTCGGTCCAAGTACGAGAAGTATTGAGTCCCGAAACAGTGAAAATCACAGTACGCGAGTTTTTGTCTCGGGAATTATCTAAATTTTTGGATAATTGCATGAGTCTACCGCGGAACTCGAATCGTACACTTATACCGCTGAGTTTTCGATGGCCTGCTGAGGACCATGAACACATCACCTGGAAGATGCGCATAAAGAAGATGAATCAAGTCGTACGTCTGTGGGAGGTTAACTATTTGTGAAAATCGAATTATATGTGAAGTAGTGAACATGGATATGATCATGGACATGTACAGGGTTTTGATCCAGAGATCGAAGCTTGTACAGTCTGTTGAGGAATTCCTAGACTGGTCGAATCAGTGCGACTCGTGTATACGACGCATCGTTGAATATCAGGGCAGCGGAGGAGTGTCCGTGTACGCGAAACAACGCCTAGTATCGTTGAACGCGCAAATAACAACGTTGCGTGCGGACGTGCGGGAGAACAACTTTTCGCGAGTGGGATACGGGGTTTCGGCTCATTCGACAACACCCAAAGTCGTATGGGAAGACGTGGAAACTGCGTTTATAAGCCGTATTTCAACCGGCGCGGTCATCAACGTGGGATACGTCGATCCACGTAAATTTTTGGAGGGTGCTCGACAGATAGTAATGTCACGCGTCGCGAATGCTATCACGGTACATAATGGAGTGTCTGTGAATACCGTCTTAAACGCGGAGTTTTCGTTAAACGCCGAGTTTACGTTAGATGCGAATATTGACGTGAAAAGTTTCAATACGCGAAATCACGTACTGTTATTAGATTCGAACGTGCGCGAATGGTACTCGAAGTGCGTGATCGCACCCACGTTAGTGGCGATCGAGGAGTTTCAAGATCGCGACAGTGGATGGACCCTAAGGACTGTGCTAAATATGCTAGTGAATATTAATAAGCATAATCCACTTCGAGCCGGTTGCAACGTCCCGCTGCCGCGCGCCGTCGTCCTGAAGAAAGCGGTGCTGAACATAAAGAACAGAGACAATGCGTGCTTCATGTGGGCAGTCGTCGCAAGTTTGTACCCTGCTGCTACGCATGTGGATAGGGTCGCGTCGTATCAACACTACACAGATTTGCTTCGCACGGACGACATGACTCTTCCCATGACGTTGGATCAGCTGACGAAGTTCGAGAGGATGAACGACGTGTCGGTGAATGTGTACGCGTGGTCCGACGGAAGCTGCGTTCCTATGCGTTTAACCAAGGACAAGCGAGAGAGACACGCGAACCTGCTGCTGGTACAGGATCCCAACGAGCCCCAACGATTTCACTTCGCGTGCATTCGAAGCATGTCGAGGCTGATTTCGAAGCAGGTCGGCAATCACAAGAGTCAAGTATTCGTTTGCGACAGGTTAGTAAAATATGGTATATTCCGATTGATGTATCATTGATTATTATGTTTTATTATTGATATCGTTATCGTTGTAGATGCCTGAATTACTTCTACTCGATGGAGCGATTACATAAACACGACGTGGACTGCCAACACCTGAACGAGTGTGCCGTCGAATTGCCGTCCGCGGAGGATAAATGGCTGCACTTCAAAAATTTCAAAAATAAGGAACGAGCGCCGTTCATCATTTACGCAGACTTCGAATGCATGCTGGAGGACGTCGAGCCTGCGGAGCGGAGTCGGACGTACACGTACCAGCAGCATAGAGCATACAGCGTGGGATACTACATCCACTGTTCCACCGACGCGTCCCTGTGTCGTTATCGCGCGTATCGTCACGAATCCGAGTGCGTGAAGTGGTTCGTACAAGAACTTCGTGACTTTGCCGACACTGCGTATTCGTGGTTGCGGAACGCGAAACCAATGAAAACGCTAACGAGACAACAGATGCGTAGTCATGACAGTGCGATCGTATGCCACGTGTGCGAACAACCATTCGTCGACACGGACATAAAAGTGCGCGACCATTGTCACTCGACGGGCGAGTACCGAGGCGCGGCCCACGTGGCTTGTAACTTACAATTTCAACGATCGTACACGATACCGGTAGTGTTCCATAATTTATCAGGCTACGACGCGCATTTCGTGATCAATGAGTTGGCGTCCGCGTTCGAGGGACAGATCGACCTACTGCCGCTGACGAAGGAGCGCTACATATCGTTCACGAAACACGTTAAGGGAATCGACACCGAGAACAATGATTGGAAGAGGGGGCTGAAGTTTCGCTTCATCGATTCGCTGAAGTTTTTGGCAGCGGGTCTGGAGAAACTCGCTTCGGACCTTGGCAGGGAACGGCTTGTTATTCTACGACACGAGTTTAAAGACATGCCGGACTATCAATTCAATCTCCTGACCAGGAAGGGTGTCTTCCCGTATGACTACATGACGTCATACGCCAAGCTGAACGAAACGCGTTTACCGTCCCGCGAAGCTTTCTATAACCGGTTGAACGATAGTACCGCGTCGGAGCCTGATTACGCGCACGCCGTGAACGTGTGGAATACTTTTCCCATAAAGACATTAGGCGAGTACAGTGATTTGTACTTGAAAACAGATGTGCTGTTACTCGCCGACGTATTCGAGGGTTTCCGCACTGACTGTATCGCGAGTTACGATCTCGACCCTGCGCATTATTTTACGCTACCGAGTTTCACGTGGGACGCGATGCTCAAGTACACCGGCGTACGATTAGAGCTTCTGACAGACGTGGACATGTTACTGTTCGTAGAGCGTGGCATACGTGGTGGTCTGAGCCAGTGCTCGCACAGGTACGCGCGTGCCAACAACAAGCACCTGCCTGCAGGGATGTACGACGAATCGAAGGCGTCGACGTATCTGATGTACTTCGACGTCAACGACTTGTACGGGTGGGCGATGTCGCAGGCTATGCCGAAAGGTGGGTTTCAATGGCTGGACGATGCGACGGTGGCCGCGCTCGACGTATCATCCCTACCCGACGGCGAGGACTCCGAGGAATCCGAGGGATACCTGTTGGAGGTTGACATCGAATACCCCAAGGAGATACACGACGCCCATGCCGACCTTCCATTCTGCCCGGTGCGCGGACACGCCCCAGAAGGAAAACAGGCCAAGCTGCTTGCCACGCTCGACGATAAGGAACGATACATCATCCATTATCGTTACCTGAAACAGTGCGTGCGACACGGTTTACGCGTAACGCAAATTCATCGGGTGTTGCGATTCGATCAGTCGCACTGGTTGCGCGACTACATCCGATTGAATACCGATTTGAGGACGCGAGCTACTAGCGAATTTCAGAAGACTCTATTTAAATTAATGAACAATGCGGTGTACGGTAAAACAATGGAGAATGTGCGGAATCGCGTAGACGTGCGACTGGTGACGCGGTGGGACGGTCGTTACGGCGCGGAAGCGCTGATCGCGAAACCGAACTTTCACAATCGGACGATCTTGTAAACAGCGAAAGTCTGGAAGGAAACATCCGCAACGGCGACGACGACATCGCAATCTACGAGTGGCGAAACGCGGGGGCTTTCTTCCATTTCTTCCGTTCGTGCTACCTGCTTTATCAGCTATCGGGGCATTGGCCGGTGGAGCGGCTGGTATAACCAAAGCGGTCAACGATTCGAAGGCCTCTCGAAAACAGCTGAAAGAGACTTTGCGTCATAATAGGGCGATGGAGGGGCGAGGGATGCATCTGACACCGTGCAAGCGAGGCGCGGGCTTGAACCCGAGACGCCAACGACTGCGAACAAAGAAAAAAAAAAACGCCGATCGCATAGGCGCGTGGCGACGGTGGCAGCGATAACGCAACAACCTATGACGAACCTGCAATTAGAACGTGAATGCGCCAGCATCCCGTTCTTTCGAGGGGTGTTTATGCGCGACACGCTTCCCACGCGCGTACGAAGCAACGAATGCGGTATCGCGAATCTGGATGAAAATCGAGGCACCGGTACGCACTGGGTCGCATACGTCAAACGCGGACCGCGAGTACAGTACTTTGATAGTTTTGGGAATCTGCGACCTCCCGCGGAATTGATCTACTATTTCGGACGCGGTACAACGATCACCTACAATCACAATCGTTTTCAACGTTTCGACGAGATGAATTGCGGCCGCTTGTGCATGCAATTTTTACAGCAAAAGTCTATGGAATTATGGCCTATATACTAATATTACTACCGGTGTGCGTGCGTGTGTTTGTGTGTACTAAGATTATGTTGCAATGTATCCATGCGTAATGGTGATTCGCACCTTCTATAATAAAGACTCATAATATCGATAAATTGCCGAGTATTCGTACGCGCGCGTCACTTCCCCTCTCTCCGTCTCGCGAGTGTAATCTATGATATGTCGTTCACGCTCACGTTAACGGGTCGCAGCAGCGCGCTCACGGTAAACTATTTTCCGCCGATAGATTTGAGTGATGGTCAATACGAATTAGGACTCGCAGACTTGGAGACGTTTCACACGATACCAAACATCGACTCGAGCAACGATAAATTCTATTTCGTCGTAAACTATAACACCGAAAACAGCACCAGCGCTGACGCCGCTCACGAATACATTACGATTCCCCACGGCTCCTACGAATTAGACGCTATCGCCGAGTACCTGAAGCAACGATTACTCGATCGATATCCTCGAAGACGCGGTAACAACGAGAACGATGATGACGACAAGTACCCTCTAATGCTACGAGCTAACAACAACACCATGAAAAGTGAACTGTACTGTTCGTTCTTTGTGGACTTTACGAAACCGAACAATGTGGGTTCGTTGCTAGGATTTTCCCCGAATCGCGTCTTATTACCGAGAATCTGGCACGAATCCGACGGACCCGTAAATATTATAAACGTTAACGTGATCAGAGTAACGTGTAACATCACTACCGGCGTGTACAGTAACGATAAACAGGTACACACGATCCATGAATTTTCGCCTCGCGTACCTCCAGGATATAAGATATCGGAAACTCCGCGACATGTCATTTACCTGCCGATCGTCGCACGAGCAATACACGATCTAACGTTGTGCATCGTTGATCAACACGATCGCCCTATAGACTTCCGTGGAGAAGAAATAACGATTCGTTTACACGTTCAACGACGTCCGCGCGATAGGTAGCGTGACCGTACGTGTATGCACGCGTGTGTAGTATGTTAGTGTTAGATCATACGTATGAATCATCAATCGTCGCTGATACTCCTACCGTCTCTACATCGCGTCATCTACGTAACCCTTTATCTACAGACGAAAGTGTAAGAAGAATAAAGACCGGAGGAGCGATAAGAAGCGGACCGGTAAGAAGCATAAGAAAGCCGTTGACTCGTCGAAACGTACGTTACCTACGATCGTTAGGCTTCATCGTTGCATATTAGACGCGCAATCACGATGTCGATTATTTTGGACGTGGCGAATACGCCAACCTTCGACAATCGTATCACGAAGATCGAGTTACATACGTATAATCCGTACGCCAACACAACGTTCGACAATAGCGACGAGATAAGAATCCCCATACAGCAGCAAGATCTGTACACGCTTCCGTGCGAAAGTTTTCTCTACATCGAAGGTCGTGGCACGTTGACAGCGCAAGACGCGAAAGGCCCGCCAACGTCCGCGACCGCTGTTCCCGACAATAATTGCGTCGCGTTCATGTTCGATGAGATTCGATACGAATTGAACGTTGTCGAGATCGATCGTTGTCGAAATCCAGGAATCACTACCACGTTGAAAAATTTCGTTTCGTTGTCAGCCGAGAGAAGCAAAGCGCTTGCGAATGCCGGTTGGAATTATGACATCGATTACAAAGAGGATACTTTTCATTCGGGTGCTTTTAATTTCTGCGTACCCCTGAACGTGTTATTAGGATTCTGCGAGGATTACAAACACATCGTGATGAACGCGCGACACGAGCTAATTCTTATACGAGCGCGAGATGATTCGAACGCGATGCATTGCACCTCCGCCACTGCGATCCCGAAACTTGAGATACGCAAGGTGCAGTGGCGTATGCCCCACGTCGTTTTGGAGGAAGTGAATAAACTATCGATGCTTCGTATATTGGAAAGCGGACGACCGATCGCGATGAGTTTCCGATCTTGGAGCGTGCACGAGTATCCATTACTGCAAGCGACAACGAAACATACGTGGACCGTGAAAACTACGTCGCAAATCGAGAAACCACGATACGTGTTATTCGGCATGCAAACGGATCGAAAGAATCGTCCAAATAAACCCGCGTGGATATTCGACCCGAATAATCTCACAAACTTTCGACTCTACCTAAATTCCGAGACGTATCCGTACGATGACATGCAAATAGATTTTCCCAAGTATAAATTTGCGATCATGTACAATATGTACGCGAATTTCATCCGATCGTACTACGGTCACGGAGAACCGCTGCTGAGCGCGAACGAATTCCTTAAATACGCGCCTATCGTGGTCATAGATTGTTCTAGGCAAAATGAATCGTTGAAGAGCGCTACGGTGGACGTGCGAATAGATTTCGAATGTAAAGAAAATATTCCCGCTAATACTTCAGCCGTCTGTTTGTTCATACACGATCGTATAGTCGAATACAGCCCTTTAACCAACATGGTACGCAAACTAATATAGCGTGCGTACGAGTTCGATTACTACTACTACTACTACTACTAATACTAATACTACTACTACGAATACTGCTACTGTTTTAAATCGTCCAAGTCGAAGACCTCAGTTGCTGTTCCGACATCGTCGCCCGTGGTGCTATCTAAAACGTATAATAATGTTCGCCATTGTCGATCTACAAGGATTCAATATCGAACGCGAGTTCGTCGTCAAAGAGATCGCGATTCGTGCAAACATCAACAACGATAAAACACCGACGATCAGTCATTGGATCTTCGAACCGCCATACTTCTGGGAACATCTGAATTCGCGGGATCGCGATCAAGCATCATGGCTCGCGAAGCATCATCACGGGCTTCGCTGGTCTGACGGCTATGTTCCATACTCCAAACTTCCGGGGCTCCTCGCCAGCGTACTCGCGAACATTGACTTCGTAATCGTGAAAGGTGTGGAAAAGAAAACGTGGATGCTGCAACTACTACCTGACATAATCGTTGAGGATGTATGTAATTTGTACGAATTGACGGGACGAAAGATCAACAACACCAACACCAACAGCAACAGCAACAGCAACAACAGTAACAATAACAACGCTCGAACTGTCGAAGACGACGGCGGCTACGACGTTGGCGATGATTATTGTGGGATCATGCCTGACATCGTGGACCCCGACGTTCCTAACCTGAGGTCTATGTCTTCAACGAATACCCTTCGATGTGCATTTCACAAGAATTGCGGTGTTTGCGCGCTGGAGAATGTCGGGAAAATATGGAATTATATACGCAGCGTTACCTAATGTAAGTCCTACACACGCATTGCATCTACTTTACGCGTCATATGCAGAGAAACGAATATGTAAGAATTATTTTTTTGTTTTCTATAGCGATGAACACAACGACGGCGGTGATGAGTGCAATGACAGCGACGACTGCTTCCTTTACCCGCGAGCAAGAATATCCCTCCCATACGAACGTTATTTCCCGCAAATAGGAATATTATAATTTTAAGTACGCATGGATGGGTGGATGTACATGAATAAACACACACTGTTTTGAATAAAAAATAATATTTATTTAAAAAATATATTTTATATTTTATATTTAAAAAAAATATTTAAAAATATTTAAAAAAATATCCTTGACGTCACGTCCTGCAACACACAGAGAAAACACCAAATTATTATATGAAACGTTGGTAATAGAATGTGAAACATTAAACAGTTAAAATTCATTCGTACTCACTCTCTGAATAATCGCCCAAGGTTCCAAAACTCCCCTTCGAATGATAAAAATTCAATATTCTGAGTATCTTCGCGCCACATGCGCCGGGCGAATTGAATTTTCCTGCGCAACTCCTCGCAGATTCGCCCGTCCTCCTGCGTCGGGTACTGCCGCCGCTGAAACAAACACATGAATCGATTAAAATCATTGAATGGTGGACGCGGATCATTTGTGCGAAACATCACATACCAACAACTGGATGATGGCGTCGCGGTCCCCGTCGCGCGCATGGGCCTCGATGTCAGCCCGGCGCTGAAACAAACGCGTGACTCGATTAAAACATCGTCGATTGGTGTACACGTATCAGAATAATTTTTTCAGAAACGTCACTTACGAGGCGCCCGAGCGTTCCTAAATACTCGCGGCTCCACTCGACTATTGCGTTTTCGCGTTCTTGCTGTAACAAACATGTGATTGGATTAAAACACTGTTGAATGGTATATACACATCAATTTTTTTTTTGCGAAACATCACTTACGAGAAAACGAATCACCTCCCGCCGCTCCGCGCGCCACGCCCTCAGCATATTATCCCGTTCACACTGAAACAAACGTATAACTTTGCTAGAAGACTGTCCAATTGAATACACGCACCAATTCAGTTTATATGAAAACCATACTCACAATTTGCCGAATTATCCCGTCGCGTTGGTCGTGCCACGCACGCTCAATTTCCCCATGCCTGCGCTGTAACAAACGCACAACTTCAATAGAATGACATCGAATGGAATACGCGCACAAATTTAATTTTCACGAAACTATACTTACGATGCATCGTTGCATTTCAAATGCGTTTACCCCCTGCGCCGCTAAATATAAATTTTCTTCAAACGCGTCCATGTTTCGTTTGTAGTATTTTTGAGGAAACTATACTGTCCCGTGCGGTGGTGGTCGACACCCTTATATACATTTCGTTTCCCTAGCCTAGAACGATGGCCCTGCGCGTTGCAAGGGTAGGGATAGTTTTCAAGTAGGGTAGTCTTGAGGTATGGTGGGGATGGTCACGTCACAGTTTCTTTGCACCCTCCTCCTCCTCATCCTACTCCTTCTTATTCTTTTTTCCTCGATGATTTTATAATATGAAACTAATTATTCCAGCTTATAGTATACTTTTATGACTCTGTTTTACATCGCGAATCGTCTCTACCTCTTCTGTGGCATGCATATCATTTGAATTTGCCACGTATTCTCTAACCCTTGTGCGGTAAACATACGCGCTTGACCATCACCATCACTGATGCGATATACTTTCACACATTGATGTGTACGTGTATGTGAATCAGTATAAAGTGACGTCGGTCAGTCTTGTAGGCATCAGTTCACCACGTACGCTCGAGTGCTAAGAAGTATCGTCCGAATCATTTTTTCTCGTCGATGAGAATCATACGTATTGCATATCAAAATGCACAAACGAAGCTTAAACGATTCATCCTTCGCATCCGACAACGCTGGTGGCGTTCCAAATAAATATCAACGACAACAATATCATCAACAATCCAATATGAGGTATGTATACGTTACTATACACTTTACATATACTTCATTCACTTACTTCTTTCACTGTAAACGTCAACGAACCATGCATTAATTTCGTGTACATGTTTCTTTCAGTTCTGGAACAACAACGCCAAAAACGTTGAAAACGCCAAAACCATTGATCGTACGAATCCTGGGGCGTAATTATCCACTAACCTCAACAGCTTATAAACGTCTAACTATTGGAATACGCATTGGTATGGATTCGTGCCGCGTTGAGATCGCCATAGCCGACAACAAAGGTGTCGAGATATGCTTTTCAATGTCTACGTGGAAGCTCCTACTGCAAAACGAGGCGGACATACTCCAACGATTACGCAGCAACGCAACATCGTCCCAAACCCCCATCGTAATTGATCATTTGCGACTCGAATTCACGCGTATGCATGATGATCAACTTATTAAAATCACCGATAATCGCGTTACCTTATACATGACGGAAGTTACGATGCGTAAACTGTTCGCGTATGAACATTGCATCAATCATATGTTCACCTGGTTGACTGAAAATATGTACTCTGTAAGCAGTAAATATGCTGCCTTCGTGGAAGTTCTACGTACTGCTTCCATACCAACGAATTATGTGAAATTAATTTCCGAAAGCGAAACCTTTGAGCAGCATTCTTTGATTGATTGTGAATTGTTAGCGTTAGGATTACAATCCATGCTGCGTGATGTAAACCAGGTGCCACTATAGTACATGTATATATATATATATATGTTTTAATAATAAATGTATGACTTTCGTATCAATACATGTAACGTGTCATTTATAATATCCCTTCATACATATTCCTATCCATATATTAATTCTTAGAGACGTAGACTTAGCGAATGTCAATTGCGTTTCCTGATAGGTAATAGGCGTGGGTGGGTTCGGATACGTTCCCACGACGCTTGACCATGACACTGGATCTACTATAAACCAGATGTCTGCGGGTCTATGTACGAATTCTTTTCGCCCTTACACGCTCCCATGACGCTTGACTCGCAAACCCTCGAGAAGGGCGCTTGAGACGTCGCCGTGTTCTCGATCGTGAAAATACTTGGAACTCTACCCCGAATAATTATCGCTTAGCTGGTCGCGTGAAAGGAACGCCTAATTTATTGTTTCGGGGACATTGCGTTTTCTCGAGGGTACTTCTTAGAGGTCCTAGTCTTGGGAAAAGTCAATGCTCAGATATATATATATATATACATCTACACACCCTCTTTCTCAGAACTTATCATGGAATGCAATGTCGTGTTTATTCCAAGGGCTATCGCACCGATTGATTTACAATAATTATCGCTATATGTTTACATCATTGCACGTGCGCTGCATCGGTCCCACGATTGAAACATAAACACACGGCACGAAGAGTGTGCACGTAGGCTCCCGAAACGTGTTCGATCCTGTTCAGATGTAAACACACTGCATGTCGCGGTGCAATGTTTATTCCATGGGCTATCGCGATGATTGATTTATAATAATTATTGCTCTATGTTTATATCATTGCACGTGCGCTGTATCGGTCCCACGATTCAAACATAAACACACTGCATGTCGCGGTGCAATGTTTATTCCATGGGCTATCGCGATGATTGATTTATAATAATAATAATAATAATTATCGCTCTATGTTTATATCATTGCACGTGTGCTGTATCGGTCCCACGATTCAAATATTTCCTTATCTTTTCTCAGAAATCATGGTCCACCCTCTTTCTCAGAAATCATCATCGAAAACGCGATTTGAATTTCCACGAATCGGTCGCGGTCGCGCCTGCGCACCGATCCCCGCACACGTACGGAGATTGCACGGCGGCGACGCGTGCCCAAATATACCTTAGAGACATGCAACAGGTGACGTCAGCACGAAACGTATGAAAAAAACCTTGGAAAATTTACCATGGCGAGCCCAAAGTACCTTAAACGTACAATAGGTGGCGCCAACCCGAAATGTATGAAAAAACCTGGAAAATTAACCAAGACGGGCCCAAATACCGACGCGGGCCCAAGTACCTTAAACATGCAGTAGATGGCGTCAATAGAAAATGTATGAAAACCTGGAAAATGTACCAAGGCGGGCCCAAATACCGACGCGGACCCAAGTACCTTAAACATCCAATAGGTGGCGTCAATAGAAAATGTATGAAAAATCTGGAAAATGTACCAAGGCGGGCCCAAATACCGACGCGGGCCCAAAGTACCTTAAACGTCCAGTAGGTGGCGCCAACACGAAATGCGCGCGACGCCATTTTGAAAATTTGAAAATCCTCCCCGTCCCCCGTGACGTCAACCCCCTCGCCCACGAACTCGACCTGCGCGCGCGACGCCATTTTGAAAATTTTGAAAATCCCCCTCCCCTCCCCTGTGACGTCATCCCCCTCATCTACGAACTCGGTCGACGCCATCTTGGAATCCCCCTCCCCTGTGACGTCATCCCCCTCACCCACGAACTCGGTACCCCCCGCCCCGCCTCACCCCTCGCCTCCACTTGGTCCAGAATCCGCATAGCCTAACTACTTGTATTAACCAATACGATAATGTTACTTGTATTATTACTATTTAATATTCGGAAATATCCCTAATCACTTCTGACCACTCTTTTTGAATATCCTTCCCCTTTTGTTGCAGACTTAAAAATGATATTAAAGGGTCCGATGAAAGTAACATAATACAGAAGAGATCTTGATTAACTCTTTCTCTTGATATTTTGACATTTTTTGTTTCCTTCTTTTTTTGAATAATTAAACACCGAGTGTTTTAGGATACCATGGACCAAGTATAGACGGGAACATTTATTTTTAACTGCAAGCAATCACCTATAATGTCTTCGAGTTACTTACATTGTTTGAAACAATAGAATCACAACGTTTCATGGTTGGACTGGTAGTGTAGTATTATTCTACCATGTGTGCCTGACCAGTGTACCAAGAATGATATCAGTCTCTAACCGTTTATGTACACATAATCTAGAAGTTTAAAGAAAAGTAGGTATACAGCTTTGGTAACTGATAAGGTGTGATTTTACAAAAATTTCGAAGGTTAAGACTTAGCAACACTTGCAGACTATCAAGACAGAGAGTTAATCAAGATCTCTGCTGTATTATGTTACTTTCATCGGATCCTTTAATATTATCGTCAAGGTTGCAACGAAAACGGAAGGATATTCAAGAAGAGTGACCAGAAGTGATTAGGGATATTTTCGAATATTAAATAGTAACAATGCAAGTAACATTATCGTATTAGCTAACGTAATAATGTATTACGTAACTCTCGGTTATCACACCTATTTTTTCGAACATTGTTGTCGCACTGGGTCGATACGATATTCAGTCGGCTGCTGTTTAAAAACTATCCTGTTAAATTAAGTCGCAAAAGTGTTGAGATAAAGTTTGAACATAGAATATATGCCCCTCGCTGAAAACTAATATTTAAAGTATCCTCATGTTTAAAAAAATTTTGAAAAAAAAGTTCCAGAAAATTTTATTGCTTAAAAGAATCACTGGGGTAGCGCCTCTGCCTGTAAAGGATACACGAAATTACTACTACATGGCACCAGTAGTATCATTTTCAACGATGCCTCAAATATATTATACTACCTTAGAGTGAAAATTTGGTCAGTGTGACAACCGAGTGTAACGTTTCTACGCGTGACTCGACACGTTTTTACAGGATTTCGCGATTGGTTCGTGTGGCGTGCGATAAAGAATTAATATTCAAGAACAAGAATTTAACTTAATAGTGTTTATTTATGAAAACACTTCTAAATGATACAAAATAATAAATTAACGCTTTTGTATAAAAGAAATTAACTAAATTAATTACGTTGCGACACTCGGTCGGTACAAAAGGAAAAGTTGATCATAGTAGTTAGGCTATGCCGATTCTGGGTCAAGTGGAGGCGAGGGGGTGAGGCGGGGCGGGGGAAGGTACCGCGCTCTTCCGCGAGATGGGCGAGGGGGTGAGGCGGGGAGGGGGTTACCGAGTCCGTAGGTGAGGGGGATGACGTCACAGGGGAGGGGGATTCCAAGATGGCGTCGACCGAGTTCGTAGGTGAGGGGGATGACGTCACAGGGGAGGGGGATTTTCAAAATTTTCAAAATGGCGTCGCGCGCGCAGGTCGAGTTCGTGGGCGAGGGGGTTGACGTCACGGGGGAGGGGGAGGATTTTTAAATTTTCAAAATGGCGTCGCGCGCATTTCGTGTTGGCGCCACCTACTGGACGTTTAAGGTACTTTGGGCCCGCGTTGGTATTTGGGCCCGTATTGGTAAATTTTCCAGGTTTTCCATACATTTCGGGTTGGCGCCACCTACTGGACGTTTAAGGTACTTTGGGTCCGCGTCGGTATTTGGGCCCGTCTTGGTAAATTTTCCAGGGTTTTCATACATTTCGGGTTGGCGCCACCTATTGTACGTTTAAGGTACTTTGGGTCCGCCATGGTAAATTTTCCAAGGTTTTCATACGTTTCGTGCTGACGTCACCTGTTGCATGTCTAAGGTATATTTGGGCACGCGTCGCCGCCGCGCAATCTCCGTACGTGTGCGGGGATCGGTGCGCAGGCGCGACCGCGACCGATTCGTGGAAATTCAAATCGCGTTTTCGATGATGATTTCTGAGAAAGAGGGTGGACCATGATTTCTGAGAAAATATAAGGAAATATTTGAATCGTGGGACCGATACAGCACACGTGCAATGATATAAACATAGAGCGATAATTATTATTATTATTATTATAAATCAATCATCGCGATAGCCCATGGAATAAACATTGCACCGCGACATGCAGTGTGTTTATGTTTGAATCGTGGGACCGATACAGCGCACGTGCAATGATGTAAACATAGAGCGATAATTATTATAAATCAATCATCGCGATAACCCATGGAATAAACATTGCACCGTGCTATGCCGTGTGTTTATATCTGAACAGGATCGAACGCGTTTTTGGCGCCTACGTGCACGCGCTTCGTGTCGTGTGTTTATGTTTGAATCGTGGGACCGATGCAGCGCACGTGCAATGATGTAAACATAGAGCGATAATTATTGTAAATCAATCATCGCGATAGCCCATGGAGTAAACACGACATTGCATTCCATGATGATTTCTGAGAAAGAGGGTGGTACATGATTTCTGAGAAGTCATACAGCGCACCGCGACATGCAGTGTGTTTACATCTGAACAGGATCGAACACGTTTCGGGCGCCTACGTGCACACTCCTCGTGCCGTGTGTTTATGTTTCAATCGTGGGACCGATACAGCGCACGTGCATATAGCGATAATTATTCGGGGAAGAGTTCCGAGTATTTTAATGATCGAGGAGGAGACTGTAAGTCAATCGTCGCGATAGCCCATGGAGTAAACACAACATTGGACCGCGCCATGCAGTGTGTTTATAGTAGGTAAGTGGAAGCGGGACCGGGACCGTGTAAGGGTGAAAAGAGTTCGATATAGGCCCGTAGGCATCTGATTAACGCGAGCCCTTCATCCGCGATGCCGCAGTTGGACCGCCAAACGCTTATGATCGAGAAGCATAAAATCCGGGACGTGTTAAGCCCACAGTCATTATTCGAGACATCGTGGAACATTATCGTTCAAAACGGATTTATGCAATTGTCGCATCACCACCGTCAATTGCTACGCCATATCGCGTGATACAGTACTGCGAGCAAATGTACATTGTATTGCATTGTTGGTGATAAAGATGTACATCGCAAGCATGTGAAGTACTTTACCGCGATCGTGTGTACACCGTTAACGCTTCTGCAAGACATTGAGAACGGCGCGGTCGAAGTGTACAAAGTGTTGTGTCCTCGAACATTGACTATCACCGTGGACTCGTTTTTGTGTCGTGAATTAGCAAGATTTTTGGATGAGCACCCGACATCGATTATGCGACTACACTCGAAGCGTCTCATTTTGCCATTGGGTTTCCGATATCCGATCACCGACCGCATCACCTGGAAGAGTCGTATCACCCATTCGACACTATTCGTGCGTGTCTGGTAGACAAAAAAAAACTTTGTGAATAAGCAAACATGGAGGGGTTCATGGACACGTACAGGGTTTTGTCCCAGATGTCTAAGCTTTTACGCTCTATTGCGGAATTCCGAGATTGGGTGGATCATTGCGACACGTGCCTGCAGCTCATCGTCCACTACCAGAGCAGCGGAGGAATGTCAGTGGCCGCGAAACAACGCCTAGTGTCGCTGATCACGCGAATCAAGACATTGCGCGCGATCGTGCGGGAAAAGTTTTCGCGAGTCGGTTGCGGTGTTTCGGGCCGATCGACTGCACCCAAAGTCGCATGGGAAGACGTGGAATCGGCGTTTATAGGCCGTATTTCAACCGGTGCGGTTATCAACGTGGGACACGTCGATCCGCGACGATTTTTAGAGGGTGCTCGACGAATTGTGATCTCGCGCGTCACGAACGCTATCACGGCACATAAGAGCGTGTCTGTGAATACGAACTTTAACGCGGAGTTTATGTTGGGTGAGAATACGGAGATGAAAAGTTTCGGTACGCGAAATCGAGTACTATTCATGACTTCGAACGTTCGCGAGTGGTACTCGAAGCACGTGATCGCTCCCACGCTAGTGATGCTCGAGGAGTTTCAAGATCGCGACAGTGGATGGACCTTAAGGGCAGTGCTAAATATTCTAGTGAATATTAATAAGCATAATCCACTTCGAGGCGGTTGCAACGTACCGCTTCCGCGCGCCGTCGTCCTGAAGAAAGCGGTGGTGAACATAAAGAACAGAGACAATGCGTGCTTCTTGTGGGCTGTCGTTGCCAGTTTGTACCCTGTTGCTGCGAATAGTGATAGGATCGCATCGTACCAACACTACTTGGATGTGTTTCGTACGGGCGATATGACTCTACCCGTAACGTTGGACCAGCTGGCAAAGTTCGAGAGGATGAACGACGTGTCGGTGAACGTGTACGCGTGGTCCGACGGAAGCTGCGCACCTCTGCGTTTGACCGAGAACAAGCGAGAGAGACACGCGAACCTCCTACTGGTGCAGGACCCCAACGAGCCTCAACGTTATCATTTCGCGTGCATTCGCAGCATGTCGAGACTGATTTCGAAGCAGCTCGGTAATCACGGACATCAAGTATTCGTTTGCGAAAGGTGAGTAAAATATGGTATATTTCGATCGATGTATTATTGATTATTATGTTGTATTATTAATACTATTATCGTTGCAGATGTCTCAGCTTCTTTCATTCGAACGTGCAATTGACGAAGCACAACGTGGACTGCCAACGTCTGAACGAGTGCGCCGTCGAATTGCCGTCCCTGAAGGATAAATGGTTGCAGTTCAAGAACTTTAAAAACAAGGAACGAGCGCCATTCGTCATTTACGCGGACTTCGAATGTATGCTGGAGGACGTCGAGCCTGCGGAGCAGAGTCGGACGTATACATACCAGCAGCATAGAGCGTACAGCGTGGGATATTACATCCATTGTTCCACCGACGCGTCTCTGTGCCGTTATCGCGCGTATCGTCACGAATCCGAGTGCGTGAAGTGGTTCGTACAAGAACTTCGAGACTTTGCGGACATTGCGTATTCGTGGTTGCGGAACGCGAAACCGATGAACTCGTTAACGAAACACCAGTGGCAAAGTTTTAACGAAGCGATCGAGTGTCACGTGTGCGGACAACCTTTCGTCGAGGGGGATAAAAAAGTGCGCGACCATTGTCACTCGACGGGCGAGTATCGAGGCGCGGCCCACGTGTCGTGCAACTTACAGTTTCAACGATCGTACACGATACCGGTAGTGTTTCATAATTTATCAGGCTACGACGCGCATTTCGTGATTAAGGAGTTGGCGTCCGCGTTCGAAGGACAGATCGATCTGCTACCGGTAACGAAAGAGCGGTATATATCTTTCACGAAACACGTCAAGGGAATCGACGCCGAGAACACCGATTGGAAGAGGGGGTTGAAATTTCGATTCATAGATTCGTTAAAGTTTTTGGCCGCTAGTCTGGAGAAACTCGCTTCGGACCTCGGCAAAGAACGACTCGCGATTCTACGACGCGAGTTTCAATCCCTGTCGGATGATCAATTCAATCTCCTTACCAGGAAGGGCGTCTTCCCGTACGACTACGTGACGTCGTACATTAAACTTAATGATACGCGTTTACCGTCCCGCGAAGCGTTCTATAATCGGTTGAACGATAGCGCCGCGTCGGAGCCTGATTACGCGCACGCCGCGAACGTGTGGAATACTTTTCGCGTACAGACATTGGGCGAGTACAGTGATTTGTACTTGAAAACAGATGTACTGTTACTCGCCGACGTATTCGAGAGTTTCCGCACCGACTGTATCGCGAGTTACGATTTAGATCCCGCGCATTATTTTACGCTACCGAGTTTCACGTGGGACGCGATGCTCAAGTACACCGGCGTACGATTAGAACTTTTAACGGACGTGGACATGCTACTGTTCGTAGAGCGTGGCATACGCGGCGGTCTGAGTCAGTGCTCGCACAGGTACGCGCGTGCCAACAACAAGTACCTGCCTGCAGGGATGTACGACGAATCGAAGGCATCGACGTATCTGATGTACTTCGACGTCAACAACTTGTACGGATGGGCGATGTCGCAGGCTATGCCGAAAGGTGGGTTTCGATGGCTGGACGATGCGACGGCCGCCGCGCTCGATGTATCATCACTATCCGACGGCGAGGACACCGAGGACGGCGAGGACACCGAGGACGCCAAGGAATCCGAGGGATACCTGTTGGAGGTCGACATCGAATATCCCCAGGAGATCCACGACACCCACGCTGACCTTCCATTCTGCCCGGTGCGCGAGCACGCTCCAGAAGGAAAACAGACAAAGCTACTTGCCACGCTCGACGATAAGGAGCGATACGTCATACATTATCGCTACCTGAAACAGTGCGTGCGACACGGTTTACGCGTAACGCGAATTCATCGGGTGTTGCGATTCGATCAGTCGCACTGGTTGCGCAACTACATTCGTTTGAACACTGATTTGCGGACGCGGGCAACCAGCGAATTTCAGAAGACTCTGTATAAATTAATGAATAACGCAGTGTATGGAAAGACGATGGAGAATGTGCGGAATCGGGTAGATGTGCGACTGGTGACGCGGTGGGACGGTCGTTACGGTGCGGAAGCGCTGATCGCGAAGCCGAACTTTCATAGTCGCACGATCCTCTCCGAACAGTTGGTGGCCATCGAGATGCGTAAATTAAAAGTTAAGTTTGATAAACCCATATACGTGGGAATGAGTGTACTGGACGTATCGAAAGAATGCCTGTACGAGTTCCATTACGCGTATATGCGCGCGAAGTTCGGTGATAAGTGTAAGGTTCTGTACACCGACACCGATAGTTTAATGTATAGCGTGGAATGCGAGGATGCGTATGAAACGATGAAGTGTGACGTCGCCCGATTCGACACGAGTGATTACGCGGTGGACAATCCGTACGGTATGCCCCGCGAAAACAAAAAGGTGCCGGGACTCATGAAAGATGAGAACAACGGCGCCTTGATGACCGAGTTCGTCGGATTGAGGTCTAAGATGTATGCAACTAGAACGTTTAACGCGACAGTGGGGTCTACGAGTGAGACTAAAAAAGTGAAGGGTGTGCGGAGGCACGTGGTCGCGAATCATGTGCAATTCGACGATTACATTCGTTGTCTCCACGATCTCACCGAGAAATCGATTCGGCAGAACAATATACGCTCCAAAGAGCATCATGTGTATACCGTGAGTCAGGAGAAGAACGCTCTCAGTCTGTTCGACGATAAGCGGTGTATTTTAGCCGATCGAGTCGACACCCTTCCGTGGGGTCATTATCGAATCCCCGAGCTCAAGACACACGAACGTCTCCAGCTTGACCCCGACGAGTCCCTCGACAATTCCATTGTTTAGTATGTTTGCATGTTCAGTATGTTTGCATGTTCAGTATGTTTGCATGTTTAGTATGTTTGCATGTTTAGTATGTTATATGTTTGCATGCACATATGTATATACGTTTCTTTGGGTATTTATTTATGGATATATGTATAGCGTAGAATAGTCAAAATTGTATATAGCGCGGAATAACTAAAATTGTATTTTATACGCGTCGGTATATATGTATATTTTTTTCATACTATTAAGATTAATTGTACGCATATACGAGAAGGTGAAGGAGCATGTGGAAAATTGAATAAACGGACACTGTTTATCTATTTATATGTATGTATTTATTTTTCATTCATTTATTTTAGTAACATCGAGTGCGTTCGTGATCGGGAATCATAGAATATCCTTGTTGCTTATCCATGAGTTCCGCGACGAATCGAATCCGAGCCACTTAACGTACACCTGGTTTCCTTTACGACGAATAATCTTCTCGACCAGATAGACGTCCGGATTCGCGACCGAATGTAGTTCGTACTCGTAGAATCCACCCGAGATCGGTTCTCCCGCGGAATCGCGCAGAATGTACGTCACCGGACACGTTGGTTGTACGGTTATGATTTCAAACACCTCGGTTGACCAGTTCGGAGTGTACCCCTTCTCGAAGAGAGTCTTGAACTTGCTCACGCGTACCTTGTCACCAACTTTGAATTTCACGCGTCGTCTAACTCCTTCCGATGCTGAGGGTGAAAGGGATTCATTCGCGGCGAACGACAAACGCGTCGCGGGGGTTACGTCAACGGGTCGGGCGTTGATCGTTCGGTGCTTGCGATGATTGTAGGTGTGTACGAGCGCAGGTAACAGGTCGACCCAACGATAGGACGCGTTCAAGGAGAATTTTTTCCACATGAGGTTTTTCAGCGTACGATTGAAACGTTCAACGATCGACGCTTTCATCACGCTGTACGTGGAGTAGTGGTTGATTCCGCGAGTCTTCACACATCGTTGAAACTCCGCGTTGTAAAACTCCTTACCCATGTCGGTTTGTAAATTTCGCGGACATCTATCGCTCTGCTGCAACACGATCGTGAACGCCGCGGTCACGTCGCGTCCACTTTTTGTTTTCACGGGTACGGCCCACGCGTACTTGCTGAACGCATCGATGATCGTTAGTATATAGTGATATCCACGATTTTGCTTCGCGTACGGACGCATCTCCACCAAATCGGCCTGCCACAAATCATCGTAACCGCGAATCACGACGCTACGCCGTGGGAAATTTCGTCTCGCGGGGGCGTGTAATTCGTTCACTAATTGTACTCGCTCCTTGCTCATGTTTTCGCGGGTGGGTCGGTGATGGTTGCGATGTTCCAAAGACGTTTTCGCGGACCCTCGTTCGCTTTTCGCAGTTCCTTTCGTTTGTACAGATCCGTGGTTGTTTTCGCTGTCGGCGACGTCGTTGTCGTGAACGTTTCGAGTATGTTTTTCAAGTGATCGAAGCGTCGTTCCATCGCGGTATTTAACTCATCCTCTAGCTGGGATAATTGCGCGTTAACGATATCCGTCATCGTTCGTTGTACTCGCGTCTCGAGTTGTGATCGTTGATACTCGGCGTCCAGTCGAGCGCTCGCGATAGCTGTTTCGATTTTTTGGGTAAAGCGTTCGTCCACCGAGGACAATAATCTCGTCATTGCCATTCTCGCTTCGTCATTGTTGTTGTTGTTGTTGTTGTTGTTGTTATTGCGTAACGAGGTACCAAACTTATTCACTGACATAACGATGCGTATGCGCGAACACCACTGACGCGATGATCACCGAATCGTTCAATTTATGATATGTTTAGCCTCGCGAAGTTCCTCCACGATGGATGCGATTTCGTTATCGTGACCCGTGTGACCTGCCGCGCGAGATGCTACGAGCAATCTCAGTCTATCGATCAATTCGTTCGGATCGTCCCAGTACACATAATCGATCGCATTATCGGTAACCGTCATCGATTCGTCGATTGGTAATCCTTGTCCTCGTCGCGTGACCGCGTCGCCCGCGCCCCCATTCATACCCATGCCCCTAACGCGTCTGACACCCGACGTCCGCACCCCACCGATTATCGCGGATATGATTTTCTTATACTTATACCCCCTGTTACCCAGCGTGCGCTTACTCGGTGAATGGTTTCGCTTATGCGCGTTCGTTGATAGTAAGATGCGTCGGTACGAGTGCATATCCGCGTCCGTGTACATGCTAACGTTGGGGATTCGCATGAACAGTAGTTCGTACAAACCCCTAGTCCCCGCGTATCGCGTTCCGTTGACACGAATGTCGTCCCCGTCCTCGTCGATGGTGAGTACGGAATCACCGATCATTAGGTCGTCGTCGGATCCAGAGTATACGCCGTACACGTTATCGATTCGTTTCTTGGTATCGGCGAACAACAGTCGCAGGTATTCTCGAGACAAGGGTCCTTTGGCGTTCCGTAAATACACTTCAATATCATCGACGGGGTTACGCAGCGAATCCAAATCATAAACCTTTGCCGACGACTCATTATCCTGAATTTTTTCATCATCTTCGTCGTCGACATCATCAACAATATCATTAACAACATCATCGTCAACATTATCTTCATCGTCAACATCATTGTTGTCGTTACCGGTATTGTTGTTGTTGTTGTTGTCATTGTTGTCGGCGTCGTTGTCGTTGTTGTCGGTGTCGTTGTCATCATCGTCGTCGTCGTCGTCGTCGTCGTCGTCATAGTCGCTAGAATCTGGAGGGTTATTCGGACGTTCGTTGGTTATCGATGGAGTAACGAGACGAAGTCTCTTCGATGATTGTTGATCGTATTCGTGTTTCCTCTTCACTGGTCGCGATCGAGGCGTTGAGCCCATTTTCAACGCGGACGAGTTTTCGATCAATCGTTTCAGCGGTTCGACGATGGGACGCGTACTCGCCCCCACAGCCGCTTCCGTAGCCATTTTACCAATTTTCAAGGCCAAGCACTTTTTACGTATAACGTCGCTGACTTTGGCGATTTCCACCTTTGCGTCCGCGCTCCGACGTTTCGTTCCTTTTTGATGTTTCGTTCCTTTTTGATGTTTCGTTCCTTTTTGATGTTTCGTCCCTTTTTGTCGATAACGTCGGCGATGTTTTTGCGAATGCTTCGGGTCGTCGTCGGTGTTCGGGGTTATAGCAGTCGTTGTCGTCGGCGGTTCGTTGGCCATTTCGTGTTGCTCGATGAATGACTCGCGGTTTACTGATGTCAGTGAGCTACGACAAACTCGTTAAATCCTCTTCGATATCGACCTTCGTACATGGAACTATCCTTATCGATCACCACGAAATCGTATCGTCGACGCCAACATCTGGCGCACAAGTCGTTGAACGATTCGAACGTCATGTCTGTGTTCACGTGATCGTTGTACACGCGGCGCAAGTTCGTGCCATCTTGTTTGAACAGCATGAGAAAATTCGCGTTGTCCCTGATCAAATGTTTAGGTATTCTAGCGTACGACTGACACAAATAAAAGCAATCCACGTTCGCGTGACGGCCCATGGAGAAGTATTCGCGTATCGCATTCTGTTCGTCGCACGCCACATCGTCGAACACGAAGATCGAATCGGGCCGAGCGTCTCTCGGTGGAACGATCTCAGCGTTGTCCGAGTAGGGAAAGTATTCGATTCCGTCGACGAGCGACAACACCTGTTCGAGATATCGATACTTTGGCTGATGCAATGATTTCGAGTATACGTACACGTTCTCGAAACGCAAACCGTTCGGACTCTCTAGCATACTTAGAAGTACGTTCGTTTTTCCGCACCCGGACGGACCGCAAATCACGCCTCGTACGCTGTGCGGTAATAATGGGCCGTGTCTGTTCGATCGACTCGAATCCCTATCATCCTCGAGCATTCTGTTCGCGGTCACGCGAATAACGTCCGACTGTTTCGCGAATCGCATATTATATAATCAACTATTTATATTCGTGGCACGCGTCGCGCAGGTCACTATCACAGTGATCGGTGACGCGTGCGTACGCGTTTATTATTGTAGTAGCTATCGTGACTATTCTAACGTATATGATTGTATCAACGACCGCAACGTCTCACGGACTAGGGAAGAATCAGAGGAGGAAGAAGACTGGATCAGGTCTCGTAAACGGTATCATAAACCGTCTGCCGTTCGAACTACACGTTCCAGGTTATCAGTTCTGCGGACCGGGAACGCGTTTGCTAAAGCGATTGGCTCGTGGCGACAAAGGTGTGAATCCTCTGGACGCAGCGTGCCGCGATCACGATATCGCGTACTCTAGTCGCAAGGATTTAGAGGGGCGACACGAGGCGGATCGTGCGTTAGCCGAACGAGCGCGAGAACGAGTATTCGCGAACGACGCGACCTTTGGTGAAAAAGCAGCCGCGACTGGAGTGTGGACAACGATGAAGGCTAAGACTAAACTCGGCATGGGTATGAGAAGGACGAAACGTAAACAGCGAAAGTCTGGAAGGAAACATCCGCAACGGCGACGACGACATCGCAATCTACGAGTGGCGAAACGCGGGGGCTTTCTTCCATTTCTTCCGTTCGTGCTACCTGCTTTATCAGCTATCGGGGCATTGGCCGGTGGAGCGGCTGGTATAACCAAAGCGGTCAACGATTCGAAGACCTCTCGAAAACAGCTGAAAGAGACTTTGCGTCATAATAGGGCGATGGAGGGGCGAGGGATGCATCTGACACCGTACAAGCGAGGCGCGGGCTTGAACCCGAGACGCCAACGACTGCGAACAAAGAAAAAAAAAAACGCCGATCGCATAGGCGCGCGGCGACGGTGGCAGCGATAACGCAACAACCTATGACGAACCTGCAATTAGAACGTGAATGCGCCAGCATCCCGTTCTTTCGAGGCGTGTTTATGCGCGACACGCTTCCTACGCGCGTACGAAGCAACGAATGCGGTATCGCGAATCTGGATGAAAATCGAGGCACCGGTACGCACTGGGTCGCGTACGTCAAACGCGGACCGCGAGTACAGTACTTTGATAGTTTTGGGAATCTGCGACCTCCCGCGGAATTGATCTACTATTTCGGACGCGGTACAACGATCACCTACAATCACAATCGTTTTCAACGTTTCGACGAGATGAATTGCGGCCGCTTGTGCATGCAATTTTTACAGCAAAAGTCTATGGAATTATGGCCTATATACTAATATTACTACCGGTGTGCGTGCGTGTGTTTGTGTGTACTAAGATTATGTTGCAATGTATCCATGCGTAATGGCGATTCGCACCTTCTATAATAAAGACTCATAATATCGATAAATTGCCGAGTATTCGTACGCGCGCGTCACTTCCCCTCTCTCCGTCTCGCGAGTGTAATCTATGATATGTCGTTCACGCTCACGTTAACGGGTCGCAGCAGCGCGCTCACGGTAAACTATTTTCCGCCGATAGATTTGAGTGATGGTCAATACGAATTAGGACTCGCAGACTTGGAGACGTTTCACACGATACCAAACATCGACTCGAGCAACGATAAATTCTATTTCGTCGTAAACTATAACACCGAAAACAGCACCAGCGCTGACGCCGCTCACGAATACATTACGATTCCCCACGGCTCCTACGAATTAGACGCTATCGCCGAGTACCTGAAGCAACGATTACTCGATCGATATCCTCGAAGACGCGGTAACAACGAGAACGATGATGACGACAAGTACCCTCTAATGCTACGAGCTAACAACAACACCATGAAAAGTGAACTGTACTGTTCGTTCTTTGTGGACTTTACGAAACCGAACAATGTGGGTTCGTTGCTAGGATTTTCCCCGAATCGCGTCTTATTACCGAGAATCTGGCACGAATCCGACGGACCCGTAAATATTATAAACGTTAACGTGATCAGAGTAACGTGTAACGTCACTACCGGCGCGTACAGTAACGATAAACAGGTACACACGATCCATGAATTTTCGCCTCGCGTACCTCCAGGATATAAGATATCGGAAACTCCGCGACATGTCATTTACCTGCCGATCGTCGCACGAGCAATACACGATCTAACGTTGTGCATCGTTGATCAACACGATCGCCCTATAGACTTCCGTGGAGAAGAAATAACGATTCGTTTACACGTTCAACGACGTCCGCGCGATAGGTAGCGTGACCGTACGTGTATGCGCGCGTGTGTAGTATGTTAGTGTTAGATCATACGTATGAATCATCAATCGTCGCTGATACTCCTACCGTCTCTACATCGCGTCATCTACGTAACCCTTTATCTACAGACGAAAGTATAAGAAGAATAAAGACCGGAGGAGCGATAAGAAGAGGACCGGTAAGAAGCATAAGAAAGCCATTGACTCGTCGAAACGTACGTTACCTACGATCGTTAGGCTTCATCGTTGCATATTAGACGCGCAATCACGATGTCGATTATTTTGGACGTGGCGAATACGCCAACCTTCGACAATCGTATCACGAAGATCGAGTTACATACGTATAATCCGTACGCCAACACAACGTTCGACAATAGCGACGAGATAAGAATCCCCATACAGCAGCAAGATCTGTACACGCTTCCGTGCGAAAGTTTTCTCTACATCGAAGGTCGTGGCACGTTGACAGCGCAAGACGCGAAAGGCCCGCCAACGTCCGCGACCGCTGTTCTCGACAATAATTGCGTCGCATTCATGTTCGATGAGATTCGATACGAATTGAACGGTGTCGAGATCGATCGTTGTCGAAATCCAGGAATCACTACCACGTTGAAAAATTTCGTTTCGTTGTCAGCCGAGAGAAGCAAAGCGCTTGCGAATGCCGGTTGGAATTATGACATCGATTACGAAGGGGATACTTTTCATTCGGGCGCTTTTAATTTCTGCGTACCCCTGAACGTGTTATTAGGATTCTGCGAGGATTACAAACGCATCGTGATGAACGCGCGACACGAGCTAATTCTTATACGAGCGCGAGATGATTCGAACGCGATGCACTGCACCTCCGCCACTGCAATCCCGAAACTTGAGATACGCAAGGTGCAGTGGCGTATGCCCCACGTCGTTTTGGAGGAAGTGAATAAACTATCGATGCTTCGTATATTGGAAAGCGGACGACCGATCGCGATGAGTTTCCGATCTTGGAGCGTGCACGAGTATCCATTACTGCAAGCGACAACGAAACATACGTGGACCGTGAAAACTACGTCGCAAATCGAGAAACCACGATACGTGTTATTCGGCATGCAAACGGATCGAAAGAATCGTCCAAATAAACCCGCGTGGATATTCGACCCGAATAATCTCACAAATTTTCGACTCTACCTAAATTCCGAGACGTATCCGTACGATGACATGCAAATAGATTTTCCCAAGTATAAATTTGCAATCATGTACAATATGTACGCGAATTTCATCCGATCGTACTACGGTCACGGAGAACCGTTGCTGAGCGCGAACGAATTCCTTAAATACGCGCCTATCGTGGTCATAGATTGTTCTAGGCAAAATGAATCGTTGAAGAGCGCTACGGTGGACGTGCGAATAGATTTCGAATGTAAAGAAAATATTCCCGCTAATACTTCAGCCGTCTGTTTGTTCATACACGATCGTATAGTCGAATACAGCCCTTTAACCAACATGGTACGCAAACTAATATAGCGTGCGTACGAGTTCGATTACTACTACTACTACTACTACTAATACTAATACTACTACTACGAATACTGCTACTGTTTTAAATCGTCCAAGTCGAAGACCTCAGTTGCTGTTCCGACATCGTCGCCCGCGGTGCTACCTAAAACGTATAATAACACAACGACGGCGGTGATGCGTGCAATGACAGCGACGGATGCTTCCTTTACCCGCGAGCAAGAATATTCCTCCCATACGAACGTTATTTCCCACAAATACAGATTTTATAATTTAAGTACGCATGGATGGATATATATGAATAAACACACACACTGCTTTTGAAAAATATATACATTTATTGAAAAAATTGTTGTCTATTTATTATTAAAACATATATATACATGTACTATAGTGGTACCTGGTTTACATCACGCAGCATGGATTGTAATCCTAACGCTAACAATTCACAATCAATCAAAGAATGCTGCTCAAAGGTCTCGCTTTCGGAAATTAATTTCACATAATTCGTTGGTACGGAAGCGGTACGTAGAACTTCCACGAAGGCAGCATATTTACTGCTTACAGAGTACATATTTTCAGTCAACCAGGTGAACATATGATTGATGCAATGTTCATACGCGAACAGTTTACGCATCGTAACTTCCGTCATGTATAAGGTAACGCGATTATCGGTGATTTTAATAAGTTGATCATCATGCATACGCGTGAATTCGAGTCGCAAATGATCAATTACGATGGGGGTTTGGGACGATGTTGCGTTGCTGCGTAATCGTTGGAGTATGTCTGCCTCGTTTTGCAGTAGGAGCTTCCACGTAGACATTGAAAAGTATACCTCACTACCCTTGTTGTCGGCTATGGCGATCTCAACGTGGCACGAATCCATACCAATGCGTATTCCAATAGTTAGCCGTTTATAAGCTGTTGAGGTTAGTGGATAATCACGCCCCAGGATCCGTACGATCGATGGTTTTGGTGTTTTCAACGTTTTTGGCATTGTGGATCCTGAACTGTAAGAAACATGTACACGAAATTAATGTATTGTTCGTTGACGTTTACAGTGAAAGAAGTAAGTGAATGAAGTATGTGTAAAGTGTATATTAATGTATACATACCTCATATTGGTCTGTTGATGATATTGTTGCCGTTGGCGTTTATTTGGAACCCCACCAGCGTTGTCGGATGTGCAGGATGAATCGTTTAAGCTTCGTTTGTACATTTTGATATGCAATACGTATGATTCTCATCGACGAAAAAAAATGACTCCTGCGATACTTGTTAGCACTTAAGCGTACGTGGTGAACTGATGCCTAAAAGACTAATCCACGTCACTTTATACTGATTCACGCACACGTACACATCAATGTGTGAAAGTATATCACATTAGTGATGGTGATGGTCAATGCGTCTATGTATACCACACAAGGGATAGAGAATACGCGGTAAATTCAAATCAAATACGATTGACTTACAGTCTCCTCCTCGATCATTAAAATACTCGGAACTCTTCCCCGAATAATTATCGCTATATGCACGTGCGCTGTATCGGTCCCACGATTGAAACATAAACACACGGCACGAGGAGTGTGCACGTAGGCGCCCGAAACGTGTTCGATCCTGTTCAGATGTAAACACACTGCATGTCGCGGTGCGCTGTATGACTTCTCAGAAATCATGTACCACCCTCTTTCTCAGAAATCATCATGGAATGCAATGTCGTGTTTACTCCATGGGCTATCGCGATGATTGATTTACAATAATTATCGCTCTATGTTTACATCATTGCACGTGCGCTGCATCGGTCCCACGATTCAAACATAAACACACGACACGAAGCGCGTGCACGTAGGCGCCAAAAACGCGTTCGATCCTGTTCAGATATAAACACACGGCATAGCACGGTGCAATGTTTATTCCATGGGTTATCGCGATGATTGATTTATAATAATTATCGCTCTATGTTTACATCATTGCACGTGCGCTGTATCGGTCCCACGATTCAAACATAAACACACTGCATGTCGCGGTGCAATGTTTATTCCATGGGCTATCGCGATGATTGATTTATAATAATAATAATAATAATTATCGCTCTATGTTTATATCATTGCACGTGTGCTGTATCGGTCCCACGATTCAAATATTTCCTTATCTTTTCTCAGAAATCATGGTCCACCCTCTTTCTCAGAAATCATCATCGAAAACGCGATTTGAATTTCCACGAATCGGTCGCGGTCGCGCCTGCGCACCGATCCCCGCACACGTACGGAGATTGCGCGGCGGCGACGCGTGCCCAAATATACCTTAGACATGCAACAGGTGACGTCAGCACGAAACGTATGAAAACCTTGGAAAATTTACCATGGCGGACCCAAAGTACCTTAAACGTACAATAGGTGGCGCCAACCCGAAATGTATGAAAACCCTGGAAAATTTACCAAGACGGGCCCAAATACCGACGCGGACCCAAAGTACCTTAAACGTCCAGTAGGTGGCGCCAACCCGAAATGTATGGAAAACCTGGAAAATTTACCAATACGGGCCCAAATACCGACGCGGGCCCAAAGTACCTTAAACGTCCAGTAGGTGGCGCCAACACGAAATGCGCGCGACGCCATTTTGAAAATTTAAAAATCCTCCCCCTCCCCCGTGACGTCAACCCCCTCGCCCACGAACTCGACCTGCGCGCGCGACGCCATTTTGAAAATTTTGAAAATCCCCCTCCCCTGTGACGTCATCCCCCTCACCTACGAACTCGGTCGACGCCATCTTGGAATCCCCCTCCCCTGTGACGTCATCCCCCTCACCTACGGACTCGGTAACCCCCTCCCCGCCTCACCCCCTCGCCCATCTCGCGGAAGAGCGCGGTACCTTCCCCCCGCCCCGCCTCACCCCCTCGCCTCCACTTGAGCCAGAATCGGCATAGCCTAACTACTGATCATCTTGGGTTGCGACACTCAGTCGCTACAAAAGAAATCCCGTTTTAATGATCGATTTAGATTGATACAAATTAAAGCTAATGACGAGATTTTTGTGAATAATGACGCTCGGTCGATATAGGAGTTTGCTTATGGATATAGGAGTTTGCTTATAGATTTAGGAGTTTGCTTATAGATTTAGGAAGTTGAGTATGTTAAAGTTGAGAACGCTTATTGTCGTTTCTCGGATTCATGAGGCGCAATATTGCAACCTGGGATAGTCTTTTCCCTCGTAGCTCAGGAGTAATACTAACCTGAGGATAATGATAATTAATAGATATTTCTAGCTTGACAACTAAGGAGCCTGCAAGGCGGCTTCCAAGGTAGATGCGTCGTCAAACCAGGCGACTATGGCCTTGGTCAGAACGTTCGACATACCCAGGGGCCTGCGAAGCGGCTTCCAAAGTTGAAGCCTAACCTTATGTTGGACCCAGCGTATAGCCTTAACGATTCGTAAACAAGACCTGTCTGAGTTCATGAGTAAGAATGAAATTGAATTCCGGGCTTCCCTGCCCGTATTTATACATATTCAAGGAGTTGGGAGCGCACCAATAGGAAAGGAGATCGGTTATTACGCGTCGATTATTCTCGGTCTCGCTCGATCCGTTCTCTAGCCGGTCTACTGAGCGACTGGCTATGCGCAGGCGCGCGCGTGGAACGCTTGGTTCCCTCTCTCATTCGTCATGCACCAATCACGTTCATTCCTTCGGATCCTTGCTCTTGTCGATCCGCTGATCGACATGCGTTCGATTTTCTCACTCAATCCTTTCGTTCATTACACTCGCGGTATGCTAAGCTAATATTAATATTGATCCTAACACACTTTATAAACGTAAGAATAATAGGAACGTAATAAAATATAAGTAACTATTAATTATTAATTAGGTTTATTATAAAAAAAGAAAAGGGCTTTTTTGGGGTTTGTTACACGAGGGTTAACATAAGTAACCTAATATTATCTAACTGATGAAGGACACATCAACTTCGTTAAAGGAAAAAGAATTATTACTTTATCTTTATCCGTTCAAAAGTTATAGATTTTTGGTCGCTGCAGTACCGATTTTCTCCCACTGTGCGTCGATTAATAATACAATTTCAGCTGATGGACAGTTGTATCGTGTAAAAATAAAATCTTTTATTTGAGTGCGCATGCAAAATCGTACATCAAATACATTAAAGGTGACAATGTGTATGATTCCTGTAGTAAATGTTCTACTGAAGGAAATTGCACAGATAACAGAATATATTTTTCGTATATAATTCGCATAATCCATTTACGAACAGACCGTGATTTTAGATCCAAGCTATAACACACTCGTCACACAGGCGTATCAATTTTTTAAAAAAATACCGGGAATTCACATGATAGATTAACTTCCTCTTGAATATATGCACTTAATGTGTCTAGGCGTTGTAAAAAAATTACTACTTAATTTCTAGTATGAGCCGTTCCTGGTCGGTGATAAAATTCTTGGAGGATCAATTCGTTGAGACAGTGCCGTCATCATGGCTTGCCGGCGAATTGTGTTCGTGACCACCGGGTGCCACTAAAATGATCAACGCTTTGATAAAAAAGTGCGAGGCAGCAGAAGCGAGTTGGCCAAAGCACGAAGTAAAAATGATGACACGAGTTACTTTTGGTAGGTGGAAATTATTATGCTAATTAATTTCGAATTATTATATCAAGTAATTACTAATATGTACTTCCAGATACTTACCTCAAAGCGAGGGAGAAGGCGAAGCTGGCTGAGGACACTAGCGACTTGCAGTCGGACGAGCCACCGGGCCAGCGGAGGCGCATTGTCCCTAAAAGGTATTGGGACATTGAGGACTCCGATTCAGAAATCCAAAATTTAGGTGGGTTAATACAAAGGGGAAATATGCTGTACAAAATTATATAATATCTGAAGCCGCTTAATTCTTTTTCTTGTATGAAGTAGCCCTATTAAGTAAATATTATTTTCAGACAAATCCACGCTGAATGGTCAATCGATCTCGTTTGTCGAAGAACATTTAGAGGAACATTTGGAGGAACAAGGCGGGGAAATTTTGAGGACTGAAAGTTGCTCATCCCCGAGTACCCTTATCGGTAAATTAATTTTTTTTCTAAAGATATTGCACACGGAAATATTGTTTAACGTCAACAGTTGCAGTGAAAAAATATGAAAGGTAATAAATAATTTGCAGAAAATGTAGCAGTGCCCAGTTGCAGCGGTTGCATCGAAAGCAATAAGAAAATAGATGCAATGATGACGCAGATTTTTTTACTTCGAGCCCTAATGGCGGACACGCAACAGGCGGTAAAGAAGCTCGAAAAAAATGCAGTAACCGGCCGAGCGGCTCTTCACCAAATATAATATTCACTTCCCTGTACAAACAATAGAAGATTTACAGAAATTTGATGAAATTTTAAAGACGGAATGTGAATTTAAAGACGCAGTAAGTATAATACCGTAATTTGGAATATCTGTATTCTGTATGTAGAAATATGTTTTTGGTGGACGGGCAAACGGGTACAAGTCGAATTTTGGTCAAAACGGGATAAGTACGCTGACATTTTCTACATTACTATCCTTTACTTATGGTTCCAACCTAGGCTACTAACCTAGTAGCTAGTAAAGGATGCCGAATGCTTAAGCATTTGCTTAAGAATAGGTAGCGACTGAGGATACCGGTCGTAGTTTCGATTTCTGAAAAAAAATTGTTGACGTAATTCTTCGAAACAAAATTATAATTAACTTGTTAATGTTGAATAATTTTTAAATTTTAGGTCAATGAATTGTCAAATTTCGGAGGTTCCGACAATTACAATTTCGTAAAGCGGACCCTCACGGCGCTGCTCAGCAATGAAATTGCCATATTGTTTAGTTGGTTGGGAAGAAAAGGAAAGGAAAATTTCCACCGATTAAACACAGCAAAGCTTGTAATATGTAACTATCGCCCTTATTTTACTGTTCCTAATATTGATTACAGTAAAATTCAATGTAATGTTCCCTCGAAATTCTTTTTTAAGGTGCAGCAAAACAGGGAAAAATTGCTGCAAATGACAAAGAAACGGAGCTGACTTATGTCGAGGATGGCTAAGAAGAGCTGGGGACCGGAAAGGGTCAAACAAATTTTAAGTAATCAAGGATCCCGAATCCTATAATTCAAAAAATTCTGAAAATTTATAAATATCTAGGGGATTTCCTCCTGGCTACGACGCAATTTTTGTTTGCTGCTCAAATTCACTGGAAGCGGGTGAAATTAACCCCTGAAAATTCGGCTGTTTTCCGATTTTGTGTTACAACCGGCGAACTGTAAGAGATAGAAAAAAAGTTTCAAGACAAAAGTTACTTCTTTTGATTAGATCTATCATTTGGTAAAGAATCTCTCAAGCATAAATGTATTATGCTGCATATTTCACGTAGAACTACGTTTTTTTGTCATTTTGCAAATTATTACACGAACTGTTATCAAACGCTATAACAAAATTCGTATTTACTTTAAATACAACGCTTAACACAATTTGGGCCCCAAATTATTTTACAGTTCACGAGTTTGTTACGTCCTGAAGGGACTTTTGGCGAATCGCCCTGAGCGGCTAGGGTGATTCGCGGGGTTCTTGCTCGGTTAAGGTGCTGAAGCACGCCTTGACTAAACTTACCGTGAGTGGATAAGGAGTAAAGGGGTTTAAATCAATGGTGACACGGAATTCAAGGGAAAATAACACAGTAAAATATATTCTGAATGATAGATAAAAGTAATGACATACCCTAGGGACGACGCTCCGTCCCTGCTATCGCAGTGAGCTCGAGTTTCGGCACGCTTGCCGATTATCGCTTCGTACGCTCTGTAAGTCGCTCAATCTAGCGGAGGTCGAGGTCGCTCGCTGTGCTCTCGGGTGGCACACGGAAGTCGGCACAATCGGTGTCCGTCGATGATCTCGCTATCTCGTTCCATCGCACGTCTTCGCGGAGTCAACGGCGGTTCGTATCTCGCGCAAGGGCTCTCCCGGCTAGGCCGTTCGCGGTGTGTCGGATGGAGATACCCAGTAGTGATGGGAATGATACCGCTCAAGCAGTATCGATACCTAGCGGTGAAGTATCATGGCATCTCAAGCACGCATGAGTACCGTAGGTATCAAAAGGTATCGATACCTAAATGATACCTACTCAAAAGGTTCGATGCTTCGTAGGTATCATCATCTTGGCTAGACTTGGTATCGATACTATTCGAATCCGAAACAAGCATGCCCCTCCTGCCCCCCGGGCGATAACTCACCGAGTGTTGCGACTTTCGACCCTCGAAATGGTTGGAATACCCATTAAGAAGGAAGAAATTTTTCAGTTCTGCATTTCTCATCAGATCTTTGCGAAACCGACGCCAATCGATTCCTTATGTTTCGTCGATGAAATTAACACCAAGAACGACGTAATTCGAAGCATAATGAAGGAACTTAAATGAAAAATCGATTTATATAATTTCACACTACAAGTGTTGCGACGTGTAAGATCAAATCGTATTTGCTTGACGACTGGTCTTACTTTCCCGTACTCTTGTGATGGGTTATGATCACAATACTCACTGAATTTTTAGTAATAAGTGACGCGTAAGAGATATATTTTCTACACAGGTACAGATGTACAGTTAATACTCGCAGGAAAGGTAAAAATTCCCTCTCCAAGGAATTTGGTGAAATAGTGAAGGTTGCAGGAGGAGGGTTGAACACAACTGATTGGTGTGTAGGCGTGTCGTGAATAACAGTGGTGAGGGTGACGTAGCGCGCGAAAATCTAATCCCCTCTGCGTGTCGGGGACCGGTGAAAAACTACAGGTATACACGACGCGGAATTTGAGACTTGGCGTGTTGACCGCGCGGCCGCAATAAAACGCGCATCTGCTTGCTGTCTTAATCTCTCGGAACTTTCCAAATTGGCTGCGCTAATAGCTACACTCAGTAGGCTTACAATGGTGTTTTTACTAAAAGTCCCGAGTTTATGGACGAGGACGGCAAGCCGAGTGTCCGCCGGGTGACGAACGCTGCTTATGCGGTAAAACCCTGACCATCGGCTAGGCTCTAATGTAGCTCCTCTCAACACCAAGTTCGTTAAAAATAGTCTGACTTATATGAAATTTGGTATAATTATCATTGGAAACACATAAGAAATCCATCGGTATCACTTCCATATCGATACGATAAAGAATAAACAATGCAGTTTTTCTGAAACAGATATGAATCTTCGTTCGACCGCAGCGAATCGAGGTTGGCGTCCCACAGTCGAGGGTGAAATATTCATTTCAGCGTATTAAGAAATTCTTTATTCTTCATCTTATCGATATGGAAGTGAGACCAGTGGATTCCTGGCCTTCTCCCAATTAAAATTATACCAAACATCATTCAAATCGGAATACTTTTGCACAAACAATACATATCATAAAAGGAGTAGGCATTTTTTTCACACACTCTCTTATCGTATCGATATGGAAGTGACACCAATGGATTCTTGGCTTACCCTGAATCCCGACGAGTGTGTAAATTATCCAGAACCATGATTAGATCGATGTAGATTCTGTGAAAATTAGACATCTGCTTAGCAAAACTAGCCAAACTAATCGGCCAGAGTTTCGTCAGGATCGCGGTTTATAACCGTATTGTCCCGCAGGTAAACGGTGGAACCCGCCAATATACGGATTTCATATAGTTATTTTATATTACATATAAAATTAGTTCATTAATATTCTTTCTTGTGAAAATAATATAAATAAATGACAATGTTGTGTCTCTGTTGCAATATTGTCGGTGTATACATGGGAAGGCAGAGTACCAATTATTACCCGTATAGGGAGTAAATTTGCACATGCATATCACTCCACATCACAATCTTCATCGTTACGTTTAACAATAATTCTAAACGCATGATGTTTTATGCGACCTGACTTATCATTTCTTTCTTGGCACCGAGTACATGGTACAGACTGGCTAAAAAAAATGGTTGGGTCAAACCCTAAAGAAATAAATTTAGTCCTTTGCGCCCGGCAGTTTGGTATTTGCGAGAACCGTTTCGACATCTGCTTCTTTGATTGCTAGGGGCCAATTAAGAACCCGCCGTCTCTAAAAATTTAGACATTCTTGGCTCCGAGTTAATCGGTATATTGATGGTACTCGTACCTGCCGTTCCGCTGCTGACTCGCGGTACAATGCTGTTATAAACCCCAACCCTGGCTAGACCCGCGGCTATGTCCGATCAACCCCGGTAATTTTTTACAACCAGCTGATTGCACTTTTCCTCAACTTCGTGAGGGTACCTCCTACACCGAAAAATTTGCAGAGGGGAGGTCCCTCCTCTTCTCGAAAAATGCAGGTAATTGGATATTTGTACCTCCCAAAATTCTGGATGCGTCTACCTTCCGACCACCGGAAAAGTGAGAAGTCATTCTCGTTGAAGACACCGTACGGACAACAACACGTTTTCTTACGATTTCTGCGATAAAGTCCGTTTTATCCGCGTACTCCGGTTAACATCAAGCCTTACAAGTGTTACAAGACAACCCAGAGACAAGTGAAAGACAGTTCGCACGTGGCTTAGTGGCAGACAATCTACATTTATATATTGCAACCACCGAATTTTGTCAACAAGAATTAAAATGTCTCAGAAAAGATCGTGGGTTTGGAATCACTTCAAACATAACGATGAAGATTCTACAGTGGAGTGCAATGAATGTACGAAACGTTTAAAATTTAGCAAGTGCACTACAAATATGATTAAACACCTAAAGAGTCATGGATTGTTTAAAGAACCAACAGCACCAGATACTGGAGATAATTCGGAATCTACTGTTACGCGCCGCAGGCTTTAGTGTTCGAGCGGCACGTTTTATACAAGCAAATTCGGATTAGGGATATCCCACAGTCGTTAGACTATCGGAAGTTGCTGTATTGAATGTTTTCGTAAGAAAAGCAAGGAGGCTCGCCGCGCTTGTAACAGTCAATTTTTTTATATTTTAAATGTCTAAGTACCTTATCAGATGGATAAGGGGTAGATTTTGGGATCGTTGGTGCTCTAGTCCCGTACGGGTCTTTTCAATGGAATCAGATAGGTAAATGATGAGTAGAATTTAATAGTAAATAAAGCTTTAATGATTAAATACTGAATGAAAGCAAAAACATAACAATGGAATAATAAAGTATGGAGAATTTCAACATATCATTGTAAACGGAGATAACTCCTGACTAGGGGAATCCCACAATCGATTGATTGTCAGAAATTATCATTAGATACGAATTAATTATAACGGTGTATTTTCGTGTACAGAAGAGATAAGATGTGCAACTCACCAGACAGTCACAATAATCTAACTGACAATATGCTTTAAATTTCCTTTTTGAGGTTCAAATAGTTTCCTGTCGCTGATAAACCTGGAGCTTTTATAGTTCTGAGTCGCTGATAAACCTGAATCAGAAAAGAGGATGAAACGCGAACACGCACACACTTGATTGTCGTTTGAATTGACTTGAGCTGAATAATAATTTTGATTGAGCAAATTCGTTAAAAACTTAGAGTAACAGAATAAATTAATTCGGAAGATAATAGAATATTTGTTTAAAATAAATAGTTTCAAAGTAATTAGAATATTTGTTTCGCAAAGTCGAGACTTTCACGCGGTTACACAGTAGACCGGAGAACTCTAGCTCTAAGACACTTGCGGACCCCAATGACACGCACCTCACGATTTACCGTCACAGAGTGTCGCAGCTTCACGCTCTCGGCAGCGACCAGAGTGGGTCCGTACCGAAAATGCTTACGCTGCATTTTATCGCTCGGCCGCGTTACCATGGGCCCGTCTACTTAACGAGGCGGTGTGTGTGTGTGTATGCTCACGTTCATCCATCAGATTCCCGATTTAATATATGATCGATATTCGTATGCACAGGAAAATATGACATTCCACATATCGAAAACCATACAATTTCGCACGGCTGAGGGCCGCTCTCTCAATGTGCATAATTTCATATACACAATTTCTGACTAGGGGAATCCCACAGTCGTTGGACTATCAGAAATTGTGTTGGGTATTCAATTTTAACAACAATTTTTAATTAATTAATAATTCACGCAAGCGACAAAAACGCGGTTCCCTGCACCGGATGTAGAGTATACAATTCCGTCAGTTTTCTGAGAAATGATCCAGTCTGCGCATTCCCGCTGTAGCCGTTACTGATTATGTTACAATGTTTAACGCGGCGGTCAGAGGTGTTCTCAACGAGGGTTCTCCCACAATGCTGCATGGCATTGTTGAAACGCACCCCTGCCGCTTACACAGGACGGATTCGGTACAGAAGGAGAATCACTGGGTCGTTTCGAACGCGACTCTCTGGTGAGATCGCCGCTGCGTCAGCACCACCTTATCTGTATCGCGGGACGGCAATACGTCGAAACGACGACGCTCCAAGAAAGGGATTTTGTTCTATCAAAAATAATATTAATTAATGGGCAGGAGTATGATCAACGAGGGATTTCCCATAACGCTAGGCGTTGTTGATCCATACCCTGACCAAAAAGAAAAATTTTACGTTCCGAACGTAACACTACTACTTATGCAGGTAATAATTGTTACTTTTCCTTGCCATATAATAGGTTAACCACTTAAGTGGGTACATGGGTTTTTCGAGGTCAAAAAAATCTATTTTTTTACATTGTTTATCGTAGCCACAAGTCTTACAAGTATTTAAAAAAAACATTGAACAATTCGGAAAATTGTAAGAGTTACAGCGTAAAAAGTAAAGCATGGGCCAATGCAGGTAAACGCGCCGCGGCAGTCTTTAACCTTTAGAGGGCCGAGATGGCCACTACAGTGGCTATTGAAAATATTAACATTTGAACTTCAATGTTTCTAAGGGTTTTTGATATCGCTAAACACGATTTAGAGTATATAAGGTCAGAGTATCTAAATTTTACGCAGAAACAGTATTGCCAACCTAAACAAGCCTAAATGAATAACAACATTTACGTTCGTATATAAATCTTTCCTTTGGTGGTACCCACAGCTATCGACGTGGACGTAAAAAGTTTTGTACCTCTCTTTTTTTTTTATTTAGGGTAAACTCAGGTATATTGGTGATAGTTTTAGAATTTCTTTAATAACTGCTAATATTTACATATTCTGAAAGTGAGTCTAGAATATAATGATAGGCCAGACATCAGAGGAACAAATCATAGGTTAACAGAAATTTACTAATTATTTTTAATTGAAAATATACAAAATTACGTTGTCATGACATATTCTGGTTATTCGGTGATAGTACTCGCTGACCCTATATATGTTCACCAGCTACTTGTTTATATTATTTTACATTATTTTACATTATTTTACATTATTTTACATTATTTTATATTATTTCATATTATTTTATATTATTGTTATTTTGTGCATAATCAATCGTTTCATGATCGTTAGATGTCTGGGACGTAAGGAAACGTCGTTTCTGGTATTAACCATCAGAATTTCTCAAACAGCGCAATCAGAAATACAGTATCAGGCGCACGACAAATAAGAATTTAGTCAATTTCACAAGCAAAAATAACACTGATGCCTTAATGTATGATAATTTCAAGAGTTAGACTTGTTAAAATGTCATTTTACCATCACTTACCTGCAGTTTGAGCTTTCCATTTATCATATAAAGCACATATAATACATAAACAAGCGATCGTCCGCAACTAGCGCGGAAAATTTAACGAATAATGCGCTGCTGGAACAAAATGCTCTCTCACTCTATCACACTAACTTCAATTGACTAATTATTTTACCATAACATAAACTAGAAGACCAAAGCTATCTGTTAGCCTATGTTCCATCTAAATTGAGTCAGACAGTTCCGAGTTACAGATGAATGAAAAAGTATCACCGAATAACCTGTATCACCAATTTACCCGAGTTTACACTACTGATTTTACTATTCACTATGCGAGCTGCAGTTCTGCAACTCACTAACGCCCATGCATTATACACAATGAATAATGAACGTGTATCTCTTTGTTCTGTTTCTTATCAGTTTGTTCATACTTTTTGTCTTTTCAAATTACGACTTCAGCTCGCATAATGAATGGTAAAATCAGAAAATACAAACAAATTAGTACAAACAACCCAAAACAAAAAAAAGAGCTACAAAACTTTCTACGTGTACATCGTTAGTTATGGTCAAAATTCAATATCTTCTATAGGACAGGAACTGATTACTTAGATGATTCGTCTGTTCTCGTGCACGTGTTCTGAATTAAGTGGATAATTAACTGCAGAGACACAATAGGGTATTATCATTTGTTTATTTATTTTCAGAAACCGACGTTAAAATAGGAAAGATTGACGAATTAATTTTAGATCTTATAATTACGGATCTTCAACCATTTTCGATCGTCGAAGATGTAGGATTTCAAAATTTATTGAAGTTCCTTGACCCTAAGTACAAATTACCCTGTAGGAAAACAGTCAAGACAATGCTAGATAAAAGATATTTAGAAGAAAAAGAGCGAGTGCGAAAAGAGCTGCAAACTGTTGATAAAATTTGTATTACTACAGATACGTGGACCAGTATCAATAAGGAAAGTTTTATAACAGTTACCTGTCATTTCATAAATGACATGTTCGAACTACAGACCTACGTTATCGAAACTGCGAAACTTGCTGGAAGCCATACAGCTTGTGCAATTGCCAATCGTTTAGATGAAATTTTTCTTTCTTGGGATATACAACATAAAGTAACAGCAGTAGTGACTGATCCTCACAAAATTACCTTTTTCAAAAAAAGGTACAAAAAAGAGCGCCAAGTATATAATCCCATCAAAAAGGATCCCATTTAAAAACATTGTCGTAAATTAATAGCTTTACAAAACTAATGATATACACCAATTGCGCCAATTATCGCAATGACTATTTATACAAACAAAAAAATGTATCAAATAATAGTAAACAGATATATTTTTATACAAATAAATATTTTAATACGAATAAATATTTTATTCAAAATAGTTGGCGCTGCTCTCTGAAAAAAATGTTAAGTGTCTTGGTTAATAAATAAAACAAGGCCAGAGTTATTGATTCAGACATATTTATTCAGTTTAGCAACACCAATTCCGAGAGCAGCGCCAACTATTTTGAATAAAATATTTATTCGTATTAAAATATTTATTTGTATAAAAATATATCTGTTTACTATTATTTGATACATTTTTTTGTTTGTATAAATAGTCATTGCGATAATTGGCGCAATTGGTGTATATCATTAGTTTTGTAAAGCTATTAATTTACGACAATGTTTTTAAATGGGATCCTTTTTGATGGGATTATATACTTGGCGCTCTTTTTTGTACCTTTTTTTGAAAAAGGTAATTTTGTGAGGATTTCACACATTTTGTAGTGTTTATTGATGACTGGATAATTTTTTCACCCCGTCGAAGTTATTTTTTTTAATTAACAATATATTATATTGTCGTCCAAACTACGCACACCTGCAAAGCTACAAGACAATTGGATTGGTGGAATTGGTTTAAATTTGAGTCTTCAAATATGAAGCAAACATACAAGAACCACACAGAGGATCGAAGCTGAATAAAAGTTTAATTAAAGTTTAATTAATATTATACTATATTACAATAAATTTTTTTTCTGACGTAGATCACACTGCATCATCTTGTGCTTCAGTTATCTGTAAATATATAAAATCCACATTTTAGTTACAATATAACTTTATTATACAATATAAAATTAAACAATATAAGTTTTAGAAGAAGGGTGGACTTTTCCTATAGTAAGCGTGGAGACTACATAATGTGTCCGAAGGAGGTGAGAGCGTATGGCAGAAACTCTTGTTGAAGGAAATTTAAATGCTAATGGTAATTTATCAAAAATGAACGAAGAGCTCCAATATATTTAACGCACAATTTATTGGTGTTGGAATAAAATTAATTTAATATGTTCATTAGTGAATTTAAATATTGGTAATGTGAAACTAATAAAATTAATGATTAGCGTGGGAACTACGGTGGATTTTAAAATAAAGTTTTAGAAATATCTTTCACAAGAGATAGAAAAGTATCAAGGGAGATGCGTTTTCATCGCACTTTCTTCAATCAATAATGTAACTTTCTATACATTGCAAGCAGTAAGCTATAATTTTCTTAATTCTTAATGCTACGCTAATTTGACAAAGTTCGTCGATTTACCTTATTTGACAAATTTCTTTCAAGCTTCTCTGTCTATTCTCGAGCTCATTTTAGAAGGAACTTATTTCGCGCATGTAGAATGAGCTCATTGGCTCCAAGGGATCATTTGTTTGAGGTATAGCCAATAGTAGCTTGTTTCGGCACCAATTAGCGCCAACATGCGCAGAACCGATCTAAACTCGTCGGTGGCAAGTTCCTTCTAAAATGAGCTCGAGAATATCTATCCTTCTTCGGACAACCTCCAAGGCTGTACATCCCCTTCATTTTTACCCAAGCCTGTCCATTCCTTTCGTTTCTATATAAGCCCGTGCGTCCCCTTCATTCATTTCTATAAGCTTTATACATAAAAACTCTAATGTAAAAATAGTTTGCTGGTATAAAAACAATATATTATTTTGTCGAAACTTCTGGGAAAGAAGATGCTTTACTGTCAAACCTCCTCCGGCAACTTCCAAGTCTGTGCGTTCCCTCCGTTTCTATATGCTCTACATAAATAGTCTATTGAAAAATTTTGGCGACTTACCTTGTTAATTGAGACAATAATTCAGTGTCCTCTATGGTGTAAAAACTCGTGTCACTTAAAAATTTTTAACTAGTTTCCTTATTTCACACTTGACAGGTTATAACTGTTTGACACTAGCTAGGTTACGTTTACCTCGACAGTTCTGCTCTCTGCTAGCTGTCACGTGACAACGATTTGTTACGCGATTGGCCGAAACCTTCAGCGAATCAGCGACGTGGATATTGGACATTTCCTCTCCCTTTCATGTTCCCCTCTTGCCCACACTTGACGATGACGATTCTTAATTCTTCAGAACATAAAATTCGGCAAATTGCAACTTTACATCAAAATATCTCAGCTCCTAAGGCACGTAGGAACAAAACGAAGACACTTTTCTTATGTAAATTAAACCCAAGCTATCCATTAAGACCATTCAAAGTCTAATCGGACCAGCCGTTATAGATACACTCTGTGTCTCTTGATAATGCTGCGAATATGACAGCTGCTGTGAAACAGCTTCTGCTTCCAACAGATAATATATTCTGCTTCGCACACACTTTAAACCTCGTCGTCAAACATGCTCTGGATAATGTAACAGAAATTTCAGTGTTACGTGAGAAATGTCGACGACTAGTCACATATTTTAAATCAAGTTCCCTCGCAACCGATAAACTCAACGAAGTGCAAACTATGTTGGGTCTACCACAATATAAATTCAAATCGGAAGTAGCGACTCGGTGGAACGCGACCTACGAAATGTTTGACCGATTGCAAAAATTAAATTCTCCGATTATAACAGCCTTGTCTTCGCTTAAAACTAACTTTGACAAGCTAACGGACTGTGAATGGGATACATTACCAGAAATAATTAAAATATTGCAACCATTTTTTTTAGTCACCCAAGAATTAAGTGCAGAAAAATATGTCAGTATTTCCAAAATTATTTTAATCAAAAGACGATTAAACATATTTACTAGCATGTTTGAAGACGAAGGTGTTACGGGTGCACTATGCAAAGAATTAAGATTGCAATTAAATAAGTATTTTCATGATTACGAAAGCAATCAAAGATACTCCATTCCTGCATTGCTAGATCCACGGTTCCGTGATTTATCTTTTGATAATGAATTATTGGTGAATGAAATAAGGACACAAATAATTACGATTGCGAATCCCTTGGAAATAGAAAGAACAGTATTCACACCAATCACACCGCATCAAACAGTATCGCAAGAAGCAGTTACACAAAACGCCTCTTCGTTTTGGGGAACATTTGACACGCAAGTACTTACCAAAAACACGGTTGCGGGCGCAAGTGGTGTGTCCGCAGAATTATCCAATTATATGAAGGAACCATATCTGGCAAGGAAGGAGAATCCACTCGCATATTGGAAAATTAATAGCTTGAAATATCCGCTATTGGCTACACTTGCAAAGGAATACCTCTGCATAATGGCAACGTCAGTACCTTCGGAAAGAGTATTTTCAAAAACAGGCGAGTTAATCAGCAAAAAAAGATATCGACTAAAAGAAAATATAGTAAATAAAATATTATTTTTAAATAGGTAAACAAATTGGTCTTTTAGTACGTTTATTTCACTTACTTCCCTTATAGCCATTCTGTTTCCTTGTCGAAATATTCGGGGGTCCCGCGATATGATTTCGAATAGGTACCACAATTTTGTAGTTTCCCTTTTCCTGTTCACTAAAAGAAAATAGTGTGAAAAAAATGCCTACTCCTTTTATGATTTGTATTGTTTGTGCAAAAGTATTCCGATTTGAATGATATTTGGTATAATTTTAATTGGGAGAAGGCCAGGAATCCACTGGTCTCACTTCCATATCGATAAGATGAAGAATAAAGAATTTCTTAATACGCTGAAATGAATATTTCACCCTCGACTGTGGGGCGCCAACCTCGATTCGCTGTGGTCGAACGAAGATTCATATCTGTTTCAGAAAAACTGCATTCTTTATTCTTTTTCGTATCGATATGGAAGTGATACCGATGGATTTCTTATGTTTTTCCAATGATAATTATACCAAATTTCATGTAAATCAGACTATTTTTAACGAACTTAGTGTGAAATTATATAAGTCGATTTTTCATTTAAGTCCCTTCATTATGCTCCGAATTACGTCGTTCTTAGTGTTAATTTCATGGACGAAATATAAGGAATCGATTGGCGTCGGTTTGGCAAAGATCTGATGAGAAATGCAGAACTGAAACATTTCTCACTTCTTAATGGGCAGGTATACTAACCACTTGGAGGGGTCTTGTTTTCGCCACGTGTTTCCGGGCGTCACTTTGTTTGACTAGCGTCGCGAGAGGATCGTCTATTTCGCTTTCTCTCGTTGTATTCATTCTCTTTCCTTGTCCAACTATTCAAGGGTCCCTTGGCCGCGGGACTTTGTATGCTCAACATCGAACCCGAACGCAGTCGAGTTTAACCGAGACTTCTGTAGGTATCATTTGGGAATCGATTCCATTCGATTCCTAAAGTACTCACTACGGTTTCGATACCTATGCATGCTTGATTCCGGATCGAATAGTATCGATACTTTACTGTTGCCGTGATACCAATTCTACTCAGTACTCATGTCAGCTCCTACTGGTATCAAATGTCGATACCAAGTACTTACAATTTCGATACGTATCGAACCTTCCAAACGAGTACTTTGGGTATCGAACTACTTGAAACTCATGAGAAAGACTGGTATCAGTCCCATCACTAATACCCAGGGCTGATCTCGACCGTCCGGACGGGTGTCGCGGTATCTACGTGGAGGTGAGGTCGCGGTTTCTAGACGGCCCGCTGGCTCGTCGCAACTTCCTAGCACGAGCTCTCGAAAACGAATCCCTGTTCCGCGGTTCTTCGTCGCGGGCCGAACCTCGGACAGTCCCCAGGAATGGGGGAAACTGCCCTGTCGGCAGCTGTCGATTGCTTCACTAATTCTTCGATGTTTGCGAAATATCCGTGGCCCGGGCCGAGCGCGGTCGTTGTGCCTACGGTCGTTGCCACGGGCTAAGCGCAACGCGAGTGACACGCGCGAGGCGATTCCGCTGAATCGTCGTAGGAAAAGTACGCGAGGACAGCGAGCACGGGATGGACCTGAAGGGCCCATGTAACAAGTTATAACATAAAATCGGAAAGTATGCGAATAATCAGGGGCCCATTACACACCCTTAGAGTGAATTTGGGCAGCATACAAAAATTGCGTTGTAATCGGGAGGAAATTCCCTACATATTCACAAAGTTTCAGAATTTTTTTGAATTTGCGGGTTCGGGAAGTTCCCTTGTAAGAGACCAAGGAAAGTCGGCGTAGCCGTGGTGACAAAGGCGATTGGTCAGCACGCGGGCGGCTCTGGTTCGATCCCCGACGCCCTGTGACACTCTCTTTTTCCGGGGCTCCGGAAACTTTGGGAATTAAAGATATTAAAAATTAATTTTTTGTAAATTTAATATTAGCTATAAAATAAAAAATTTACTTCAAATTTACAAAATTTATGTTTTATATAAACTGCTAAGTATTTATTTGCATTAGGTGATATATTTTTTTATTTTATATTAGAAATAAGATAAAAACTAATAAAATTGAAGTATTAGATTTAAATCAGCTATACTTAGCAGTTTATATAAATCATAAATTTTGTAAATTTGAAGTAAATTTTTTATTTTATAGCTAATATTAAATTTACAAAAAATTAATTTTTAATATCTTTAATTCCCAAAGTTTATGTTTTTATGTGATGTTATGCTAAATAATGTTTTTTATAGATTAGACAAAAAAATACAGCATTTTCTGCAGTCCTCCGTTATTGCTGAGCCCTTCACGAGTATTTAAAAAAAAAATAATTGAAATCGGTCAAGATTTGCGCTGTGTAGCGATTTTTGTCAAAATCGCACACTCTGTGGCAGTTTAGACGGGTGAACGATACAATATCGCACCGCTCGGGCCTCGCGCGACATCGATCAAAGGCTCTCGCGAGTCTCGAGGCTCGCCAAAGTTAGTCGATTGAAACTCGACTGAAATACGATTGAAGACGAGAACTCTGTTCATTCAATCATGATTGAATCCCCATGATTGAAGGCAATTCAATCATGGCCGACGATTGAATGCCACGATAGAACGTATTCAATCGTGGCCGGCGATTGAATCCCCATCGCTTCAATCATGAGCGCTTCGATTAAAGATTGACTTGTTACATGGGCCCTTCAGGTCCATCCCGTGCTCGCTGTCCTCGCGTACTTTTCCTACGACGATTCAGCGGAATCGCCTCGCGCGTGTCACTCGCGTTGCGCTTAGCCCGTGGCAACGACCGCGCTCGGCCCGGGCCACGGATATTTCGCAAACATCGAAGAATTAGTGAGGCAATCGACAGCTGCCGACAGGGCAGTTTTCCCCATTCCTGGGGGCTGCCCGAGGTTCGGCCCGCGACGAAGAACCGCGGAACAGGGATTCATTTTCGGGAGATCGTGCTAGGAAGTTGCGACGAGCCAGCGGGCCGTCTAGAAACCGCGCCCTCGCCTCCACGTAGATACCGCGACACCCGTCCGGACGGTCGAGATCAGCCCTGGGTATCTCCATCCGACACACCGCGAACGGCCTAGCCGGGAGAGCCCTTGAGCGAGGTACGAACCGCCGTTGACACCGCGAAGACGTGCGACGGAACGAGATAGCGAGAACATCGACGGACCCCGATTGCGCCGACTTCCGTGTGCTACCCGAGAGCACAGCGAGCGACCACGACCTGCGCTAGGTTGAGCGACCTACAGAGCGTACGAAGCGATAATCGGCAAGCGTGCCGAAACCCGAGCTCACTGCGATAGCAGGGACGGAGCGCCGTCCCTAGGGTATGTCCTTACTTTTATCCATCATTCAGAATATATTTTACTATGTTATTTTCCCTTGAATTCCGTGTCACCATTGATTTAAACCCCCTTACTCCTTATCCACTCACGGTAAGTTTAGTCAAGGCGTGCTTCAGCACCTTAACCGAGCAAGAACCCCGCGAATCACCCTAGCCGCTCAGGGCGATTCGCCAAAAGTCCCTTCAGGACGTAACAACTGGTGTCAGAAGTGGGATTTGATTTTTTTAATCATTTCCCTTTTAGAAAATTTATTATCTGCTCATAACTTGACTACACTTCCTATTACATTGCCATGACGGGTGGTATTTTGACTTCATCCCCCGCGCAAAGTTTTTCCGATTCACATTCCACGGCTAACGCCCCTCCTATTGCACCTCCTCCTTTGCCGCCGGCTACGAGCGGACGACCATCCCTTGGATACCGGACGAACGACCTAGAAATGTCTGTATTAGACGTATGACGTTCCCGAGAAGATGAGGAGAGAGTGTATAGGGCGCTAGATAGTATTCCCCGTTTCGACTCAGATTTTGTAACATTGGAGGACTTCGCTGCCTCAATACAGAGAGCTTCAAAGCGAGTACCGCCCGGTCAGGAAGAAAAATTTTTGACCGAATTAATATATAAATTAAAGGATCCTATTAGATAATATGTGGAAGGGAAAAACTGTCAAAGCGTGGCCGACCTGCTCTCCCTTCTCCGAGTCCGATACTCTCCCTGCCGCGGTTATGAGGAGCTCCGGCTGGAACTCGAACGTATAAGCATGTTTCCCCGCGAGCGTCTAATAGACTTTATCCACCGCGTGGGCCGGCTGTACAGACAGGTAATCGTAAGAGCGAAAGAATTGATTGGAGAAAATGTCGAGAGGACTATTAAAGACGTGGACCGATTAGCCCGGACCTCATTTATCACCGTGTTACCTCAAAGAATTTCGACTAAAGTAGCATTATCAAACCCCGAATCGTTAGACGATGCGTTCGATTTAGCTTTGCATATCCAAAAACAAGAACAAGAATTGTCCGCTTTACCACGCGAGGACGCGTATGGGTACACGCCGAACGCGCGACCCCCGTCGCCGGACGACTCTCAGCGTAAATGGACCAAATGGAGACAGCCGCACGAAGATGACTCGTACCGCGAGCATCCTTCCCCGTACTCCCGTTATAGCTCCCCCCGTCATACAGATGATTATTATCGTGAGCCTTCTTATCGCGAGCCAACGCCCGAGTACCGTCCAGCGGCCTTGCTGACGAGGCAAGGCGAACGCCCGTTGGACTACGGACGCCGACCTGACGTTCCCCGCGGAAGGGGAGGTCGTGGAAGATATCAAAATGACAGACAATACCAATCTCGTGGGCCCCAGGGCTATCAACCGCGCGAAACCCAAAGATGTGAACCACAGAGATAGGAACCTCCTCGATATCAACCTCAGGAACCCCCTAGATACGATCCCCTTCGGGGATCGCAAGGACCGACGGGACGCGAAGTGTTATCTGAAAATCGCGACCATTTAAACTCCCAGCGCGCCCGCCCGTTCAACCAGAACGAGGCGGGCGGGTCCTCCTCGCCGGCCCAAAGAATGTCTCAGAATCAGAACCAGCAACGGGGCTCATGCGCGCGGACTCCCCCCGCATTCGAGTCAAGGCAGAACAACTGGAAAACGGTGAGGGAGAATTCATCGTAGATACAGGTTCCGCATTGAATTTGTTAGAAATTGGATCGGCAAGCGAAAAGGTCATGGTCCTCAGTACAAATCCCCTCGAAATTAACGGCCTGAACGGGAAGGTCATGACCTTAGGAACGACCATCGTAAAGATCAATGGCAGTTGGGCGTTATTTCACGTAATGCACATGCCCAATTTACCGAAAGGAATTTCGGGACTCATAGGGAGCCCATACCTGCTCCAGGAAGAAGCCATCGTCTCTTACCACCAACGCACCATGGTAACAGCCAAGCACCCGATCAGTCCGGTAGTTTTCTCCAATTCCAATGAATTAGAACGCACGCTAGGGGCATGTAAACAAAGTCACAAGGATTTCTTAGCACGATTAAGCGAATCGCGAGAACCTCACTCGAACGGAGATGTAGTAAACGTCTGCCTCCCAGAAAACTGTGACTGTCCCCAGAACGATAATGAAAGGGACCCCCCTTCCCCCTTCTTTGAAGAAGAATTCGACGCTAACGAAGATCAAGATCTAGGAGACTACCGTGTTGAACAAAAACCTCCCGAAGAACGATTACAGCATATAATCGGAACATTGAAATTGAACGAATTAGATACCGAACCGCGCCGGTCAATCGAGGATTTGGTCGTAAAATATTCCGACAGGTTTTTCGTATCCGGAGACCCGCTCGGCGGAACAACGTCTATAGAGCACACGATCCCGTTGACCGACTCAACGCCAGTATTCACCCGACAGTACCCACACTCCCCCCTATTGGATGAAGAAATCGCCAAACAGACGAGAAATTTAGAGGAATTGGGAATAATCGCCCCCTCATCGTCACCGCATAATTCACCCCTACACGTGGTACCGAAAAAGGAAGACGAGGAAGGAAATAAACGCTGGAGGGTAGTAGTCGATTTTAGAATCATGAACGCGAAAACAATCGACGACCGTTTCCCTTTACCGCGAATTACAGACATTCTCGATCGACTAGGCGGAGCCAAATATTTTTCAGTCTTCGACTTAGCGAATGGTTTCCACCAAATTCCCATGGCCCCCGAAGACCGTGCAAAAACCGCGTTCACCACCCCCCACGGGCACTACGAATACCTCCGCATGCCATTCGGATTAAAGAATGCCCCGGCCACCTTTCAGCGTTTAATGAACCATGTATTGAGAGGGCTTATCGGTAAAGAGTTATTCGTGTATTTAGACGACGTCGTTGTATACTCGCGTACACTCGCGGAACACGAGCAACGACTCGAGACTTTCTTCGAACGCTTACGCGAGCATAATCTAACTTTACAAACGGAGAAGGCCAAGTTCCTGAAGGACAAGGTCATATACTTGGGACATATAATAGCGGCTGACGGAGTAAGACCAAACCCCGAAAAGATCAGGGCCGTCGCCGCCTTCTCCGTACCAAAAAATCGAAAAAATTTGAAACAATTCTTGGGCCTAGTAAATTATTATCGTCGCTTTATCCCCGACATGGCCAAATGCGTTAAACCTCTTACCAACTTTGGTTTGCTGTTGACCACGATAGAAAAGTGTCTGTTAATGGATCTGAAGAATTCTGATGAAAATGTACAAACACCTTTTTATATGTGTTTCGCGAAGACATCCTTCATGGATTTCTTCAAACCAAACAGTTCTTTAAAATCAGCTTAATAAGATTCGGCATTATGATAGGAACAAATGGCATGTTGAATTTTTCTTGCACTTCTTGGGGTTGAGGGCCACTGTGCATAGTGACAAAAAAAGGCTCAGAGCGAAACGAAAATTGTAACGGCAATCAAGAACGTGGTACGGTTTTTAAGAATTTTAGTCATTCTTCGGCCTGAGCTAATCCGTATATTGCTCTGCCGGTTCCCCGACTCGCGGGACAATACGGTCATAAAACGCCACCCTGGCGACAAACTCTGACCGATCAGCCTGTTTAATTTTTGGGGACTAGGGACGGTAATCACAGTCAGTCCCCTCAGTTTTTACTTCAATATGCCAGGTATAAGAGAGATGCCATCAACGTAGCAATTAAAAAGTATCACCCAACATTAATACGCCTCCCGGTTCAGCAACTTCTAACAATTACTCGAGCTAATTTGTAAATAAATATCATGAAAAATACCCAGAATATGCAACATAACAAATATATTTTTAAAATCCTCTTAATAATGAAATATAAATCGGCCAAAGTCCCACTTGTGTAATCCATTACTACAAAAACGTGCATTTGCATAAAATTCCACCGTCCATATTATACCTATTTCTTTATGTATTCATTTATACTTTTTTAGCCATTAACAGGCAACACCCTTTATGAAGGGGTTACGCTATCCTGAGTCTATTCCGTTGAATAAATGAATAATAGGGTTTAACTAAACTGTAGATTTCGTCACAATTTATGGAAAAGTCAAATAGTACTATTAAGTACTATTAACCCTTTCGCTACGGCGTACGTTTCCGCAAAAGTACCTTTAACTATTTTTTTTTTGTTTAAACTTTCGGAGGTGCCGACTAAAGTCGGCGCTAGGAGCGACGACTTGTTCCGTGCCGCCGCGCCGGATGTATCCGGCACTCGGCCACACAGGTCATCAGATGGATGCCGGATATATTCGGCGCTCGTGGCGAAAGGGTTAAGGGGGTAGGTTACCTTCGATAGTCCTACAACAGGCCTTTTTTCAAACACAAATTTTAAAGTGATAAATAACAGTAGAGAGAAGGTTTTTTTTCTATTTTTAGTCGTTATTCTATTAGCTTTAACACAAAAGACGAAAAAGCTAAATATGTCTAACAAGGGAACACCGCGAACCCGGACTCACCGATTGGAACGCAACTTTGTGGGTTTTTAGAGTGACTCAAAACAAGAACAAAGATGTGTTTCATTTGTGCCCTATCGCCCTTTAAGGGGGTGAAATCTAACCTCAAAGACAAATAGGCACTTCCACTTTTTCGCATATAACTCCCAAACTAAAACAGACAGAAACAAATGTTTCAGACAAAAGATTAATGGTGCAATGAGCACTGCAAACTTGCTTTAACAAAATTTTGAAAAAAGTTTTTTTTCGTTCAGATATTTTTTTTTTAAACTCTTTTCAAAATTTTGTTAATTCAAGTTTGCAGTGCTCATTGCACCATTAAACTTTTGTTCGAAACATTTTTTTCTGTCCCTTGTACTTTAGGAGTTATACGCGACAAAGTGGGAGTGTCTATTTGACTTTGAGGTTAGTTTTCACCCCCTTAAAGGGCGATAGGGCACAAATGGAACACACCGTTGTTCTTGTTTTGAGTCACTCTAAAAACCCACAAAGTTGCGTTCCAATCGGTGAGTCCGGGTTCGCGGTGTTCCCTTGTAAGTATATTAAAGTTATGAGTTAAAACGTAAAGGCATGTACATGGTGCACCGTTTGATGGTGAACATAAAATCTCGAAAACCGCTCCAACGATTTGGATGAAAATTTAATGAGAGATGCAGAAAACCATTCCCTACGATGTGTCGCGAGCAGATTTTTGAAATAAATTTTTTAAAAAAAAAGATAAATATTTTTCATACGAGGAATCGATAAAATCGCTTTTCAACATAAAAATTATATTTTTTTCAAACATCTGTTCCTGACACATCGTAGGGAATGGTTTTCTGTATCTCTCATTAAATTTTCATCCAAATTATTGGAGCGGTTTTCGAGATTTTATGTTCACCATCAAACGGTGCACCGTGTACATAACTTTCCGTTTTTACTCATAACTTTAATATACTTAGAGATATTTAGACTTTTCCTGTTTTGTTGTTAAAGCTCGTAGAATAACGATTAAAAATAGAAAAAATCGTTCTCTCTACTGTTATTTAGCACTTTACAATTTGCATTTGAAAAAAGGCTGTTTCAGGGCTAGCAAGGGTAACCTACCCCATTAAGTACCATTTGACTTTTCCTAATAATTCAGAAACGAAAAGTTTCCCCAACATGCGATTTAAATCACTTAAAGAGCATTAAATGACCTACTAAATAAACAGTTTTCAAATTTTTTTATAACAAATAAATTGAAAAAATTAAAAAAAGAAACATTAAATAAACGTAGAATATTTTCAATTCTAAATCATTAGAAAGGGATAATTTTTTCCTGTTTTTTTTGGCGCAAATTTCATTCCGATATCTTATATAGTTTAAAAGTTATATACGAATGTCAGTAACTACCCCTGTTTGACACTCGAGGTCAGCGCGAGGATGGTCAAGTAGTAAGTGTCCGTGGCGGTGGTATAAAATTCCTCTGTTCCTGACCGAGGAATATCAGTAAAGGTCGGTTTATACAGCGACCGAGCCGAGCCTTCCGAGCCTTCCGAGCCATCCGAGCCTCTATAGTATGCTTATGGGCGGCGCCGGCAAGTTTCCGCCGAGCTCGGTGGAAGCTCGGAGGCTCCCCGCTGGGCCCGGGCTCGGAGGCCACTCGTTGAGACGACTAGACGGACTGACCGAGTCGTTGCCCTGTCGAGGTGCAATGCTGCTGGATTTTATGCTCCCAACACGTAGGGTAAATGCGAGAGACGCGGTCGATCTACCTACTGGCGATTAGTAAGGCAAATAAATACAAAAGTGAATAAATAAACTATATAAAAAAAAATAATAATAAAAAAAAATCATAACTCAACCATCTCACCTTTCTGCAGCGACAGATGCTCTTCTTGTTAGCTTTCAGAGGAACAGTTAATATGGCCAAATACTGCATTGTCCCTCAATATCTCTACTATCTTATTATCCCAAATATTAAACGAAAATAAACTTAGACGTATATTTTAAAATACGATTATGTACACCACTGGTTGAGAAAAGAGGTTAAATGTAACCTCAATTTTTAATACCAGAAACACAAGCAGGATTCAGGAGCGGTAGGTCGACAATAGATAATATTTTTATTCTGAACTATGTAGCTAACAGAGAAATACAGAAAAAAGGGGGAAAGCTGTATACCTTTTTTGCAGACCTAAGCGCTGCATTTGATAAAGTGGATAGAGTAAAACTTCAAAACATCATGAAGAAAAAGGAAATAAGTAAATGCTTGAGGATGAGAATCGGAGAAATTTACAAAGAAACAAGAAATACTATAAAAGCAAACGGAGAAATGTCATCCAAATTCTGGACAACAAAAGGGGTAAGACAGGGATGCCCACTGAGTCCAACGTTATTTACAATATATGTAGCGGATTTGGAGGAAACCATGAGGAAAAACCAAGCGGGAGGAGTTAGAGTAGGAAAAGAAAAAATCTGGACTCTAGCATATGCGGACGATATAGCGTTATTAGCAAATGAACCAAAGGATCTTAAGGACATGATAAGAAGATTCGGAACATATCTTGAACGGAAAGGGCTGCAACTGAATGCAGAGAAGTCAAAAGTGCTGATTTTCCATAAAGGAAGAGGAAAGAAGAAGAGAGAAGAATGGGGCTGGCAGGGGCACAATCTGGAAGAAGTAAAGGAGTTCAAATACTTAGGGTATAATTTCCAGAAAAATGGGGGCAGAGAGATGCATATAAGGGAAGTCATAAAGAAAGCAAGAATAGCAATGGCGCAGATATGGGGAATAGGGCAAAGAATGTTCAAGAACAATTTTGAGAGAAGAATGAGAATATTCCGAAGCATAGTGAAAAGTATCTTGCTGTACGCGTCAGAAATCTGGGGATGGATGGAAGCAGAAAAGATAGAGAAAATACAGGAGAAATATATAAGGTGGACTTTAGGTTTGGACTTCAATACACCAGCGTATCTAATCTTGGAGGAAACAAAAACGGACAAAGTAAGGATAGAAGCGGGAAGAAGAGCAATAAAATACGAGGAGAAAGCGAAACGGCTGAATAAGAATAAAATAGTACAAGAGTGCTGGAGGGAAATAGACGCGAAGCAGACAGAGAAAAAGTCGAAATGGGAGGAAATGAGAGACGCATACTACAGACAAAAAATGATGGATATGCAAGAAATGGAAATAGAAAGAAGGAGAGGAACAGAGTTTGCTGAGGAACTAGCGCAAAGAGACAGGACAGAACAGGTGCAATGGCAATACGAAAGAATACTAGGAGGCAGATACAACGCACATTACACAGAAATCAGAGAAGACCAAAGAGCAAATTACCTAGACGGAAACTACAGAGGCAGAGATCAAAGCATGATCGCAAGGTTCAGATGTGGGAATGAAGAGAGGGGAAGCAAGTACTGGAAGGAAGAAAAAGACACAGTATGCAGACTATGTAACAGGGCTAGAGAGACCCTGGGCCACATGTTACAAGACTGTAAGGAGCTGAAAAGAGAAAATTCAACGATTAGAGGAATACTAAAGGGAGAAGCAGAAGGAGCGGAGTGGATGCGTTTGGTTCTGGAAAAAAGGAGAAGAAAAGAAGTCCAAGATGAAGGAAGAAGTCAAAACGAAAGCAGAACATGCAGTTAACAGTCCCAGAAACACTTACACACTTACACACATGTAACCCCATTTTGAGGCCGAAAGGCAAAAAATAAACCTATTTACTACTGTAACCTCAATTTAACTTTTATAGCCTATAAATAAAAAAAACACAGAAGGAAGCGAAATGACGCTATTCATTCAACTGTTTGGCTTCTGGAGAAGTAATTAAAAAACTGCACTTTAACGTGTTTTTCCGTATAGAGTCTGAAATATGGCGACTCGACCAACTCTCCGGCACGACCGCGTCTCCGGGATTTACCCTAGAGGAGTCATATCTGACAAGCGAAGGTCCCGAGGTGTAGCTTCATGACTTTGCCTACGCCTTTTTAGCTGGTCGAAAGCGAGTGACTGATCAGTTCTGAACAAATCTTCGACCAGTGAAGACCTTTGAGTTCTGTCATTCGTAATGCCTTATTCATTTTCCATGGAGCACTTAGCTATAATGGCAATTTTATTGGAAGAACCTGAAAACAGAAGAAGGCAGAGAAGGTGGAGTGTCCACCCTCTGTGGAAAAATAGAAGCCAGCAAGGAGAATTTCAAATTTACAATACGCTAATCGACCATGAGGACAAATTTTACAATTACTTCAAGATGTCCAGAAATACGTTTGATTCCCTACTGGATAGAATCGAACTACTAATAAGCAGAAACGATACAAACTGGAAGCGGTCGATATCACCAAGAGAACGCTTAGCAATCTGTCTGAGGTAGGTACAGAAGTTACATTGCAGGAAATAACAGAAAGTAGTAATAATAAACGTGCACAAACCGCAGAATACAAATATGCAGGGTGTCCGGGGGAACAGTAAACAGCTGGATATTTCCTAACGTATTCAGAATAGAAAGAAATGTTTATATGCAATAGCATGTTTGACGGGAGCTTTACTAGCCGCGACAAATTTGTTCTTACATTATTATTTTAAAAGATACGATGGTCAAGCTTGGTTTTTTTAAATAGAACTATATATGTTTTTAGAAATCAATTGATAGTGCGTTTCAAGACAGATTCAATAACCTGTAATGTACCCGTGTCCCTCCACGAAACGTAGTGATGTTGGATAATACTTATTAATTGCTATATTGGTGGCATTTTTCTTATTGTCTAGCCTTTGGGGCTGCCACTTCTGGCATAGACTATTGGTGGGTACCTGTTTCAAGAGGCAATGTCTAGCGCGTGCCACCCGTGGCGTAAACAAGACCACCCTCGGTGCTAGAGCTGTTGATACCCGGGAGTACGGGTACCCGGGTACCCGTGAGATACCCGGGAAAAACGAAAATTCCCGGGTAGTTACTACCCGGGTAAACTACCCGAGATACTCGAGAGTCTCGAGATCTCATAGAGTACCGTTCCATAATTGGAGCCACACTTCTTAATGTTAATTCAAACCCTTCGAGGGTCGAAAGCCATAAAATTCGGTGAGGTACCGCAGGGGGTTGACCTCGCCACAGGGTGCCAGACCTGCATCTCTCTGACAGGCATCGCTTCAGGATTACGTTCTGTACTCTGTAAGTTCTCGAGATTCTCGAGAGTCTCGGGTAGTTTTCCCGGGTAGTAACTACCCGGGAATTTTCCTCGTCCCGGGTATCTCACGGGTACCCGGGTACCCGGGTATCTCGGGTACCCGGTCCAGAGCTACAGCCCTACTCGGTGCTTCCTATTCGGGCGCGTTCTCTTCCAGTCAAAAAGAGTAAATTTGCAAACGCAATGTCGAAAACTATTTGAAATAATGTGTATACATTACAGGTTATTGAAATTGTCTTGAAACGCACTATCAAGTGATTTGTAAAAAAATATATAGTTCCATTTAAAAAAATCAAACTTTACCATTGTATCTGTTTAAATAATAATATAAGAAAAAATTTGTCTGGTCTAATAAATTTGTGTTAATATCCAGGTGAGGTGTACCTCTCATTTTTTTTTATTTTTTATTACTATTTTTTTTTATTTAGTTTATTTATTCACTTTTGTATTTATTTGCCTTACTAATCGCCAGTAGGTAGATCGACAGCGTCTCTCGCATTTACCCTACGTGTTGGGAGCATAAAATCCAGCAGCATTGCACTTCGACAGGGCACGGACTCGGTCCGTCCGTCTAGTCGTCTGAACGAGTGGCCTCCGAGCCCGGGCCCAGCGGGGAGCCTCCGAGCTTCCACCGAGCTCGGCGGAAACTTGCCGGCGCCGTCCATAAGCATACTATAGAGGCTCGGATGGCTCGGAAGGCTCGGAAGGCTCGGCTCGGTCGCTGTATAAACCGACCTTAATTCGACACCCTCAAAACAAGGAAAGCCGTGAGGAAAATATGGAAAATATGAGGACTGGAAGGATTAAAATTCTATACTATTAAACCGGGTGATTCTTCCGCTACAGCCTTCAAATCGAGTCATGTAACTAAATCCGACTGTTTTTAAGGAAGTTAATTTCACTTTATGCAAATAAATTTTTCTTGTGAGCCATTTAATTCGGATGACATAACGACATGCGTTACGAAAAACAGTACATCCGTCTTCGTTTCAGCAGGTTTGCACGGTGTGCCATCAAAAGATTACGATACAGATATAAATTAAAATTTTCATATATGTTTCCTTTGGAGATTAGATGGAGTTATTATTTATTAAACAACATTTTGAAAAATTGAATTCTTTAATGCAAAATGCACTTCAACAATTTGAACTGATCATGCGCCGAAACGTTTCTGTCGTATAATCAAAACTGTGAGCTGTGTGAAGTTGGCATCCCCAAATTCGAATTTTTAAAAAAACGAGATGGCATTCGTTTGTCCATCGTTTGTCCACGTTTGTCCAACAAAAATTTTCGTTTGTCCACCCTTCAAAAAAAAGTTATGAACAAAAAAAAATTTTTCACCAGCACCCCCATGAAAACTTTTTAATAATTTGTCGGGGGGGAATGATTGTCCATCATTTGTCCACGTTTGTCCAACAAAAATTTTCGTTTGTCCACCCTTCAAAAAAAAGTTATGAACAAATTAAGAAAATTTGTCATCAGCACCCTCCATGAACACTTTTCAACTTTTTGAAAGAGGGATACGATTGTCCGTGATCTAGCATCGTTTGTCCAACAAAAATTTTCGTTTGTCCACCCTCCAGAACAGAATTATTAATAAAAATCGCGAAAAAGAAGGGTACTCGGGAAGCGATCGCGTACAAGTTCGATTTTTTGTTAATTAATCGATGGAATCGTTTGTCCAACGACGGGTTTCTTCAGCCTAGATGTAGAAGACGTTTGTCCACCCCAAGATTTCGTTTGTCCACCCTCCAGAAATGAATTATTAATAAAAATCGAGGAAAAAGAAGTGTACTCGCGAATAATTTCGAGTTTTTGTTAATTCAACATCGAAATCGTTTGTCCAACGACGGATCTCGTTAGTCCAGATATAGAAGAGGTTTGTCCACCCCAAGATTTCGTTTGTCCACCCTTCAGAAACGAATTATTAATAAAAATCGCGAAAAAGAAGTGTACTCGCGAATAATTTCGATTTTTGGTTAATTAAACATCGAAATCGTTTGTCCAACGACGGATTTCGTTAACCTAGATATAGAAGACGTATGTCCACCCCAAGATTTCGTTTGTCCACCCTCCAGAAACGTATTATTAATAAAAATCGCGATAAAGAAGTGTACTCGCGAATAACTTCGATTTTTGGTTAATTAAACATCGAAATCGTTTGTCCAACGACGGATCTCGTTAGCCTAGATGTAGAAGACGTTTGTCCACCCCAAGATTTCGTTTGTCCACCCTTCAGAAACGAATTATTAATAAAAATCGCGAAAAAGATGTGTACTCGCGAATAATTTCGATTTTTGGTTAATTAAACATCGAAATCGTTTGTCCAACGACGGATTTCTTCAGCCTAGATGTAGAAGACGTTTGTCCACCACAAGATTTCGTTTGTCCACCCCCCAGAACAGAATTATTTATAAAAATCGAGGAAAAAGAATTGTAACCGCGAATAATTTCGATTTTTGGTTAATTAAACATCGAAATCGTTTGTCCAACGACGGATTTCTTCAGCCTAGATGTAGAAGACGTTTGTCCACCCCAAGATTTCGTTTGTCCACCCTCCAGAAACGAATTATTAATAAAAATCGAGGAAAAAGAAGTGTACTCGCGAATAATTTCGATTTTTTGTTAATTAATCGGCGGAATCGTTTGTCCAACGACGGATCTCGTTAGCCTAGATGTAGAAGACGTTTGTCCACCCCCCAGAACAGAATTATTTATAAAAATCGAGGAAAAAGAAGTGTACTCGCGAATAATTTCGATTTTTGGTTAATTAAACATCGAAATCGTTTGTCCAACGACGGATCTCGTTAGTCCAGATATAGAAGAGGTTTGTCCACCCCAAGATTTCGTTTGTCCACCCTCCAGAACAGAATTATTAATAAAAATCGCGAAAAAGAAGGGTACTCGGGAAGCGATCGCGTACAAGTTCGATTTTTTGTTAATTAATCGATGGAATCGTTTGTCCAACGACGGGTTTCTTCAGCCTAGATGTAGAAGACGTTTGTCCACCCCAAGATTTCGTTTGTCCACCCTCCAGAAATGAATTATTAATAAAAATCGAGGAAAAAGAAGTGTACTCGCGAATAATTTCGATTTTTTGTTAATTAATCGGCGGAATCGTTTGTCCAACGACGGATCTCGTTAGCCTAGATGTAGAAGACGTTTGTCCACCCCAAGATTTCGTTTGTCCAACCCCCAGAACAGAATTATTTATAAAAATCGAGGAAAAAGAAGTGTACTCGCGAATAATTTCGAGTTTTTGTTAATTCAACATCGAAATCGTTTGTTCAACGACGGATCTCGTTAGTCCAGATATAGAAGAGGTTTGTCCACCCCAAGATTTCGTTTGTCCACCCTTCAGAAACGAATTATTAATAAAAATCGCGAAAAAGAAGTGTACTCGCGAATAATTTCGATTTTTGGTTAATTAAACATCGAAATCGTTTGTCCAACGACGGATTTCGTTAACCTAGATATAGAAGACGTATGTCCACCCCAAGATTTCGTTTGTCCACCCTCCAGAAACGTATTATTAATAAAAATCGCGATAAAGAAGTGTACTCGCGAATAACTTCGATTTTTGGTTAATTAAACATCGAAATCGTTTGTCCAACGACGGATTTCGTTAACCTAGATATAGAAGACGTATGTCCACCCCAAGATTTCGTTTGTCCACCCTCCAGAAACGTATTATTAATAAAAATCGCGATAAAGAAGTGTACTCGCGAATAACTTCGATTTTTGGTTAATTAAACATCGAAATCGTTTGTCCAACGACGGATCTCGTTAGCCTAGATGTAGAAGACGTTTGTCCACCCCAAGATTTCGTTTGTCCAACCCCCAGAACAGAATTATTTATAAAAATCGAGGAAAAAGAAGTGTACTCGCGAATAATTTCGAGTTTTTGTTAATTCAACATCGAAATCGTTTGTCCAACGACGGATCTCGTTAGTCCAGATATAGAAGAGGTTTGTCCACCCCAAGATTTCGTTTGTCCACCCTTCAGAAACGAATTATTAATAAAAATCGCGAAAAAGAAGTGTACTCGCGAATAATTTCGATTTTTGGTTAATTAAACATCGAAATCGTTTGTCCAACGACGGATTTCGTTAACCTAGATATAGAAGACGTATGTCCACCCCAAGATTTCGTTTGTCCACCCTCCAGAAACGTATTATTAATAAAAATCGCGATAAAGAAGTGTACTCGCGAATAACTTCGATTTTTGGTTAATTAAACATCGAAATCGTTTGTCCAACGACGGATCTCGTTAGCCTAGATGTAGAAGACGTTTGTCCACCCCAAGATTTCGTTTGTCCACCCTTCAGAAACGAATTATTAATAAAAATCGCGAAAAAGATGTGTACTCGCGAATAATTTCGATTTTTGGTTAATTAAACATCGAAATCGTTTGTCCAACGACGGATTTCTTCAGCCTAGATGTAGAAGACGTTTGTCCACCACAAGATTTCGTTTGTCCACCCCCCAGAACAGAATTATTTATAAAAATCGAGGAAAAAGAATTGTAACCGCGAATAATTTCGATTTTTGGTTAATTAAACATCGAAATCGTTTGTCCAACGACGGATTTCTTCAGCCTAGATGTAGAAGACGTTTGTCCACCCCAAGATTTCGTTTGTCCACCCTCCAGAAACGAATTATTAATAAAAATCGAGGAAAAAGAAGTGTACTCGCGAATAATTTCGATTTTTTGTTAATTAATCGGCGGAATCGTTTGTCCAACGACGGATCTCGTTAGCCTAGATGTAGAAGACGTTTGTCCACCCCCCAGAACAGAATTATTTATAAAAATCGAGGAAAAAGAAGTGTACTCGCGAATAATTTCGATTTTTGGTTAATTAAACATCGAAATCGTTTGTCCAACGACGGATCTCGTTAGTCCAGATATAGAAGAGGTTTGTCCACCCCAAGATTTCGTTTGTCCACCCTCCAGAAACGAATTATTAATAAAAATCGCGAAAAAGAAGTGTACTCGCGAATAATTTCGATTTTTGGTTAATTAAACATCGAAATCGTTTGTCCAACGACGGATTTCGTTAACCTAGATGTAGAAGACGTTTGTCCACCCCAAGATTTCGTTTGTCCACCCCCCAGAACAGAATTATTAATAAAAATCGCGATAAAGAAGTGTTGTATAATAATGTATGCCATCAATTAAGAAATCAGCTGACTGTATCGACTCTGCCGTGACATTCGGGCCATAAACACAGACACCCCCCTTCCTATCCTCTCACGTTCCTTATCTAACATTTGTATTTATACTCTCTCTCTACCTCCTTGAGTCCTTCTTTCTTTGGCCTCCGATGTTATGTTCTCAGTTCCAACGGATCAGCCGAGCGATACGAATAAACTAGAAAATCCTCTAAAACCAGTGTCGCGTTTATTAACCTACCTCAAATATCTAACATTTGGTCCTTCGAGCCGGATTTCGCGAGTGCAACCGAAGTGCCGAAAATCGTACCGGAGAAGTGAGTGCCGATCATTCTCAAACTGCCCGAATAAACCAGTGCAGTCGCTCGCTACTCAATCATGGCCACGTTCGATTCACTCGTCGAGGTTCAAACCGATCTGCATGGTCTCATATCGCGTACAATGACTAATTTAAAGAAAATCGGTGTCGAAAAGAAAACGCGATACGCGATCGAGGCTCGCATCAAATCGCTCGACAATAATTGGCAAAAATTCCAGAATAACCACGAAACGCTCGCCCTCTCACGAAACGAAAAGACTCGTACACACTCCTACTTTACACAGGACGTGTACACGACGTGTGAGGAAGAGTATTTTGACCAATCTGCGATGCTGTCACAAGAACTGCACAACTTAATCGGAAGAACAGAAGCCAAGAGAGATAACAAACAATCCTCGGGGGTAACGCAAAGTTTACCGAAGATCCCTCTTCCAAAATTCTCCGGGAAATATCAGGAGTGGCCGCCATTTCGTGACCTGTTTAGGGCGCTCGTCCATCGCAACGAGGACTTAACCGATGTGGAACGGCTTCAATACCTAAAAACGCACGTGACAGGTGAAGCTGCAAAACACATTTCAAATATCGCTGTTACAGAAGATAATTTTGAGCGCGCGTGGAAAAAGTTGGAAACCCGCTATCAACACAAGCGGTTAATCGTTAACGCGCATTTGGACACCATCTTCAAACAAAAACCGTTAACACGCAAGTCCGCAAACGACCTCAAAATGATCTTCTCGAACATAACGGAAGCGCTCGACGCTCTCGAGACCGCGGGTGGCCCAATTCAGCATTGGGATTGGATTCTCGTGCACCATATCGTAAGCTTGGTGGACACCGACACGCTGGAAGCGTGGGAGGAACGATTAGGCTCCAATTCAGAACCCCCCACGTTCCTCGAGTTACATGACTTTCTCAATAGTCGCATTCGAACTCTCGAATCAATCGAAGCAAGAACAACGACAAGCAAGCCTCGGACGAACGAACCCGCTAAAAATTCGGCAGCAAAAGGAAATGCAAAAGTCCATGTAGCAGCGACCTCCACCTCTCAGTGCTCGGCGTGCGGAGAAAACCACTACATTTCGACGTGTGCCGTGTATCGGGGAAAAACGATCGAGCAGCGTCGCGAGTTCATCGATCAGAAACAATTATGCTATAATTGCTTAGGACAACACAAAGTGAGTGCCTGTCGGTCGGTGAAACGGTGTCGAGTCTGTGACCGTCCCCACCACACATCCATCCACGGAACAATATCAAACGATCGGGGAACGTCCTCGCCAGCACAACTTTCAGCAGCCACGACCAGCGATCGTGACGAAACGCCGGATAGAGAATCGTCAACATCTCATCACGCAGCTCAGGTGTTGAATGCGTCCACCATCGATAAGGTAGCTCTCCCACGCCGGGTATTTTTAGCAACAGCATCTATCGAGATTATCGCTAAAAATCAACCACCAACTTTAGCCAGAGTTTTACTTGATCAAGGATCTGAAATCTCATTCATTCGGGAAGCCTTAGTACAAACGCTTCAACTGCCGCGGCTAAGAGCGCCGATTCCGTTAATTGGAATCGGTGCGCAAAAAACTCGAACAACTCGCGGAGCCGTCGAGCTACACTTCCGAGCGCGGACGGATCACAACATTGCGATTACCGTCATCGCGTATATTCTTCCGCAACTAACCGGACAAATACCCGCTAAATATATCGTTGAAGAACCCTGGCACCATCTCGACGGGCTGACGTTAGCCGATCCTCATTACGCTAAATCTGGAAAAATCGACATCATACTAGGCGCTGATATCTACGGCAGTCTACTCCGCGGTGGTCTTCGCCAAGGTCCTCCAGAAGCCCCAATCGCACAAGAAACAGCTCTCGGGTGGATTGTGTCTGGACCGGTATCTGTGCAGAATTCCGAATCCCATGACCAACATGTACTCCAAAGCAGCATTAACCTCGGAGACTTGACCTCGTTAATCGAGCGATTTTGGACGCAAGAAGAAATTCCGCAAATGACCTCAACGAAGCACACTAAAGACGAAGCCCAGTGTGAAGAACACTTCAAGTCAACGCATTATCGCGAGCCATCAGGAAGGTACGTTGTTCGTCTTCCATTTAAATCAAAACCAACACATCTAGGTGACTCGCGAACGCAAGCCGAACGAGCCCTACAACGTGTTCATCGGCGGAGTCACGCCGACTCAACCTTCAAACAGCTCTATAGCTCCTTCCTCGCGGAATATCAAAATCTAGGACATATGATTCGAGTTCCGGTACCGGATGACGCGACTGACCACGTCTACTATCTCCCTCACCATGGAGTTTTACGAGAATCTGGTTCAACAACGCGACTTCGAGTTGTATTCAACGGGTCGCAAAAAACAAATCTCGGGCTGTCGTTAAATCAATACCTCATGCCTGGGCCCAAATTGCAGATCGACATCACCGCAGTCCTCCTCCGCTGGCGCCAATATCCCTTCGTTTTCAGCGCAGACATCGAAAAGATGTATCGCCAAATACGAGTACATCGTGGCGACTGGGATTTCCAGCGCATCTTATGGTCACCAAACGAAAACGATGTATCGGTGCCCTATCATCTCACAACTGTCACGTATGGGCTCACTGCTGCTCCATTCTTAGCTCTACGTGTCCTGAAGCAGCTGGCTGACGATGAGGGTTCTCGCTATCCACTCGCTGCTACGATAGTCCGATCAGAAATCTACGTCGATGATATCTTGTCAGGCGCGTATACAGTCGACTCCGCACGTGAGAAAATCCGCCAACTAGACAATCTTCTCATGGCGGGCGGCTTCCACGCTAGAAAGTGGGCAGCCGCAGTAGACCAGGTCCTCGAAGACAGCTGTAAAAGCACTAATTCACCGATGCGTTACATGTACCAGATACCGCGCTCGAACCAGCCAACAATTAATGGGTCAGCTCCCGTCGAACCGAGTATCACCCACGCGTCCGTTTCTAAATGTCGGAGTTGACTACGCTGGTCCGTACGTAGTTAAAACTTGGCGCGGACGAAACGCGAAAACTTACAAAGCGTTCCTTATAATTTTCGTATGTTTCGCTACATCAGCAGTACACCTTGAAATCGCAACAGATTATTCGGCCGCTGGATTTCTCGCCGCGTACCGTCGGTTTGTGGGAAGACGCGGTGCAAGTGCCACAATCACAAGCGATTGCGGAACAAATCTAGTAGGAGCCGACCGAGAGCTCCGCCGTTTATTCACTTCCGCGACGCGAGAATTCATAGAACTAAAGGACCAGTTAGCCCTTCGCGGAACTCAATGGCGATTTCATCCTCCCGCAGCTCCACACTTCGGAGGAAAATGGAAGCCGCAGTAAAATCGGTCAAGTTCCATTTGCGACGCACTGTCGGCACCACGATGCTAACATACGAAGAATATAGTACCCTTCTCGCGGAAATCGAAGGGATCCTGAATTCCAGACCGCTTTGTCCTCTGTCGGACGATCCTGAGGATTTGGACGCGCTTACACCCGGTCACTTCCTCATTGGAGAACCAATTAATTCATTCCCCGAGCCATCACTAAAAAGTGAACCAGTTAATCGATTGTCTCGATGGCAATTAGTCCGACAGATGACGGACCGCGTCTGGAAACGCTGGTCGCTCGAATATCTACAGCGGCTCCAAACAATTAACAAATGGCATTACCGCGACGAATCGATTAAAATCGGAACTCTTGTCCTTATGGTCGATGAGAGATACCCCCCGGCAAAGTGGCCACTTGCACGCGTCATCGCAGTGCACCCAGGAGAGGACGGCTTGATTCGCGTCGCGACCGTACGAACAGCTTCGTCAACCTTCAAGCGACCCGTAACCAAATTATGTGCGCTGCCTCTCGAAAACACGAACTCGAAATAACGCCACAAGCCTTGCCTCTCCGGACTTTATGTCACATTACTTCAAAAAAAAAGAAGGTTTCCTCAATGTATCGCGACCTATTATAAAATTCGCCAAACCGCTAATGGCGAGGCGGGCGGAATGTATAATAATGTATGCCATCAATTAAGAAATCAGCTGACTGTATCGACTCTGCCGTGACATTCGGGCCATAAACACAGACACCCCCCCTCCTATCCTCTCACGTTCCTTATCTAACATTTGTATTTATACTCTCTCTCTACCTCCTTGAGTCCTTCTTTCTTTGGCCTCCGATGTTATGTTCTCAGTTCCAACGGATCAGCCGAGCGATACGAATAAACTAGAAAAACCTCTAAAACCAGTGTCGCGTTTATTAAGGGGAGGTTCTGGTCTAGAGCCCCCCAAAATAGGTGATATTTAGGAATTTGTTCAAGAAAAGAGGCATTCTTGCGCCATCTTACAGAACCGTCAACAACTCGGTAATTAGTGGCTCGGCCCGCTGACTCATGTGGAGCAGCGATCAGTACCCCTTCCCTCGATTCGCGACCGATGGAAGGGGAAGACTCTTCCTTCCAGGAAATCGACCGCGGCTTCCTGGATCGCTATCTGTTCGCACCTTTGCTACAACACACACGCTAAACTCACTATACTCTTTTCGCTTTTCGCACCTTGCTTGCGCTTAAGTTGAACTACTTCTAACTGCTACGCGTCGCGACTTTGCTTCGCCAGTTAATAAGTGCTACATTTAAACTCAACACTAGTTTAAGTATTGCTCGTTTGTGAAATAACTAGTCTAACGTGTTGTGAAAATAATTGTTAATTTATTGTGTTTGACTTAGAAATAAACCCTAATTATAACGGTACCTTCAAAACTCCAAAACATTAAATATAAGTAGTAAATCTAAGTTTCTTAACAAGTTTACTTAACATTTTGGTCCTTCGAGCCGGATTAATTATACATTGTCCGAACCGTTTTAACCGTCTAGTGCCGTGTAACCGTCGCGCGTGACCTCCGCCTGCAAAACAGTGAGCCATAACAAAACGAGTCAGCGCGACCTTAACGGACTAATTTGCGCGCGTTCAAATTGCTGAAGACAATGGATCTCTTACTTGAAAGCCAAGGTACCCTTTCTGGTAGAATCGCGCGTGCTTATGATAATTTGAAGAAGATGGGGGCTGCCAACATTACTGCCGGAGCCGTCGAATCGCGTCTGGCCATGCTCCGGTCGAATTGGTCAAAATTCGACCAGCAGCACGATCAGTTACTGGCACTGGTCCCTCCAGGGCAGAGAAACATACCGTATTTCGAGGACGATCACTACGGAGTGACGGAGGAGCTGTTTCTTATTCAGGAGGCACTATTCATGGACAAGCTTCAGACCTTTTTGGTTGATCATAATGCCTCGGTGATGTCGAACAATGGCGGGACAGTGATCACACACTCCAAGGCCTCGTTACCTCGGCTACCACTCCCTGAGTTCACGGGGACCTACGAATCCTGGCCAGAATTTCGGGATCTCTTTCGATCCCTCGTCATCCGCGATGGGAGCCTCACGGACATAGAGCGGCTGCATTACCTCCGCGGCTGCCTAAAGGGCGACGCTCTTCTTGCTCTCAGGAATCTCCCTGTGAGAGCTACTACCTTCGCCCGCGCTTGGGACCTGCTGCAGGATCATTATGAAAATGAAAGGCTACTAGTACAAGCGCAAATGACGACAATATTTGGCCTACCGACGCTCATTCGTGAGTCTGCCACGGATCTGAAGACCTTTTATTTTACTGTTTGTGACTGCGTCGAAGCCCTTGCTGCCTTGGAGCGCCCGTTTGATGCCTCAGGAGATTGGCTTGTGTACTGGTTGGTCGAGAAGTTGGACCAGCAATCACGAAGAGAGTGGGAAACTCAGCTCGGCGCTAAGACCACCCCTCCGACCTTTGAGGACCTAAAGGCATTCATAAAGGGCCGCATTACCACCATCGGGGCGTTGGAAGGAGGCAAGACTAAATGCCAAGGCACAGCTAAAGCGGCTGGGAGCGAGAAGTCAGCCAAAGTGTTGCAGATCACCAAGGAAAAACGCCCTCAAGCACAGTGCGGGTTGTGTGGAGGTGATCATTATGTCCTCTTCTGCGGCGTCTATAGATCTAAGACAGTACACGAACGTCGTGAAGCATTACTGAGTGCTAATTTGTGCTACAACTGTCTCGGGCGCCATCAAGTGAGGGACTGCGGTTCAACCAAACGGTGCCAGCTGTGCAATGGGAAGCATCATACCACCATCCATGAGGACGGCGCGACCACCAGCACCGTCGAAGAGGTTAGTGCCAATGCCGCCAGCTGCGTACCGAGCTCTCTACCTGCTGTGCTCCTGGCCACTGCGCGTGTAAGGATACTACAACCCGACGGCGATTTCAGGATCGTGCGAGCCCTCGTTGATCAAGGTAGCGAGGTGTCCCTGATCACCGCTGCATTGGCTCAACAACTACGCCTACCGCGAACATCAGCCAACGTCCGTCTCATCGGCGTCGGGAAACAGCTTCCCGAGCGGGTCCGAGGAAAGGTGCAGCTGAAATTCACCGCGCACACCAATACTACAGAGCGCCACATAATCGTGGCTTTGGTGTTGCCACAAATTACCGCCTACCAACCACGCCTCAGCACACGAGTTTCAACATGGACTCACCTCCAAGGACTGCAACTAGCAGATCCAAGCTATGACGGAGAGGGACAAATTGATCTCTTACTGGGAGCTGATGCCTATGCACTCATCCTACGAGACGGTCTCATTAAGGGTGGCATCGGTGAACCTATGGCCCAAAACACGACGCTGGGTTGGATCGTGTCAGGACCAGCTACGACGGGATACAAAGACAACGAAGCCAACAGCCATGCTCTCGTGACACTCCAATGCACGGCGGCGGAGGAGCTCGGACCGCTAGTACGTCGATTCTGGGAACAGGAGGAAGTCATGACGACCCCGGCCTACACTGCTGAAGAGCAGAGCTGCGAGGACCACTATCGGACTACTCACCAACGGTTACCGTCCGGTCGCTACATGGTCCGACTTCCATTCCACAGCGATCGAGAGCTTGGCGAGTCCCATCATGGAGCCCAACGCATGCTGCTACGGATGGAGGCCAAATTCCGCAGGGATCCCGTCTTCGCTCAGGCCTACGGAGAATTCATGCGTGAGTACATGCACCTCACGCATATGACTAAAATTCCCGGGAACATTACAGGACCAGCTTTCTATCTACCCCATCACGGAGTGCTAAAGGAAAGCAGTACAACCACTAGACTACGGGTGGTATTCAACGGCTCGTACGTCACCTCATCTGGCCAATCCCTAAACGAACGACTGATGATCGGACCCAATCTTCTCCCCAGTTTACACCAACTCGTGCTGCGTTGGCGTGTACATCGTGTCTGCCTCACCGCAGACATTGAGAAAATGTATAGGCAGATACTACTCCATCCAGACGACCGCCAATTTCAACTGGTGCTGTGGAGAGAAAGGGAAGACACAGACATGGACACCTACACTCTCAACACAGTGACGTATGGCCTAGCCTGTGCACCGTACCTGGCTATTCGGACGCTAAAGCAATTGGCCGACGATGAACGAGCCCGACATCCAAGAGCAGCGGCCATCCTGGAGCGGGACGTGTACGTGGATGACGTCGTGACCGGTACCGACTCCGTACAAGAGGCTCTCGAGCTGCAAGACGACTTGCGTCAGCTGTGCACGTCGGGCGGCTTCAACTTACGGAAATGGGCGTCCAACGAACCAGCACTGATGGAGCAGGTCCCCACTGGTGACGCTATCCCGGAATGCAAGTGGCAGGCTGGCGAAACGCACCAAGCTCTGGGCGTCCACTGGAGTCCAGCCGATGACAGCTTCAGGGTCCGAGTCCAACCACTCCAACCGGACGCCGAAGTGACGCGGCGAACGGTCCTATCTAAACTAGCGAAAATATTTGATCCTCTAGGCCTGGTATCCCCGGTAACGGTCAACGCTAAAATATTTATGCAGTCACTGTGGCTTATTAATTTAGATTGGGACACCCCGCTCCCATCGACTGAAACCCACCACTGGCGTCACTTCCTGAGCGAACTACCAGAGCTAAACCGCATCGTTGTTCCCCGCTGGCTCGGCCTACAACGGTCACCTCAACGCCTAGAACTTCATGGCTTCGCCGACGCTTCGGAGCGAGCCTATGCAGCAGTAATATATCTCCGAGTAGTGGACTGCGATAGCGTCATCCGGACCCAGCTGGTCACAGCTAAGACCAAGGTGGCTCCGTTGAAGAAGATCTCACTACCACGGCTCGAACTTTGTGCTGCTACCTTGTTGACCCGCCTAGTGCCGCTCACAGTCAAGAGCCTAGAAGTGGAGAACATTGATGTTCATTTGTGGAGTGACTCTACGATCACTCTCTCATGGATTCAAGGTCACCCTGCACACTGGAAAACATACGTGGCCAATCGTGTGTCGGAAATCCAGCTCACACTGCCTGATGCTCACTGGCACCATGTCTGCAGCCAGGACAATCCAGCAGACTGCGCCTCGAGAGGGCTCGCTCCCAGCCAGCTACCAGATTTCGAGCTTTGGTGGACCGGACCCTCCTGGCTGACTTCACCATCAGGATGGAACAATCGGGAGCAGCTTGTCGTGCCGTCAACTGACCTCGAGAGCAGAACTACAGCCGTCGTGTCGTCTCCGGGTGATACTGCACATAGCGAGGAAATTTTAAACAGACACTCATCTCTGTCATCTCTCCTTCGAACCACCGCTTGGTGCTTACGATGGCTCCCACAACATTCAGCAGTTAAGCGAGGAGAATACCTGACACCTGCAGAGATCGAGGCAGCCCGAACCCGATGGCTTCGTCTTGTCCAGCATCAGATGTTCTCAGCTGACATCCAGCAGCTGGAACAAGGAGCTCCGCTACCAAGCAGCAGCAAGTTGCTGAAACTTCATCCGTTTCTGGACAATCAGGGGCTACTGCGAGTCGGGGGTCGCCTACGACACTCCGCATTGCCTTTGGATGCCCAGCACCAAGTCATCCTCCCAAATCACCACAGACTGACGGAGCTAGTGGTTGACGAGGCCCATCAGCGCACGCTGCACGGAGGAACGCAGCTAACTCTGTCCACCTTGAGACAGAGATATTGGATTCTGCAGGGCAGACAACGAGTCAAGGCTCTGATTCACCGCTGCGTCACCTGTACACGATGGCGAGCGACCACAGGACGACAACTCATGGGAGACTTACCAAGCTCCAGGGTGACTCCAGCCCGTCCGTTCCTACACGTGGGAGTCGATTATGCAGGGCCCTTCACACTTCTGGTCAAAAGAGGAAGAGGATGCCGCACACACAAGGGCTATGTGGCTCTCTTTGTCTGCCTATCTACTCGTGCCGTCCACTTAGAATTAGTTTCTGATTGTAGCACCGAAGCCTTCCTTGCAGCTCTGCGGCGTTTTACCTCTCGACGGGGACTCTGTGCTATCATCCAAAGTGACCAGGGGACCAACTTCGTGGGCGCGGCCCGTGAGCTGCGGGAGATGCTGGCCCACTCCGACAACGGTCACGATGCCATCCGATCTACCCTGCTGAAGGACGGCATCGAGTGGCGCTTTAACCCTCCTGCGGCGCCTCACTTCGGAGGCCTCTGGGAAGCCGCAGTGAAGTCCACCAAATATCATCTCCGTCGCGTGGTGGGCGACCAACACCTCACATTCGAGGAGATGACAACGCTGCTCACCCAAATCGAAGCCTGCCTAAACTCTCGACCACTGCAGGCAATCAGCGACGATCCTGGGGACCTGAACGCCTTGACACCAGGGCACTTCATCATCGGGGAGCCACTCCTCAGTCTGCCTGATCCACAAGTCGATGGTGTGGCACAATCTCGACTTTCTCGCTGGCACCTCCTGCAACAAATGCGACGGCAGTTTTGGGGACGGTGGACCTCGGAATACCTCCAGGCATTACAGGCTCGGAATAAATGGACGCAACAGCATCCACAACCCCAGATCGGCGACTTGTGTCTCATTAAATCCGAGTTGACATCGCCTGGACAGTGGCCACTGGCCAGGGTTACTCGGCTGCATGCCGGGTCCGATGGGTTGACACGAGTTGTAACTGTCAAAACGGCACTGTCCGAATTTATACGACCACTTACTAAAATTGTTTTCTTACCTTATGCACAGGTCTAGAATCACGCACCACATCCACAAATTTCACTGCGCACTAGATCACATTCGCCGCTTCCACCTGCGTTGCTGGACGCCTCCACATGAGCCCAGCGGCGCCACTGCTATGCGTGCGGACCACGCCCTATCGACCAACGCATCGATCGCCAGCAAGCTTCACACTATTCATCAGGCGATGAATGCCGGGGAGAATGTTCAAGAAAAGAGGCATTCCTGCGCCATCTTACAGAACCGTCAACAACTCGGTAATTAGTGGCTCGGCCCGCTGACTCATGTGGAGCAGCGATCAGTACCCCTTCCCTCGATTCGCGACCGATGGAAGGGGAAGACTCTTCCTTCCAGGAAATCGACCGCGGCTTCCTGGATCGCTATCTGTTCGCACCTTTGCTACAACACACACGCTAAACTCACTATACTCTTTTCGCTTTTCGCACCTTGCTTGCGCTTAAGTTGAACTACTTCTAACTGCTACGCGTCGCGACTTTGCTTCGCCAGTTAATAAGTGCTACATTTAAACTCAACACTAGTTTAAGTATTGCTCGTTTGTGAAATAACTAGTCTAACGTGTTGTGAAAATAATTGTTAATTTATTGTGTTTGACTTAGAAATAAACCCTAATTATAACGGTACCTTCAAAACTCCAAAACATTAAATATAAGTAGTAAATCTAAGTTTCTTAACAAGTTTACTTAACAAATTAATTAAAGGAAAACTACTATATATAATTTAATGGGACTTGTTGCATTGTATTAAGGATGTCTTATGTTATAGAAATATATTTTTTGTTTTATAATTAATCAGTGCAAACAGCCCTGGGGAGTCGTTAAAGTTAAGGCGTCAAAAAATTGATCCAAATCGGTGGGACCTGTATCTCTAAAAGTTATTATCCGATTCGACTGAAACCTTTTTTATTTTGAAGATTATTCTTTTTTCTAGGGGGGAAACTAAAAAAAAATTACAAAAATTACATTTTTTTTAGAAAATAACGACACTTCACGTTTGAAATCACTTTTCCCTGTATTTTTCGTCCTTTCAACGCCTTTAAAAATTATAAATTTTCAACTTTTTGTAATTTTTTTTAGTTCCCCCCCTAGCCAGAAGTATATTCTTCAAAATAAAAAAAGTTTCAGTCGTATCGGATAATAACTTTTGAAGATACAGGTCCCACCGTTTTGAGAACACTGTCTCGAGAAAAACGCGTTTGAAGTTTTACGTGAGCGCCGAGTGGCCGGGTTTTTCCCATGCATTTGCCGCTACTCAAATGCCTATAACTTCGTGAATTTTACGAATTTCAACAAATCCTTTTAAACACGTTTTCCTAAAAGGTTGAACATTCGAAAAATGAAATAAAAAAAAAATCGACATTTTGACCAGAACCTCCCCTTAACCTACCTCAAATATCTAACAAGTGTACTCGCGAATAATTTCGAGTTTTTGTTAATTAAACATCGAAATCGTTTGTCCAACGACGGATTTCTTCAGCCTAGATGTAGAAGACGTTTGTCCACCCCAAGATTTCGTTTGTCCACCCTCCAGAAACGAATTATTAATAAAAATCGAGGAAAAAGAAGTGTACTCGCGAATAATTTCGATTTTTTGTTAATTAATCGGCGGAATCGTTTGTCCAACGACGGATCTCGTTAGCCTAGATGTAGAAGACGTTTGTCCACCCCCCAGAACAGAATTATTTATAAAAATCGAGGAAAAAGAAGTGTACTCGCGAATAATTTCGATTTTTGGTTAATTAAACATCGAAATCGTTTGTCCAACGACGGATCTCGTTAGTCCAGATATAGAAGAGGTTTGTCCACCCCAAGATTTCGTTTGTCCACCCTCCAGAAACGAATTATTAATAAAAATCGCGAAAAAGAAGTGTACTCGCGAATAATTTCGAGTTTTGGTTAATCATCGAAATCGTTTGTCCAACGACGTGTTGTGACCGGACCGACACCCAAGCGTGTCGACACCGCGCACATACCGATTGCCACAATCGAGCGGCCGAAATCCGGCACAACCGAGTAAGCAATCTCGGAAACGCGCAGAGACCATCAGCACATGGCGAAACACCGAAACCAGGCCAAAGACGGAGACCCCGATGGTCCCCGCTTCGCCCCGACTACCTTATAAGAATATGTACGAGCAATGCGAGCATGGACTTGATATCGAATTGTAACGGGAACAACACCTGACGTTAATACAAGACTCAAGCCCAAGTGGGCATAAGTGTAGCAGTCACCCAGATCGGGACAGAATAAATCCTTGTTATCCTTACGGTGAGTTCTAACTCTTCAACCCGCAACGATCCCCTACCTCCGGGTTCAACCCGAATCTCCTCGTCCCGGCCTAACCACCGACCCCGTCGGAACCCGTGGACGACAAACGCCAAGGACGCCCAGGAGCTCCCCGAGATTCGTGCCCGAATCTCGACCTCAGGCGCCCAGGCACAACAATTGGTGGCAGCGGTGGGATACTGCCAACGTAAGGACCAAGCCTGACCGACGGTGACAACAGTACTTAGCGGAGACAACAATCCCCTCAACTAGAGGGCCAGACACTCCACAGTACCGACGGACGTCAGCAGAGGACGCCGCCAGGACAGTCTACAGCACACATCATTGAGGAGCGATGCATCACCTGTTCTATGTACTGTAAGTGCGAAATACCACTCTCAGCAAATTCAGGCCGCACGCCGCAAACCTCATGCGCCGAGCAAAATCTTTAGACAAAGACATCGAGCGCGACTTAGAATTAGCCGAGCGAAAGGAAATTCTTTCGCCTAGAGCAATTCGCCGAAGTGCCCCGCGTAGATTTTTTAAAGTCCGTACAAACCAACCCTCCGGCGAAGCTATCTTCGACGCAACCTTCGAAGCACTTCGTGAAATCGGAGAACGTACGCGACTTGCTCTAGACGTAGAAGCCAGCGAGGAACGTAGCAATCCGACCGACTTACCAACTACGTCAAATCACGCCGGACACTTAACCGCCCGGAGACTATACCCGTACGACGAGGCAGACTATAGTTTAATCCTAAGCGGAGCCCTAGCGACCGAACCCAAAATGCCGCTCACTCCCTCGGAAACTGCGAACCAAAACGCGGAACAGAACCCCGTAGGAAACGTAGACCGACTAGCAAATTTAGAAAGACTAATCACGGAGCTAACGACCTCCTTAGCTAGCATAGCCGAGGGAATGATAACGATAAATGATAGGTTGGGAGCAATAGAGGCAAGGGACGATCTACCCCAGGACTCAATAGATAGAGAAATAAGTAGACTAAGGGAGACCATGAACTCGACACACGCAACGCCCGGCCCTTCAGGCAGGACCACGGTCCACTTCGGCAATCCCCGTGAGCCAGAGGAAGAACCCAGGCGCTCTAGTCGATTCGTTCCCACTAATCTCGAGGTAAACGACCTAACCTACGCACCAAACGTAACAGGCACCCGAGAAATATTCCACACAATAAAAACCTTACCCCTGTTCAACGGGAAAGACCCCAAGGAATTACCGGGTTTCCTGACCGCCTGCAAATATGTATACAACACATACCGCACAGCGGAAGAAAAGGCCCAGATCCTACGGGGGATAATCTCGCTACGAATAGGAGGTGACGCCCTAGAAGAAGTACAAACGCGCCGCATACTATCCATACAAGACTTAGAAGACGTACTAACTTCAGTTTACAAACCCGCACGTACAGCCTCAACTGTACAACGGGAACTGTTATATAGTAGGCAGGGCCCCAATGAAAGCGCACATCAATACGGTAATCGTGTATCGAAATTATTAAGGGAATTAATATCGACCGGAATCGATGACAAAGACAGTTTGATAGAAAAAAATGCAACCGTAAAAGTATTCAAAAAACAAACGTTAACTATATTTGAGGATGGGCTCCGCGATGACCTAAAGGTCCTAGTAAAATCACAGAGACCCGCGGACCTACAGGAAGCGATCACGATAGCCATAGATGAGGAACGGTCCATCACGAAACGTCCAACAACGCGCGGGACAAACCCCTCCACGCAAAATAAAAACAAAACAGCATCGCGTTACTGCGACATTTGTAAACGACCAGGGCACGACACTAAAGAGTGTTGGAAAAACAAAGATAGGGATAAGCAAAATGGGAAAAAATTTTCTCCGGAAAACAACCGTCAAGTGCGAACAGTAACGAGCAAGGGAAAAAACGAGAAATCAACAGGGCGTAAACCAGAAAGTGAACGACCGACCACCAAGGAAAGACACCAGCCGCGACACAGAAGCACTGACAGCGCACATTCCACTCAGAGCAGCCGCGACAGCTCCGAATCACCGGACCGCGACTCTTCTACCCAAGAAACTGCGAAAACCTACCGCATGGTTAAAATAGGATCTCTCTCAAAAGATGGGCATACCTCGGATAGGATAGAAGTAGAAATAAAAAATAGTAAGAACAAACAAACGGTAATGTTAATAGATAACGGGGCGGAAGTATCCCTAATTGCTAGGAGAGCCCTCCCAGAGAACGTGGAAATAAAAAAATCCGGCATTATGCTAGTTTCATTCTCGGGAGAAAAAACGGGAACACTAGGAAAAATAAATGCCACATTTAAAATAAATGGGGAGAGAATAGTACACCCATTATACGTAGTAGAGGGAAGTACCTTAACAAACGCGGACGGGATACTAGGAATAGACTTTCTTAAAGACAACGGAGTAACCATTAGTTACCCCCAGCAAAGCTTACTAGTGAATGGGAAACCCTGGAAAACGCTAAATAGAAGCATGGAAATAACAATACCCGCACGTACACAACAGCTAATAATGGTCCCTACAGATAGCACTCGAGACGGAATAATAGAGAAACGACAACTAGCCGAGGGCATATATTTAGGGGAGGGCCTGACAAGACCCAAAAAAGGAAAATGCGTGGCCTGTATCATAAACACAACCACGGAAACTAAAACAGTGAGCGTGCCGCGAATTCAATTAAGCGAAATACCGGTTAACGAAAAAGTTCACGGCAACGACAGCGCCGCAGCTGTTCGGGCATTGACCGCGAAAGAATCGCTGACAACGCGCATCGCTCGAGTTCTAGAACACGTAGACCTTAAGCACATGAATAAGGAGGAAAAAGCAGCTATAGAGGAAATATGCAGGGAATACCATGACACGTTCCATTTACCGGGAGACCGATTATCAACAGCCACAGTATCCGGCCACCGAGTCCGCGTAAAAAGCGACACGACACCCTGGAATATCAAGCCCTATAGATTACCCGAAATTCACAAGCAAGAAGTACGGAAACAGGTGGAGAAAATGCTAGAGGATGGCATCATCCGACATAGCGCCAGCCCTTGGAACGCACCCTTATTAGTAGTACCAAAAAAAAACCGACAACGAGGGAAATAGAAGATACCGCGTAGTAGTCGACTATAGGAAACTCAATGAAGTCACCATAGGCGACTCATTCCCACTACCCAATATCACGGACATACTAGATCAATTGGGAAAAGCGCTGTACTTCACCACCCTCGATTTGGCATCAGGATACCATCAAATTCCTATGGACGAACGCGATAAGTGCAAGACAGCATTTTCAACTCCCCAAGGACATTTCGAATTCAATCGCATGCCTTTCGGACTGAAAAATGCACCAGCGACATTCCAGCGAGCAATGACCGCTGCGCTTATCGGGTTACAGGGGATAGACTGTTTCGTCTACCTTGACGATATTGTCATCTATGGAGCCAGTCTAAAGGAACATAACATACGACTGAGAAAAATTCTAGACACTCTCCGGAAAAACAACTTAAAATTACAACCGGAAAAATGTGCATTTTTACGAAAAGAAGTAGGATTCTTGGGGCACATAATTACCCCGAAAGGGATTAAACCAAACCCCGAAAAAATCAAAGCGGTGAAAAACTTCCCTATTCCAACCAAACTGAAGGAACTACAAGCATTCCTAGGATTAGCAGGATACTACTGCAGATTCATCCCGGAATATTAAAAAATAGCTAAACCCTTATCCAGCATCACAAGCAGCAAAGTAGAGTTCATCTGGACAGCCGAGCAGCAGAATGCCTTCGATACACTAAAAGAGGCGCTGACGACGGCACCCTTATTAATTTATCCAGATTTTACAAAAGAATTCATAGTAACAACCGACGCATCGGATGTAGCATTAGGAGCAATATTGTCACAAGGGAAAATAGGGGAAGACAAACCAATCGCGTACGCGAGCCGAGTACTAAACAAAGCCGAGAAAAATTATAGTACAACGGAAAAAGAACTGTTAGCTATCGTCTGGGCAGTTAAACATTTTCGACCGTACGTCTACGGTACCCCATTCAAAGTAGTCACAGACCACAAAGCACTTATATGGCTATTTAGGGTACAGGACCCAGGATCCAGATTAATAAGATGGAGGATTCTACTAGCCGAGTACGACTACGAAATCGTACATAAGTCAGGGAAAAACAATACGAACGCGGACGCGCTAAGCAGAAACGTACACACGTTGCAAGACGAGGAAGACGAGACAAAGACAACCAACGTCTACGACGAAGAAACAAAACAACAAATCCTTTATGAATACCATTGCACACCCATAGGAGGACATCAAGGTATCAGAAGGACTACGAACAGAATAAAATTAAGATACAACTGGGAAGGAATGAATAAAGATATTGAGGAGTACATACAAAAATGTAGCATCTGCCAGAAAAATAAGTTAGGAAACAAAACTAGGGCCCCAATGGAAATCACCGATACACCACGGACTCCCTTCGAAAAAGTAGCACTAGACATAGTAGGGCCCCTGCCAGAGAGCAACCAAGGAAATATCTATATACTAACCTTCCAAGATCTTCTCACGAAATTTAGTAAGGCGATCCCCCTGCCAAACCAGGAAGCGGCCACAATAGCGGAAGCAATGGTCGAGAAAATTATCTGCGAATATGGCGCACCCGAGAAAATTCTAACGGATCAGGGGACGAATTTCCTAAGCGAAATGTTTAAAAACATATGTAAACTTTTCCGAATCAAGAAGATACAGACAACCGCGTACCACCCAGAGTCTAACGGGGCATTAGAAAGATCACATAGAACCCTCGTGGAATATTTGCGACACTACATAGATAACGACCAGTCCGACTGGGATCAATGGCTACCCTACGCTATGTTCACATACAACACAACCCCGCATACGGCAACAGGGTTTACGCCATACGAGTTAGTCTATGGAAAGATGGCAGCAATACCTACCGCATTAAAAAGCCCACCTAAACTAACGTACAACTACGAAGATTACGCGCAACTAACAAGGGAACGTATCAAGGTAACAAATGAAGCAGCCAGGGAACGACTTCAGGGAGCAAAAGAGAGAGCAAAAAAGGGATACGACCAAAAAGCGCGCGAAATAGAATTGAAGGTAGGCGACAAGGTTTGGCTTTTCGACGAATCGGTACGTCGGGGAAGATCAAAAAAACTAGATAACAAATGGGTAGGCCCCTACGTGATCATAGAAAAGGATTCAAAAGTCAACGTGACCATTAAAAAGGGACGGAAAACCCTACGCACCCACGCGAATAGACTCAAACACTTTATCGAATAACAATAAAAAGGAAAAACGCCTCGGGAAAAAATATATAATAATAATAACACGCGATGTCAAAACTTAAAACTACAGGCGGGAGTAAGGAATGGGTAGAAAGGAAAATAAATGGGTATACACGAATATCGGGTAAAACTTAGTATATTAACAAAATGAAATACAATAAGAAGGAAAATAGCCTTACTGGCCCCAGTCCTCATCCTCCAGCTAGAAAACAAAGAGAGAAAAAGAGGTCTATGAGAAACACAACAGAGGATGCCGGTAAAATGTCACGAAAAAGGAAAACTACTCACTTCCACCCGCATAGGAGGCTCCCCAAAAAGCCGCCTCAAATTAAATATGTCCGCCGTCTGATAGTAATCAGGGTAACCCTCCTCCCACATCATATCAAGGGAACGGCGCCACAGTAATCGCGCCAGCCGGAGGGCACACATCTCCTGGATATATACGTATCCCACGATTTGTCGTTGGGCAAACATCTAACAAAACAGCAGTAGAATAGGAATCAATAACCACAAATAAAGGAAGTAACAAAATGGAAAAACTAAAACAAGTAACGATACTTACCGCACGCAAAGCTTCGGGATACATAACTACCATTAATCGGCAAACGACTATAATAAGAAAACTCGCGACCGAACGAATATATATAGTAGGCGCGAATTAGGCAAAATAGGAGGGGATAGAATTGGACATTACTGTTCCAGGGTGATCGCTCTGGCGGGAGGCCTAACCAAAGCAGCGCCGACTGGTAGTCAGGTTTCGTATACGATATCACCGATCGGGCATAAAGCAGGTATCCACTTTACGCACCTCGGAGAACTGCATATGGTAACCAATTCATGGAAGATCGTGACCCACCTAAAAACGGACACCCTCTTCGAAAGGAACCGGCAGCTGACTTCTTACGTGAATCAGCTACAACGTCGCTGTGAAAACGAAATCGCGATCCGACCCACTTGTGGGGAACACCTGGGCCCTCTACTCAGAAGGGCAGAAAAACTGTACAAAAGAATAGATCAGGTGTTGGAGATGCCCGCGTACGTACCAAACAGACGGCGGGGACTAATCAACGGATTAGGGTCGTTAGCGAAAACTATATTCGGTACTATGGACGCAGACGACGCCGAACAAATTAACAAACACTTATCACAATTAGACAGAACACAGAATACACTAATGACCGCCATCAAAAAACAGGTCCAAATAACGAATAACACGCTGCATCATTTACACAACGCGGAAAAAACGATACAGCATAACGAGCAGATACTAGCGAAACAAACAAGCTTATTACGTACACAGATAGAAACGACCATACTAAAACAAACGCAAAGAACTGACATAGTAGATCACTTCATTACGTTAAACGACCTACTAACCGACCTGACTCAGGACGTCGACGATGTGCTGCAATACTACACCGGCCTCAAAGGGGGAATCATCAGCACAAACGTACTATCGAGCGCGCAAATTATTAAATTACTACAAACCGCGGTACAACACCTCCCGAATGGACTCTCGTTCCCAATAGTCCCCAGTCTAGAAAATACTAACGTGATCGAAAAATTGTCATCGGTCACCGCGTATTTTGATAGAACTACGTTAATCGCAGTAATAACCGTCCCCCTCATTTCCGCACAAACATTCACAGTGATCGAGGCAACGCCAGCCCCAATCCACATCCACGGAAACTCATACGCGGTGTTAATTATAAGAACGCCTATACTCGTCATCGATGCAAGCAGTAATCAATACGTGCTCACCGAACAAGACGAACTAAAGGAATGTAAACGGGTAGCTGCGCAATATTACTGCGAACAACCGATGCTCACACACAACGTAAATAACGATCTCGAATGCGAAGCAAGCCTATGGCTGCAACCCGCGGATAAAGCCCCAAGAAATTGCGAAATAAAGTCCATTGCGACAAACCACACAATGTGGATAGGTACCTCACACGCGGACACATGGATCTTTGCGACGCATCAACCCGAAACACTGACCATACAGTGTGATGAACGACAACCTGAGCACGTCAATATAGATAAGACAGGGATCCTTAAAATTACGGGAAATTGTAATATCCGAAGTAGGGACATAGTACTAAGGAAGCGTCGAACAACATACAGTCAAGATTTCGAAGTACCAACAGCACCACGGTACGACGTAATAGCAGCGTTAAATGCGACACAAAGGGGCGAACCAACGCAACCCCTCTCGCGGTTTCAGCTAGATAAGCTCCTGAAAAATCCATCTGAATTTTCAGCACTATATGACCAACTCAACCAAGTAGGAAACGAGTTAGAGAATAATAACCCTCAACCAGGACTAGCGACCTGGCAAATCGTGCATCCAACAACAACAACAATTGTACTAGTAATACTTACTATCTTAGTCATATATTTGTTAACACGCGATTACCAACTGCGCCGTAAAATACAAATCCATACACCACCAAAAGCGACGAAGCGAAAAAGACCAGCCGAGGAAAGTGAATACACCGAAGCATTAACGATATAGGGCACCGGGGAATTTTGTAAACCGCTAGGAATAAAAAATCCCCCTAAGCACCCTTCCCGTAAGGGGGGGGGGGGGGGTTGTGACCGGACCGACACCCAAGCGTGTCGACACCGCGCACATACCGATTGCCACAATCGAGCGGCCGAAATCCGGCACAACCGAGTAAGCAATCTCGGAAACGCGCAGAGACCATCAGCACATGGCGAAACACCGAAACCAGGCCAAAGACGGAGACCCCGATGGTCCCCGCTTCGCCCCGACTACCTTATAAGAATATGTACGAGCAATGCGAGCATGGACTTGATATCGAATTGTAACGGGAACAACACCCGACGTTAATACAAGACTCAAGCCCAAGTGGGCATAAGTGTAGCAGTCACCCAGATCGGGACAGAATAAAACCTTGTTATCCTTACGGTGAGTTCTAACTCTTCAACCCGCAACGATCCCCTACCTCCGGGTTCAACCCGAATCTCCTCGTCCCGGCCTAACCACCGACCCCGTCGGAACCCGTGGACGACAAACGCCAAGGACGCCCAGGAGCTCCCCGAGATTCGTGCCCGAATCTCAACCTCAGGCGCCCAGGCACAACAGACGGATTTCGTTAACCTAGATATAGAAGAGATTTATCTACCTTTCAGAATCGACTTAATTGCGTGCATTGAATTTATTATATCATTTTGTCACTATCTTGGCAAAATTACGTCGGCGTCGTTTGACTCGCGTGATCGTATGATCCGCGAGTACAAGTGCCATTTGTTGGCACTTGTGACCACTGGTAGAACCAGTGGTACCGCACTTTACAGAGCGGTGCGACGCCGGATCGGTCTTATTTGTTATTGCTTTCGTCACTTTCGTGGCAAAATTACATCGGCGTCGTTTGACTCGCGTGATCGTATGATCCGCGAGTACAAGTGCCATTTGTTGGCACTTGTGACCACTGGTAGAACCAGTGGTACCGCACTTTACAGAGCAGTGCGACGCCGGACCGATTCAATAATTTGACTATTATAAAGTATCATCAACATATATTCTGTTGAATTACAGTTTTAACATAATTTTTATATTTTTATGAATATCATAGTTGTCGGAAATACTTTTACCGTTTTTGGATTTGAAACTTTTCGCAATTTATGACTAATGTCATTGTGTAGAGTCCATACTCCTGTTGTATTACGGCAATAAGCTGTATAATGTCCTGAGGTATGACATACGATACCACTTAGAACGTATAGTGCATCTTGAATTTGAAATTTTTCGGGTATGCTATTTAAAAATATTCCATTTATTTTATTTAGTTGCAAAAAGATTTCGGTGTCTATGACCACATATGATTTTGGGTCTCTTTTTAATTGCACTGCTGATTTACATGTTTTACAGGTGCGTGTTTGTACACTGAAGAATTGCGCAATAAAATTATCAAAATTTTGTTTAAAATCTTCGGTTGTGACTGTACTAATTAAATCTACCACAAACAACTTTCTAGCCTTTACTTGACAATTGCCGCAGATTCTAATTTCTTCAACACTGCAAATGTCTGTTACAAGTTTTGTAAACAGCGTATTGACATTTGTATTACAATCTACGATATTATTGTGATTCTCAAATATTGTACATAAAATAGCTGCTCGCTCTTCATACACGGAGTTGTTAATATTTTCCATAGCGTATTTTTTGACGAACATGAAAAATATACTATCTGAATTTTCATCAATCCAGTTTTTAAATGTGCTATAATTGCAATACGCACTGGTTAATACTTCAACCAATGCGTCGAATGCACACGTATTTTTAATATATATTTTTTCTCCATTAAAATGAACCAAATTACAGTTATTTCCATTCCTTAATATTTCATTTTTCCTTTTCCTTAAGGGCCTGTCGTATGTGAGGTGAATATCTGGGCATGCAGTTAAATATTTCCCTCTAGGAGTATTCTTTTTGTTTTCGATTAAGGGCTTTTCTATTATATTTACTGTACTGTTTTTTTGTGTATTCGCGTTTGTTTTTATATTTTCTTTATTTTCATCGTCCTCTATATAATTGCTATTATTAGTTGAAACTCGTAAATCTTTTAATCTATTTCGTTTGGCTTCAATATTTAAGCCTTTCCAATTTTCCTGTTCCGTTAAATAATTATAAGTATGGCTAACGTTTTGCGCATTTTCGTCAAAATCACGTGAATCGATTTTGCTTTCAGTTTGCAGCAGTGCAATTTTTTCGTTCGTGCGTTTAATAGCAGCACGTTCCAATTTCGAGATATTTTCAATAGCTTTAATATGGTGAATGATGAATTTATCGACGCGCAGTGGTTTATAATTTGCGCCCAAATCTGAATGCTTCAGATCTTTAAAATAAGCCTCACATCTAGAGGATGTCGCTACATTCGATGACAGAGGGAAATATCCGCTCATCACCTGTGTCCAGAGTGGAAAATGTTTTGCCAATTTAACTAGATATGCGACTAGTTCCGGACAATAAAACGCGTTATATCTATCTGTCTCTACACTGTTTGTTGCAATTTGTTGAGCCTCATCTCTGATATTATTTACAAATGCAACTATATTTTCATTGTCTGGTATCATTTCTAAATCATCGTATTCCGTGTCATTCTCCTCACACGTAAAGGTGAATGACTTTATTCTTTCGAATAAATACGACCGCTTTTGCTCACAAATTACTTCATTTCCATCAGAATCTTTGCCATCGTACTCACTGTAAGCGACAATAAATATTGAGCTAAGCAGTGTACTAAAATCTTCGACATTATCGCACGATGACATTATACCCGCGCATCGCACAAAGAAGTCTTTAATTTTAGGATGCTTTCTATGAAATACATCTTTGCTACAAATAATTTTTATTAAATGGGCAATATCAATTCTGATGAAACACCGAAGTGGATGTTGCAAAATTTCGCTAGTAATACATCGATAGCAATCGGAAATGTAATTCTTTAAGCAACGTTCATTAAATGCCAGGCTGGTTGCATTCAAAAGCGCCAATGAATAATCTGAATCAACTTCTGGAGGCACCGGTGCCCCGTCTCTTATGATCTCCCTCAACCAGTAAGTAATTAAATTTGTATCATGCTTTTCTGAAAGCATTTGAAATACTGGTTGTATTCCATTTGCACCTTTTATAATAATTTCGTATAAGAATATATGTTTCTTGTCACCATTTAGATTTTCTATTGTTTTCACTAATTTTCAGTCGCGTCTGTTTCTATTTGCCTGCACGTTTTAATTAACCTTTTATACAATTCCACTTGCATAGGAGACCAGTAAAAACAATAGAAATTTGAACCTAACCCAACCTTTGAAATCTGATTAATGTACTCTGAGTATTGCACCTTATACTTCAATTCACTTAACGAATTGATAAGTGTTTAATATTGAGGTGGGTGAGCACGCTGGAAAGTTAGGTTGAGGATAAACGGTAAGAAAGCCACGCGGTGCGACAATTTGTAGTCAAAATTGACCGAGTCAGTTTATTAAAACGAGAAGAGCACAAGTCTAACAAATCACTAGCGTGAATTTGAGTCAAGAATTGAGCACAATGTTCTGAACAGAAAGAATTTCATACGTTGCGCAATGAACAATGATAGACCCGTTATAACGACACGCGGTATGAAACGAGAGTGAACAAAGGGACGCGGAAAACCGTTGAGCGTCTTCTCGAACAATCCTCGAGAATCGATCAAGAAAGTACGCGTCGTGATTGGGCCGCTCGCTTTACGTGGTGATCGGTGATTGGCTGAGCAGGCGACTAGAAGTATCGATCGGCTGATCGAATATCGATCAGCGGCGTGTACCGCTGCCCGGCAGGTGCTGCGGTGAGCTTGGGTGCGGCGGAGCAGGGAACTAATGGAATCTCAAACATTCTCCCGCCATCAACAGCTGTTTGATGATGTTGATGTAGAATCTGAAACAGGCAAAATTGCCAATTTTGCAATTGGCCTGATTAGCGTCGTAGTGGCAGTCTTGAGCGTCACCACTCTGGTGAGCCCATCCTTTCCTGGGTGAAGGGTGACGACTCGAGCAAGTGGCCACTTGCTCGGTGGGAACCGTTCATCAGTGATGAGCACTAAGGATCCAATCTTGATCTCATTCGATGGGTGGTGCCACTTCGAGATGGAGAGTTGACGTTGGAGATAGTGTGATGACCATTGAGTCCAAAAACGTTGAGTCCGTTGTTGTATAAGCCGCCACCTGGCTGATGGTGAGATGATTTCATGTTCGACAGATGGTTCTGGTAGCGTTGTAAGAGGCTGCCCGATGAGGAAGTGAGCCGGTGTGAGGGTGGAGATGTCTTCAGGGTCATCACTGAGAGGCTCGAGCGGTCGTGAATTTAGCATGGCTTCTATTTGGGTAAGAAGTGTGCAGAATTCTTCGTAGGTGAGTACCGTCTCACTGACGGTTCGCCGAAGATGATGTTTGATCGACTTCACGACGGCTTCCCATTTGCCTCCCATGTGAGGAGCTGCTGGTGGATTGAAGCACCAGCCAGTGTTGTCATTGACAAACAGCTGACTGAGTTGACGATGATCCTGTGTGCCCTGGATGAACATACTCTTGAGAACGGTGTCTGCTCCGACGAAGTTCGTTCCGCAGTCTGAGTGGAGCCTGGTTGGGATTCCTCGTCTTGAGGTGAATCTCCTGTAGGCAGCGATGAATCCTTCTGTCGAGTAGTCTGTGACAATGTCCAAGTGTACAGCTGAGGTCGTAAGACAGACAAAAACACAGATCCAGCCCTTCTGAGTTTTTGCACCTCGCCCTTTCCACGTCTTGAGAGTGATGGGACCCGCGTAGTCAATGCCAATGTGGGTGAATGGTCGTGAGGGTGCAACTCTCGAAAGAGGGTAGTTGGCCCATCAGTTGATGGGCACGGATCCCCCTTTGTCGAGCACACACAACACACCGTAGCACATGAGTCTTGACTGGCGCTCGCCCTCCGATGATCCAATAACTGTTTCTGATGTGAGCGAGGGTGAGCTGGGTCCCTCCGTGCAGAGTTTGTCGATGTGCATGGTCTATAATCAGAGTAGACAGACGTGAGTGGCGAGGTAAAATTGCTGGATGCTTACTCTCATACACCATGTGGGCATTGTTGAGTCGGCCTCCAACTCGAATGATTCCTTTTTCATCGATGAAGGCTGTGAGTCGATTGAAGACATGGGATGTTGGCATCGAAGCTCCGGAGCTGAGGACCTTGAGCTCAGTTGAGAAGTAGATTGCTTGTGTAGCCTTGATCCAAAAGTTCCTGGCCCATTCCATGTCCTCTGGCAGGATTGAGATGATTGGCAGAGATAATGGCAACTTCTTCATTCTATTGAGGATTCTGAAACAAACTGAAGTGATGCGATAAAGTTTGTTAAGAGAAGAGTATTTATAAATGAGGTCCCAGTGGTATTTAATTTGTTGAACGTTGAGTAGATTTGAAATTCCTGGACGAGCTTCTAGTGCACTCGAGTCGTCCTTCAAAACTGGTTGAGGTGGCCATGAATCACTGGGTTGAGTGAGCCATGATGGTCCCATCCACCACAGCTCGTGCTGTTCAAGTTGAGCTGTTGTTAAGCCTCTTGATGCGCAATCAGCTGGGTTCGACTTCCCTGGAACATGTCTCCAGTGTGCATCTTGGGTGAGTTCTTGAATTTGGGAGACACGATTCCGTACGTAGTCCTTCCAGCGTGAAGCGTGTGCTTTGATCCAGATTAATGTCACTTGAGAATCCGTCCACAGATGTGTTGTAGCAATGTTGAGCTGCAGCGTTGCTTGAACATACTTCATGAGCTTCGCAACCATCAATGCTGTAGTAAGCTCGAGCCTTGGGATTGTGAGTTTCTTGAGGGGTGCTACCTTCGTCTTGGAGCATACTAGTGTCGACACTTTGTGATTAGTGGACGGTGAGGTTACGGTAAGATAAATTACCGCTGCCATGGCGAGTTGAGAAGCGTCAGAGAATCCATGTAGTTCCACTGTTGAATTGCTGAGAGTGTGAAACCACCTTGGAATTGAGAGCCTGGCCAGGCTTGTAAGATCTTCTCTGATGGTGAGCCAATTGGAAGTGACATGGGATGGCAGAGGCTCATCCCAGCTGATTTTGTGCAGCCACAATTCTTGCAAAAGTGTCTTCGCTCGAATGATGACAGGGGACAAAAATCCTAGCGGATCGAATATCTTTGCTACTTCTGAAAGGATGAGGCGTTTAGAGAGCGTTGAGGTTGAATTTGCTTTTGAGGAGAATGAAAAGTTGTCATTGAACACATTCCAGTGTAAACCGAGTATTTTGGTATCGCAGTCGTCTAGTGAAATGATTGAGCCATGGGCTCGTGTGGTCTTTGAAATTGATTCAAGCAACGGAGGGTATGTCGAATGCCATTTGGCAAGTGGAAAACCTCCCGCGTTGCACAGGTCTCTTAATTGTTGAGCAATTGTAATGAGTCTCTCACCTGTGTCAGCGCCGCCGAAGATGTCGTCAACGTATCTGGCATGGGTGATGCATGGCACTGCGAGTGGAAAGCGATGACCTTCGTCTTCCACCAATTGCAGGAGCGCTCTTACAGCCAGAAATGGAGCAGCCTTTGTACCATATGTGACTGTGGTGAGCTTGTAAGGCACTTCCTTGTAGTTGTCATCTATCCAGAGCACCCTTTGGAGGTCTTGATCATCTTCATGCACCTTGACTTGACGATACATCTTTGTCACGTCCGTGGCAAAAATGAACTTGTGCTGACGGATCCACAGTAGCACATCCGTGATGTTGAGAAGAAGATTGGCGCCAGTGTGCATGAGGTCATTGATTGAGTGCCCAGATGTAGTCGGACTTGATCCATTGAAGACGACCCTCAATTTTGTCGTCTCGCTGTCGAGCTTGATCACTCCGTGGTGTGGTAAATAGAAAACAGAATGAGTGTTAGGTGAAATGGATGGTGCTCTTACCATGTGTTGAAGCTCCACGTATTCCTTCATGAATCCTTGGTACAGATTGCAGTACTCGCTGTCCCTGTTGAGCTTGTTGAGTGTGCGTTTCAAGCAAGCATGTGCAGTCTGATAGGAATTACCAAGTAGATTCGGAGACGATCTGAGAGGGATGCGTACGATGTAACGTCCTGTAGAGTCACGAGTGTGTGTCGCTCGAAAGTGATCTTCACATTCCTGTTCTTCAGGGGTGAGTAGAGTCGGTGTGTCCAATGGGAGTTCCTCTTGAATCCAAAACTTGGCCAGTAGATCTTGAAGTGCGTTGTCCTTGTGCTGCACTGTGGCAGAGTGATGCAAGGAGCTGAGTTGATTTGAATCAACGGTGATTGGTCCAAGAACGAGCCACCCAAAGATTGACAGCTGAGCAATTGGCATTGAAGGATCGCCCTTCCTAATATTGGGCTTGATGATCTGCCCATAGGTATCTGCGCCGATGACAATGTCGATGGGTCTTGACGTCAGAAAGTCTGGATCGGCCAGTTGAAGACCGGTGATGTGTGGCCATTCTTGATGAGGTGATTCCACCGATGGCAGATTTATCGTCAGTGCCCTGAGTATGTGTGCTTGTATGTGCACAGTTGCTGGGCAGTGATTGGAGCGAAGCGAAATTAGCACGACTCCTCGAGTCTGAGTAGCTTTGTTACCTCCAATGCCGAAGACAGAAATTGTTGAATGGATACGTTGGAGCTTGAGCTGAGTAACAAGCTCGTCCTTGATGAAGGTGATTTCGGAGCCTGTGTCGATTAACATCCTGACTGGTATGGACATCACCGATGTGATGAGCTGAGCGTTGGCGGTTGCCAACAGTGTGGTTGAAGAGCTGGTGGACTTGGCTGCTGAATGCACAAATGCTGGTGGACCTGTTGAGATGAGTTGAAGACCTGTTGAGCTGATGGTTGGTGCGACGACTGCACCGACGCTTCACTGCGTTGCGTCTTGAGCAGTTTGTGGTTGCGCAGATGGTTTGCTGCCGGCTTGAGCAGAAGACTGCGATTTGTGCAGATGCAGCATCGTGTGGTGCTGGTCGCCACACATCTTGCACCTGGTCGTCGACTTGCAGACATTAGTCTGATGCCGACCGCAGCAGTTCCGGCACAGGTTGTTGCTGGTAATCACCTTGCGCCTTGACTCCACTGTCATGCCCCTGAACTGCGGGCACATGACCATGAAGTGGTCTCCCTTGCAGACGTCACAGGGGTACGCCGTGGCCCTTGATCGCTGAGCAGGTTGAGCACTCTCGGCTTTGCTGCTTGTCGAGGCGTGACTGGCAGCCTTCTTCTGCGTAGAGCGTGCTGGCGTGGAGGCAGCCTTCTTGGAAGAGTTCTCTGACTGCTCCAGAGCAGAGATTTTGGATTCAATGAATGCCAAGAGCTGTTCATACCTCGGGTACTCGGAGGTGTTGTTTAGCGACGTCTCCCAAGCCTCCCTTGTCACTTTGTCGAGGGAGTTGGTGAGAGTGTGCACCAGGATGCAATTGTGCATCTCCTCGTGAGCACTCAGTGAGACCAAGGTCTCGTTCACTTGGTCCACCGTCGCAGCCAAGTCTTTCAACGCTGTTGCTGTGCGTGTCGTGATGGGAGGCAGGGTGAGCAGCTTGTCGAGTTGCTCTTGGATGAGCAGGCGTTTGTTGGCGAACCTCTTCGTCAACATATCCCAACAGGCCTGGAACGAAGAGCCCCTGAGCGGAAAGGCGTTGACGCGCCTCGCCGGCTCGCCACTCAGGCTTGAGCGGAGATAATGGAGGCGATCAATTTCCATCAGCTGCGCATCCTTTATGATCAGGGAGGTGAAGAGTTCGCTGAACGTGGGCCATTCAGCGTAGCTGCCAGAGAACTTTGGCAGCTCAATCTCTGGCAGCTTTCCGGCGCGTCCAGGCGTTGGCTTGGCAGGAGCAGAGCGGAGGTCAGTGATGACTTGCACGTCCTCCTTGAGGCGGCTCAGGTGGAGCTTCATCTCCCACACTAGCTGCCGCTCTTGTACAGCCACGTCGGTGGCGTAGTACTCGTGGTCGAGGAACTTGGCGGGCCACACGGTCTCAAAATACTCGTCGTCTCGACTAAACGCCTGGTGAATCTCCTCAACCTGCGCCACGAGTAGTTGCACTTCGTCTAGGGAAGTTGAGTGAGCGTGAGACGGCAGCTGTGTTTTGAGTGTGGCTAAAGACTTCAAACGACCCACCTGAGCCCTCGCCTTGATGATGAGCTGCGAGGGGAGCACCGTCGGGGACGCTGAACGTGACCGTCCCTTATCTTGAGCAGAGGTGGCCGTCTGCGTTTCCGTGGGGACGGTGAGCATGGGCGTCTTTTCCTCCTTGGCGATCTTGGGGGCGTCGGCGGCCTTGACCTCCTTGATGATCTTGGGGGCTGCCTCCTTATCGGCCATCGTTGAGATGCGCACAACACCACACGTAGATCACTGCACGCACTACACGCACTTTCACCGTTTCTCCGGCTCGAAGGACCAAAATGTTTAATATTGAGGTGGGTGAGCACGCTGGAAAGTTAGGTTGAGGATAAACGGTAAGAAAGCCACGCGGTGCGACAATTTGTAGTCAAAATTGACCGAGTCAGTTTATTAAAACGAGAAGAGCACAAGTCTAACAAATCACTAGCGTGAATTTGAGTCAAGAATTGAGCACAATGTTCTGAACAGAAAGAATTTCATACGTTGCGCAATGAACAATGATAGACACGTTATAACGACACGCGGTATGAAACGAGAGTGAACAAAGGGACGCGGAAAACCGTTGAGCGTCTTCTCGAACAATCCTCGAGAATCGATCAAGAAAGTACGCGACGTGATTGGGCCGCTCGCTTTACGTGGTGATCGGTGATTGGCTGAGCAGGCGACTAGAAGTATCGATCGGCTGATCGAATATCGATCAGCGGCGTGTACCGCTGCCCGGCAGGTGCTGCGGTGAGCTTGGGTGCGGCGGAGCAGGGAACTAATGGAATCTCAAACAATAAGATTAAGATTTTTATTGATTCCTAATATAAAATCCATTACACCTGAAGAAGGATTGACAATTACTTTTAGATTTCTTGCAACCGGTGATTGTTGTGGGAGCTCGCAATATCTAAACAGGTTACTTAAAAAATTATACCAGAAGTGTGTGAAGCTGTAATTGAGAGTCTACTGCATTATGTAAAGGTGAGTGATTTATTAAGATTTTACCGATTTACTGGCTAGCGGTTAATGGTAGCCGATTAATGGGCTACCGATCGGTAAAATGTCAATCGTGGTATCGTCCGAACACGTGTATATGTTGTATCTAGGGTTACCACCTTTTTTACAGTAAAATAACGTATATTTGCTTTCGTGGGGTATACAAAAAAGTACGCTCAACAAATTAAACGTACATTTTAATCTTATTAGTTTTTATTTCTTACAAACATATTTTCTATTGCTTTTAGCATTACAGAGTAAATTTTTATTAATTTTACATATCTCAATGGCATCATTGCACTCGATATTCATTTTGAAATATATAAATAATTCGGGATATACTACGGTATGACCCAACCAACGAAATGAACTGAAATTTTGAGGGGTAGGGCGGGAGGGGGAGAGAACCTGTAATATAAAATTTCAGCTACGGGTATTTGTTACTTTCCGAGATATTATTAAAAAACTTTCGGCATAATACAGTATTGTCTCCCTATGGGCTCTGCTTGATACACACTCTGTGGGCTTTTCGCTATCCCCACCGCTTCTGTCTCACTCTTGTCCGGCGAAGGCGAGAGCGAGACGGAACGAGAGCGAGCGAGAGCCACTGAAAGCGGGAGAGAGCGTTTCGGAACTGGCGACGCGTTGATGTTTTGTCTCGCTTCGTCTTTCGGACGCCTGACACGCCGTCCTTTGCGTACGCGACGGGCGTGCGCGATGGTCGCAAGTGCTCACGGTGAGCAGAAATGGGCATTATTTAAATAAAAAATTATTTAAATGACGTATCAAATAAAAGAGACTTTAGTCTTATTCGTGGTGAATATGGCGAGCCTTCGAGGCTCGCGAGAGCCTTTGAGCCAATATTCATATATTTCCCTCTTCATTTTTACAATCAATCTTTCGACACCCGATAATTGGAAAACCTCATGCGACCGTCAGCTATCGCCGGTCGCCATAACTCTTTACTGTTTATTAGTCTCGTTGACTCCCCATCAGGACCCCACACAAGCTAAGTCCCTGCAATGAAAATCAAGACCGGAATTGGTTGTACTATTATATATTTTGCACAAAATGAAACGAGACCTCCAAACGCCCGCTCGTTTGGAAAACTCTACAGAGGCCACCCGTCTACCGAAGTCACGAGCCCAGTTGGTTTTCCATGTTCCTCGACCCTTGAAACAATTTATGACCGGCGAAGGCGTCATTGAACGGGGTCGTCGCCGTAGCCGTTGCACCGTAAACAGACCCACGATGCATCGACCAGCTTTCTCCGCTCAGCGCCGAATTGTCTTACAATTTACTGAAGTTATCACAATTTATGAGAAAAACTGACTTTAGAGTTTAGACGAAGAAAAATATATTGTTTATGATTTTTATCTCGAATAGTAATGATTCGATAAGCAAACCGTAAATATATTTTTTAAAATCGACTTTAGCAACATTTAGTTTTTCAATCTTTCTTAGCGTTTCGGCAATACTTTTTCACATTTTTTAGCGCTAGTCTCGTTATTGCAGCCGACCGTTCATTAACCGACAAACATTTTCTTAAAATTGGTGAGATACGCCAATCTTTTAACTACCTTTACGTGCCTAGCGACAAAAACTCTCAATTACTACCTGAAGCAGCTAAACTACACATCTGGCCGCCAAACGTTCACCATCATAAACGTTGTAGCGAAAACAGACCCATAAAGTATTGGACTCACTGGTACGCATCAACCCTTAGGTTATTCCTGTCCATGACCTTTCCTACTTTCACTTTTCTACCCATTAACCATAGTCGCCTACTTCCTTACTCCGCCAAAACTTCCTCATGAGTCATGACATAGGCGTAGGCAATAAAGAAGAAAACTCAATAACACAGAAGAATGAGACTAAACAGTAAAAAGTTCTGGCGACCGGCGATAGCTGACGGTCGCATGAGGTTTTGCAATTATCGGGCGTCGAAAGATTGATTGTAAAAATGAAGAGAGAAATATATGAATATTGGCTCAAAGGCTCTCGCGAGCCTCGAAGGCTCGCCATATTCACCACGAATAAGACTAAAGTCTCTTTTATTTGATACGTCATTTAAACAATTTTTTATTTAGGCAGGCAGATGTGTACTTTAGCCGCTTCAGGTAGTAGGTAATTGGGAGTTTTTCTCGCAATGCACGTAAAGGTAGTTCCCATCTCTGCCCATCTCATTATGAATGGTATTACTATGAAGAAAATAATAATGAAAGCGTGTGAGGTTACAATTGAATTATAAACCGATCGGTAGCCCATTAATCGGCTACCATTAACCGCTAGCCAGTAAGTCGGTAAAATGTTAATAAATCATTCACCTTTACATAATGCATTAGACTCTCAATTACAGCTTCACACACTTCTGGTATAATTGTTTAAATAACCTGTTTAGATATTTCGAAAGATATTGCGAGCTACTATAACAATCACCGGTTGCAAGAAATGTGAAAGTAATTGCCAATCTTTCTTCAGGTGTGTAACGAGTTATTGTCGGTAGGACGACGATCTTGCCCCCCCCCCCCCACCGCACGCCCGGCCGCCGGAACGCGTACCGCGCTCTGCCAACGGTCTTGCCCCCCACCACTCGTCCGCGGGTTCCGAGAATCGGCGCGAGATGGGTAATTAGCCAGTACCTCTCTCGCTGCCGAAATCCGCGGACGGGGACATATAGGCCGGGGGCATAGGCCTATTTGGCAGAGACCGCCTAGAGCGAGCGAACCAACCAGTACACCTCTCCCAGAGACCTCCTGTGCGATTCCACGTTCTCGTGACGAAACACTCGTTCTTGCGAAAGACAAGCGCCCGTGTTCACACCAGTTCTCGTGTGTCGACAGACTGTGTCTCTGTGCCTTTTTGAATTCACTACCTCCCCGGTTCCCAGAAGGACAGCGTGAGCCATCCTCTGGACGCAGGCTGTTATCATTTATCGATCTCCCGAACAGAGTCTCCTCCGTTCTCGAGAGCGTCCCCACAGTCTCCGATTCATCCACGGGTTGTGCCCACAGGGTGATCGGACTCAAGACTCTCCGACCAGGGTCTCACGGCAGGGCTTGCCCGCCAGGACACCGAACGGTCAAATCGTCTCTCCTCTCCACTCTCGCCGCCTCGTCACCGATTTCGAATCGCGCCGCGCTCCGCGCCGCGATACACACCGATTCGCGCGCCGCGACACACACCGAAACCCGCGTTAGGTTAAGCCACATTCACCCTGTGTGCCAGCATAGACCTGGCCGGGCTCGCCTGTAATTTAGTTTAAGAAATAAACGACCATTACTCAGATCACCTTGCCTCATTCTCTCGGCCACCCGTCCGGTAGTTAACCCGAACGAATCGGGGTTACAGGTGTAATGGATTGTATGACGGCAGTATCGTGCTTTGTAACTTTATCATGAATATAATTTAATATAACAAAAAAGTCTTCTCACGACATTCTCGTGAAATTTTTTAATTGATCGGTGCTCGTGCAATGCTGATTCGGGGCGAATGCTCAGGTGAATACGCGGCTTTAAAGGTGAATGATACTACGTTCCACGACAGAGTACTTTGAGAAAAATAAATGATTAAGCTGTCGTGCGAGAATTAGGAATCAATAAAAATCTTAATCTTATCAATTCGTTAAGTGAATTGAAGTATAAGGTGCAATACTCAGAGTACATTAATCAGATTTCAAAGGTTGGGTTAGGTTCAAATTTCTATTGTTTTTACTGGTCTCCTATGCAAATGGAATGGTATAAAACGTTAATTCAAACGTGCAGGCAAATAGAAATAGACGCGACTGGAAATTAGTGAAAACAATAGAAAATCTATATGGTGACAAGAAACATATATTCTTATACGAAATTATTATAAAAGGTGAAAATGGTCGAGCCACCAGCATGGTTGGAAATCCACGCTAGCTGATAAATGCAGGAAAGACATAGAGGGCGATTCTGGAGCGACGCCTGCCAAGGAGATGCCGCGTGGTACCTCGTGGCGGGGCCAACACACTGCTGCAGTGCCTCCTCAAATTTTATGACTTTCGATCCTCGAAGGGGTTGGAATACAATAAAAAGTGAGAAATGTCCACGATTTCCGCATTTCTCATCAGATCTCTGCGAAAACGATGTCAATAGATTCCTTATGCTTTTCCGATGAAGATCGTATCAAATTTCATGTAAATTGGATTATTTTTAACGAAGCTAGCGTGAAATTATATAAACCAATTTTTCATCTAATTTCCTACAATAAGATCCGAATTACGTCGTTCTTAGTGTTAGTTTCATCGACCAAACATAAGGAATCGATTGGCGTTGTGGCCATTTCTCACTTCTTAATAGGTACATCAACCTCTTCGAGGGCCAAAAGTCATCGAATTCGGTGATGCACTGCGGGGGTTCGTCATCGGCACGGGGTACCAGGTGGTACGTCTTTGAGTCCAGTCGCTCCAGGATCACCCTGTATCCAATTGAAATGAAAAAATTAAACTTATTATAAAATACAAAAATGGCCTTTATTAAAAAATTTAAAAATTGAGGGTGATATTATTTTTCCACCCGCCTCCTCCTCCTCCACCTCGACCACCGCGCCGGTGGCCTCCCCATCCTCTGTACGGGCGGCCCATTCCGCGCCCCCGCGGCCTCTTCCTCCCCGCGGCCTACGCCGTGGCTCTCCACGGCCGCGGGTGTGCACAAACTTTTTCATTAGTTTTTGTAACTGAAACTGTAACATAAAAATTAAGACATTAATTAAAACGGAATAACATTCTGACAATTGCAGCGTTTCGCACAATGTAGTTTAGTAGGAAGTAAAACATAGAACCACATTCCATATACTTACTGCTTTCAATTTTTCCTCTACCCCTTTTGGGGGCTCCTGGGGTTTGGGGAGGGGGGCTGCACCCACCCCTTCCGCCACCCCTTCCGCCGCCACCTCCGGCACCACCTCCGCCATACGAGCACCCTCGTTGGCGGGGGGCTGGGCCTCTATTTCCATAAGCGCATTTGCCATCTGAAAATGAGACAAAATATATAAAAAAAATTCATGGTAAAGGATTTTATTTAACTGGATCTAAAATGCACTGAAAACTAAAAAAGTCTTATTTTCTGGTACTACAATTGCGGCGGTGATATGTCACTTTAAATAAAACCGTGGGACAGGATATTTCATAACAGGATATGAATCGATTTCTTACAGAATCAAGAATCGAAATGAGCGATGAAAAGCGATAAAATATCCTGCTCCACGATTTTATTACCGAATAAGGCATATCACCGTCATAATTGCAGTACAAGAAAATAATTACTTTTCAGTTTTCAGTGCATTTTTGATCAAGTTAAATAAAATTGTTAATTTAAAATTTTCTTTGGTAATCGTGCATAAAAATTGTGCTCGGCTTTAGTTTTCGAGATATTTGCAAAAAATTTGGTCGGTAGTAGGTTGGGGATAGAATTCCCAATTGGGGATAGAATTTCGCCTCACCGATTCTAACCTCAGCAACGTGACAGGCGGGTTGCTCGCCGCTAGGCGCCGAAAACAGCTCCTTGTGCAGCGCTGGCCGATAGATGATATCACTTTTGGGAAATTTATGAATTTTGTATCTTAAATTATGCACAATTATGCACCTTTTATGCAAAATTACCACATTCTTTAAATATTTTTTTATTAACGAAGTCGGCTTTACATTATGCAAATAAATTATTTATGTGGGCCATTTTCGTCGGGACGACATAACAACGTGCGTTACGAAAAACAACACGTTTCAGTTTCCCACCTAAAGAAGCACATTGCATCGTTTCTTCCGCCGCGAAAACTAGCATCAGGACCGTTCCTGGCGGGGCTGCAGAAAGTGGCCGCGCACGTGGACGACCAAACCCAGGGACGGCCAGAGGCCGTTTATTATATAGAAAATTTTGACAAAACCCAGGAACGGGCCTGACTAGCATATTTCAGTGCTTCGCCACGAAGAATATCATATTTTGGATGTTACAATGTACGCGCGTTACGCGATTCCGTGACGCTGAGCGGCCCACGTGCCATTCACTGCCACTGTCGACGGGGCACGTGTTGCCAAACTCTTTCGTTTCTGTATTGAAAACGAGAGGTGTTTTACTACTTTCGACGATGGTTTCCGGAGGAAAACTGTCTGTCGCATCGCGTGTAGCGAAGGAACGGCTATTGAAAGTTACAAGTCCGAAAAAAGGTTAAATTTTGTCCAACAGTAAGAATCTTACAATAATAGGATAGTAGTTATTTATCGTTCTACGCAACGAAGACAGACGTACTGTTTTTCGTAAACGCGCGTTGTTATGCCGTCCCGACGAAAATGGCCCATTTGAAAAATCTATTTGCATAATGTAAAGTTAACTTCCTTAAAAATATGCCGATTAAAAAAGGCGCAACTTATTCGCGACATCACCTTTGAGAACTCTAGCGGGAGAATCACCCTGTTTAACAGTATACCATTTTAATACTTACATTCTGCATGTTCGTCATTTTCCCCGGGCACTTCCAGGAACTTCGTTAAGTGTGGGATGCTGGGTTAAGAATGGTGGACAATGAAGACAGTGATCAGGCAGGGATACCCGGAATGTCTCTGATGCACACATTGTCACTTGGCGTCGATTGGTTGGAAGCCAAAACCTAACTTGGCGCCGATTAGTTTGGCCCAACAGCTAGCTTGCCGCCGATTGGTTTGACGTTCCGGCGTCATCACGCGTACCGGTGACAATCTTGGGTCTGTTCCGATTGGTGGCATCGTACGATTCCCTAGAATTTCTCTCACTCGCCACCAATACGATGCCACCAATTTCATGCGGTCCATGTGCGAATCCGGACAGACCCCTTATGTGTCAGGGACTTTTCTGGCAAGTGGCAACCCGAGACTGATTTTTCTCGGTCAAGAAAGTCCCTTTGTCGTCGCTGACGAAAAGTCTGTACGTAAGGGTAAATTCAGACGAGCGATGCGGCGTCGTTGCGATTTCGCACCGGTACATATGTGTATTGGCAAAGGAATCTACCACCGCGAGAACGGTGGCGCAATTACGACATAACAAATATGGACGACGCTAGTATACCGTTTACTATATGTTTATATGGATCCAGTAGTATAAAAGTTTATTTCAAAGTTATTTCTTACAGTATACATGTTGACAATACATTTAGACACAATTTTGGAATATGTACAAGTATGTAATGTGGGTAATTTTAGTTACTCCACTTTTTGGCACTTTTATAAATATTTAAATTGAGACAATTGTTTATTGTAGCGTTATAATTTGTAGTACAACATTTTTTTCTGCATACAATTAGTCGATACTGTGAAAATTGGTAGATCGCAATAAATGGTATACTTGCGTCGGCCATTACTATTAGTTTGCGTACCGACCGTTAGTGTCGCATGCTAATATTCTACTCCCAATAGAGAGATTCGTGTAAATCTATCTCTCTGGTTCCAACGTAAAAGTTTAGTGTATTTGGTAACTAACCAGCAGGGCAGACGCGAGGATGCTTGGCACCCTTATGTAAGAAAATTTCCCCAGATTTCTACACCTGATTTCCTATTTAATATGTTTTGTATCTACGGTGTACAAAAGAAGAATTACATATACATTTTGTTTCTGTGAAAGTTGGATTTCTTTATTATTAAGCGTCCAATATAGTATTTTAGCGCCACCTTCGACTAGCGTCCTTATGCCTAGTTACTTTGTAACGCGGACGGCACCACGTGCCGCTGCTGAAATCGAAACAAATGCCCGCGATACTCTCGAGTTCTTTCCAGCCACGTGCCTCGAAAGTCAGTCATTGTTCACAGACCGCGCGGGTGAGATCGTGCGTTGATTTACGGTGTGTGAAGTAATTGTGAATTATATTACTTACCGTTTCGCGATTTCATCGTGGTTATTTGTGAAAATGCCGAGAAAAGCGCTCATACACTCCGGCGTTATTCTCGACAAGTTACAGGAGTGTGAAAAGTGCCAAGTGTTCGATGAGGATTATAAATTGAAGTGCCGCACGGATAAAGTGTGGAAAGATGTATCTTTAAAAATTTGTGACAAGTTATCAGCAAACACGTTGAATTTCTACGTCAGGAACAATCGGTGGAATTTGCTAACCGATTTAAAGAAACACTTCCAAATTCCAGTGGAAGAGGAAGAAGAAGAAGACGAAGACGAAGCAATGGTGGATAGCATCGATGTCTCCAACGTAAGTAATATTAGTCAAGATTTCGTGCCCCACAATGACACGCATAAAATACATAATACACTGCCGCCAGTTTTTTTGATATTACATTGTCCGAGGAGCAATGGAAATCTATTGCTCCTGTATCGAAAATTTATAAAGAAAAGGGTACTCGTGGAAAATCTTACACAATACTTAGTCCCGGTTGGACCGATATTATTTGTAAAGCTAGTTTTTTAAAAACGAAAATTCCGTGCGCTTATACGTTCAAATATAGCAAAATTTTCGATTCTCCGGAAGCGGAAATATATTTGAAAATATACGGCACTTGTAATGAATGCGGTGCCGAATTTAAAGCTCATTGCTTAAATAAACCGGCTCCTGGCACTGGTATTGTGTTAAGAGTGCACACAGTCGATGCTTCGGGAATACCGCATGAAAAGAAAAGGGCGGTAAAAGGAAAACATAGGGTAGAAATAGGAAAACAGCTTTTAAAAATTAAGCCCAGTGTTACGCGCCGCGGGCTTTAGTGTTCGAGCGGTACGTTTTTATACAAGCAAATTCGGACTAGGGATATCCCACAGCCGTTAGACTATCGGAAGTTGCTGTATTGAATGTTTTCGTAAGAAAAGCAAGGAGGCTCGCCGCGCTTGTAACAGTCAATTTTTTTATATTTTAAATGTCTAAGTACCTTATCAGATGGATAAGGGGTAGATTTTGGGATCGTTGGTGCTCTAGTCCCGTACGGGTCTTTTCAATGGAATCAGACAGGTGATTAATGAGTATAATTTAATGGATAATAAAGCTTTAATGATTAAATACTGAATGAAAGCAAAAACATAACAATGAAATAATAAAGTATGGAGAATTTCAACATATCATTGTAAACGGAGACAACTCCTGACTAGGGGAATCCCACAATCAATTGATTGTCAGAAATTGTTGTTAAACACCCAGTAATTTTAACAGAGATAAACGAAATGTACAGAAGAGGTAAAGGGTGCAACTCACCAGACAGTCACAGTAATGTAAATAACAATATAACTTGGATTCCGTTTCCTTTTTGGATTTTGGATAATTCTGATAGCCGGTATACCTAAATCAGAAAAGAGGATGAAACGCGAACACGCACACACTTGATTGTAGATAAAACACATGCAAATTGAATAAAAGAATAAGTTATTTCACAGAGTTTAGTATAAGAAGTGTTTCAAAAATTAATAAAAAGAATTGTTTCGCAAAGTTAATAAATGATTTTGTTTCGCAAAGTCGAGTCTTTCACGCGGATTCACTATAACCCGGGAACTCTAGCTCTAAGACACTTGCGGACCCAGCGACACGAACCTCACGATTTATCGCCACAGAGTGTCGCAGCTTCACGCTCTCGGCAGCGACCAGAGTGGGTCCGTACCGAAAATGCTTACGCTGCATTTTATCGCTCGGCCGCGTTACCATGGGCCCGTCTACTTGACGAGGCGGTATATGTGTGTGTGTGTGCTCACGTTCATCCATCAGATTTCCGATTTAATATATGATCGATATTCGTATGCACAGGAAAATATGACATTCCACATCTCGAAAACCATACAATTTCGCACGGCTGAGGGCCGCTCTCTCAATGTGCATAATTTCATATACACAATTTCTGACTAGGGGAATCCCACAGTCGTTGGACTATCAGAAATTGTGTTGGGTATTCAATTTTAACAACAATTTTTAATTAGTTAATAATTCACGCAAGCGACAAAACCGTGGGAAGGCGCGGTTCCCTGCACCGGATGTAGAGTATACAATTCTGTCAGTCTTCTGAGAAATGATCCAGTCTGCGCATTCCCGCTGTAGCCGTTACTGATTATGTTACAATGTTTAACGCGGCGGTCAGAGGTGTTCTCAACGAGGGTTCTCCCACAATGCTGCAAGGCATTGTTGAAACGCACCCCTGCCGCTTACACAGGACGGATTCGGTACAGAAGGAGAATCACTGGGTCTTTTCGAACGCGACTCTCTGGTGAGATCGCCGCTGCGTCGGCACCGCCTTATCTGTATCGCGGGACGGCAATACGTCGAAACGACGACGCTCCAAGAAAGGGATTTTGTTCTATCAAAAATAATATTAATTAATGGGCAGGAGTATGATCAACGAGGGATTTCCCATAACGCTAGGCGTTGTTGAACCATACCCTGACCAAAAAGAAAAATTTTACGTTCCGAACGTAACATCCCTCCCTCCTTGGAACCATCGTCGTCCCCGACGATGTATACTGAAGGTATAAGGTACAGTAGCGCTTAGGAATATATAGAAGTATAGGCGCGGGTTGCATTGGACTAGGGAATTCCCATAATGTTTGCACATTGTCGCAATGCAATCCCGTTACAATTTAAGTGGGTTTAAATAGGGGTTCGTATATTAGGTCGTGCGTGACACGCAGATGATGGTTGCGTTTGTACCGTGTATATCGCGTAATCGTGGTACCTCCGACATACAAGTGTATTGGCCTTGTCCGATCACCGCTTGTGACTATCTCGTACGCGCAGTTCAGTACGGCCTTACTAATGTGTTGGCATCTTTCTACATCGACTATGGATATTTCGGAGCCCTGCCGCAGCAAACCGCAGATATCCTCATCGCTGATTCCTTGGGACTCTCTGCAGTGGACATCTAACAGGCCCTTGAGAAACTGCAGGAACCACCCACCGACGCTGGGGTGCATGTTGTTCATTCTCAGGGTCCGTAATTTCTGCAGTTGTCGGAGTGGTTCCAGAGTGAATTCCCCCTTAAGGTTGGTGCATCCGCTAAGATCCAAGGACGTTACTTCCTTCATATGCAATCCAATTTCCAAAATGAGGCCGGAGGCTACCCATCCGCAAAACGTGAGGCTTAGTGTAGTCACATTTTTATATTTAGAGGGGAAGGAAACAGCCATCTCCACTGGCCCTAGATCCAGTTCAACAAACTCTCCCCTCTCGACTGCTTCATCGTCCTCCTCCATTTCCATTTCAGGACCAGACTCTTTAAAGGAGCAAAAATGAAATTTAATTACAGTCAAAGTGGCATGGAGATTGATGTTGTCAATTAACACCTGTAATATACTGTGATCTGTTAGGCCATCACAGCGGCTTATATCTAGATATTCCAAGTTCTGCAATTTCTGAAGCATTAATGATAAGTTCTCGGGTTTTAATTTTATACAATCATGAAGGGTGAGCTGCTTGATATGCTTGTTTATAGGTAACAAAGATCTGCCGGTAATATCAGTTCCCAGTGCGCAGAACAATGTCAAGTGTCTGGCAGATGCTAGCACATCAAACAGTCCTGGATCCACTGGTCCTTCGCATTTCCCTAGGCTAAGGCAGGTCAGTCGTGGTGCTATAGGTTCCATTTCCTTCAAAGCCGATGGTCGGATAGTTACGGCTGTCATGTCCAATGACTGCAGACTAGGACAGTTCTTAATGGCAATAGCCATTACCTGCGGCTTTAAATTCTTAGCCAACTGTGCTTCGCTTATTATTATGCTTTTCAAACCAACGCCCACCCTCATCATCAACCAATGAAAAGAATCCGTAGTAATCCATTTCCCTTCCCATGCGTTCGGCCAACACCAATTATTAAGGTCAATGTGCCGAATTCTATTGTAAGAGTCAAGACTACCTTGCCGCCATCGTCTGGAGACCATCTCGAGGCGACCACGATCTGCGAATGGCAAATAACTTGCAATTTTAGTGATACATTCCATTGGAAGTGGGATCTGTTCACGCAAATCTATGCCAGGGAATGGGTTCACGTCGGGTCGCGGGGGAATTAGCTTGGTGCTGTGCCACGGGTCCGCCATCAGCACCCTCAGCTTCCTCTTGTGGCATATTATTCCAGCGTCCGCCGCAGCCAAAGCCTTCCTTACACCGTCCATAGACTTAAAGGTCACGAAAGCATGGTTCCCCGATGTCTTCCGCAGCACCACCACATGTTCAACCCCATACGGTCGGAATATCTCTATCAGCTTCTCCTTTTTTGTATATGGCGCCAAACGGCTAACAAACAGTCGCCGATCGAGAGTCTCCGGCCGGGAGAAACTGGACGATGCCATTTCGCTAGTGCACACAGATAATCACAAAGCAAGATCAAAACTATGAAATAACAAAATTATTATCAAAGGAGGAAAAGAACATGAGAAGAATCGCAAATAACAACAATTTCTGACAAGGGAATTCCCATAGTCCTTGGACTGTCAGGGTTTGTTATTATACATATTTCTAGCAATTTATCGTTGCCCTCTGAATAGGCAACGGTGGTCTGTTTTCCGAAATAGACGATTCTTGCAACGGTATTGCTGCAGGCTGATTGGCTGAAGCTTCCTCAGTTTCGTGTCTCGGGCCCCGTTTCCTCAGGAACCGTATCTTGCATAAGGTCTTCAGTGGATTCCAGAAATAGTAGATCATCAATCCTATTATAATTAAGGCCTGTGCCGCTATTGTTCCATACGTCAGTGACAAATGTGATTTTCTTGCTCGATGATGTTCTCCAATTTCCTCTAGTTGGGCTTCAATTTCGTACAACGAATCAGATGTGCGTTCTAGTTTGTTAATGTCATTTGAAAATAGGTTCACTGTATTGTGTTTCTCCTTTGAATACTGATAAATTTTTGGTGATATCAAACTAATGTTCAGTAACATATTAGGGATATAATAGTAAGAATCCTTGCTCAGATACGTTTTTGATCCTAACAAGGTGTGATATCGTGTTTTTGCAAAACAATCTGGATGTATTTCCAAAATTCCTGTTCCAACTATTGTGGTGTGAGCATTCTTTTTCCGTCCGCATAGAATCTGCATCGGTTCGGGTTGTTCAAATGAGTATAACCATCCACCAAGTGTAGTTAATTTTCGCCAGGCAGGCACGTGATACGGCATGACTCTAATATTACACAAACGTAAGAATTTCGGATCCGGTTGAAGTAATAGTGAAGTTTCACAAGTTCTGTGAGCCACGTCTTGCAATGGGACGTCTTGTGGACAAATGTAGTAATGCCATGCCCAAGTGCAAGAATCTATGAATGCTTTATCTGATCCGAAGAATTTTGAATGGTCATTGCTTATCCCCATATATGGAAATTCCGGTAAAATGAAAGCCGAAATCGTGGTTCTATTACCATTATCGTCAAAACTATTGTTTAAATATTGAGGAATTGGTAATATGTGTATTTTATACAGGTCATATTCAATTCTATTTACTAATGGTATTTGTACCGACACGACCATTTTTCCTGTTGTATATTTCAAATTGACACGAGATATCTTGACCAGATCCTCGATTCGTTGATGGTCCCGTGGTATAGGTAATTCGAAATCTATCATTGAATTATGTATTTCATTCATTATCGTTTTGAAGTTAGACCCGCTTAAAAGTGATGGATGTAGCTTTCCGTTACGCGCAGTACTCAATGCTGTGATAAAGCGTTGCGTTGTAGTAATGTAGTGATTCAGAGAGGTTTCAACAGATGCCGAATATTGACTCATTGCTAAGCTATAATTCAGAGCTAGCTGTTTATCAATTTGCATTTCTAATTCTGAAATCTTCTGCCTATTGATTTTTACTTCTGCAGCAACTCGATTGAAGGTTTTATGGACTTTATGAAGATCACTTATGATTATATGGGTTTGATTTTTGACAAGTTGAGTGATCTTCCTCTGATCAGCGTATATCTTATCTATTTCTTTGTTAATGTAGTCGGCATCATCACCGTCTAAAGTTCCAAATAAAGCATGGCTAATTGAACCTATGAATCCGAAAGGTGCATTCCTGCGTGTAATGGCTTTAGGCAAATTATGTGGTTCATATTCTGGTTCCTTAATTTCTGTACTCAATTCCATAAGTTCCTGTTGCAATCTTGTTGCTTCTCGCACCATATTGTTTAAATAGTTTGCACGTAACAAGGAGTCACATGATATTGTGGTTGGAAATTTAATGCATGAGCGATAAGTTTGTTCAATATTCCTGGCTTCATATGGAAATTCAGATACAATTTTATCTATATCTATAACTAGTATGAATCGCCAGTCAGCTCTTTGAAATCTAATCGCGTTGATCTTTTCGAAATATAAACCCGGGTTCAAATCCGTGCGTGTCAGTCTGTACAGTTCCTGGGTCCGCGCGATGTGTTGCAGAGTAAGAAAGAATATGAGTCGGGTCAGCGTCATCTCTCAACCTGAATCAGTCAAATCAATCAGGACTCCAATTTAATTGTAATTTATCGACATGTTTGGTGAGCATTTTACCAGCTTCATCTCTTAACAAAACATTGTTTCCCTCTAGTATCCCAATAATCTTATATGGTCCGTGATAGCGCCGGGCAAATTTTCCTCTTTTTGGCTCTACCAAAACTCGTACCATATCTCCTATTTTTCCTTTGAAGGGACGGGCGTTCCTGTCATAATACAATTTTGATCTTTCTTTTGCCTGAACCAAATTTTGTCCTGCTATTATCTGCATCTCCGAAAGTCGCGTTATTAAATCGTGTAAATACGAATTGTATGTAACCAAATTTTCATCGTTCGGGAAGGAACTCGGACAACGCGCGAGTTTGCCAAAAACTAATTCATACGGAGTAAAATTTGTGGCTTCGTGAACAGATGTATTATAAGAAAACATAGCGAAGGGTACTAATCTATCCCAATCATCAAAGTCATTCATGTAATGGCTAATGTATTCGGTTAACACTATGTGACTTCTTTCTAATGCGCCGTTGGTTTGGGGTCTATACCCAGATGTAGTGACATGTTGAATTTTGAAGATTTTAGCTAAATTCCGAATTATCTTATTAATGAAACTAGTCCCTTTATCCGTTAGTATCGCGCGTGGTGTTCCATATTGCAATATAAGATTAGTTACCAATGCATGAGCTATTGTTTCAGCTTTTATATCCGGAACAGGGACAGCTATGCAATATTTTGTCAAATTATCTTGCATAGTTAGAATATGTTTATTCCCGCTGGGAGTAGTGGGTAAAGGACCTACAGTATCTATTGAGACTTTGGAAAATGGCTCTAAAGGAGTGTCAGTAATTAACATTGGTTCACGAGTTTTAGTTCGTACTAGTTTTTGATTCTGGCAACTATTGCAAGTACGGATATAATTTTGAATATCATTACGCATACCTGGCCAATAAAATCGTTCTCGAATTCTGCAATATGTCTTTGTTAGACCCTTGTGTCCTCCTACCAAACTTTCATGTAACTCTGAAATGATTTTCAGGCGAAGTTCTTCCGGAGGTACCTGAGTGTTTCCGTAACAAAGGGCTATGTCGATATTGCTATCCTCAAATGTATTCCTTAATATTTCTATTAACGTACCTTGAGGTAATTCGTCTGTAAAGTCGCCATTCTGTGAGATTCTTAGAGCCTTTATATCTAAATCTGAAAGTATTTTTCTTAGGTTCTGTACGCCAAGTTCCAAATCTTGAGTAGAAATTTGATCAAAATGTCTCCTTTTTATGACTACGCTAAATATTCTGTTTTTACCGCGCTTTGTTATTAGTATTTGTCCCACTCTGGGCTTTGCCTCTTTCAAGTCGTTTGCATTGATGATGCCTAGGTCGGAGAGCAATATACTCACTGGTGTAACAAGTTCACAATCGGAAGAAATGAAATGTACATAGTTTGATCTGTAATACGTTAGATTTTGTCTCGTAGAAGTTATGATATCTTTTCTTTTGTAGCGAAATTCTGATTCCATATCTGGAGGTATGTAATCAGCATCCGGGATGTATATGGATGATGAATTTGAGTTTTGTGGGAAAAGTTGTCTAGGAGTAGATTTTTGAGCGATAGGTTCCCTACCTCCCTCCTTGGGAGTTCGATCAGCCGTTGGATTTGGAAATGGTGTCGAAAGTGCTATAGGGCTTGGATCTATTGTTGGGGTAGGAAAAATTGAACTGTATCTAGGCCTATTAACGATCGTGCTATCAGGTACTCCTGTTTCAGTTATTTCTAGTTCTGATTCTTCCGGAATATTTTTTAATTGAGGTACTTTACTGGCCGTTTCTTCACGTCTTGGAATTGAAATTTGACTATCTTTTTCGGAATTTCTAGCTTGTTGTAATAATTTTTCTATTCGTCTATTTAATTCCTCATCCCCAGTATCATCATCATATGGATCCATATCTTTTAATATTTCCTGTGTATGTTCGTCCAAAGTATCTCCTTCAGAAAGGGTATCCAATAAAACAACTTCTTCCTCAAGTTCCTGTAATTGAGCGCTTTTATCCAATAACGATTTTTCAAATCTATTGAAAGACTCCTGTAACTCCTCTAAATCTATAAATGTGGACCCCTGTTTGTTTTGATCATCTGTATCACTATCGCGAACTTCGGGTAAATTAATGGCAATAGTCTTATCTGCTTCGGACTCGCTACCTTTTTCCCGCAACTCCGTATCGGCCACTGCACCTTGTGAATCTGGGATTCTAGGATTCTCCACCATCTGTTTAGGATGAAATCCCAGATTCGGCAGCGTACTCCTACGTTGACGGAATATAGGCGGATCTGACTGTTCGTCATCGGAATCGTCGTCCTCCGCCAGAGAAAGCTCTTTTGATTTACCTGATTCTTGAGGTTTTGAAGGCCCCGGAGCTTCAGTAGTTTGAATTTTTGCTCGCGTTCTAGTTGCTATTGCACTGGTATCTAAGGGTACAGGTTGTTTTGATTTAGATCTCGAACCTACTGGTCTCCCTATTTTTGATTTTCCGGGTAAACTAGCTATTTCTTTCCTAGGTTTTGAAACTTCTGATTCTGTTGGGGGTTTATTTATGGGTAGTAATTTTGGTACTAATTTTGAGTTTGCGTCATCAGAGGAATCAGATAAACTGAAGTCATCAGACGAACATAGTTCATTTACTATGACTGGATTCCTTGATAAGGCATCAGCATTTATGTTTAATTTTCCTGCCTTATGAATAAATTCGTATTCGTAATCTCGCAATTTTAGTCGCCAGCGGATTAGCCTTTGTCCTGGATCTTTTATTGAGTTAATCCATCTTAACGGTTCATGATCACTGACAAGGGTGAATTTTCGGCCGTATAAATATGGTCTGAAGTGTAAAATTGCATAAAGGACTGCCAAACATTCTTTTTCTGTAGTGAAATAATTTTGTTCTGGTTTAGTTAAAATCCTAGAAAGGTATGCAATTGGTAGATCTTGACCATCGATTTCTTGACTAAGTACAGCGCCTATTGCATAGTCTGATGCGTCTGTAGTTAAAGTGAATTGACTATTAAAATTTGGATATTGAAGTATGGGGCTTTTACAAAGTGCTTTTCGTAATTCCAAAAATCCTTTCTTTTGCTCCTTTCCCCAAGTGAAAGTAGAATTTTTCTTTAGCAAATCTGACAACGGTTTAGCCTTTTCAGCGAAGTTTTTGATAAAGCGTCTATAATATCCTGCTAGACCTAAAAATTGCCTAATGTTTTTCTGATTTTTCGGGCGAGGGAAATTCTTTACTGCACTAATCTTTTTGGGATCTGGTTTTACACCTGCCCGACTAATAACATGTCCTAGGTAAGCAACTTCTATTTTGAGGAACTCGCACTTATCCGGTTGTAAGGTTAATTTAGCATCGGCCAAACGCGTGAATAAACGACGAATTTTCTTTTCGTGTTCTTCTAAATTTTTGGCGTATACCACAATATCATCTAAATAAACGAAAACTTCTACACCCTGTAACCCGCGTAGGACTTGATCCATTAATCTTTGAAAAGTCGCTGGAGCATTTTTGAGACCTTCCGGCATTCGGATGTATTCATAATGACCATTTGGGGTCGTGAAAGCTGTTTTTTGTCTATCCTTGGGATCCATCTCAATTTGTTGAAACCCACTTGCTAAGTCAAAAGTTGAAAAATATCGAGCTTCACCTAAGTGATCCAGTATATCAGTAATATTCGGTAATGGATATGCATCGCCAATGGTTTTTTCGTTAAGATTACGGAAATCTATGACTATTCTCCATCTCAGATTGCCTTTAGAATCCGGTTTTTTAGGTACAATCCAAATTGGCGAATTATATGGTGAATTTGAAGGTGCTATTATTCCATTGTTTAATTTATTACGGACCTGTTTTTCTATTTCATCTTTATGGACGGGAGGAAAACGATACTGTCGCGTATTCACAGGAACATCATCTACTGTGGGGATTCTATGCTTAATGTATGAAGTACATGGTAATTTATCACAAGGCAAGTGAAATCGTTCCGGAAATTCTTTAATAATTTTAATTACATGATCCCGTTCTTCTTCGTTCAAATGATCGAGACGCAATTTCTTTATGATTTCTAAAACTCTATTTTCCGCGATAGGCAAGGTCTCATCTTCCGTATCAGAATCGAAATAATTTTGTTCTTCTTCGGAGAAGTTATGATACTCGAATGGTATTAATTCTTGTGGCGGAATTTCGACTTCGACATCCTTATCCGTCGTATTAACGGCAAAGACGTGACATGCACCTCGGTCATTTACAGACACAACAGCTTCGCCAATGTACAAGCCATCTATAGTTTCAATTTTTGGTAAATATCCCTCTTTTAAATCATGATTCGTAACGTCAATGGCAACTGCTTGTCTAGTACGTGCTTTTAAATATAAAACTCGTGGTCCTACCCTACGAGGTACTGGATCATGACCAATAAAAGGTATAGGTTTAATAGGATCACTTCGTGTTACCAATGTGTTATGGGCGAAGGAAATTTCAGCCTGCTCTTGTGTGAGATATTCTTTACCTAATATACCATCGCAGCGCAGTACAAATGAAGATCTTACAACATGAAATTTTACGGGTTTGCCTAATAAGGTAATTATTGTGGTACCTAAAGTCTCCGTCGTATCCGGAGTTATTCCTGAGATAGCAACCGATTCGTGAAGCGCGACTGAAACATTGTCGTCTAGGGCGCTTAATTTGATTATATTGATATCTGCTCCTGTGTCTACAAGGAAATATGCACAACCCATATTTAATTCCTTACCCATCATTTTTACTAATGGAGATTCTGGTTTTTCTACCGTTGCGATTTTTCTTGGTTCGCTAAAAATTTTACTGTTGCATGACGCTCTTTTTCCGAATGACTCGACGTCGCGTCCGTCCGACGGGTCATTTGCGCGTTTAAATGATCGTTTCTTGAATCTTCGGATTTAGTATTTCTACTATAAGGGGATACAGGTCTTGGTGCCGAAGGCCCAGGAGATGGAGATCTTGGTCTAGCCCCTTGCAAATATCCATCTCTTGCTGAACGTGATTGCTCGTTATTATGTGTATTGTAATGTGAATAAGGGTAATAATTCGGGTATGGCATAGGCGGATAGAAATAAGGCGAGTAGTACGGATGTGGAGGCAATCCCGGCGGATTGTAATAATGATTGCGTGATAGAGGTTTCAAAATTCCTATTGGCGGTCCGCTTACGTCTGGACTGGGACTCGGAGAGCGTGTACGATTCTCTTCTTCGTTTCGAATTGCATAATTATGATAGCGAGGGGGATTCATGGATTGGCGGTTAGCGTAATCCTGATAGTAAGAGTTCGATGATCGAGAATAGCTATTATTCTGATTAAATGATACTTTTTGAGTTTCATTCGAAGGTAATATTCCGGATTTCATTCGCGTTTCTATACGAACTGCAAATTTTCGTGCATCATCTAATGTTTTAGGGTCACGCGCATCTACTGAGCGTGCTATTTCATCTGGAAGTCCGCGAATATAAGCTTCCAATCCACATTCTTTTAGTGGTAGCAACATTTGTTCGGCATTATTCCCGTAACTATCTTCTAACGCAACTCGAGCTCCGCTAATTAATATGTTTAACCTGTCATAAAAATCGCTAACTGATTCCTCCTTTTTCATCCGAATATTTTCTATTTCGTGTTGATAGTAAGGATAATTTTTGCCCGGTGCGAATCTACCCTTTAGATGTTTGATTAGTTCATTAACTGTATTAAATGTTTTCCCATATGTACTATCGCGGGCTGGACCCTTCAATTTTCCTAATACTGACTTTAGAAAAGAACCCTCTAATGCAGGAGGTACTAATGCTGCACTATTTTGTACATCCTGTACAAAATCCTTCAAAGGAATGCCCTTCCCATCAAAGTAGGGAATATTTAAAGTACTATTCTGAATGGTTAGGCACTCTGCCATTGAGGTCATCATTGCGCTTGCATCTTGAGCCATGGTTAAATATTTGTAAATAAATATACAGAGCAGAAACTAGTCAATGAATAGTAGATAATATACCCAGCGCTACCAAGACCACACTGATTTTTTTGTAATTTGGAAAATGTTCATAAATTCTATCTGATTTCAATGAATAAGAGCACCCAGGAATTTTTACAAGAAAATTCCTGGTATCCCACCGCTGCCACCAGATCTGTTACGCGCCGCGGGCTTTAGTGTTCGAGCGGTACGTTTTTATACAAGCAAATTCGGACTAGGGATATCCCACAGCCGTTAGACTATCGGAAGTTGCTGTATTGAATGTTTTCGTAAGAAAAGCAAGGAGGCTCGCCGCGCTTGTAACAGTCAATTTTTTTATATTTTAAATGTCTAAGTACCTTATCAGATGGATAAGGGGTAGATTTTGGGATCGTTGGTGCTCTAGTCCCGTACGGGTCTTTTCAATGGAATCAGACAGGTGATTAATGAGTATAATTTAATGGATAATAAAGCTTTAATGATTAAATACTGAATGAAAGCAAAAACATAACAATGAAATAATAAAGTATGGAGAATTTCAACATATCATTGTAAACGGAGACAACTCCTGACTAGGGGAATCCCACAATCAATTGATTGTCAGAAATTGTTGTTAAACACCCAGTAATTTTAACAGAGATAAACGAAATGTACAGAAGAGGTAAAGGGTGCAACTCACCAGACAGTCACAGTAATGTAAATAACAATATAACTTGGATTCCGTTTCCTTTTTGGATTTTGGATAATTCTGATAGCCGGTATACCTAAATCAGAAAAGAGGATGAAACGCGAACACGCACACACTTGATTGTAGATAAAACACATGCAAATTGAATAAAAGAATAAGTTATTTCACAGAGTTTAGTATAAGAAGTGTTTCAAAAATTAATAAAAAGAATTGTTTCGCAAAGTTAATAAATGATTTTGTTTCGCAAAGTCGAGTCTTTCACGCGGATTCACTATAACCCGGGAACTCTAGCTCTAAGACACTTGCGGACCCAGCGACACGAACCTCACGATTTATCGCCACAGAGTGTCGCAGCTTCACGCTCTCGGCAGCGACCAGAGTGGGTCCGTACCGAAAATGCTTACGCTGCATTTTATCGCTCGGCCGCGTTACCATGGGCCCGTCTACTTGACGAGGCGGTATATGTGTGTGTGTGTGCTCACGTTCATCCATCAGATTTCCGATTTAATATATGATCGATATTCGTATGCACAGGAAAATATGACATTCCACATCTCGAAAACCATACAATTTCGCACGGCTGAGGGCCGCTCTCTCAATGTGCATAATTTCATATACACAATTTCTGACTAGGGGAATCCCACAGTCGTTGGACTATCAGAAATTGTGTTGGGTATTCAATTTTAACAACAATTTTTAATTAGTTAATAATTCACGCAAGCGACAAAACCGTGGGAAGGCGCGGTTCCCTGCACCGGATGTAGAGTATACAATTCTGTCAGTCTTCTGAGAAATGATCCAGTCTGCGCATTCCCGCTGTAGCCGTTACTGATTATGTTACAATGTTTAACGCGGCGGTCAGAGGTGTTCTCAACGAGGGTTCTCCCACAATGCTGCAAGGCATTGTTGAAACGCACCCCTGCCGCTTACACAGGACGGATTCGGTACAGAAGGAGAATCACTGGGTCTTTTCGAACGCGACTCTCTGGTGAGATCGCCGCTGCGTCGGCACCGCCTTATCTGTATCGCGGGACGGCAATACGTCGAAACGACGACGCTCCAAGAAAGGGATTTTGTTCTATCAAAAATAATATTAATTAATGGGCAGGAGTATGATCAACGAGGGATTTCCCATAACGCTAGGCGTTGTTGAACCATACCCTGACCAAAAAGAAAAATTTTACGTTCCGAACGTAACACCAGACAATGGCGAAACGATGCCGCGACTGATTTAAGCTACGACGATCCCGAACCGCCTTATGTTGCGCGACAATGTACTCTGAGGAAAATAAGAGAAGAAGCCATTGTACGGGAATTAGGAATAAATAAAAATCTTGACCCTATTAATTCATTATGCGAGTTGAAATGTAAGGGAAAATACTCAGGGTACATTAAACAGATCGCAAAGGATTCTTTCTATTGTTTTTACTGGTCTCCCATGCAAATGGACCTGTATTGTATTGTATATATTTATTGTTCCCCGTAGGGTTACAAGAACTTCCGGTCCCTCTTGCCTTTGCTATCTTTTTACCCCTTTTCTTTTACTTTTCTATTTACATTTTTACACTTTCCTTTTTACATTTTTTACATTTTTACATTTTTACAATATTTTACAATTTTGCCGTTTTCGCCTTTTCTGCCCCTACTGGCCCTATATTTACACTCTTTCCGACGCTTTTCGCACGCTTCTCCTCATCTCTTTCGCTTGCACACTTTTATTCGCCTTCGCTCGCTCTCGCTCGCCTTTGTTCTCTTTTACTCGCTCTTCGTTCGCCTTTTCTCACCTCCCCCGCCTCTCCTCCCTCTCCATCGCTCGCCCTCTCTCGCTCTCGCCTTCTTCCGCATCTCTATCCTTAATTCTACCTTTCCTACTTATTTATTACTACCTCGCCCATTCGTTTTCGTCCTTCCGTTCCCGCATCTTCTCTCCTCCTTTCACTCTCTCTTCCTTTCCTTTCCCTCTACTATCTGTCTTCTTCATTTTTTCCTTTCCACCACCGTTTTCTTTCCCCTCTCTTTTATTCATCTCCTGTCACTCTCTTCCTGTTCCTTCTTATTCTCCCCCTTGCCCCATTCTGTTCTCCTCCAGTTTCCTTATCCAGCTCTCCCCCACCCCTTCTTCTCCTAGTATCTTCCTTACATTTTCTTGCCAGCTACCTTCTCCCTCCCCTCTGCACCTTTCCCATACATGCTCCCATGTCTCCTCTTCACTTCCACACACTCTGCACATTCTCTCCTCTTCACACTCCCAATATCTCGCCTCAGCCATTCCATTCCCCAGTCTGAACTTCGCTATTCTTCTCCACCTTTTTTCTCCCCAGCCTTTGTCCAGATACTTAGGCAATCCCTCTCCTCTCACCCACTTATACCATTTATTAAATCTTGAATTCCCTATCCTTTCCCATGTCTGTCTCTCTTGCTTCTCTCTGTCCCTTCTCTCTATTTCCTCATATCCTTCTCTACCTTCCTTCCTTAACTCCCCCACTTCCTCCATCTCTAATCCTAATTCCTTGAAATATCCCCTCCTTTCCTCTTCCCATATTGACAACCTCCCACTTTTACATTCCCTCTTTTTCACTTCTTCCCAGCATTTCCTCGCCCACCCACTTTCTCCTCCTTCTTCTAGTCTTATTTCGAAATTCCACGCCCTTCTTCCCGCTGTTGTCCTCAACTTTACCCTCTCAACTTCCTTCCTTACCATGTACCCTGGCGTCCTCCACTCCACTCCAAGCACCCACCTTATATATTTCTCTTGCAGTGCCTCTATTACCTTTCTTTCCCTCCATCCCCATATTTCCACCCCGTAGCTCGCCACCGTCCATACCAACGCGTCGAACAACCTTATTCTTCTTCTGACATCCTTCACCCACTTCCTTTCCCCAATTCCCCACACCTGTCTCATCGCTCCTGCGGCTTTTCTTGCCCTTTCCCTAAGGTGCCCGTCCTGCGCTCCATTCCTTCCTATTTCATACCCCAGATACTTATATTTTTTCACCTCTTCTATTTCCTTTCCCTTCCATTTCCAGCACACCTTCTTTTTTCTTCCTCCTCCCTTCGTCAGCCTCATTATCTTGGTTTTCTCAACATTTAGCACTAGCCTCTTCCTATCCAAGTATCTCTCCAGCCTTTTGATCATTCCCAACATCTCTCCTTCCTCTTCTGCTAGCAGCACTATGTCGTCGGCATATGCTAACGACCTTATCTTTTCGTTCCCTACCTTTACTCCTCCCCATCCTCCTCTTTCCAAATCTTCCTCCATATCCGCCGTTAACAAATTGAATAGGTATGAGCTCAGTGGGCATCCTTGTCTTACTCCTCTCGCTGTCCAAAAACACTCTCCCACCTCCTCGCCCACCCTCACCCTACTTCTGGTTTCCTTGTATATTTCCTCTATTCTCATCCTTATTCCTTCACTTACTCCTCTTTCCTCCATGGCCTTCCACAGTATCCCTCTATCCACCGTATCAAACGCGGCTTTTAAGTCCACAAACAGTGCCACTATCTTTCCTTTCCTCTTCGCTATTCCTCTGTTTATCACGAAGTTCAGGACATACACGTTGTCCAACGTCCCCCTTCCTCTCCTGAATCCTGTTTGGTTTTCTGGTATCATGCGCCCTGCTTCCATTTCCCTATCTAGCCTCTCCGCGATTACTGACACATACACCTTATATATTGTGTCCATTATCGTCACCCCTCTATACTCCTCCACTCCTATCCCTTCTCCCTTTTTAATTATTGGCACTATTAGCCCTTCATTCCATTCCTCCGGCCATCCCTCTCCTCTCCATATTCTACCTATCATTTTCCATAGCCACTTCTGCACTTGCGGCCCTCCATACTTCCATACTTCATTCGGCACTTCGTCACGCCCCGTCGCCTTTCCGTTTTTCAGTTTCTTTACTATCTTGACCACCTTGTAACGAGTTATTGTCGGTAGGACGACGATCTTGTCCCCCCCACCGCGCGCCCGGCCGCCGGGACGCGTACCGCGCTCTGCCAACGGTCTTGCCCCCACCACTCGTCCGCGGGTTCCGAGAATCGGCGCGAGATGGGTAATTAGCCAGTACCTCTCTCGCTGCCGAAATCCGCGGACGAGGACATATAGGCCGGGGGCATAGGCCTATTTGGCAGAGACCGCCTAGAGCGAGCGTACCGAGCTGTACACCTCTCCCAGAGACCTCCTGTGCGATTCCACGTTCTTGTGACGAACACTCGTTCTTGCGAAAGACAAGCGCCCGTGTTCACACCAGTTCCCGTGTGTCGACAGACTGTGTCTCTGTGCCTTTTTGAATTCACCCCCTCCCCGGTTCCCAGAAGGACAGCGTGAGCCATCCTCTGGACGCAGGCCGTTATCATTTATCGATCTCCCGAACAGAGTCTCCTCCGTTCTCGAGAGCGTCCTCACAGTCTCCGATTCATCCACGGGTTGTGCCCACCGGGTGATCGGACTCAAGACTCCCCGACCAGGGTCTCACGGCAGGGCTTGCCCGCCAGGACACCGAACGGTCAAATCGTCTCTCCTCTCCTTTCTCGCCGCCTCGTCGCCGACTTCGAATCGCGCCGCGCTTCGCGCCGCGATACACACCGATCCGCGCGCCGCGACACCCACCGACTCTCGCGCCGCGATACACACCGATTCGCACGCCGTGACACACACCGACTCTCGCGCCGCGACACACACCGACCCGTGCGCCGCGATTAGGTTAAGCCGTATCCACACTGTGTGCCAGCATAGACCTGGCCGGGATCATTTGTACTTAGGTTTAAGATATAATAAATTGTCATACCCCCACTCTACTTGAACAAGTGATCATTCGATCGGCGGCCCTGGACCACCGTCCCGAGCCGGCGATACGGTACCTCCACCGTCCCACCGGTAACCCCGCGTTCTACGGTTACAACCTCTTCCAGCTCTATCGTGTCCTCTGCCTCTATTTCCCGCAGTTTCTCTTTCCCCACTACTACTCTTCCCTCTACACCCCCCAGTATCCTCATAAAATATTGCTTCCACTCTTCCATTTCTATCTCCTCGTTCACCCTCTTTCTTCTTTTCCTCCCTCTATTCACCACCTCCCATACCTCTCTTTCACTTTTCGCTTGCTCAGCCTCTTTTACGTACTTCTCTGCTTCTTCTTTTTTCTTCTCTTCGCATTTTCTTTGATACTTTCTCTTTTCCTCTTTATACTCTGTGGCCTCCCCTCCACCCCTTCTCCATCTTCTCAGCGCTAATCTTGTGCTTCTCTTTGCCTCCGCACACTCTTCGTCCCACCATCCTCTTCTTTTTCTCTCCTCTTCTCCACTACTCGCCTTAATTGCTGCCTTTATTTTTGTCTTTCCCTCAGTAATCTCCTCTTCTACTCTTGTCTTCCTGTCCTCGCCCCTCCTTTCCCCTATTCCTGCCACAACCTCCCAAAATTTCTCCCTACCGCTCTCGTTCCACACGCCTCTCGCTCGACTTTTCAATCCGCCTTCATTCTTCCTTCTTCTTTCTGCCCTGTCCTTCAATGTTATTATCAGCGGGTGGTGATCTGAGTCAACCTCCTCTCCTACCCTTAGCCCTTCTATCTTATCCCCAATTCCTACTTCCCCGATCACATAGTCTATCACCGTCTCACTTCTTGGACCTACGTATGTGTACTCCCCCCTTTCATCGCCTTTTGTTATTCCATTTAATATTCCCCATCCCTGCTCCTCGAGCCATCTTATTAGTTGTTTTCCCTCCGAATTTTCCACCTCATCCTTCGACTCTCTTCTCACTTCTTCCCCTTCCTCCATTTCCCATCCTCCCCTCCTGCCTGTCCTTGCGTTCCAATCACCCCCTATTAACGTTTCCCACTCCTGCTCCCCGTTTTCGGTCCATTCCTTTAACTTTTCCAGTTTTTCTTCCATGTCCCCATTTATGTACACTCCTACTATCTTCCATTTCATTTTGCCTATTTTAATGTTTACTTCCATCACACCTTCTCCTCCTTCTTTTATACCCCCTGTCATCCCTTCCACCAGTTCCTTCCTTACTCCTGCTACTATTCCTCCTTTGGCTCTCCCTTTGCAAATGGACCTGTATAAAACATTAATTAAATCGTGCAGGAAAATAGAAATAGACGCGACTGGAAAATTAGTAAAAACTATAGAAAAACTAAATGGTGACAAGAAACATATATTCTTGTACCAAATTATTATAAAAGGTGCAAATGGAATACAACCAGTATTTCAAATGCTTTCAGAAAAGCATGATACAAATTTAATTACTTACTGGTTGAGGGAAATCATAAGAGACGGGGCACCGGTGCCTCCAGAAGTTGATTCAGATTATTCATTGGCGCTTTTGAATGCAACCAGCCTGGCATTTAATGAACGTTGCTTAAAGAATTACATTTCCGATTGCTATCGATGTATTACTAGCGAAATTTTGCAACATCCACTTCGGTGTTTCATCAGAATTGATATTGCCCATTTAATAAAAATTAATTGTAGCAAAGATGTATTTCATAGAAAGCATCCTAAAATTAAAGACTTCTTTGTGCGATGCGCGGGTATAATGTCATCGTGCGATAATGTCGAAGATTTTAGTACACTGCTTAGCTCAATATTTATTGTCGCTTACAGTGAGTACGATGGCAAAGATTCTGATGGAAATGAAGTAATTTGTGAGCAAAAGCAGTCGTATTTATTCGAAAGAATAAAGTCATTCACCTTTACGTGTGAGGAGAATGACACGGAATACGATGATTTAGAAATAATACCAGACAATGAAAATATAGTTGCATTTGTAAATAATATCAGAGATGAGGCTCAACAAATTGCAACAAACAGTGTAGAGACAGATAGATATAACGCGTTTTATTGTCCGGAACTAGTCGCATATCTAGTTAAATTGGCAAAACATTTTCCACTCTGGACACAGGTGATGAGCGGATATTTCCCTCTGTCATCGAATGTAGCGACATCCTCTAGATGTGAGGCTTATTTTAAAGATCTGAAGCATTCAGATTTGGGCGCAAATTATAAACCACTGCGCGTCGATAAATTCATCATTCACCATATTAAAGCTATTGAAAATATCTCGAAATTGGAACGTGCTGCTATTAAACGCACGAACGAAAAAATTGCACTGCTGCAAACTGAAAGCAAAATCGATTCACGTGATTTTGACGAAAATGCGCAAAACGTTAATACTTATAATTATTTAACGGAACAGGAAAATTGGAAAGGCTTAAATATTGAAGCCAAACGAAATAGATTAAAAGATTTACGAGTTTCAACTAATAATAGTGTTACGTAGCCCCTTCAGGTCCATCCCGTGCTCGCTGTCCTCGCGTCACTTTCTTCCGTAAAGACGATTCAGCGGAATCGCCTCGCGTGTAGCAATCGCGTTGCGCTTAGCCCGTGGCAACGACCGTAGGGACAACGACCGCGCTCGGCCCGGGCCACGGATATTTCGCAGATATCAAAGAATTAGTGAAGCAATCGACAGCTGCCGACAGGGCAGTTTCCCCCATTCCTGGGGAGTCCGAGGTTCGGCCCGCGACGAAGAAACGCGGAACAGGGATTCGTTTTCGAGAGCTCGTGATAGGAAGTTGTGACGAGCCAGCGGGCCGTCTAGAAACCGCGCCTCGCCGCCACGTAGAAACCGCGACACCCGTCCGGACGGTCGAGATCAGCCCTGGGTATCTCCATCCGACACATCGCGAACGGCCTAGCCGGGAGAGCCCTTGCGCGGGGTACGAGCCGCCGTTGACTCCGCGAAGACGTGCGATGGAACGAGATAGCGAGAACATCGACGGACACCGATTGTGCCGACTTCCGTGTGCTACCCGAGAGCACAGCGAGCGACCACGACCTGCGCCAGGTTGAGCGACCTACAGAGCGTACGAAGCGATAATCGGCAAGCGTGCCGAAACCCGAGCTCACTGCGATAGCAGGGACCGAGCGCCGTTCCTAGGGTATGTTCTTATATTATTTTATCCATCATTCAGAATATATTTTACTATGTTATTTTCCCTTGAATTCCGTGTCACCATTGATTTAAACCCCCTTACTCCTTATCCTCTCACGGTAAGTTTAGTCAAGGCGTGCTTCAGCACCTTGAAAGAGCAAGAACCCCGCGAATCACCCTAGCCGCTCAGGGCGATTCGCCAAAAGTCCCTTCAGGACGTAACAATAGCAATTATATAGAGGACGATGAAAATAAAGAAAATATAAAAACAAACGCGAATACACAAAAAAACAGTACAGTAAATATAATAGAGTAGGTAGGTAGGGCCGATTCTGGACCAAGTGTGGGCGAGGGGGTGAGGCGGGGCGGGGCGGGGGGTACCGCACTCTTCCGCGAGATGGACGAGGGGGTGAGGCGGGGTGGGGGGTACCGCGCTCTTCCGCGAGATGGACGAGGGGGTGAGGCGGGGTGGGGGGTACCGCGCTCTTCCGCGAGATGGACGAGGGGGTGAGACGGGGCGGGGGGTACCGCGCTCGTAGGTGAGGGGGACGACGTCACAGGAGGGGGATTTTCAAAATTTTCAAAATTTTCAAAATGGCGTCCGCCGCCGCGCAATCTCCGAACACGTGCGGAGATCGGTGCGCAGGCGCGAAAGATAAGGCGCGAAAGAATGTACCGCGGATGCTGTAATTCGACACCGATACGCATACGGAAGTATAGAGCGATAATTATTCGAGCATCGCCCAGCGTATTTTGAAGATCGAGACCACCGTGACGGGTGTAAACACCCTTATCACGGGCGCGTGAATTCGATACATGTGGTAAGACATCGAGCAAGCGTGACATCACGTCACATGATTGAGGCGTTGAGGGTGAGCAAGGGAGAAAGAGTACTAGAGAGAGTGCGAAGAAAAGAATTTGGAGCGATAATGACTAATGAATCTCGGCTAGGGTAGGTGGTTAGTATATTCAATCAGAGTCGCGCAGTCGTTCGGTAAAGATCTTCGCGACAACAATTGTTACACCTCATTCTTCCCCTGAGTTTCGATATCCGGATCAGAACCGCATCACGTGGAAGAGTCGCATCAACCTCTCGTGCCTGATCGTACGTGCCTTTTAATTGAATATTGAAGCAGAAGAAGTAAACATGGAGGTATTCATGAACACGTTCAAGGTTCTATCCCAAATGGCAGCGCTTTTACGCACCATTGCGGAATTCAGGGACTGGACGGATCGGTGCGACGCCTGCTTGCAACTCATCGTCGAATATCAGGGCGGCGAAGGAGTGTCTATGGCATCAAAGCAGCGTCTGGCATCGTTAATCGCGCGTACGAAAACATTACGTACGATCGTGCGGGCACGGTTTTCGCGAGTAGGGCTCGGTGTTTCGGGTCGATTGACGACACCTAAAGTCGTATGGGAGGATGTGGAAACCGCGTTTCGGAATCGTATTTCGACTGGTGTTGTAATTAACGTGGGTTACATCGATCCGCGTCAATTTTTGGAGGGGGCCCGACGAATGGTGCTATCACGCGTGATAGACGCTATCAGGGAACATTCTGGTGTGTCCGTGAATACGATCCTGAACGCGGACTTTATGTTAAACGAGAATACAGACATGAAAAGTTTCGGGACGCGAAATCGTGTACTGTTCAGGACATCGAGCGTGCGCGAGTGGTATTCAAGTTGCGTGGTTGCTCCCACGTTAGTGGCGATCGAGGAGTTCCAAGATCGTGATAGTGGATGGACCCTGAGGGCTGTGCTAAATCTTATAATAAACATTAATAAGCACAACCCTCTTGGCGCCGGCTGCGAAGTGCCGCTTCCGCGCGCCGTCGTTCTGAAAAAGGCAGTGGTGAACGTAAGGAACAGAGACAATGCGTGTTTCTTGTGGGCCGTCGTCGCCAGTTTGTTCCCTGTTGCTACGCATGCGGATAGGGTCGCGTCGTACTATCACTACTCAACGGTACTGTGTACAGACGATATAACTCTTCCCGTGACGTTAAATCAACTGACGAAGTTCGAGAGGATTAACGACATTTCGGTGAATGTGTACACCTGGACCGACAAAAGCTGCATGCCTCTGCGACTGACCGATGATAAACGTGAGAGGCACGCGAACCTGCTACTGGTGCAGGATCCCAATGAGCCCCAACGATACCATTTCGCGTGCATTCGAAGCATGTCGAGGCTCGTATCGAAGCAACTCGGCAATCACGGACATCAAGTATTCGTTTGCGATAGGTGAGTAAAATATGGAATATTTCGATCGATGTATTTATTTATTCTCATGTTTTATTCGTATTATTAATGCTATTATCGTTGCAGATGCCTCAGCTTCTTCCATTCGTCCGAGCGATTGACCAAGCATAACGTGGACTGTCAACGCATGAACGAGTGTGCCATCGAATTGCCGTCCGCGAAAGATAAATGGCTGCAGTTCAAGAACTTCAAAAATAAGGAACGAGCGCCATTCATCATTTACGCGGACTTCGAATGCATGCTGGAGGAGGTCGAGCCTGCGACGCGGAGTCGTACGTACACGTACCAGCACCACAGGGCGTACAGCGTGGGTTATTACATTCATTGTGCCACCGATGCGTCCCTGTGCCGTTATCGCGCGCGTCGTCACGAAACCGAGTGCGTGAAATGGTTCGTGCAAGAACTCCGAGACTTTGCTGACACTGCGTATTCATGGTTGCGGAACGCGAAACCGATGATTCCATTGACGAATCAACAGTGGCGAAGTTTTAACGACGCGAGCGTGTGTCACGTGTGCGGACAACTTTTCATGGATACGGACAAAAAAGTGCGCGACCATTGCCACTCGACGGGCGAGTATCGAGGCGCGGCTCACGTATCGTGTAACTTACAATTCCAACGATCGTACACGATACCGGTAGTTTTCCATAATCTGTCCGGATACGACGCGCATTTCATAATTAAGGAGTTGGCGTCCGCGTTCGAGGGACAGATCGACCTGCTACCGGTAACGAAGGAACGGTACATATCATTCACAAAACATGTCAAGGGAATCGACGCCGAGAGCAACGATTGGCAGAGGGGGTTGAAGTTTCGATTCGTCGATTCGCTAAAGTTCTTAGCCGCTAGTCTGGAGAAACTCGCTTCGGATCTCGGCAAAGAACGACTCGCGATTCTACGGCGCGAGTTTCAATCCCTGCCTGACACTCAGTTTAGTCTCCTGACCAGGAAGGGCGTCTTCCCATACGACTACGTGACGTCGTACATTAAACTCAACGATACGCGTTTACCGTCCCGCGAAGCATTCTTCAATCGGTTGAACGATAGTGTCGCGTCGGAGTCTGATTACGCGCACGCCGTGAACGTGTGGAACACTTTTCGCGTACAGACATTGGGCGAGTACAGTGATTTGTATTTGAAAACGGATTTGCTGTTACTCGCCGACGTATTCGAGAGTTTCCGCACAGACTGTATCGCGAGTTACGATTTGGATCCCGCGCATTATTTCACACTCCCAAGTTTTACGTGGGACGCGATGCTCAAATACACCGGTGTGCGATTAGAGCTTTTGACGGACGTGGACATGTTACTGTTCGTGGAGCGTGGTATACGTGGCGGTCTGAGCCAGTGCTCGCACAGGTACGCGCACGCCAACAATAAGTACCTGCCTGCAGAGATGTACGACGAGTCGAAGACGTCAACGTACCTGATGTACTTCGACGTCAACAACTTGTACGGTTGGGCGATGTCTCAGGCTATGCCGAAAGGAGGGTTTCAATGGTTGGACGATGAGGCAATGGCCGCGCTCGACGTATCATCCCTACCCGACGGTGAGGGACCCGAAGACAAGGAAACCGAGGGATACCTGTTGGAGGTCGACATCGAATATCCCAAGGATATTCACGACGCTCACGCCGACCTTCCATTCTGCCCGGTACGCGAGCACGCGCCCCACGGTAAACAGACCAAGCTGCTTGCCACGCTCGACGATAAGGAGCGATACGTCATCCACTATCGCTACCTGAAACAGTGCGTGCGACATGGTTTACGCGTGACGCGAATTCATCGAGTGTTGCGATTCGATCAATCGCATTGGTTGCGCGACTACATTCGATTGAACACTGATTTGAGGACGCGGGCAACCAGTGAATTCCAAAAGACTCTATATAAATTAATGAACAATGCAGTGTACGGAAAAACGATGGAGAATGTGCGGAATCGCGTAGACGTGCGACTGGTGACGCGATGGGACGGTCGTTACGGTGCGGAAGCGCTGATCGCGAAGCCGAACTTTCATAGTCGCACGATCTTTTCCGAACAGTTAGTCGCCATCGAAATGCGAAAATTAAAAGTGAAGTTTGATAAACCTATATACGTGGGAATGAGTGTACTGGACGTATCAAAAGAATGCCTGTATGAATTCCATTACGCGTATATGCGTGCGAAATTCGGTGATCAATGTAAGGTTTTGTATACCGACACCGACAGTGTAATGTATAGCGTGGAATGTGATGATATGTATGCAACGATGAAGGGTGACGTTAGCCGATTCGACACGAGTGATTACGCGGTGGACAATCCGTATGGTATGCCGCGCGTAAACAAAAAGGTGCCAGGACTCATGAAAGATGAGAATAATGGCACCTTAATGACCGAGTTCGTCGGATTGAGGGCCAAGATGTACGCCACTAGAACATTTAACGCGGCAGTGGGGTCTTCGAATGAGTGCAAAAAAGTGAAGGGTGTGCGGAGACACGTGGTCGCGAACGATATTCAATTCGAAGATTACATTCATTGTCTTCGCGATCTGACTGAGAAAGTGATTCGACAGAACAATATCCGCTCTAGCCAACACGAGGTGTATTCCGTGAGTGGGGAAAAGAACGCTCTCAGTCCGTTCGACGACAAGCGGTATATTTTAACCGATCGAGTCGGCACCCTTCCGTGGGGGCATTATCAAATCCCCGAGCTTGAGGCCGACGAGCCCCACGAGAATCTCGTTGCATAGTATGTTCGCATGTTGTATGTTCGCATGTACTTTGGTTATATCATTTTACGAATATGTAATATATATATATATATGTATAATATGTAATATATGTATAATATGTATAATATGTAATATTCTTTTTCTTTCTTTATTAACATTAATTCTATGTATATATCTATATCGAAGTAGAATGAGAATTAGGAGAATGTGAATAAACGTACAATGTATATTTATATGTATTTATTCATACATTTATTTATTCCAGTAACATCCAGCACGCTAATGATTTAGAGAATATCCTTATCACGTATCCACGAGTTCTTGGACGAATCGAATCCAAGCCACTTAACGTACACCTGGTTTCCTTTGCGACGAATAATCTTCTCGACCAGATAAACGTCCGGATTCGCGACCGAATGTAGTTCGTACTCGTAAAATCCACCCGAGATCGGCTCTCCCGCGGAATCGCGTAGAATGTACGTCACCGGACACGTTCGCTGTACGGTTATGATTTCAAACACCTCGGTCGACCAGTTCGGAGTGTACCCCTTCTCGAAGAGGGTCTTGAATTTGCTCACGCGTACCTTGTCACCAACTTTGAATTTCACGCGTCGTCTAACTCCTTCCGATGCGGAGGGTGAAAGGGGTTCATTCGCAGCGAACGATAAACGCGTCGCGGGGGTCACGTCAACGGGTCGGGCGTTGATCGTTCTATGCTTACGATGATTGTAGATGCGCACGAGCGCAGGTAACAGGTTGACCCAGCGATAGGACGCGTTCAAGGAGAATTGTTTCCACATGAGGTTTTTCAGCGTGCGATTGAAACGTTCGACGATCGACGCTTTCATCACGCTGTACGTGGAGTAGTGGTTGATCCCGCGTGTCTTCAAGCATCGTTGAAACTCCGCGTTGTAAAACTCCTTACCCATATCGGTTTGTAAATTTCGGGGGCATCTATCGCTCTGCCGCAATACGGTCGTGAACGCAGCGGTCACGTCACGTCCACTTTTCGTTTTTACGGGTACGGCCCACGCATATTTACTGAACGCGTCGATGATCGTTAGTACGTAGTGATATCCTCGATTTTGCTTCGCGTACGGACGCATCTCCACCAAATCGGCTTGCCACAAATCATCATAGCCGCGAATCACGACGCTACGCCGTGGGAAATTTCGTCTCGCGGGTGCGTGTAATTCGTTCACTAATTGTACTCGCTCCTTGTTCATGCTTCGCAGGTGGGTGGGGATGGTCGCGACGTTCCAAGGATGTTAGAAGTAGTATGAGTTCCTCGAGTGCTCGCAAAACGCAATCGATACACGTTTTTCGTGATCGTTCGTTATTATTAGACGTTTCGGAGCCGTAGCCGCTATTGAGACAGTCATTGATCATCGTCGTCGTAAACCCTCGTTCGCTTTTCGCGGCTCCTTTCGTTTGTACAGATCCGTGGTCGTTATCGCAATCGGTGTCGTTGTCGACGTCGTGAACTCTTCGAGTCTGTCCTTTAAATGATCGAAGCGTCGTTCCATCGCGTTATTTAAATCATCCTCTAGTCGTGACAATTGCGCGTTAACGATATCCAACGTCGTTCGTTGTACTCGCGTTTCGAGTTGAGATCGTTGATATTCGGCGTCCAGTCGAGCGGTCGCGATAGCCGTTTCGATTCTTTGGGTAAAGCGTTCGTCCACCGAGGATAATACTCTCGTCATTGTCATTCTCACTTCGTCGCTGTTGTTGTTGTTATTGTTGTTGTTGTTGTTGCGTAACGAGGTGCCAAACTTGTTCACCGACATAACTATGCGTGTGCGCGAACACTACTGACGCGATGATCACCGAATCGTTCAATTTAAGATGCATCCATCCTCGCGAAGTTCCTCCAGGATGGATGCGATTTCGTTATCGTGACTCGTGTGACCTGCCGCACGCGATGCCATGAGCAATCGAAGTCTATCGACCAATTCGTTCACATCGTCCCAATACACGTAATCGATCGCGTAATCGGTGACCGTCATCGATTCGTCGATAGGCAATCCTCGACCTTGTCGCGCGCCCCCACCATCCACGTCGCCCGCGCCGCTACCCGTACCTCTAACGCGTCTGATACTCGATGTTCGCACCCCACCGATTATCGTCGATATGATTTTCTTATACTTGTGCCCCTTGTTACCCAGCGTGCTCTTGGTCGGTGAATGGTTTCGCTTATGCGCATTCGTTGATAGCAAGATGCGTCGGTACGAGTGAAGATCCGCGTCCGTGTACGTACGATCGTTGGGTATTCGCATGAACAGCAGTTCGTACAAACCCCGAGTTCCCACGTATCGCGTGCCGTTGACGAGAACATCGTCGCCGTCCTCGTCGATGGTGAGTACGGAATCGCCAATCATTAGGTCATCGAGGGACCCTAAGTATACGCCGTACACGTTGTCGATTCGTTTCTTGGTATCGGTGAAGAACAGTCGCAGGTATTCTCGCGACAAGGGTCCTTTAGCGTTCCGTATATACACTTCGATATCATCGACGGTGTTACGCAGCGAATCCAAATCATGAACCTTTGCTGACGACTCATCATCCTGAATTTTTTCATCGTCTTTGTCACCGACATCATCAACAACATCATGAACAACATCATCGTCAACATCATTGTTATCGTCGTTGGTGTTGTCGTTGTCGTTGTCATTGTCGTTGTCGTTGTCGTTGCCGATGTCATCGTCGTCGTCATAGTCGCTAGAATCTGCAAGGTTATTCGGACTTTCCTTGGTTATCGACGGAGTAACGGGTCGAAGTTTCTTCGATGATTGTTGTTGCTCGTATTCGTGTTTCCTCTTCACTGATCGCGATCGAGGCGTTGAGCGCGTTTTCAATGCGGACGAGTTCTCGATCAATCGTTTCAGCGGTTCGACGATGGGACGTGTACTCGCCTCCACAGCCTCTTCCGTAGCCATTTTACCAATTTTCAAGGCCAAGCACTTTTTACGTATAACGTCGCTGACTTTGGCGATTTCCATCTTCGCGTCCACGCCCCGACGTCTCGTCCCTTTTTGATGTTTCGTTCCTTTTTGATTTTTCGTTCCTTTTTGCCGATGACGTCGACGATGTTTTTGCGAATGCTTCGCGTCGACGTTGCTTGAGGTTATCGTAGTCGCCGTCGGTTCGTTAGACATTTCGTGTTACTCGATTGACGACTCGTGGTTTACTGGTGTCAACGAGCTACGACAAACTCGTTAAATCCTCTTCGATATCGACCTTCGTACATGGAACTATCCTTATCGATCACCACGAAATCGTATCGTCGACGCCAACATCTCGCGCACAAGTCGTTGAACGACTCGAACGTCATGTCTGTGTTCACGTGATCGTTGTACACGCGACGCAAATTCGTACCATCTTGTTTAAATAGCATGAGAAAATTCACGTTGTCCCTGATCAAATGTTTAGGTATTCTAGCGTACGACTGACACAAATAAAAACAATCCACGTTCGCGTGGCGACCCATGGAGAAGTATTCGCGTATCGCGTTCTGTTCGTCGCACGCCACGTCATCGAACACGAAAATCGAATCGGGTCGAGCGTCTCTCGGTGGAACGATCTCAGCGTTGTTAGAGTAGGGAAAGTATTCGATTCCATCGACGAGCGACAACACCTGTTCGAGATATCGATACTTTGGCTGATGCAACGATTTCGAGTAAACGTACACGTTCTCGAAACGCAAACCGTTCGGACTCTCTAGCATACTTAGAAGCACGTTAGTTTTTCCACATCCGGACGGTCCACAAATCACGCCTCGCACGCTGTTCGGCAACAACGGGCCGTGTCTATTCGATCGACTCGGATCCCTATCATCCTCGAGCATTCTGTTCGCGGTCACGCGAATAACGTCCGACTGTTTCGCGAATCGCATAGCGCGCGCGCACGTCTACGACGAGTGACGACTATTTATATTCGTGGCACGCGTCGCGCAGGTCACTATCACTCTGATCGGTGAAGCGTGCGTACGCGTTTATAATTGTAGTAGCTATCGCGACTATTCCAGCGTATATGGTGGCATCAACGACTGCGACGTCTCACGGACTAGGGAAGAATCATAAGAGGAAGAAGAATAATCTGAAGAAGACTAAGAAGAAGAAGAAGACTGGATCGGGTCTCGTGAACGGTATCATAAACCGTCTGCCGTTCGAACTGCACGTTCCGGGTTATCAGTTCTGCGGACCAGGAACGCGTTTGCTAAAGCGATTGGCTCGTGGCGACGAAGGTGTGAATCCCCTGGACGCAGCGTGCCGCGACCACGATATCGCATACTCTAGTCGCAAGGATTTAGAGGGAAGACACGAGGCTGATCGTGCGTTAGCCGAACGAGCGCGAGAACGAGTGTTCGCGAACGACGCGACCTTTGGCGAAAAAGCCGCAGCGACTGGAGTGTGGGCAACGATGAAGGCTAAGACTAAACTCGGTATGGGTATGAGAAAGACGAAACGTGAACAGCGAAAGTCTGGAAGGAAACAACCGCAACGGCGACAACGACATCGTAATCTACGAGTAGCGAAACGCGGTGGCTTTCTTCAATTTCTTCCGTTCGTGCTTCCCGCTTTATCAGCTATCGGGGCATTGGCCGGTGGAGCGGCTGGTATAACCAAAGCGGTCAATGATGCGAAGGCGTCCCGAAAACAGCTGGAAGAGACGTTGCGTCATCATCGGGCGATGGAAGGGCGAGGGATGCATCTGACACCGTACAAGCGAGGCGCGGGCTTGAACCCGAGACGGCGGCGCCAACGACGAGTGCAGACGAAGGAAAAAAAAAACGCCGATCACATAGGCGCGTGGAGACGGTGGCGGCGATAATTCAACAACCTATGACGAACCTACAATTAGAGCGCGAGTGCGCAAACGTACCATTCTTTCGAGGCGTGTTTATGCGCGATACGCTTCCCACGCGCGTACGAACCAACGAATGCGGTATCGCGAATCTTGACGAGAATCGAGGTGCCGGTACGCACTGGGTCCCGTACGCGAAACGCGGACCGCGAGTACAGTATTTTGATAGTTTTGGGAATCTGCGACCTCCCGCGGAAATGATCTACTATTTCGGACGCGGTACAACGATCACGTACAATCACAATCGTTTTCAACGTTTCGACGAGATGAATTGTGGTCGCTTATGCATGCAATTTTTACAGCAAAAGTCTATGGAATTATGGCCTAATAATAATAATAATAATAATAATAATAATAACGCTATGTACTAAGATTATGTTACAATGTATCCATGCGTAATGGCGATTCACATCTTCTATAATAAAGACTCATACTATCGATAAATTGCCGAGTATTCGTACGCGCGCGTCACTTCCCCTCTCTCAGTCTCGCGAGTGTAATCTATGATATGTCGTTCACGCTCACGTTAACGGGTCGCAGCAGCGCGCTCACGGTAAACTATTTTCCACCGATAGATTTGAGTGATGGTCAATACGAATTAGGACTCGCGGACTTGGAGACGTTTCACACGATACCGAACATCGATTCGAGTAACGATAAATTCTATTTCGTCGTGAACTATGACACCGAAAACAACTCCATCGCGGACATCGCTAGTGAATGTATTACGATCCCCCACGGCTCCTACGAATTAGACGCTATCGCCGAGTATCTGAAGCAACGAATACTCGATCGATATCCTCGAAGACGCGGTAACAACGAGAACGACGATGACGACAAGTACCCTCTAATGCTACGAGCTAACAACAACACCATGAAAAGTGAACTGTACTGTTCGTTCTTTGTGGACTTTACGAAACCGAACAATGTGGGTTCGTTGCTAGGATTTTCCTCGAATCGCGTCTTATTACCGAGAATCTGGCACGAGTCCGACGTACCCGTGAATATTATAAACGTTAACGTGATCAGAGTAACGTGCAACGTCACTACCGGCGCGTACAGTAACGATAAACCGGTACATACGATCCATGAATTTTCGCCTCGCGTGCCGCCGGGATATAAGATATCGGAAACTCCGCGACATGTCATTTACCTGCCGATCGTCGCACGAGCAATACACGATCTAACGTTGTGTATCGTCGATCAACACGATCGTCCTATATATTTCCGTGGAGAAGAAATAACGATTCGTTTGCACGTTCAACGACGTCCGCGCGATAGGTAGCGCAACCGTACGTGTATGCACGCGTGTGTAGTATGTTAGTGTTAGATCGCACGTACGAATCATCAATCGCCGCTGATACTCCTACCATCTCTACCTCGCGTCATCTGCGCGACCCTTTATCTACAGACGAAAGTAGAAGAAGAATAAAGACGGGAGGAGCGATAAGAAGAGAACCGGTAAGAAGCATAAGAAAGCCATTGACTCGTCGAAACGCACGTTTCCTACGATCGTTAGGTTTCATCGTCGCCTATTAGACACGTAACCACGATGTCGATTATTTTGGATGTGGCGAATACGCCAACCTTCGACAATCGTATCACGAAGATCGAGTTACACACGTATAATCCGTACGCCAACACGACGTTCGACAATAGCGACGAGATAAGAATTCCCATACAGCAGCAAGATCTGTACACGCTTCCGTGCGAAAGTTTTCTCTACATCGAAGGTCGTGGCACGTTGACAGCGCAAGACACGAAAGGTCCGCCAACGTCCGCGACCGCTGTTCTGGACAATAATTGCGTCGCGTTCATGTTCGATGAGATTCGATACGAATTGAACGGTGTCGAGATCGATCGTTGTCGAAATCCAGGAATCACTACCACGTTGAAAAATTTCGTTTCGTTGTCAGCCGAGAGAAGCAAAGCGCTTGCGAATGCCGGTTGGAATTATGACATCGATTACGATAATGATACTTTTCATTCGGGCGCTTTCAATTTCTGCGTACCCCTGAACGTGTTATTAGGATTCTGCGAGGATTATAAACGCATCGTGATGAACGCGCGGCACGAGCTGATTCTTATACGAGCGCGAGACGATTCGAACGTAATGCATTGTACCTCCGACACTGCGGTCCCGAAACTTGAGATACGCAAGGTGCAGTGGCGTATGCCTCACGTCGTTTTGGAGGAAGTGAATAAACTATCGATGCTGCGTATCTTGGAAAGCGGACGACCGATCGCGATGAGTTTCCGATCGTGGAGCGTGCACGAGTATCCATTACTGCAAGCAACAACGAAACACACGTGGACCGTGAAAACTACGTCGCAAATCGAGAAACCACGATACGTGTTATTCGGCATGCAAACGGATCGAAAGAATCGTCCAAATAAACCCGCGTGGATATTCGACCCGAATAATCTCACAAACTTTCGACTCTACCTAAATTCCGAGACGTATCCGTACGACGACATGCAAATAGATTTTCCAAAGTATAAATTCGCAATCATGTACAATATGTATGCGAATTTCATCCGATCGTACTACGGTCACGGAGAACCGTTGCTGAGCGCGAACGAATTCCTTAAATACGCGCCTATCGTGGTCATAGATTGTTCTAGGCAAAACGAATCGTTGAAGAGCGCTACCGTGGACGTGCGAATAGATTTCGAATGCAAAGAAAATGTCCCCGCTAATACTTCCGCCGTCTGTTTGTTCATACACGATCGTATAGTCGAATACGGCCCTTTAACCAACATGGTACGCAAACTAATATAGCGTACGTGTGTCAACGATTACTACTTCTACTAATACTAATACTACTATTACTACTACGGATACTCCTACTGTTTTAAAACGATGATGTCGATGTCAAAGTCCTCAGTTACTGTTTCGTTACTGACGCTAATAGAGTAATGATGTTCGCCATTGTCGACATGCAAGGTTTCAAAACCGAACGCGACTTTGTCGTGAAAGAGATCGCGATTCGCACAAACAGCAACAACGATAGCAGCAGCAATACCGATGAAACACTGACGATCAGCCACTGGATCTTCGAGCCGCCATACTTCTGGAATCATCTGAATTCGTTCGAGAAATGTCAAGCGTCCTGGCTCGCGAAGCATCATCACGGTCTCCGTTGGTCTGATGGCTGCGTTCCATACTGGAAACTTCCAGGACTGCTCGCCAGCGCACTCGCTAACATTGACTTCGCCATCGTGAAAGGTGCGGAAAAGAAAACCTGGATGCTGCAACTACTACCGGACATAATCGTCAAGGATGTATGCAATTTGTACGAACTGAAGGAGCGAAAGATCAACAACAACGGTCGAACTGTCGAAGACGACGGCGGCTACGACGTTGACGATGATTATTGCGGGATCATGCCTGACGTTCCTAACCTGAAGTCTATGTCTTCAACGAATGCCCCGCGATGCGCGTTTCACAACAACGATGGCGTTTGCGCGCTGGAGAACGTTCATAAAATATGGAATTATATACGTAGCGTTACCTAATGTAAATCCTATACGCGCATTGCTATTCAAGAATAAATATGTATGAATTATTTTATTTTGTTTCTATAGCGATGAGAATCATGGCGACGACTACACATGATTCATTCACCGCAAGCAAGAATATCCCGCCCCATACGAATAACGTTTACACAAATATTGATTTATAATTCAAGTACGCATGCATGGATGTATATGAATAAACATACACACTGTTTTGAATAAAAAAAAAATATATTTATTTAAAAATTGTTAACCTTTATTATATGGCGAGGTTTACATCGCGCAGCATGGATTGTAATCCTAACGCTAACAATTCGCAATCGATCAATGAATGCTTTTCGAAGTGCTCGCTTTCGGAAATTAATTTCGTATAATTCGTTGGTGAGGAAGCGGTACGTAGAACTTCCACGAAGGCGGTATATTTACTGCTTACCGAGTACATATTTTCAGTCAACCAAGTGAACATATGATCGATGCAATGTTCGTACGCGAATAGTTTACGCATCGTGGCTTCAGTCATATATATGACAGCGCGATTATCGGTGATTTTAATAAGTTGATCATCATGCATACGCGTGAATTCGAGTCGCAAATGATCAATTACGATGTGGGTTTGGGGCGATGTTGCGTTGCTACGTAATCGTTCGAGTATGTCCACCTCGTTTTGCAGTAGGAGCTTCCACGTCGACATTGAAAAGCACACCTCGCAGCCTTTGTTGTCGGCTATGGCGATCTCGACGTGGCACGAATCCATGCCAATGCGAATTCCAATAATTAAACGTTTATAAGCTGTTGTAGTCAACGGGTAATCACGTCCCAGGATCCGTACGATCGATGATTTTGACATTTTCGCTATTTTTGACGTTGCGGATCCAGAACTGTAAGAAACGTATACGCGAATTAATACTTTGATCGTTTGCGTTTACAGTGAATGAAGTATACGAATAAAATAAGTGAAAAGTGTATTGTAACGCGTACGTACCTCATATTGGTCTGTTGTTGATATTGTTGTTGATATTTATTGGGGAAACCGCCATCGTTACCGGACGCGCAGGATGAGTCGATGAAGCTGCGTTTGTACATTTTGATCTGCACTATATACGAATATACCGATCGACGAAGAGCGATACTTGGATTATACTGGTTAACGAAAAAAATTGACACGAACGATACTGGTTAGCGCTCGAGCGTACGTGGTGTAATGAAGTCCGCAGAACTGACCAACGTCGCTTTTATGTCGATTCACGTACACGTCAATGTGTGAATTTATATTGCAGCAGTGGTGGTGATGATCATCGACTTCTCTCTCTCTTTCTCTCACGAACTTGCTCGTTGCGTTACCACGTGTATCGGATTCTCCCGGCCGCGATAAGAGCATTCGCACCGTCACGGTGGTCCCAATCTTTGAAATATTCAGAGCGATACTCGAATAATTATTGCTCTATGTTTTCGTAGGCGGATGTTTACGCGAATCCAACGCCACATTCTTTTATGATGATCATGGGGCAGCTGCGCTATTTAATTAATAAATCTTGAATAGTTATCGCTGCGCGCTGTGTCAGAGGTTGTCGAAATACAGAATTCGTCGGCGGATGTTTATACGAGGGCGACGTTGCATTCTTTCACGAGACGGATGCGCTATTTAGGTTAAGTAATCTCGAATAGGTATCGGTGTCGAATTACAGCATCCGCGGTACATTCTTTCGCACCTTATCTTTCGCGCCTGCGCACCGATCTCCGCACGTGTTCGGAGATTGCGCGGCGGCGGACGCCATTTTGAAAATTTTGAAAATTTTGAAAATCCCCCTCCTGTGACGTCGTCCCCCTCACCTACGAGCGCGGTACCCCCCGCCCCGTCTCACCCCCTCGTCCATCTCGCGGAAGAGCGCGGTACCCCCCACCCCGCCTCACCCCCTCGTCCATCTCGCGGAAGAGCGCGGTACCCCCCACCCCGCCTCACCCCCTCGTCCTTCTCGCGGAAGAGTGCGGTACCCCCCGCCCCGCCTCACCCCCTCGCCCACACTTGGTCCAGAATCGGCCCTACCTACCTACTTAATAGAAAAGCCCTTAATCGAAAACAAAAAGAATACTCCTAGAGGGAAATATTTAACTGCATGCCCAGATATTCACCTCACATACGACAGGCCCTTAAGGAAAAGGAAAAATGAAATATTAAGGAATGGAAATAACTGTGATTTGGTTCATTTTAATGGAGAAAAAATATATATTAAAAATACGTGTGCATTCGACGCATTGGTTGAAGTATTAACCAGTGCGTATTGCAATTATAGCACATTTAAAAACTGGATTGATGAAAATTCAGATAGTATATTTTTCATGTTCGTCAAAAAATACGCTATGGAAAATATTAACAACTCCGTGTATGAAGAGCGAGCAGCTATTTTATATACAATATTTGAGAATCACAATAATATTGTAGATTGTAATACAAATGTCAATACGCTGTTTACAAAACTTGTAACAGACATTTGCAGTGTCGAAGAAATTAGAATCTGCGGCAATTGTCAAGTAAAGGCTAGAAAGTTGTTTGTGGTAGATTTAATTAGTACAGTCACAACCGAAGATTTTAAACAAAATTTTGATAATTTAATTGCGCAATTCTTCAGTGTACAAACACGCACCTGTAAAACATGTAAATCAGCAGTGCAATTAAAAAGAGATCCAAAATCATATGTGGTCATAGACACCGAAATCTTTTTGCAACTAAATAAAATAAATGGAATATTTTTAAATAGCATACCCGAAAAATTTCAAATTGAAGATGCACTATACGTTTTAAGTGGCATCGTATGTCATACCTCAGGACATTATATAGCTTATTGCCGTAATACAACAGGAGTATGGACTCTACACAATGACATTAGTCATAAATTGCGAAAAGTTTCAAATCCAAAAACGGTAAAAGTATTTCCGACAACTATGATATTCATAAAAATATAAAAATTATGTTAAAACTGTAATTCAACAGAATATATGTTGATGATACTTTATAATAGTCAAATTATTGAATCGGTCCGGCGTCGCACCGCTCTGTAAAGTGCGGTACCACTGGTTCTACCAGTGGTCACAAGTGCCAACAAATGGCACTTGTACTCGCGGATCATACGATCACGCGAGTCAAACGACGCCGACGTAATTTTGCCAAGATAGTGACAAAATGATATAATAAATTCAATGCACGCAATTAAGTCGATTCTGAAACGTAGATAAATCTCTTCTACATCTAGACTAACGAAATCCGTCGTGGTACAAACAATTTCATTGTTTAATTATAAAAAAAAAACCGAACTTACACGCGGACAATAAAAATTATTTATTAATAATTTTGTTCTGGAGGGTGGACAAACGTCTTCTACATCTAGGTTAACGAAATCCGTCATTGGACAAACGATTCCACCGATTAATTAACAAAAAATCGAAATTATTCCCGAGTACACTTCTTTTTCCTCGATTTTTATAAATAATTCTGTTCTGGGGGGTGGACAAACGAAATCTTGGGGTGGACAAACGTCTTCTACATCTAGGTTAACGAAATCCGTCGTTGGACAAACGATTTCGATGTTTAATTAACAAAAACTCGAAATTATTCGCGAGTACACTTCTTTTTCCTCGATTTTTATAAATAATTCTGTTCTGGGGGTTGGACAAACGAAATCTTGGGGTGGACAAACGTCTTCTACATCTAGGCTAACGAGATCCGTCGTTGGACAAACGATTCCGCCGATTAATTAACAAAAAATCGAAATTATTCGCGAGTACACTTCTTTTTCCTCGATTTTTATTAATAATTCGTTTCTGGAGGGTGGACAAACGAAATTTTGGGGTGGACAAACGTCTTCTACATCTAGGCTGAAGAAATCCGTCGTTGGACAAACGATTCCATCGATTAATTAACAAAAAATCGAACTTGTACGCGAAAGCTTCCCGAGTACCCTTCTTTTTCGCGATTTTTATTAATAATTCTGTTCTGAAGGGTGGACAAACGAAAATTTTTGTTGGACAAACGTGGACAAACGATGGACAAACGAATGCCATCTCGTTTTTTTAAAAATTCGAATTTGGGGGTGCCAACTTCACAGGGCTAAAACTGTGCTATTCTTCTGCCCGAATGAGTGAAATGTGCTAGTTTTCGCGGCGGGAGACCAAACGTTTTAATATTCGTCTAAAGCGATGAAATGTACTTCCTTACTTGGCAAACTGATACGTGCCGTTTTTCGTAAAAAAAAAGAAACTTTACTGTTCGTGTTGCAAGTCGTTATGTCGTCCTGATAAAAATGGCCCACGTGAAAAATTTATTTGCATAATGTAAAGCTAACTTCGTTAATAGTCAAGGCATTTTTTATCAAGTCAACTAAAATTGTATAAATTCAAATTATTTGTTATATATATTTTTCTATTTCTAGATGCAAGCAGCTTTGCCGGAGGGCACTCCTCCGATCGGCGACTCGGCGGAGGCAACAGCCGCCGCAGGGCGAAGTGCCCAATGTTTGGCGGAGGGTCAGCCTCCCACGCCCAACGTTCCCGATGCCGCGGAACAAATAATAATGAAGGTAATTAACACTTTGACTTTGGAATACGATTACGCAACAACTATCACAGTTAGCACAAAAGTTAAGTAATACCTAGGTTATTAATAAAAAATAAGACCCCGGGTCGGTCGTCACACTGCATGGAGTGGTTGGTAGCACAAATTTAACGTTGCTAAATTAAAAAATATTTGTTGATTTTAATTATAATAATAAATGAAAAAAGGTAAAATTTATAACTACTTATGGGACTTCCGTTTCCGGTCGCGAGAGTGGCAGTGCAGTGTGAGAGTGAGCGAGTGATTGTACGAAGGAAAGGAGAGTGAGGTGGTGAGGAAGGGCTGGAGAGTGGTTGTGAGAGAGAGCTGGGGTAGTGGGGAAGAGGCGAGGGGTATAGGGAAAGGGCGGGATGTAGGGTGAGTTAGACATACAGCAGAAATAGGGGGAGGTTAGAGGTTAGGTGTGCCGGTAGGTGAAAGAAGGCGGGAAGGAAAGTGAAGAGCGGTAAGTGGTAAGTGGCGACACAGTGAGGGAGAGGAGAGAAGTAAGACAGGAGTGCGAAAAGGCGGGAAATTCAAGTGGGAGATAAGGCGCGAGGTAGGTAGGAAAAGGAAGAAGGTGAGAGAAGAGAGAAGTACATAAAGCGGGTGAAAAGGAGTAATAGACCAGGGGAAGGGAGGGAACAGGTACAGGAAGGATGGAGGAGGGAAAGGAGGCTGAGAAAAGGAAGGGGGGGTTACAAGGTGAGGATAAAAAGAGGAGGGACAGCACAAGTAGTGTAGGAAGCAGTGTGGGGAGTTTAGAAAACTATGTGGGGAAAAAGAGGGAGAGAGAAGAGGAGAAAGAGGAATTAAGGGAGGGGAAGGGAGGGTTTAAGAGGGGCGGGAAGACAAGGAGGTCGCCGGAGAAAAGCGGAAAGCAGGAGGTGAAAGAAGGAGAGGAGGGGGGGGGGGGAAGGAATGGTAGGGATGATGAGAGAAATGATGTTAGAGATGAGGAGGATGAGGGAGGATATGAAAAGGGACAGAGAGGAAAGAAACGAGCTGAGGGAGGAAATAAGGAAGGATAGGGAGGAAATGGAAAAAGAGAGGGAGGATAGAAGAAGGATGGAAGAAGAGTGGAGAGGGGAGAGGAGGAGGTGGGAGGAGGAGATGAGGGAGGAGAGGATAAGGAGGGAGGGGTTGGTAGAAAAGTTGGGAAAGATGGAAGAGAGAGAGAAAAGGATGGACGAGGTGATGGAGAGGTTGGAGAGATGGGAAAAGGAAAGGAAGGGGGTGGAGGTGGGGGGTAGTGAGGTATCTGGGGATGAGGGGGAGTGGAGAATTAGAGTGAGAAAGATAGAGGTGATACAGGACAAGAAGGAGAGAGAGAAAAGAAGAACTAACGTGGTGGTAAGGGGGTTAGGGGGGGAAGGAAGTGATGTGAAGGTGGAAGTGGGGCAGCTTTGGAAAAGGATGGGGCTGGGGGGGGAGGGAATAAAGGAGGTGAGGAGAATAGGGGAAAGGAGGAGGGAAGGAGGGGGTATGGCGCTGGTGAGTCTGGAGGGAAGAGAAGAAAAGAGGAAAGTAATGGAGGCAAAAAGCAAACTAAGAGGAAGAAGAGAAAGGGTGGAGGACGACTTAACAGAGGAGGAAAGGAGGGCGAGGTGGAAGATTGAGAGGGAGGCACAAAGGGAGAGAGAGAGGGGGGGCAGAGTGCAGGTGGGATACATGAAGATGTGGGTGGATGGGAAGGTAAGGAGGTGGGATGAAATAAGGGAGAAATGGTGTGAGGAGCAGGGAAACGAGTGAAGGGGGAAGGGGGAGGGGAGGTGGGAAAGGAGGTCGAAAATAAAAGGGGGAAAGAAAAAGGGGGGAGTTGGAATGTGGCCTTCTGGAACGTGGCGGGAGCGAGGAAGAAGGATGAAGATTTCTGGAGGGGACTGATGGAATGGAACATAATGATTCTGAGTGAGACCTGGGTCGAGGAGAAAGATTGAGAGCAAGTGGAAAGGAGGCTGCCCAGGGGATATGTATGGGAGAAGCAATGGGCCAGGAGGGAATACAAGAGGGGGAGAGCGATAGGGGGAATGTTAATGGGGGTGAGAAAGGGACTGGAATTGGGAGAAGGGGGAGGAGGAGAGAGGGAGGGGATAATGGCGAAGAAGGTGAACATTGGCGGGGGCTGGTGGAAGATAGTAGGGGTTTATGTTAACGGGGACCTGAAGGAGAAGCTAGAGGAGCTAGGGGAATGGATGGAGGAGTGGGAAGGGGGGGTGAGGGTAGTTATAGGGGGGGATTTTAACGCGCGTACGGGGGAGGAAGGAGGAGAAGCATGGGAAGGTGAGGAGGCGGAGGGGAAGGGGGAGGGAAGTAGGAGATCCAAGGATAAGGAGATAAACGGGGAAGGGAGGAGGTTGTGCAGGCACCTAGAGGAAATGGGATGGGGAATAATGAATGGGAATATAGAGGGGGACGAAGAGGGGGAGTGGACCTTCACAGGGGTGCGGGGGAACACAGTAATAGATTACGTGCTGGGGAGTGAGGCTACAAGGGAGAAGGTGGAGAAGATGGAGGTAGGGGATAGGATAGATTCGGACCACCATCCGTTGGTGGTGTGGCTGAGAGAGGAGGGGTGGGAGGAGGGGGGAGGGGGAAAAAAGGGAGGGGGCAGAGGAAATTGGACGGAGGAGGGAAGGATGGAATTTATAAGGAAGTTTGGAAAAAGGGGCGAGGGGGGGAAAGAAGTGGAGGAGGAATGGAGTGAGCTGCGGGATAGGATAAAAGGAGCGATAGATCAGATGGGGGAAAGGGGGAAGAAGGAAAAGGGGGGAGGGTGGTGGGATTCGGAGTGTAGAGAGGGGAAAAGGAAGGTGAGGAGAGAGCTGAGAAAATGGAGGAGCGAAGGAGGGGATGGGAGAAAATATAAGGAGTTGAAGAGGGAGTATGGGAGGCTGTGCGAGGAAAAAAAGAGCAAGGAGGTGGAGAGGTGGATGAAGCAGGTGGAAGAGGTGAGAACGGAAGGGGAGGTCTGGAAGGTGGTTAATAGGGGAAGGAAGAGGATAGGGAGGGTTAATGAAGGGATAGCAATGGGAGATTGGGACGAATACTTCAGAGGTCTGCTAGGGGGAGTGGAATGGAGAGTGAGAAGGGGGGGGGGAGAGACGAGGAGGTGGGAGGATGGAGAGGCAGAGATAGGGAGGGAAGAGATAGGAAAAGTGATAAGGAATTTAAAGGACGGGAAGGCGGGAGGAGGGGACGGGATCCCGAACGACGTGTGGAAGTACGGAGGTGTAGAAGTGGAGGAATGGCTCGGGAGGATGTGCAATAGGGTGTGGAGGGGGGAAGGGTGGAGGTGGAGGAGAAAGGATTGCTGCCACCGAGTCAAACGGGGTTTAGGCGGGGGGTGGGGTGTATAGATAATGTGTATGTTTTGAATTATTTGATTAACAGGCAGGTGGGAAGGAAGGGAAAAAATATGGTGGTGTTATTTATTGATATGAAGGCCGCGTTTGACTCGGTGGACAGGGAGGTTTTAGTGGGGGCAATGAGAGGGAGGGGGTGAGAGAACAGCTAGTGGTGAGGTGTGAGGAAGTGTTGAGGGAAACGATAGGTAGGGTACGGGTAGGGGGAGAGGTTCTGGACTGCGAGAGGGGTGAGGCAGGGGTGCCCGCTGAGCCCGACCCTCTTCACGCTTTTAATCGCGGACCTTGATCAGGAGCTGGAAAGGGGAGGATGGGGAGGGGTGAAGTTGGGGAGGGGGAGTGTACGCATTAGCGTACGCAGACGACGTGGCGGTGTTAGCAGAGGACGAAGAAGGAATGAAAGGACTGATGGGGAAGTTGGAAACATACGTGGATGGGAAGAAGTTGCAAGTGAATGTGGAGAAAACAAAGGTCATGAGATGCAGGAGGGGGGAGGGAGGTGGAAGAGGGTGACGTGGAGGTGGAAGGGTAAGGAACTGGAAGAGGTCAGGAGTTTTAGGTACTTGGGGTACACGTTGATGGGGAATGGGGGGCAAGAGGGACACGTGGAGGAGAGAGTGAAGAAGGGGGCCGCGGTGATGGAAAAGGTATGGGGGATTGGAAAGAGGGTTTTTGAGAAAGACTGGGAAAAGAGACTGTGGCTATTTGACAGGTTGGTATGGCCGGTAGTGGGGTACGGGGCGGAGGTGTGGGGTTGGAGAGAGAGGGAAAAAATAGAGAGGATGCAGGAAAGGTTCCTGAAGTGGGTTTTGGGGGTGGAACGAAGTACGCCGGGATATATGGTGAGGGAGGAATTGCAGAGGGGAATGATGAGGGGTAGGGCGGGGATGAGGGCGTGGGCTTATGAAAGAAAGCTGGAGGAGGGACAGGGGGGAGAGCTAGCAAGGAGGTGCTGGGAGGAGGTGAAGGGGAGGCTCAGGAGGGGAAAGGTGCTAGAGGGGTGGGAAAGGGAGAGGAAGGAGTTTTTTTAGGGGAGGGGGTGGACGATAGAGGAGATAGAGAGGATGAGGGAGAAGGAGGGACTACGAGGAGAGGAACTGGTGAGCAGGGAATGGAAAGTACAGGAGGAGGAGAGGTGGGAAAGGATAGGGAGCGCCAGGTATAATGTATGGTATGGAAGGGTCCCTCTCTAGTATCGACCGCCTTGGCGTGGCGTGAGGGCTCTGGAGAAGCGGCGATGCCCTGCGTCGGGTGGTACGAGCGGGATTCGTCTCTATCTTACTGGCCGGCGGGGGGTGCTACTTCTCTAGCTAAGAGTCGGTTACCCAGTGGAGCGTGCGCGTGGGTGCGCGCTGCGGGCCCTGGGCGAGTCGGAGATTTGCCCCTGCCTCCTCGCTCTGCGAGGGGGTAGGCGGGGTTCTCCAGCTCGACCCGGGAACCGTATCGCGCGCGTGCTATCGTTCCACTTACTTTTATTTTCAGGATTCGTGGGAAGGGAGGGGAGGGCGTAGGGATTTGGGGGGGGTGCGGAACTCGCGGATAAGGGTGGCGACCGGCGGCCGAGTCGCGTGAATCGGCCGTTGTTGCTGGGGACTTCCGCGGACCCCGTATGGGGTGGGCGCGGGGTAGGGTCGATTCGGGGGTGACCTCGAATGTCAAAGGTCAGGGGTGGGATAGCCCCTGAGAGACGACGGGAACTCGCCCTCGGGGGACACTAGCTCGAGGGTTGAGTACACCGGTCGGGCGTACAGTCGCTGGGAGGCTCGGCTTCCGCGCCGCGGGGGCGGGTTGGTCGTTGCGGGGTACGTTTGGGCATCGTTCGCGGGGAGGGTAGGCGTTGCTCCTCCAGAGACGACGGGAACTCGCCTCTGGCTGGGAGTCACACCGTACCGTCGGATCGTCGCTGGAGGCCTCGGCAACCGCGCGCGGGCGGGGGCTCGTCTCGTCCGACTCGTAACGAGACCTTGCTGTTCCGCCGGGGGGTGGGCGACTCGGGGGTGCGTGTCAAGGGTCTCGTGCTCCAACGTCCGCGGGGTGGGTAGGCGACAGTTCCTCAGAGACGACGGGCAACTCGCCCTCGGGCTGGGAGTAGCACCGTACCGTCGGTTCGTCGCTGAGGGACTCGGCTTCCGCGCGCGGGCGGCGGCTCCCCTCGCGCTCGTCGGGAGGGTAATTTAATTGCTGTTCCGTCGGGGGTGGCGCGCACGCTACGTGGGGCGCGGGGGTGGTAGACCACTCGGTTCCCCTGTCGGGAACCAACGTCCTTGGGAGGGTTGATTTACAGGTTCGGTCGCAAGAGGATGGGGGGTGTTTATTCGCGATCTTCCGCGGACCCCGTTCGGGGTGGGCGCGTTTTCGGGGAACGATCGGTTTAAATCAATGGTGACTCGGAGTTCGGGGAAATAACACAGTAAAGTATATTCAGATGAAAGACAAAATAATATACGAACATACCCTAGGGACGGCGCTCCGTCCCTGCCATCGTAGTGGGCTCGGATTTCGGCACGCTTGCCGTTTATCGCTTCGTACGCTCTGTCAGTCGGTCAACCTGGCGTAGGTCGTGGTCGCTCGCTGTGCTCTCGGATAGCACACGGAAGTCGGCGCAATCGGTGTCCGTCAATGTTCTCGCTCTCTCGTTCCGTCGCACGTCTTCGCGGAGTCAACGGCGGTTCGTACCTCGCTCAACGGCTCTCCCGGCTAGGCCGTTCGCGGTTTGTCGGATGGAGATACCCAAGGCTGATCTCGATCCGGACGGGTGTCGCGGTTTCTACGTGGCGGCGAGGCGCGGTTTCTAGACGGCCCGCTGGCTCGTCACAACTTCCTATCACGAGCTCTCAAAAACGAATCCCTGTCCCGCGGTTCTTCGTCGCGGGCCGAACCTCGGACAGTCCCCAGGAATGGGGGAAACTGCCCTGTCGGCAGCTGTCGATTGCTTCACTAATTCTTCGATATTTGCGAAATATCCGTGGCCCGGGCCGAGCGCGGTCGTTGTCCCTACGGTCGTTGCCATGGGCTAAGCGCAACGCGATTGCTACACGCGAGGCGATTCCGCTGAATCGTCTTTACGGAAGAAAGTGACGCGAGGACAGCGAGCACGGGATGGACCTGAAGGGGCTATGTAACACCTCCCCACCTAGACACGAAACGGTCTCGTGAGGCTGTTTCGTTCTTCCGTGTGAAGCTGTTCGCGCGTACACTTTCGTTAACGGCTTAAAATTACGGTTACGCTATTAAATCTAAGGGGTCGCAAGGGAACGCCAATAAATGAATCGTTATTAAGCTATACTAGGGCATATATTGTTACAAATGATGAAAGCAAAGAAAATGATAACAATAATTATGGCATATGTAGGGGAAGGCATATAATAATAATAATAAGAAGAAGCTGATAATAATAATAAGAATGCGTAATTAATTAAAAAAAAAGGAAAAAGCTAATAAAATATAATAATAATTATAAAGGGAGGGGGTGGGGCTTGGGCGATGACGATGTTGGTGGTGGTAGCGGCGCTTAAGCGATGATGCTCTGCTGCGAATTACACGAAAACGGAAACAATTATAATTTTGTCGCGTCACTTCTAAGTGATTACAATTTAGTGCGTATTTACCTAATGCGAAGGGTGGTGCTTTCTTATTCTGCACCGGCGGGCAGGGTCCATGGCACGTCCCGGGGCTTCGGGGGCTCAAGTGCACGGGGCGCCTCCAGTACAGGGAAGGCCGGTAGGTAGCGGGGGTTGGCCTCGATGATGGCCCGTATACACCCTGTGCAATTCCCCGGAGGCTTCCATTCTAGGTGCCTTCCCCGGCACTGTATGCATCTCGTCATGGCGACGGCCCTCTGCTCCACCGCCAGCCAGTGGACCGGTATCTTCCGGAAGTCCGCGAAATTCTGGGGAGGTTGGACCCACGCACACGCCGCGCACAGCGTCTGGTGCTTATGTACCCAGACGCGGCCGTCCATCCCGGCAAAGTCTGCTTTGGAGCGCACGTACAAGCGCCGCCCGAAGGGCGCGATTAGGTGGCGCGGCAGTATAGCGTCCGTCAACGTTGCCCGCGTATACTTCGTGTCCTCGAATCTTGGCGCGTCCATATTTCGTGTGCAGTTACGGAGGCCGTGAAAAACTTCGTGACTACTGTGTACGCTTTACTTAATTGCTACCTTATATGCTATCGTCCCTACCATCTAATTTTCGCAGCAGAGCGCTTCGTGGGGGATCGATTCTTAAGACTACGCGCGGGGGTTCTTGCTGTTATCAGCAATGTACTTCTTAGAATACTTCGAAGTATGGCTCGGAACCCGCGAAACTTCTCGCTTGCTGTACGTGTGCTTTGTCTCTTCTTCTTGTGGATGGTATAACGGGTAGGTCGGGAGGAAAGGATGTAATCGCAAGGGGACGAGGTTTCGAGATTATCTGAGGGGGTGGGCGGTTTGGTATCATTTCGATATTGACCTTTGTCTCTTTCCTTAAGGGCCCAGGATGTTGATTCCGGCGTGCCCTTAAAAAACGGTATCTGTTCGTTCTTAATTAAGGTTTAGTTTTAGTGTAATTAACTTTAAGTAGTTCTAGTTTAGAATAAGTAGGTTTACTTAATTTAATTAGGCCTAGTTAATTGTAAGTAGAATTTTTGTTCTTAACCAGCACTAGTAGAAACCGGTAATGTTTTATTCACAGCGGTGTGTTAAACAAGCACATAGGAACCACGCGTATCGAATTAGCTAAAACCGTAGATTTTGTTACTGCCGATCTATTCACAAGCGTAAGTGTAGCTAAGTACAGTGCGAAGTTACAGACTCCAGGAGACCGACTGGTGCGAGGATACCGCGATCGCGGAAACGGAGCTCGCGGAGAAGAGTAGGGAGAGAACAATGTTTCGGAATCAATCACCGAGATGGTGACACCTAGCCTTTTGGTCGCGTCGACCCGTTAGAGCTACCGCAGTTCCGTGCGCGATAATCTAATCTTAGCAGCTAAAACAATGTACAGCTTAATTTTAATATTTACATTATATACAGTTCTAAACATTCCGCCCGCCTTCGTCGCGACTCGCGAGTACGAGACGAATGTTATTCGCTCGGAAGTGGTGACGGAAAAAGGCTGATCTTCGCGATCGGCCGTTGCAGTGTAGTGTACGGTGTCCGGATCGTGACGACTCGGACGAGGTCGTCCTTCCCCGGATGAACGGCAGTAATCCGTCCGATGGGCCAGTGGGTTGGAGGCGCCGCTTCGTTACGCACGAGACAGAGGTCGCCCACCTTCACGTTTGGGTGGCCGGTTACCCATTTGTATCGCCCTTGCAAAGTTTGCAGATACTCTGCGGCCCAGCGTCGCCAGTAATGGTCTCTCATCTGCTGAATCAACTGCCAGCGCGTCAGTCGATTGCTTGGCTCTGCAGCAAGTGACGGTTCAGGAATAGCTGTTAAAGGAGAGCCTACAAGAAAGTGCGCAGGGGTTAAAAAATTAAAGTCGTCAGGCTCGTCACTCAACGGAAAGAGTGGCCTAGAATTTAGGCAGGCTTCGATTTGAGTCAACAATGTAGACATCTCCTCGAACGTCATTGGGGTATCACCGATGACTCTCCGCAGGTGAAATTTCATAGATTTCACCGCGGACTCCCAGATGCCGCCGAAGTGAGGCGCGGCTGGCGGATTGAAGATCCACGTCGTAACCCATGCGTGCTAGAAGGGGCGCCAATTCGCCCAGTTCGGAGGTTGCAGAGGAGAACCACTGCCGAAGCTCCTTGTCGGCGCCTACGAAGTTCGTTCCGCAGTCGCTACGCATGGACGCACAATGACCGCGGCGGGACACAAATCGTCGAAACGCCGCTAAGAAAGCCGCCGTAGTATAATCCGATACAAGTTCTAAGTGTAGCGCTCTCGTAGATAGACATATAAAGACGGCGACGTAAGATTTTCGCGTGCGGTGACCGCGTCCCGGGGACGTTTTCGTAAGAAACGGACCGGCATAGTCGACTCCCGAGTTAAGGAAAGGTCGCGCAGCAGTCACGCGGGAGGGGGGTAAATTCCCCATTTGTTGTTGCGACGCCTTGGCTCGCCATCGCCAGCAAGTTACACACGAGTGTATGTATGTGCGGACTACGCGGCGTCCTCGAAGAATCCAGTAATTTTGTCGCAGCATACTTAAGGTAAGTTGCGTACCGCCATGAAGCGCTTTCTCATGGTGGTCGCGTACAATTAAAATAGTAAAATGTCCTTTCTCCGGTAGGATTATCGGATGCCTTTCGTCGAAATCCAGCGTGGAGTGTTTTAGTCGACCGCCGGCACGAAGGGAACGAGACGAGAGAGAGGACCTCGGGAGATAGAAACGGAATTTTCTAACCTTGAGATCTCTCGAGCAAAGGCTTGGCGCTGTACAACTCTGATTAAGGTGAGTCTGGCTAACTCTAATTCGGAAATGTTCAGGTATTCACTGGGAATCTCGAGTGAAGACTTTCGTTGAAGCTTCAAAGTGAAGCGAATGCACCACGCAGTGATGCGATTCAGCTTTGTAAACGAGGAATATTTTATTATGATTTCCCATATCGGGGGTTCATTTTCTAGTTTTGTCACAGTATGAACCGATTTCGTGCGTATTTCCTCCGTCGTGCTGAACTCGACCACTCGACTAAACTCAACGTCGATTTGACATTGCTTCAAGAAGCAAGGTCCCTGCCACCAGAGCGTATTATTTATTAGAAGGTCCCCCTGAATTCCTCGCGATGCGCAATCAGCGGGATTCTCCTTTGTCCGAATGTGATGCCACCTCGCATTAGGTAAAGTAGTCTGAATTTCAGAAACGCGGTTAGCGACAAATGTCGTCCAATGAGATGGCTGCTTCTGCAGCCAGCTCAAAACGATCGTAGTATCTGACCATAAATGTACCTTGCTCCGAGGCAAGTTTAAAGGTTGTACAACGCGTATTGTTAGTCTAGCAAGAAGTGTGGCGGCACACAATTCGAGCCGTGGCAATGATATTTGTTTTAGTGGAGCGACTCGTGTTTTGGCCGCGACTAGATTAATACGAGGGGACTCATTTTCGGACAAGGAACGGAGATAAATTACGGCGGCGCACGCCGTAATCGACGCGTCGGCGAAGCCGTGCAATTCATAGAATCCGGATTCCGTTCTCACGGCAAGCCATCGAGGTATCCTCAATGAGGAGAGAGCGCTCAATCCGTCGTAATAACGCTCCCAGGTTTCGGTTAGATTTAGAGGGAGAAGCTCATCCCATCCCAGTTTTATAAGCCAAAGAGATTGCACGAATATTTTCGCGGCGATTATTACCGGAGCCAGAAATCCTAACGGGTCGTACAGACTCGCGGTTTCCCTAAAGACAATACGCTTTGTAAGAGCGTTGTCTCGCTTTTTAGGCGCAGCGGAGAACAAGAAACAATCCGAAGTGGTTTGCCACTTCAGACCCAGTAAAGAAAAGGTGCCCTCGAAGTTGCAAGACAGCTCCGGAGTGAGTGCTACATAATCGAGTGGCAGCGTTTCGAGAAGCTCGGGCGTGTTCGACGCCCATTTTCGGAGTTTGAAACCGCCCGCCTTGAGCAAAGAAAGTAATTCCTTTTGAATGTGGAGCGCCGTTGAAACGGTATCAGCTCCCGAGATAACGTCGTCCATGTAAACGTCGTTAAGCAAGCACGGCGCGGCAGAAGGGTACCGATCAACTTCGTCCGCGCTCAATTGTTTTAAAGTACGAATGGCCAAGTAGGGCGCACACGCCATCCCGTATGTGACAGTGAGCAGTCGATACGCCTGCACAGGCTCCGACGCGTTCTTCCGCCAAAGAATGCGTTGGAAATCGCAATCGTCCGCATGCACGCGTATCTGGCGGTACATCTTTTCTATGTCCGCTGAGAACACTACGGAGTGAAGACGCCATCGTAATAAAATATCGAATATCTCCGGAAGCAAGTTAGGACCTTTGTGTACAAGATCATTGAGTGAAATACCAGAGGTCGTTTTGGAAGACGCGTTAAAAACTACACGAAGTTTCGTAGTAGTGCTCGAAGCGCGGATTACCCCATGGTGAGGTAAATAATAGTGACTCGAAATATCACGCGAATCTCCCGTAGCTAGATTCATGTGGTCAAGCGACTCATATTCATCCATAAATCGACGGTACGCAGTTTCCAGTTCGGGAGAATTCCGGAATCGTCTTTCGAGTTTTTTCAAGAGAACCTCGGAAGTCGCGCGAGATAGACCGAGGCTAGATTTTGCACGCGAGAACGGTAGTCGTACGATATACCTGCCACTGTCATCCCGAGAATGCGTCTGCGCGAAGTGTTCCTCGCACGCCCTTTCGTCATCATTTAACGAAGTAAATGGTGTCGATACCTCTTCAATTGCCCAGAACCGGCGTCGTTCCGATGGACATCTCCCAGGCCATCCTCGTGTTTGGATCCAGACGTTCAGCCGTGAGCACAACTAAGAAGGCGCTCCAGTGTTCGACAGGCAGATTCAGCGTTGCTAACGCGTCCACTGCATTTCGAGTCCCATGAAGCAAATCCTTGAGTTCTTGCGCTGATTCTTTCGTCATAGCCGGCAAAGACAGGAGCTTTGTGACATGAGCGTGAATGAGGAGACGTGGGACGTCATACTGCTCCATGATTGTTTCCCACGCTCGCTTGAAGTTGGACGTCGTTAACGTGACGTTTTGAATCAGTCGCGCTGCTTCGTCGGTTAGACTGGTTTGAAGATAATGTAGTTTATCAACTTCGGAGAGGTTCGAGTTTTTGATCACCAGAGAGCGAAACAAATCACGAAAGCTTGGCCAGTTTTGATAATCCCCCGAGAATTTAGGGATAGGAATTTTTTCCACAGTCCTGCCTTGGGAGTCGGTTCCAGTGTGTACTGTTTCGTCCAGTTCATCAGGAAAATCATCTCGAGAATCCAGCAGACTAGCTTTCTGCTGTAGGTAAGCTTCTTCGCACAAGCTCATGTGATCGTCCTTGAAATATGCTTTTTCCTTGTGCTCTTCCTTGAAACTCGCGCATAATTTCGAGTTGTTTTGGAGAAACGTAGCCCAGTAATTTTCGAAAAGTTCCAGTCGAGAAATAATTACGCCTTTCGTAATTTTGCTAGCGCCGAGCTTCTTCATATTTTCCGTTAACCTTGAAATCCTTCCGTATAGGTATTTCTGTTCTGATATGAGTATATCCATTGTGTTCCAGATTCCAGAACGTTCGGTAGCAGAAAAACTATGTGACCGGCACTGTTTACGAATTCGAACGAGGTCGAGAACGTTCGAAGCCTCGTGTAACAACGGTTACGCAACGGAATCCTTTGTTCACTGGTTTTAGAAGAGTGATTTTTCAATCACCGCGTTAAATATCCGGCTCGAAGGACCAATTTTTTGTTCGTTGTTAATTAAGGTTTAGTTTTAGTGTAATTAACTTTAAGTAGTTCTAGTTTAGAATAAGTAGGTTTACTTAATTTAATTAGGCTTAGTTAATTGTAAGTAGAATTTTTGTTCTTAACCAGCACTAGTAGAAACCGGTAATGTTTTATTCACAGCGGTGTGTTAAACAAGCACATAGGAACCACGCGTATCGAATTAGCTAAAACCGTAGATTTTGTAACTGCCGATCTATTCACAAGCGTAAGTGTAGCTAAGTACAGTGCGAAGTTACAGACTCCAGGAGACCGACTGGTGCGAGGATACCGCGATCGCGGAAACGGAGCTCGCGGAGAAGAGTAGGGAGAGAACAATGTTTCGGAATCAATCACCGAGATGGTGACACCTAGCCTTTTGGTCGCGTCGACCCGTTAGAGCTACCGCAGTTCCGTGCGCGATAATCTAATCTTAGCAGCTAAAACAATGTACAGCTTAATTTTAATATTTACATTATATACAGTTCTAAACAGTATCCAATCCAAATGATAAGGATGATTACGATCGTGCCTCCTAATCCTGCTAGTCCATAGGTAACATATGTTGATAAATTTTCAGTACGGTGATGGGTTGCTAACTCCCTTGCCTGTCTCTCTATATCGTCCAGTGCGACTGCGTTTGCTTTCGCATGGGAATTTCGAAGTGTTCCTTGGGGTTCCTTTTCTTGGTAGTCGGTTAAAATTTTCACGTGATGTTCAGTTATAGTTGGCAGGATTTCCGAAATGTTTATGCCGATAGATGGTTTGTAGATAGTTGTTAATTCCTCAGTGTCTACTCCGGATGCCCAAATCTGATCAGTCCCGATTTTGGCCTCACAGTTCCTCTTAAGTTGCAATATTCCTGCCCCCTGCAACACTTCATAGCCGGCTGCGTGTTTGTTGCATCGGACTTGCAGTGCCAGGGTGTCCTTAACAGAATATAGCCAGGTGTTCGGGGCGTTCATTTTCTTGAGGAAGGGTCGGCTTCCGGGAAGGGCTTGAATGTTGCAGCTAGGCCACTTGATGTTTCGTGGTTTTAATAGAGCATCTGTTTCGCAGCTTGGTGCTTTTTCCAAGTCCTGGAGTGGTAGGCTGAGTTCGCACATGTACATTCTGGGGTGGTTTCTGCATCCTGTGATGTATTTCTCGTCGGGCATGAAGTATTGAGAATTCCTTTGACTGATTGCTAAGTATGTTGTTCTTGGTTTTATGAATATTGGGGTAGAGACATTGGTCGATATTGTTTGAAATGAAGGGCACGGTTGAAGGTAATAGAGATCGAAGGGGATTTGGTCAAGTAAAGGTATATCAAGCGACAAGATGATTCGGCCTTGTGAATAAACTACGTTCAATTTGGTCACCCCTTGCAACTGTTCGGAATTTAATTCTTCGGGGGTCAGCGGGAATTCGTACGGAGTAGTTTCGCGAATTCGTTCGCAAGTCTTCGCTAGCTGGCTGGGTGAAAGAACCGCCGGATGTAAGATACCAAGTTTCGCGAACGTTAGCGCGTCCGTAATTATAATTAACGCGGTCACGTACTCGTCCGCGTGCCTGGTCATAAGGAATGTCCACGACGACAAGGCCAATTCCAATTCTATTTTCGTTTCCCAATCGTCTAATTGACGGAAACCCGACGCTATTTCCTTAACTCTATCGCCAATATTTTGCACGGAGCCCGTTACAGTTTGAAGTGAATCGTGTATATCCTGAAATTCCGATTTTATAATGTGTGTTTGATTTCCTAACAATTCGGCGAGATGATTCTGATCTTTATACAGTTTGTCTATTTCTTTGTTATAATATTGCGCATCGTCGCTGTCCAGGGTTCCGAAAAGGGCTTTACTTAATGATCCGATGAATCCTAATGGTACCGATCGCTTGGTACGGGAAAGTTGCGGCTTCCCTAGCATGCCGAGTAGCAAATCCTCGTATCGTTTGGCATCGAGAAGCTTTCGTTGTAGGGCCGTGTTAAGGGCGTCGGCCGGGCAAGACGTCCAGTTGTATGTTGTGCATAACGCCTTCATTCTGTTGATCTGGGGTTGTATTCGTGGTCGCGAGGTCAGTATATCTGTGACTCCAATACCCGTGACTAGTCTCCATTGGGTGTGGAAAACGCGGAGAGGTCGGATTTTTTCATAGTACAATCCCGGGTTGGGGTTTAGCGACGATATTTTGTAGTCCCCATCTATAACGTTACTGGCAACGCTCGTCCATAGGAGCGTGCATACGAGAAGGCCACGTGCATCCATGGTGGCTGTGGTGCTTGGCTTTCCGAAATGACTTACGCGGGGAGTTCTATTGTATAGTAAATGACTACTGTAAATACGAGAAACAAGTGAGATTAAAGAAAAGGGTAGGATTTTTGAGGAGACAAATCTTACTAAGTGTTAGGCCTTGGTTATGAGAGTCCGTCGAAGGATTTCTCCCACTGGCTGTTGTGAACTAAAACCATTGGGTACGCAGTTTTGGCGTCAAGGAGGGTTTTCCTTAGTATAAGCATGTTTCAATTTATCGAAATGTTTAATGATTTGGTGGCCTTCGTCCGAAATCAATATTGCATTATTTTGATCAGTAATTGTTTTTATTCTGAACGGGCCTATGTAATGCGGGTCGAATTTGTGGAGCCGAGGTTCCTTTAGTACGTAAACGAGGTCGTTTTCCGCGAATGTGACTTGGTTGCTTTTTCGGTTATAAATATTTTTTGAACGTAATTTGCTCTTATCTAAATTTGTTCGCGTGGTTTTTCGAATTTCGTCTAGACGCTCTATCAAATTTTGTACGTATGTCGGGAATGTTAGCAATTCATCGTGGGACATAGGCGTAAACGGGTCCCTGGCTAATTGTCCGAAAACTACCTCATATGGGGTGAACTTCGTTGCTTCGTGTACCGAGGTGTTGTATGAGTACATGGCGAACGGCAATAGCAAATCCCAGTCTTCATACTTTTCTAAATAGTGTTTCAAATATTCGGTTAGGACGATATGGCTTCTTTCTAAAGAGCCATTGGTCTGCGGTCGGTATCCAGATGTTGTTATATGTTGAACCTTGAAAGTTTTGGCTATTCCTTGAATTGTTTTATTAATAAAGCTCGTGCCGCGGTCCGTTAGTATAGCGCGCGGGGCCCCGAAAATCGCGATGAAATAGCGTGATAACGCGTCGGCGACAGTGCCGGCCCGTATGTCGGGTAAGGGTACGGCCATACAGAATTTTGACAGTTGACATTGTATTGTGAGTATGTGGCGATTTCCACTCGGGGTAGGGGGAAGTGGGCCTACGGTGTCTAAGGCTACTTTATCAAAAGGTCTGGCAGGCGTATCCGTGATTAGCATCGGTTCTCGCGTTTTGATTCGTACAAGTTTATGTTCTTGGCAACTCTGGCAGCTTCGTATGAAGTCCTCTACATCACGGTGTAGGTGAGGCCAGTCAAACAGGTTGCGTATACGTCGGTACGTTTTTGTTACGCCCTTATGACCTCCTATCATGTTTTCGTGATAATGCCGGATGATATTTATCTTTTCGTTTTCTGGCGGTAGTTTGACTTCGCCAGAACAGATTACAATTACGATGGGTATATGTTTGAAAATGATTCTGAGGTGTTTTAGGAGTGTCTCAGGGTCAAATCGGTGTAGGGATTCGCCATGCGCCGCTATCCGAAGCGACCGAACGCGTTCAGTTTCTACCGCGCCTCTAAGTGCCGTTAGTGCTGACACCAGCTCACGTTCGCCCATTTCGTGGTAAAAGCTTCTAGCTCCGACGATACTAAAAATTTTCCATTCCTCATTACGGGTGATTATTACACGGTTCATAGATATTTCTTCGGATGATAATTTGACTTCATCGAGGAGACCCACGGCAGTTAGTGTTTTACAAATTGGGCTAGTAAATATTCTGTCAGATGACATAAAATGAGCATAGTTATCGGGGGATGATGTAAGCGTGGTCCTTACGATTTTTACTAGACATCTCGTTGTCTGGACTTCGGGTTCCGGAGTGTCCATCGGGTCTTTTCTATATTCAGATGGTTCGTATGAGCCCCTTTTGAAACTGGGCGGGTGCCTAAATGGTCCGATGGTACACTCGTTGGGCACTTTGATCACATTGGGTCTTGCACTCGTGCTCGATTCTATTTTAGGAGGCGGTGGATCTTCTGATTCTTCCAGTGTCTCACCCTCCGGACATATCATGGTGGATTGCGGAATGTCCAAAGCTTCTTCGTGAAGGGGTATACCCCATGATACTCTTTTCTTCGGGCCTTGTGGCGATTTTGTTTTCTGTGGACTTCCGTTATCGGGGTTTTCCGACGCTTGCTTTTCTTTTCCGGCGTGGCTTCCTGCAAGGGGAATATTTACTGTCTCGGGGGTGGGCTCCACATCGTCCTCTTCTATATACTCCCAACTGGGTGGGTCGCTCAGACTTTTCAAAAAGGCGAGCATGTCCTCCGTATATTGGCCTGCGTACGGGCCCTCGGTTACCATGGGAGAATAGTCTTCTTCAAAATCTTCCACTTCGTGGTTGCTGTGCGTTCGCTCCTCAACCTTGGAGGGATATTCCTCGTCAAGGCTCTTCAGGATAGTGATTTCTTCCTGTGTGAACGGACCTACGCAAGAGTTTTCACTTAGACTGGTAGAATCCTCGTCGATTTCCTCCGGATCCGTCTCTTCGTCCTGGAATTCGGGCATTCCCGATCTTCCTTCCGTGGTGTCCATAACGGTAGAGTTGGCCCTGCTCTCTATGCCGTTTGTGTTGTCTTGCTCTAATGCAGAATCGTCCGTAAACGACGGTGGTTCTTCGTAATTTGGCCTCGGCAGGCCTTTGCGACGCTCCGAAACTCGCGTTCCTATACCTTCGTTTTCTATGTTCGGCGCGATTTCCTTTGGAATAGTCGGGAACGCGTGTGGTACCGGGTTTCTAGACAATGCGTCTGCGTTGGCATTTACGCGGCCGGGTATATAAACGATTTCGTAGTCGTAGTCGGCGAGCGTGATTTTCCATCGAGCGAGTCGCGATACCGGATCTTTTACCGAGAATAACCACTGGAGTGGCCGGTGATCGGTCACCAAGGTGAATTTTCTTCCATATATGTATGTCCGAAATTGTTTTACAGCGTAAATTATCGCGAGGCACTCATTTTCTGTGGTAGAGTAATTTTCTTGGCAAGAATTGAGTACTTGAGAGGCATACGCTATTGGCGGGTCTTCGCCTATCTTGCCCTGGCTTAAAATCGCACCAACTGCTATGTCGGAAGCATCGGTTGTAATAATAAAAGGTTCATCGAAATTTGGATAACGTAATACTGGTTCCTTGCAAAGCGCCTGACGTAAGTCTTCGAAACTTTCTTGATGTTTTTCTGACCAATAGAATGGAATTTTCGGGGTAGTTAAGCTGGTAAGAGGTTTAGCGCGTTTGGCCATGTCGGGGATAAAGCGACGATAATAATTGAGTAGGCCCAAGAATTGTTTCAAATTTTTCCGATTTTTTGGTACGGGGAAGGCGGCGACGGCCCTGATCTTTTCGGGGTTTGGTCTTACTCCGTCAGCCGCTATTATATGTCCCAAGTATATGACCTTGTCCTTCAGGAACTTGGCCTTCTCCGTTTGTAAAGTTAGATTATGCTCGCGTAAGCGTTCGAAGAAAGTCTCGAGACGTTGCTCGTGTTCCGCGAGTGTGCGCGAGTATACAACAACGTCGTCTAAATACAGGAATAACTCTTTACCGATAAGCCCTCTCAATACGTGGTTCATTAAACGCTGGAAGGTGGCCGGGGCGTTTTTTAATCCGAACGGCATGCGGAGGTATTCGTAGTGCCCTTGGGGGGTGGTAAACGCGGTTTTCGCACGGTCCTCGGGGGCCATGGGAATTTGATGGAAACCATTCGCTAAGTCGAAAACTGAAAAATATTTGGCTCCGCCTAGTCGATCGAGAATGTCTGTAATTCGCGGTAAAGGGAAACGGTCGTCGATTGTTTTCGCGTTCATGATTCTAAAATCGGCTACTACCCTCCATCGTTTGTTTCCTTCCTCGTCTTCCTTTTTCGGTACCACGTGTAAGGGTGAATTATGCGGTGACGATGAGGGGGCGATTATTCCCAATTCCTCTAAATTTCGCGTCTGTTTGGCGATTTCTTCATCCAATAGGGGGGAGTGTGGGTGCTGTCGGGTGAATACTGGCGTTGAGTCGGTCAACGGGATCGTGTGCTCTATAGACGTTGTTCCGCCGAGCGGGTCTCCGGGTACGAAAAACCTGTCGGAATATTTTACGACCAAATCCTCAATTGACCGGCGCGGTTCGGTATCTAATTCGTTCAATTTCAAGGTTCCGATTATATGTTGTAACCGTTCTTCGGGAGGTTTTTGTTCAACACGGTAGTCTCCTAGATCTTGATCATCGTTAGCGTCGAATTCTTCTTCAAAGAAGGGGGAAGGGGGGTCCCTTTCATTATCGTTCTCGGGACAGTCACCGTTTTCTGGGAGGCAGACGCTTACTACATCTCCGTTCGAGTGAGGTTCTCGTGATTCGTTTAATCGTGCTAAGAAATCCTTGTGACTCTGTTTACATCCCCTTAGCGTGCGTTCCAATTCATTGGAATTGGAGAAAACTACCGGAATGATCGGGTGCTTGGCAGTAGTATGTCTAGGACAGTTCTAACCCAGGTCCTCTGAGGGGAGCGCGGGGGCGGGGGGGAAGTGGCGGCGCGCGGGGGAGTGCGGCGGAGGGAAACATGGGCGCGGGGCCTGCGGGGAGAGGAAGACAGGTTGCGCGCGCACGAGCCGCGGAGTGGGGGAAGCCGCGATCGTGGAGGGGATCACTCCGGGCCGAGCCGCCGCGGAGGCCTCTCCAGACCGGACCCACCGTCGGAAGGGGGAATGACCCTCAAAAAAATCTCGGTCAAAACCTTGACCAACCCCAAAAATTTTTTTTTTCAGAGTGAGGGGACAACCCCCAAATATTTTTCCAAATCATTATACGATGGAATTGTTTAATAATTGTTTCGGACAATGTCGGGAAAGATCAGCGTTTTCACACCGCGTCTTCGGGGAGGGACGCGCGATCGCGTGTAACTTGAATCCTATGGAGCAGCTGTGCAGGGTGACATCATTTTCATGGTGTGAAGAACGCTCGAGCGAAATAGAATTATGCAGCGTCGAATCTTAAAATTATGTGGCGAGAGGAGGAAGACGGGTGAATAAAATTGACAAATAATATGTGTTTAAAATATATATTGTTACAAAAACTATATTTATGATAATAAACATAAAAAAAAAGAATATAAATAAAAAAAATAGAAATATAAAATATAATAAAAATGAATATAAATATAAAATAGAAATATAAAATGTAATAATAATAAAAAAATGAATATAAAATATAAAATATAAAATAGAAATATAAATATAAAATAGAATATAAATATAAAAATAGAAATATAAAATATAATAAAAAAGAAATGAATATAAAATATAAAATAGATTATAAAAATAAAATAATAAAATAAAAATTATTCTAGGGTGAGGGAGGCGAGGGGGGCGACAGGGGCGATGATGGTGCTGGGGACGATGAGGCTGCTGGGGACGATGGGTGGGATGCTGGCCGTGGAATCCAGTAGGGGGCCCGCCGCGGCGCCCACCGTGACACCCTCGCGTCCACCACTGGGCCGATCACCGGCCCCGACCGCTGTATGAAATCATGCAGCGGTGCAACCTGGAGCGCTATGCGTTCCAAGTTCGCCAGCCACTCCACCAAATCTTGAAGGTGTATACCCTAGAACATAGACACAAACGATGATATAACACTGATACATTTTTTAAAAAAAAGAAAAAAAAAAAAAAATAATAATGCACTACATACCTGTGGAGGTGGAGATGGCGATGCTGGTGGCGAGGGCGGTGATGGCGGCGAGGACGATGATGGCGGCGACGCCGGTGGCGAGCCCCAATCCGCCGACCACGTTGGCGATTCTGGTGGAGAACGCTAGAATATAGAAACCTACGATTTAATCTCGCTCGATTTAAAAGGTTAAACGCGATAAATGCTACAATATTGATAAGTACATACGTCACTGTCACACTCCGGAGCAATCCTGGTTACACCCATTTTCTTCTTTCAAAACTACTTTGAACTGTCTGCTGCCACAGTATGATGACAAATGGTCTCGCTGCATCTCCAGGCTCATGCATCTAAGTCATAACTTAAAATCGAGAAGTGCATAGCTTTGCAAAAGTAAGAAGCCTCTGTTCTCCACCCGCATTTTCGCTGACCATCCTCTTGCACGTATCTTCGTCACTGACCATCCTCTCCTTATTCGCTCGCATCTTCTTTCCCTTCTTCTTTGACACATCATTCAGCTCGACCACATCACTTTGAATGGGTATCGAACGGGTATCAAACGGCTTTGAACGCGAATCGAATGGGTATCGAACGGGTTTGAACAAACGGCTTTGAACGCGAATCGAATGGGTATCGAACGGGTTTGAACGGGTTTGAACGAGTATTGAACGCGAATCGAACGGGTATTGCACGGCTTTGAACGGTTTTGAGCGGGTATTGAACGGGTATTGGACGTGTATCGAACGGGTATTGAACGGTTTCTACATAATAATTACAACTATCGTCTTAATCTAGCGTACATGCAGGAGGTTGGGGAGGGTGAAGAAAAAAAAAACATTTATGTATTAAAAATTGATTATATTTTATTTAAGCATTTCTCTCTGGCGTTTAGACCACCAGTTGAATATTTTAAATACATTTTGCAAGGCACAGTGCTTTGCATGTCTGTCACATCGCAGAGTATCAACTACATTTAGCTTATTTAGAGATTTGATATCCTCGTATTCAATGTCCAGCGTCTCGATGATCACGTCCGCTCTGGTATTTTCATCGAGGAAATCCGCAAGCCATTCGCGTTTCTGCAACCCTTTAACGTATACTATATGGGATGTGTCATCTTCTTCGTCGATCGCATCAGCTACAGCTTTCGTAATTAGCTGTTTAGCCATACTGTACGGAACGTCTCCATCGTCCCACCGTAGTCCATGATGTTTTGCTACCAACCATCGAATGCTTGATTTGTCGGATTTTGTAAGAAGAAATTGTAGCATAGGACTCCCAAAAATATAGTGTGAGAGAATTGTCCCCTTTCGTAGGACAGCCACTTCCTTCGCGATAAATTTTCCATCGACGATGAACCCTTGCAGGTCAACGAATGTTGGTACAGCCATTATCGGTACAATTTAGAGGTGCGTTCGCTTCCGAGACAGATGAGAGAATGCAACCTTTCTCGTAAAGCATCTCGATTTTCACGATGAAATTTGACACAGAAGAGGGCGAGCAAGTAGCGTGGCAATTTAATTCATTTTGCGCACCACGTTTGTCAGCGGATTGTATTCAACCACCCGATCGTGCAGAATCAGACAGTAGGCTGTAGTATTTGCCGGCACATTCTCTTTACACTCGAATTCTATGCGCACGTCCACGGTGCCATTCTTGATCGACTCATTTTGTCGCGAGCAATCAATCACCACGATGGGGCCAAATTGTAAAAATTCAGCCACGGTGAATAATGCCTCGTTGCAACTATGTCCATAATACGATTTACCGAATTGCGTATACATGTGGTACAAGATGGCATGCTTATTCTTGTCAAAGTCCAAGTTCATGTCATCGTATGGATAAAATTCCGAGTTGAGAAAAAGTTTTACATTGGTCAATTTACAGTTGTTGAACTTAGTAACGTCTTCGCTCATCACATTCCTTCGACCAGTCTGTAGAGCAAGGATCACGCATCGCGGCTTCTCCAGCTGTGCGGATGCCTTCACGGCCCACGAATGCTTGGTTGTGCTCTGTAAGAGAGGATACTCGTACAGATCCCACGATTGAAAACAAATGCTCAGGTTTTGACCACTTTCCAAAGTACGTAGCAACGATAGCTTATTAATGTCGTTCAGCGTCACATGAGGCATCCGCCATTGTAGTTTAAGTAATTCAATTTCTGGTTCCAACATCGGTGATCCTATCAGAGCATTGTTGTCGTTGCGCGATCGTATTAAAATCAATTCGTGACGCGCATTAATAATCATGTGTTTGTAGTCCTCGCAAAATCCTAGCAAATATTTGAGTGGGATGCAAAAATTGAAATGATTTTTCACTATTAGCCCATCGCGGCGTTTCAAGCCCCATCCGGCATTCTCCATATTTTTGTCTTCGTCAGATGTCAGTGATACATAGTTTTTAAGCGTGCTAGTTATTCCAACGTTTCTGTTGCGATCAATCTCCACGCCATTCAGCTCGTATCGAATCTCATCGAATAAGAACGCCACACAATTATTTCCCAACATCACCGTTAACGCATCATTTGCCTTATTTATCTTCAATTTCCCCTCCACATAGAGGAAACTTTCACACGGCAATGTGTATAAATCCTGCTGCTGTATCGGTATTCTTATCTCATCGCTGTATCCAAACGTTGTGTTAACGTATGGATTGTATGTGTGAGTCTCGAGCTTGACGATGCGATCATCAAACGTCGGCTTCCCTCCAATGCTTAGAATATCAGCCATTTTTTTTTTTTTTTTTTTCAACTTAAATGCGCACAATGAATCCCAAAGATTTCAAAAATGCAATGTTCGCAGCACTAAGCCTCTTCTTTTTAGTGTGATGAGAGCTGTTGCAGTTGTTGGTGTTGTAAACAATTTCACTTGAAAGAAACGGGTTTCTGGAGTCGTTCAATACAAGCATCTCTTTTGTTCACACCACACGTATTATCGTCGTCGTCGTACGTGCAGTCTGATGGTAATCTCTTCACCTCGAAAATCGAGCAACCGTCCGTCTTGATCCACAACGCGTATCGTCAGATCCGTAATGATCTGTGCGGTGATTGGAAGGTAAATGGTCTGTGCGGGCGTTTCCGATATCTTATATCCTGGTGGAACTCTCGGAGAAAATTCATGTATCGTATGTACACGCCTCCCATTGTTGTACGCACCAGCGGTCACGCTACATTCTATGCGAATAATGTTCACGTTCATGATATTAATTGGATCGTCCGATTCGTGCCATCGTCCTGGTTCTAACACCCGATTCGTCGAGAATCCCAATAGCGATCCAATGTTATTGGGCTTTGTAAAGTCTACGGCGAATCGGCAGTACAGCTCACTTTTCATGGTGTTGTTGTTGGGACGCAACACTATAGGATACGCATCGTTGTCACCGTCATCGCCGCTGTCATCGGTGCCACCGAGATTTTTTTTTTGAGGATACCGCTCGAGTAATCGCTGCTTCAGGTACTTGGCAATGGCGTTTAGTTCGTAGGAGCCATGGGGAATCGTAATGTATTCATAAGCGGTGTCGGCACTGTTGTTGATATCATAGTTTACGATGAAGTAGAATTTATCGTTGCTCGTGTCGATGTTCGGTATTGTGTGATAAGTTTCAAAGGTTGTTAGACCAAGCTCGTAATCATCATCGCTCAAATCTATGGGTGGAAAGTAGCTCACCGCGAGGATGCTACTCTTACCGGTTAGAGTGAATGTTAACGACATATTCCGCTCGAACTGCTCGACTAGTACTGAATCAGAGTGGCGGGAAGTCAATCCTTAAATTTGGCGCTGATCGTTTGTAGAAAGCGTAGACATAGTTGTCCGCAATTGCTCTGATCGTACTTCTGATAAGACGTTCGATTGTATTCAATTTTTACAGCATCCTTATCCAGATATTTTACCAATTCCATAGGCGGTCGAAGATTCCCAAAGCTGTCGAAATATATAGCTCGACACCCTCTCTTCGCATATGCCACCCAATGAGTCCCCGGCCCCTCGACATTGTCCAAATTTACGATACCGCTCTCGTTTCGACGTACTCCACCAGCTGGTAACGCGTTGCGCATAAAAACACCTCTAAAGAATGGAATACGCATAAGTTTTGCCAACTCCTCCAATTGCGCATCGGTAGTTACGCCCGCGGGCATTTTTATTTTCTTTTCGGCGTTTTTTTTTTCCGTTTGGATATTCCCTGGCCACGCTTGTATGGCGCGAGATAAAGTCCGCGACCTTCCATGGAGCGATTATGGCGTTGCATTTCCTGCAGCTGATGTTGCGCCGCCTTATTATCGTTTACCGCCTTGGCGATCCCCGCCGCTCCACCAGCTAATGATCCGAGAACACCCAACAGCGGGAGAAGTGGTAATATACCACCCCGTTTTGCCACCGGAAGAATCCGCTTTTGCGATGCTCTCTTTGGAGTCCTTTTGCGGCTTTTTGTTTTCATCCCCATTCCGATCTTCGTCTTGGCCTTCATAGCTGCCCAAACAGCTGTAGCAGCGCCTCTTTCACCCAGAGTCGAATCTCGCGCAACGATGCGTTTTCGCGCTTTGTCAGCGAGAACGTTATCTGCCGCGTGCCTTTCGTCCAGGTCGTTGCTACGCGAATACGCAATATCGTGTTCGCGACACGCTGCGTCCAACGGATTGATACCTCGATCCCCTCTAGCCAATCGTTTTGCTAGATGAGTTCCTGGACCACAAAACTGATATCCTGGAATGTGTAATTCGATAGGTAGCGCGTTTATCGCCCGATTTAACAAACCACGACCTTTCTTTACTCTCATCGGCGACATTCGCTACAGTTTTTAATCAATGGTGCTGGACCGTCGATATGCGTTCGCTGCCAAGGGCGATTATAATGTTCCAAGCACCGGCGATACTGTCGAACCTCGAAATCGGCTTTTATATGCTCGGGGAGCCTGTCCCACAACTGATCAATGTGTCTGCCAAACTCTCGCAGTAGAATAATCTTTGGTATATATTTCAACTGCTCAGAGGTTAGGTCTCGAATATCGTAATTATCCGACAGGATCAGAAGCATTTTGAATACTGAACCGCCGTGTTTCGGCGCGGACCTATAAATAGGGCGCATCACAGCCTTGACGTATCAAAATCATTTTTCACGGTTCGCGGGGACGATGCGATTCGTGCGACAACCTGTAACGATACGCGTGACAAATTTTGACGATAAATCGCAAATGATGTCGTCGAAAACAGGACGCAGGCATGGTAGCATGCTACCAAACACTATCCGCTGCGTCATTTGTGGTCCATCAAATTGTGGAAAAACCAACGTGCTGGTCAGCTTGTTGGAAAGTCCTCACGGCGTCCGCTTCGAGAACGTGTACGTGTATTCCAAGTCGTTGCAACAGCCGAAATATCAGTACTTGGAGAATTTATTGACTCCGATAGATGAAATTGGCTACTTTACGTTTTCGAATAACAGTGATGTGATCCCACCGAGCGAATCGCTTCCAAATTCCATTTTTATCTTTGATGACGTGGCATGCGACAAGCAAGATACGATACGAGAGTACTTTGCAATGGGACGCCACTCGAACGTTGACTGTTTCTATCTCTGTCAGACGTATGCAAAGATTCCCAAACATCTTATACGTGACAACGCGAATCTGTTGATTCTGTTTAAACAGGATGGTACCAACTTGAAACACGTGTACAACGATCACGTAAACACCGACATGCCTTACGAGGATTTCTGCGCTTTGTGTCGTAATTGTTGGCAACGGGAGTATGGTTTCGTGGTGATAGACAAGGATAGCGCGATGTCCAATGGACGTTATAGAAAGGGATTTAACCAGTTTGCCGTACCATGAGATGGTCAATTGTCGTCAACACGTCGGTGGGAACGCAACGTTTGCAACAAAATGATGATTGATATCGATACTCTGGAGATTAAGGATCGCGAGAGAATAGCGAAGGAAATTGCAAAAACCAGCGAAGCCATTCGTCGGAAACATCAGGCTTTGAAGACTGGCAAGATGGAGGAAGATATCGCTTTGGAGAGATACTTCAAACCTATCGTCGAACCCCTAAAACATATTGCGGAAAATACCGCAGCGGCGGAAGCTGGCACATCACCGCCGATGAGCACAGACGTTGAAGGGAATGAAACATTAACGCCTAAAAAAATCCATCCGAAACAGAACACATCGCGCAAAAGAAATTGGAAACAACACATGTCAGCGGAATATTCACCCATAACCTCGACACCAGTTCAATCGAAGCGGAAACGACAGAATGTCGGATCAAACGATACTCTGGCTCCACCCACGCCAATAAGTACATTACCCAATGTGCAATCGCTCTCAGCCGTTGATGATGACGTTTTCGAAACTAGTCCCAATGAGTCGTTTGTAACATCTATTAGACAGCAATTCCAAACGTCCGAGGGACAAGAAACGTTTCGCAGTCATTTCGGCCCGCTGGGGCAAAAATACATGAGCGCGATCCTAAGTGGTGATAAGGATACAACAATGGACTATGTGTACGGCGTATACTTTGGCAATAGTGGAACGAGGCTTGGGGATAAGGCTTTCGATATAGACATGGATGATAACATAATCATAGATGGTGTAAAATACAGAGGAACACCCGGTCTTTACGAACTGATTTTCAAGAGAATTCCCGATGATGCTGTATACACCGATGCCGATAAACAAAAATACAAAAGTATACTGCTGGCGACGAACGCTCACAGACGCGGTCATGGTGCTAAAAATCCCATATTGAGCAACAAGGGACACAAGTACAAATATGTAATTGCACCGCTACTCCCTCGCGCATCGACTACTAGGGCGGGAAAAGGTCTAACGGTACCGCGAGTCATGGTGTTAAACGATAACAAGATCGATTACGTACACTGGGACGATCCCAACGAGCTGGTGGATCGATTGCGTTTGCTGGAAGCGTCACGTCAGGCGGGTAACAACTCTCACGATCCAGAAATTCTATCGGTTATCGAGGAACTCCGCGAGGTAGGCCTCATTATATAAATCCGCGCGCCGACGATGCACACAGTATGCATCGTGATGCCGATCAACAAATTTGGGGTATCGCTCGAGAAGAGTGGAGCAGCTAGAATGGACTATTACAAATGGAACGGTTTGCTTCGAAATTACATGCGAGATAACGCCCTTTGCGTGGCTGGTGCCGACTTTGATGCGAAATCACGCAAGATACGACGCGTAGCTCAGCCGGTGGCCGACACCGATGTCGTCAATAAATTATACGTGGAAAAGAACATTAAACTTTTGAGAGAGCAGCAGGAAGAATTAGAGAGGAAGCTGGTTGTGTTTCAGAAAGATATGCTGACGTTGCAAAACAGCGTTCAAAAGATATCGGAGGCGTTTAATTCTATCCCACAACCGGACAATGAAACTCGTAAAGTTAAAGAGGCTATAACCGCTTTTGCTACGGAGCAGCAACTTGTCCAGAATTTCCTCGGACCGATGAGAAGCACATAATAAATGTACGCGATAATTATCGCGTCATTCGTGTCCAAGACACCTCTGCGATCAAACATGCAATCATTATCGAAATCCAAGAGTAAAGAAGAAAACCATGGTCACAAGAAGCTACAACTAGTTGAGGAATTGCATGCTCCAGCTCGAAGACATTTCCCGCGGAGACGCGTCATAGTGCACGGATACGACGATCTGTGGCAAGCTGACATTGTAGAAATGCGTCCATACTCGCGATTCAACCAGGGTCACCACTACATACTCACCATCATCGATGTGTTGAGCAAGTATGCATGGGCGTTGCCGCTCAAGACTAAAAGTGGCGCTGAGGTTACTAAAGCGTTCGCAAAGATATTTAGAGATCGATATCCGAAAAATTTGCAAACCGATCAAGGAAAAGAATTTTACAACGCCGATATGCAGAAACTCTTGACAAAGCATGACATTAATCATTATTCGACGTATTCTGTGATGAAGGCCTCTGTCGTAGAACGTTTCAATCGAACTTTGAAGAACAATATGTGGAAATTGTTTACGCTCAATGGAACCTATAGATGGACCGATGCCCTACCGCGTCTGCTTGCAGAGTATAACGCACGAAAACATAGAACCATCAAAATGCGTCCTTGCGATGTTACCCCTGTGATCGCCGACAGGCTGCTAGCCACCGTATACAACAACATAAAGATCGCTGCTCCAGCGAGATTCAAGTTGGGCGAATTTGTGCGCGTGAGCAAATTTAAAACCATCTTCGATAAAGGCTATACGCCGAATTGGACAACGGAGGTGTTCAAGATAGCCAAAGTACAGGCAACTAATCCTGCAACGTATCTGCTCGTCGATTCCTGTGGAAAACCCGTTGCCGGAGGATTCTATGAACACGAGCTGCAACGCGTCACCGATCCTGATGTGTATCTAGTGGAAAAAGTGCTGCGTAGAAAGGGGGATAAGGTGTACGTCAAGTGGTTGGGTTTTGATAAATCACACAATTCTTGGATAAATAAAAATAATGTATTGTAAAATAATAATACATGGTTCAATAAATACAATTATACATATACATGTGTGAAAAATTTTTATTTTATTTTTTTTTTTTTTTTACACATTAATTCCACTATTTATATGAATGAGTTAATAAATACAATAATAATTTATTTAACATTTTGCTGCAAGCGACGTCGATAATATCATTCAAAGGCACATGCCATCAGTTTGCAATCAACCAGAGATTTATCATCGAAATATTCTCATTATATGCTTTTCAACATCGCAGCATGAGTCTAAAGTTTCATAAAGGCGATGTTGAAAAACATATAATGAGAATAGGATTCTGGAATATTCATGTCTCGGTGAACCCAATCATATCCATTTTTCTATAAATTCCCTGAATGTAATGAAGAATTATGTATCGTTATTTACTAGCCCATGGATAGCGAAGAAAGATACATAATTCTTCATTACATTCAGGGAATTTATAGAAAAAATGGATATGATTGGCTTCACCGCCACATGAATCTTCCGAAAATCCTATTCTCATTATATACTTTTCGCCATCGCCTTTATGAAACTATACAACATGTCGATACGAAGTTTTCAAATTTTGCGAGCGTGTGATATTCCACTATTTATAATAAATACAATAATTTCTATTTTACAATGGGATATTATAATGTCCCCAAGGCAGAGTGTCGGTCGAATCGGGTACGATATACCGCTTGTCATCGTAGGGACTTAGAGCGATTTTGGATTCCGAAATGGTGTACACTTTGTGCAATTTAGACCGTATGCATGATTGTCTGCGAACCATTTCGATCTCCCTTAGCAAACACTGCGCGTAGTCGTCGAAAGTTATCGTTCTAGCTATGACGTTGGTCTTGACGCCTTTCGCCTTTTTCGTATCTTTTTTGCCGTCTACGCGCAGTGCATACATTTTCGCTCTAAGACCTACGAATTCGGTCATTATCGCACCGTTATTTTCATCCTTCATCAGCCCTGGAACCTTCTTATTTACGCGCGGCATATTATATGCATTGTCGATAGGATAATCGCTTGTGTCGAATCTACCGATATTGTGTTTCATGGTTTCGTAGATATCGTCACATTGAATGTGATAAATGAGGCTATCTGTGTCGGTGTATAGAATTTTGCAATTTGGCCCGTGCTTTGACGACATGTACTCGTGGTGAAATTCATACAAACAAATTTTTGATATGTCTAGAATGCACATACCCACGTATATCGGTTTGTTGAATTTCACCTCGAGTTTTCGCAATTCAACAGCTATTAAATTTTCCGAAAAAACACTTCTGCTGTGGAAATTCGGTTTCGCGATCATTGCCTCCGCGCCATATCGCCCTTCCCAATGAGTCAAAAGTTTTACGTCCACGTGATTTCGCACATTTTCCATAGTTTTACCGAATACCGCGTTGTTCATCAATTTGTATAAATTCTTTTCAAAATCATTTGTCGCGCTTGTTCTAAATCGTGTGTTGAGTTCAATGTAATCGCAGAGCCAGGGAGATTGAGCGAATTGAAGCACGCGGTGTATCTTTGTAATACGAAGACCATGACGCGTGCACTGCTGCAGGTTGCGGTAATGGATAACGTAACGCTGCTTATCGTATACCGTCGCGAGTAACTTGTCCTGTCTGCTGCCCGGTGGTTTGGCACGCGTCGGACAGAACGGTAAATCAGCATGAGCGTCGTGCAGACATTGCGGATATTCCAGATCTACCTCGAGAATGTATCCCGTGGACGAATCGACACGGATTGAAGACATGTCAAAATTTGCAGCATCTTCGACCCATTGAAATTTAGCATATGGCAGGGGCTGACACATTGCCCATCCATACAAATTGTTCACGTCAAAGTACATCAAGTACGATGACTTTTCCGATGCGTCGTAAGATGGCATGTACTTATTATTGGCATGTGCATATCTTCCGGAACATTGGCTTAAACCCCCGCGTATACCGCGTTCAACAAACATGACCATATCGACGTCGGTGAGCAATTCAAATGTAATTTTGGTATGCTTTAGCATGGCATCCCACGTGAAACCAGGTAGAGTATAATAATGCGCTGAATCTAGTCCATAACTCTTGATACAACTTTCGCGAAAATTTTCAAAAATATCTGCCAATAACAAGACATCTGTTTTCAAATACAAGTCGCTGTATTCGCCCAATGTTCTAATCCCGAAACGCTGCCAGATAGTCTCGGCATGCGCGTAATCGGTTTCTGATACAGTCTTACCCGTTAACGAACTGTAGAATGACTCGCGCGGTGGTAAGCATGGATCCTGCAGCTTGTTCGCGCAATCAAGGTATTCGTACGGAAAGACACCTTTTCGCGTCAATAAATTGAAATCTTCGGTGGATAATTTTTCAAATTTGGATCGTGAAATTTTTAATTGATCTGTGGTCAGAAAAGATGCTAATTTGTCGAGACTGGTATTGAGAAATTTGTACGAATCGATGAATCGTAATTTAATATAATTTCGCGAGTCTGATTCAGCCGTATCTTCGACATTTTTTGTGAAGGAAATATACTTTTCTTTAGTTATGGGTAATACATCAACGTGACCGTCGAAAGCGGTAGCTATTTCCTCGATAATGAAATGTGAATCGTAGCCGGACAAATTATGGAAAACTATGGGGATGTAAAACGCATTTTTATAATTTAAATTGCACTGCGAATGTGCCGGTCCTCTAAACCGTCCGGACAGATGACAATGATCGCGAACTCGTATATCGTCAGCCTTGAATGATTCTTCACAAATATGACAGTGTGTTGCATTGTGAAATGTCGTCAACTGTTCGTTGGTTAAATCAAGCATGGGAACATTACTGCTCAAGATGGGTTTGGCGAAATTTGCAAATTTTTTCAGTTCGTATACGAACCATGAAACACAATCCGCGTCGCGGCAACATCGATACGTCGATAGCGATGTATCGTACGAGCAATGCATATAATAGGCTATACTATGAACTTTGTGATGTTGATACGTGTGTAATTTGTTGTCATCAATTCGGTCGCTGTCCTCTGTTTTCTCGATGATGCACTCCAGATCTGCGTACACCACGAAGGGGAGCCGCTCCTTCCTGCAGTGGTTTTCGAAGCTGAGGAAATTTTTACCTTCGCTGGGCAGCAGGATGGCGCAATCGTTCATTTGTCCACAGTCCACTGCATGCGCCTCCAACTTCTCGGCAGATCTGAAGTAGTGCATGCATCTGCAAAAACATGAAATTTTTTTTATTTAATTGTTTCGTGAGACATTTCAACATTTCACAAGTTTTCTATACGTACCGATCACAGATGAATTTCTTTCCATCATGCTTGCTTAGCTGTGCGCTCACCAGCCGGGACAAGTCCTTGATTAGTACAAAGTGCCCTACATCACCGTGTTCTTGATTCGGCGTGTAGAGCATATTGACGTGTTGATCCCTCTTGTGGCTGGTGAGACGCAGCGGAAAGACCGTCAACTCTTTCTCCGCCTCGAAGCTGTACACTTGACGGAGATGTTGTTTAACCCTTCAAACTTCCCTATTTGCTCCAGAGACATTGGGAACTCAATGCCCTGGAGATTTAGCACGGAAGCATAGTCGGGGTACGAACTTGAGCGATCGGAATGCCTTTCCGCGGGATGGAGAGCGGCGACCACTGCCCACGCGAAGCATGCATTGTCCGGGGATTGTATGCTAATTGTGGCTTTCTTCAAAGACAATTCCCGCGGCAATTTGACGTGACATCCCGCGCGCAGCGGATTGTACTTATTGACATTGACGGTCAGGTTGAGGATTCTCGTCAATGCCCATCCGCTGTCGCGTTCCTGGAACTCTTCCAGCGATGCCAGGGTGGGTTCGACGACGCATCGTTCGTACCACTCCTGCAGATCGGATGTGCCGAAGAGTTCGCAGTTTCGGGTATTAATGCTTTTACAAGCATGCTTGTCACCCGCCACAAATTCGCCGTTGAACACCGTGTTCACTTTGAGGTTTCGACGTTTACTCAAAGCGCCCCGCACATGCTCCAGCACAATGGTCCCCGCATCCTGAAGGAAGTTGCGCGGTTCGATATAGTTTGAATTTAGCACTGCACCAGTTAACACGCGGCTATCGAACGCCGTGTCTATCTCGCGCCACAAAAGTCCCATACTCGAATGTCCTGCACCTTCGTGCACGAAACGTCTGCGCAACGAATGTTTCAGTCCTTCGAGCCGCGCGATTCGAGCAACCAACGATTGTTGAACACCGATTGATAATCGCGGGCGTTTTACGCGGCTGTGCTCTTCTAAAGATTCGACGTACTCGTTGCACCGTTCTTCCCACGCGAGGTACTCTTCCCGTGAAGTCAATCGTACAGATTGATCCAACAATTGGCGTTCTACTTGCGCGAATTCTTCCATGGTCGTAAATGCAGTATGTCTTTTTCCTTGCAACACGTTGCAACGATTTAGGGCTTTGTGCAGTTTAGAGCGCATATTTATATCCTCATCATGAATTGGTATCTCTGTCTAACTCTTTTGGTGTACTCCCTCCCTCGAATGCATTGCATGCAAAAAAAAAAAAAAATGGCGATCCGCCCCAACATGGTTCTATGCAGTTTCTGCTGATACAGCATAATTCTTTCTATGATTCACGCATATGACGAATTAGTCCGCAAGATCATCCAACACAATTTCTGCTGACACCTATTTTCTAAGATTCGACGTTCCCAAAAGTATCATATTACATTCGACACATGTCGAGACTTTTATTAGGAGGGGTAGATGGTAGAGGTGGTGCATAGCACCACTATTTAAGCCAGCTCCTCGCACGCTATTGCATTAATCGCTCTAGAGCCTTTCAGTGACTTTCGACATACACACAGTGCTTCGAGAAAAAAAAAAAAAATGTACAGTACCGGTGTTGCGAATTATTACGTTCCGATCATGCAAGATGATGTATCGCCATGTAGGAAGAACACATCTAACAGGTAAGATTTAATTTTTTCATACCATATCATCGTTATTTATTTATGTGTTTTCCTGATAAACGGTAATTTTCATGATTGGACTCTTAGATCGCATCAAACATCACGTATCATGGTTAGAAGATACGCGCTAACGCCTGCATCGTATAAATATCTGGAAATTGGCATCAGCGTGCAATCTATACCACTGGTGGAAATTGTTCTTGGTGATAATCGTGGGAATCAATTGTTGTTGGATCTTCCAACATGGAAAACACTAATGGAAAAACGCACAGACATCGAAAAACATGCACAATTAATTGGATCAGCACCGCTATGGATTGGCGAATTGTTGGTAGAATTTTGTATAATGTATAAGTCGCGAATTGTGAAGATGTCGCTACAAAATAAGTCTTTATATTTCAAATTAGAAACTATAAAGTTTTTATTTAATCTCGAGCGTTGTATCGACCACATGTATTCGCGGCTTTTTGAAAATACGCATCTTGTCCATGAGAAATTTTCAAATTTTGTCACCGTGTTACAACGGCATGATGTCGCCGGTGAAACTTTAGATTCGTGTCACATCGCTAAAACTATATGCGACAGCGAATATTTCGATGGTGAATCTCTTATCGATTGCGAACTACTGGCATGTGCCATGAATGATATTGTCGACGCCGCTCGTAGCGAATGTTAAATTGTACAATTAGTACATTATTTGTAACAATATATATATATATTATAAACATATATAATGTCTCAATTTTATTTACCCGTCTTCCTTGTCTCCTCTTTTTCCATGATTCATGCGTATGACGAATTAGCGCACAAAATCATCCGATACAGTATCGGCTGATACAGCATAATTATATGTATGCGCGGCATTATCATGTAGATTGCGAACTGGTAGCATGCGCCATCAATGATATTCTGATGCTCGTAGGAAAAAATGTTAAAATTATACTCTTTTAAATTTAAATAAATTTCTTAAACACATATTATTTGTCAATTTTATTCACCCGTCTTCCTCCTGGCCATATAATTTTAAGATTCAGCGTTTATTTCGTTCGAGCGTTCTTCGTGCCGTGAAAATGACGTCACCTTGCACGGCTGCTTCAGAGGAGTCAAATTACACACGATCGCGCGAGACGCAGCGACGCTAAATCGGAATGCTTTAGAATACTATTAACTTTAGAACGAAAGCGGTTGTACCCCTATGTAGTGTTGTCTCTTTCCCTCCTCCAAATTTTAACTTTAAAGTAATGCTCTGTCTCTTTCCCTCCCCGAAGACGCGGTGTGAAAACGCTGGTCTTTCCCGGCATTGTCCGAAACAATTATTAAACAATTCCATCGCATAATGATTTGGAAAAATATTTGGGGGTTGTCCCCTCACTCTGTAAAAAAATTGTGGGGTGGGTCAAGGTTTTGAAAGAGATTTTTTGGGGGTCATTCCCTCCTTCCGACGGTGGGTCCGGTCTGGAGAGGCCTCCGCGGCGGCTCGGCCCGGAGTGATCCCCTCCACGATCGCGGCTTCCCCCACTCCGCGGCTCGTGCGCGCGCAACCTGTCTTCCTCTCCCCGCAGGCTCCGCGCCCATGTTTCCCTCCGCCGCACTCCCCCGCGCGCCGCCACTTCTCCCCCGCCCCCGCGCTCCCCTCAGAGGACCTGGGTTAGAACTGTCCTAGACATACTACTCTTGGCTGTTACCATTGTACGTTGGTGGTAAGAGACGATGGCTTCTTCCTGGAGCAGATATGGGCTCCCTATGAGTCCCGAAATTCCTTTCGGTAAATTGGGCATGCGCATTACGTGAAATAACGCCCAACTGCCATTGATCTTTACGATGGTCGTTCCTAAGGTCATGACCTTCCTGTTCAGGCCGTTAATTTCGAGGGGAGTTGTACTGAGGACCATGGCCTTTTCGCTGGCCGATCCAATTTCTAACAAATTCAATGCGGAACCTGTATCTACGATGAATTCTCCCTCACCGTTCTCCAGTTGTTCTGCCTTGACTCGAATGCGGGGGGAGTCTGCGCGTATGAGCCCTGTTGCCGGTTCTGATTCTGGGACATTCTTTGGGCCTGCGAGGAGGACCCGCCCGCCTCGTTCTGGTTGAACGGGCGGGCGCGCTGGGAGTTTAAATGGTCGCGATTTTCAGATAACACTTCGCGTCTCGTCGGTCCTTGCGGTCCCCGAGGGGGATCATATCTAGGGGGGTCCTGAGGTTGATATCTAGGAGGTTCGTATCTTTGGGTTTCGCGCGGTTGATAACCCTGGGGCCCACGAGATTGGTATTGTCTATCCTTTTGATATCTTCCGCGCCCTCCTCTTCCGCGGGGAACGTACGGTCGGCGTCCATAGTTCAGCGGGCGTTCGCCTTGCCTCGTCAGCAAGGCCGCTGGACGGTACTCGGGCGTTGGTTCACGATAAGGTGGCTCACGATAATAATCGTCTGTATATCGGGGGGAGCTATAACCGGAATATGGAGAATGATGATCATCTTCGCGCGGCTGTCTCCATTCGGTCCATTTACGCTGGGGGTCATACGGCGACGGGGGACGCGCGATCGGCGTGTACCCATACGCGTCCTCGAGTGGCAAACCGGACAATTCCTGTTCTCGTCTTTGGATATGCAGAGCTAAATCAAACGCGTCGTCTAACGATTCGGGGTTTGATAGTGCTACTTTGGTCGAAATTCTTTGAGGTAACGCGGTGATAAATGAGGTCCGGGCTAATCGGTCCACGTCTTTAATAGTCCTCTCGACATTTTCTCCAATCAATTCTTTCGCCCTTACAATTACCTGTCTGTACAGGCGGCCCACGCGGGGCTCTGGACCGAGGCGAAAGGGCGCCCGGGCCGGCCGGCGGACCGTCGGCCTTGGCCATGGAGTGGGCCATGATCGGCAAGGAGGGTCCTGCCGAGACCTGGGCTGGGGTCGTCTCCCGCAAGGAGGCGAAGAAGACCGGCAAGCGGCAGGATGCCCGTGTGTCCGCCGGTGGTGGAGGCGCGACGGTGTCTGCGGGCGGCGCGAAGGGCGTCATCCCCGTACTGCCGCCGCCGCCGCCTACCCCGGAGGCGACGACGAAGAAAAAGAAGAAGGCGAAGCAGCCGTCGGGGGCCGTCGCTCCCCTGGCCGGTGTTGCTGTGGGAGGCGGAGATGGTGCTCCGCCCCGGCTCACGCGCACACAGGTCAGGAGGAGGCGGAGGAGGGCCGCGCGGGCGGCCGAGAAAGCGAAGGCGGCCACGCCCGCTGCTGTTCCGGCCGCTCGGACCGCGACCCCCGGGTCGCAGACCCCGGCCCAGAGCACCTGGGCCCAGGTCGTCGGTCGCGGGGCCAAGAGGGCGGCAAAGGTGGCCGCCGGGAAGGGAGGTAAGGGGGCTGCGGCGAAAGCTGCCCCCCAACGGTCCGGCGCACCCGGTCCGGCCCCGGTTGCGGTTCCGCGCACCCCTAGAACCGCGGCGGTGGCTATCACCGCCGCGGCTGGGGAGGAGAAGGAGTTCTCCGCGCGGGCCGCCGGCGCGATGGCGGCCATCAAGGTCGCCGACCTCGGCATCACGTCGATGCGACCGAGGCGCGCCGTCACCGGGGGACTGGTCCTGGAGATCTCCGGATCTCACGACTCGGCCAAAGCTGCCGCCCTCAAGACGAGGCTAGCGGAGCAGCTGGGGGGCACCGACATCAAGGTGCACTGCCCCCAAAAAACGGCCGAGTTCCGGATGTGCGGCCTCACGGAGTTGTCGTCCGTGGAGGCGGTGCGGGGGGCCATCGCGGCCCAGGGGGCCTGCTCGGCGGAGGACGTCGCGGTGGGTGAGATGCGCCGTGACGCCGCCGGGCTGTTCTCCCTCTGGGTCCGCGGACCCGTGGCGGCTGCTGCGAAGCTGTTGAAAGCGCTCCAGTGCTTCCGCTGTCTCGAGTTCGGCCACGTTCGGGCCAAGTGCAGCAGCCCCACCGATAGGAGCGGCCTGTGCTAACGCTGCGGTGGCGAGGGGCACGCGGCTCGCTCCTGCGTGGCCCCCCTGTATGCCCGCTCTGCACGGCGGCTGGCCTCCCCGGCGGCCACAGGATGGGTGGACCGGCTTGTCGGCCACCCCCGGCGGCTCGCCCTGGGGCTCGGAGGGATAAGCCCTCGAAGAGGGCGTCCGAGACGCCTTTGGCCCGCTGCGTCTTCTCAGGCGGCACCGACCCCGTCGGTGCCCATGGAGACCACCCCGCTGCCCTCGACATCCATGGTCGGTGCGGGAGCCGGGAAGAGGAAGGAACGCGAGGAGCCGACCGCTTCGACTAGCGGCCTCCCTTCCCGGGTGCCTGGGGGGTCCCCTGTGTTAGGCGGGGGGAAGAAGAGGAGGGAGAAAAGGGGGTGCAGCCCAGGGCTCCCCCCCGCGGGTCCGCCGCCGGTCGGGAAGGAGGCCTTTTTGAAGGCCAAGGGGGCCCCTCCGGCGACGGCGAGCGGAACGTCGAGGGAGGCGGACGCGGCCGAGGCGCTGGAGTTAGCGCGCTCGGTCGCGCTCTCCTACGGGGGTGGTTCCCACCTCCCGGATACCGGAAAAGAGGATCCCGGGCCCCCCGATGATGACGTCGGGGGCACAGCCCGATCCGCGGGGGTGTCGGAGGAGGCCGACGCTGACATCGACTCGTAATGTCACGAGGCCCTCCGATACTACTCGCGAACCTTAACCACTCCATGCGAGCGCACGACCTGCTAGAGCAGGCTCGCGTGGAGCTGGGGGTCGGGCTGGCCGTCATCGCCGAGCCGTATCCGCTGGAAGACCGATGTTTTCGGTCCACCAACCCGGATCGGCAAGTGGCGATGACGTGGGAGGTGGGAAGAGGCAATCCGTCGTGCTCGGTCGCCCGGCACGGACGGGGTTGGATGGCTGTGGAGTGGGGGAGCTTCCTCGTGGTTGGTTGCTACGTGGCACCGAGGTTCACCGTCCCGGAGTTCGAGGACCGGCTGAGCGAGGTGGGGGCGTTTCTAGCCCCCCAATTAGCTCTGCCGGTGGTCCTTCTGGGGGACTTCAATGCCCACGCTCGCGAGTGGGGCTCCCCCAGAACGGACTGCCGGGGCGAGGTGCTCCTTGAGTGGGCGGAGGCGATGGGGTTCGTCCTTAAGAACCCCTACGCGGTCACGACGTTTCGCGGGTCGCGGGGCGAGTCGGTTATCGACCTCGTCTGGGTTAACCCCGCGGCCGCGGCGTTGACGTCGGACTGCTGGGTGGCGGAGGAGTCAGAGACTGGCTCGGACCACATGTACGTCATGCTGGCCACCTCCGCCGCCACGCTTCCTCCCGCTCGTGCCGGTAGACAGCCGCCGCGCTGGGCGCTCAAAAAGCTAGACGCTAGCGCGGCACGGATGGCGTCCTCCGTCGTCGCCTGGCCTCCCCTGCCGGGCGACGTCCTCGACGACCCCTCTAACGGCGCCCTATGGCTCCAGCGGGCGTTGCAGCGAGTCTGCGACGCCACGATCCCGCGAGTCGGGCCGCCGGGTGGGGGTCGGAGGTCGGTGTACTGGTGGTGCGAGGAGATCGCTGATCTCCGCGCGGCGAGCGTCCGTGCTCAGCGCCGGTACACCAATGCCCGCCGTCAGGACCGACGGCGGGTGACGGAGGACCAGCTGCAGGAGCTGCGCTCCGCGTTTTCCGCGGCGCGCCGAGAGCTCCGTGCAGCCATAGCCCGGGCCAAGACCCGTTCGCACGAGGAGTTCCTCGAGACCCTCGATCGGGACCCTTGGGGGCGCCCGTACAAGGCCGTGTCCGTAAAACTCGGACCTTGGGCGCCCCCTGTCACGGAGGGCCTCGAGCCCCGGTTTCTGCAGGAGGTTTTGTCGGCGCTGTTCCCCCCTCCCACGGTTCCGGGGGAGGGTGGCGTCGACGCTTCGGGAGATCCGGAGCTCGCATGGGGCACCGACATAACGGATGCCCCGAGGGTCTCGGACGAGGAACTCGAGTCCGCGGTGCTTCGAATGCGTTCGAAGAACGCCGCACCCGGACCGGACGGAGTGCCCGGGCGTGTCTGGGCCTGCGCGATGGGCGCCCTAGGGAGCGGCCTCAGGCGCGTCTTCGACACGGCCTTGAGGGCCGGGAGGTTTCCCCGCGCGTGGAAAGAGGCGAGGCTGGTGCTGCTGCGAAAGCCTGGTAAGCCCGCAGAGTCACCCTCGGCCTATCGGCCGATCTGTCACCTCGACGAGGCGGGCAAGCTCCTGGAAAGGATCATAGCTGCCCGCCTCATGGACCATCTCGGAGCTGCGGAGTTCCCGGATCTGTCCGACCGCCAGTTCGGTTTTAGGCGGCAGCGATCGACCGTAGATGCCATCCTACTGGTTCGGTCGCTGTCGCGCCGGGCGGTCGAGGGGGGCGGTGTCAGCGTGGCGGTGTCTCTAGACATCGCCAACGCGTTCAACACCGTCTCCTGGGCGGCGATCGAGCGGGCGCTGGTATACCATCGCGTCCGGCTCTACCTTCGCCGCCTGATCTGGGACTACCTCCGTGGCCGAGTGGTCTCCTACGTCGGGCGAGACGGGGACGGGGTGGCTCGCGTGCACCGCGGCGTGCCACAGGGGTCCGTTTTAGGGCCCCTGCTATGGAACCTGGCGTACGACGCGGTGCTGCGGGTGGAGTTGCCATCGCCTGAGGTGTCGTTCGTGTGCTACGCCGACGACACGCTGGTGGTTGCCTCCGGGCCGAGGTGGCCGGCAGCGCTGGACCTCGCGGAAAGAGCACTGCGGCTCGTCATCCCCGCGATAGAGGCGCTCGGTCTGCGAGTCGCCTCCGAGAAAACGGAGGCGGTATGGCTCGCGGACAGGGTGGGAACCGGCATTCCCGTCGGAGCGTCTCTCAGAGTCGGGGAGGCCTGCATCAGGGTTGGCCGATCGATGAGGTATCTCGGTCTGACCCTGGACACCTACTGGCGATTCGCGCGTCACTTTCGGGTCCTGGGCCCCAGGTTGGAGCGACAGGTGTTCGCCCTAGGGCGCATCATGCCCAACCTGGGAGGCCCGCACGAATCAGTTCGGCGACTATACGTGACGGTCGTCCGGTCCATGGCGCTCTACGGAGCGCCGGTCTGGGCCGGCGACCTGGAGGGCTGTCGCGTGGGGCGAGACCTTTTGGCAAAGGTTCATCGCCGCGCGGTCCTCCGTGCCGTGCGGGCTCACCGCACGGTGTCACACGCCGAGTTGTCGGCGCTGGGTGGGTCCCCTCCATTCCATCTGCTCGCTGAGATGGAGGCGGAGGTATACTTCGCCTCGCACGATCTCAGCGGAGCGAGGGACCCCCTGGCGCCGGTCGGACCCGACGCGCGGGACCAGGCCCGGCGACGCATGGGAGCCAGGTGGATCGACTGGCTCTCCCTCCCGGAACATCGGGAGGGACGCGTCGTCGGGGCGCTCCTGCCCATTCTCGGTGAATGGGTGGGGCGCAGGTACGGCAGGCTGACCTTCCGCCTGACACAGATACTCACCGGAGTCGGTTGCTTCGGTGACTTTGTGGCCGCTCCACAATCGGTTCCCCAGAACTCCGATGTACAGCGCCACAATACGGAACAACGAGACATAGAGGGTCGACGCAGACAGCGGAAGCAAACCCTAGTTCCAAGAGAGATCGACTAGCGCGACAGTCGCCTCTCGCAGTCGATCGCCTTTCTATCCCTTGCACGCATGCCAATGGGTGTAAGAGTCTAACTGCCCACAGCTCTGGCGACTACCACGTGGTGCAATACACGCTTTGTACAGTTTTAGTTGAGAAAATATATATTCTATTTTTTGTATCAAAGAGTCTCTCTTCTTTCCTTCTCGGCACAGTAAGTGCCCCAACAGATAGCAAAAAGGCTACATTGGTGACCTCGCAACTCGCGAAGAGAGAAAATTGCGTTCGCCCGCCGGTAGTGCAACGAAACCACAAAGCTCTGCGTCGCAATGACGAAGCCGGAAAACGGTGAGAACTCGGGCACAGAAAACAAGGACAACAGCTCGCAAGTTACAAAACAACAACTAGACGAGGTGCAGGAAAAAATGACGCAACTACTAAGCCGCATAGAACTGCAACAACAGCCACGTGCTTCTTCGGCCTCGGACCAGTCGACAATGGCCGACGTATCGGCAATACAACAAGTCAAAATCCCTCCCTTCTGGAAAGAAAATCCCATGCTTTGGTTCAACCAGGTGGAGGCGGCTTTCGAGCTTGGCCGAATAACCAACGACACGGCGAAATTCAGGTACGTCGTATTACACCTAAACCAGACGGTGCTACCCTACGTATCGGATTTGGTTTCTACACCTCCTGAAAGTAACAAATACGCAGCTATCAAAGAACGTATTGTGGGTTCATTCGCGGAAACCAAGGAATCAAAGTTGCGACGGTTGTTACTCGGCCTTCCGGAACAATCCGACGAAAAACCCTCCGCCATCTTACAGAAACTAAAGAACCTCGCAGGAGACCAGTGCAGCGAGTCAGTTTTACGAACGTTATTCCTAGAACAGCTGCCGGATCAAGTTCGAGGAATCCTCGCCATCAGCGAGTTGACGGACCTGACAAAACTCGCTCTTCAAGCCGACAAAATTTTGGAATTTTCCAAACCCAACATCGCCGCCATTGCGCCCCCGGCCGGAAATGAGAACCCGCCTGCGCGAAGCGACGAGGTGAGCGCCATCAGCATGGCCAGTCTTCAGGAAGCAATTAACAATTTAACGCGTGACGTCGCAAAACTACGCAACCAATTCAAACAACGCCAGCGCTCTCGATCACAATCCCGCAACAAATCTCAAGACAAAGAAGAGGACAATGGGTTGTGTTTCTTCCATAAGAAGTTTGGCGACCAAGCATACAAATGCCGAAAACCCTGCACGAAAGCAGGCGAAAAGAAGGATTGACAGACCCAAGTTGCGGAGACAGAGTTAGCAGGTGGCGACGACGAGGCAGCCAGCAAGAAAGGCAGTCGCCTACACGTCCTCGACAGGACCACTGGTCTGAAATTCCTAATTGATTCTGGCTCAGTCGTCTCAGTAATGCCTCGCAGTTATTTCAAGGAAAAACTACATGCTACCTCATATCAGCTCCACGCTGCCAATTCTACCGTCATCCACACATATGGGCAACGACTAGTCACGCTCAGCCTTGGCCTGCGCCGCAGCTTTAAGTGGCCATTTATAATAGCAGACGTCAAAACACCGATCATCGGGGCAGATTTTGTCGGACATCATGCGCTACTCATCGACCTGAAGAACCAGCGCCTCGTCGACTCCCACACCCGGCTGTCAAGAACCGGAAGCGTAACCGAACCAGAAGTACAGGGCATCTCAACGGTCGAGTCCGTCCCCAGCAACCCCTCCGACCAGATGAGAAGGTACGCTGCATTATTAGCCAAATATATTATCATTACGAAGCCATCACCAGGTCAGACGACAGTTGCAACCACGGGCGTAGCTCATCACATCAAGACGAAAGGTCGACCTGTCGCGTTCCGGTCCCGCAGACTGGCTGGAAAAAAGCTTGCGGCAGCCAAGGCTGAAATCCTAGCATTGCTTGAACAAGGCATAATAAGGCCTTCCAATAGCCCCTGGTCAAGCCCGCTTCACATGGAGAAGAAGAAATCAGGTGACTGGCGGCCCTGTGGGGACTACAGGACACTCAACTCACAAACAGTTCCTGACCGCTACTCACCCCCACTTATAGACGATTTATTCGCAAAGTTGCATGGTAAAAAGGTATTTTCGGCACTGGACCTGACAAAAGCCTATTACCAAATTCCTATGGCCATAGAAGACATAGAGAAGACAGCGATAATCACCCCCTTTGGCCTCTTCGAGTTCCTTGTAATGCCATTTGGATTGAGGAATGCCACACAGACGTTCCAGAGGTATGTCGATTCCATTTTCAGAGACCTCGAGTTTGTTTTCTGTTACGTGGACGACATTCTGGTCCTGTCAGAGTCTCACGAGCAGCACCTGGAGCACTTAGGCATTGTTTTCGAGCGGTTGAAGCAGCACCAGCTGAAGATCAACCCCGGCAAGTGTCAACTGGGCCAGGAGGAGGTGACATATTTAGGTTACGTCATAAACCAGCATGGCTACAGACCTCCACAGGAAAGGATAAAAAGCATCCTGGAGTACCCCAAGCCATCCACGATCATGGACCTTCGACGATTCCTGGGCATGATGAACTATTATCGGAGATGCATTCCACATGCCGCGAAACTTCAGGCTCCACTCAACGCCTACCTCAAGGAATCGAAGAAGAACGACAAACGTAAAATCGATTGGACGGAACAAGCAGAGGAAGCATTCACCAGTTGCAAGAGCAGCCTAGCCTCGATTGCAGCCACAAGCCACCTCTCTCCAACGGCTTGTTTAGCTCTGACTACCGATGCCTCGGACTCGGCAATCGGTGCCTCTCTGGAACAACTCACAGACGACGTATGGACCCCAGTTGGTTTCTTCTCTCGGAAACTAAGTCAGACGGAGAGAAACTATAGTACATACGACAGAGAATTGTTAGCCATTTTCGCAGCCATAAAGCACTTCCAACACCTTCTCGAGTGCAGGAATTTTATCATCAAGACTGACCACAAACCTCTCTTGTACGCGTTCTTGCAACGCCCGGACAGGGCATCCCCTCGGCAGCTGAGACAGCTGGACTTCATCTCCCAACACACGACGGAAATAGTCCACATCAACGGCGCAGAAAACGTCGTGGCCGACGCGCTGTCCCGGATCGGCGCCATTGACATGCCTACAGCCCTCAGCGCCGAAGCTATACGCTCGGAACAGGAGCGCGACGAGGAATTGGCAGTAATTCGTACCAATGCCAATTTAAATTTTCAGCGCCTCACGGTCGAGCCAGGCGTCAGCATCTTTTGCGACATCTCAACAGGTTTCGTCAGGCCCTACATCCCCGGACAACTGAGAAGGACGGCCTTTGATACGGTCCACGGTGCGTCACACCCCAGTGGACGTGTCACCTCACGCCTCATCAGGGAAAAATACGTCTGGCCCAGCATTAAGAAGGACGCCTTAAAATGGTCTAGGGAATGTTTGGCTTGCCAACGGGCCAAAATCCAGCGGCACAACCGCCTGCCTCCCCAAGGGATAGATGTACCCGATGCTCGGTTCAATCATATCAACATCGACATCGTCCATATGCCAGAGGTCAATGGCCTGAAATACTGCCTAACCATAATTGACCGATTCTCCAGATGGCCGGTGGCCGTACCTTTGAGAAACGTCACGGCAGAGACGATCGCTACCGCCCTATTTACACACTGGATCAGCCATTACGGCACCCCACTGACTATCACGAGTGACCAAGGACCTCAGTTCGAGTCGGCGTTGTTTAGGGCCCTCGCCAGGTTCGTAGGAGCGAATAAAACGAGGACGTCTCCATACCACCCATGTTCGAATGGAATCATCGAGCGGTGGCATCGCTCCTTCAAGGCCGCTCTCATGTGCAGGCCGCACCAACCCTGGACGGACCTGCTGCCAACAATCATGCTGGGACTCCGCACCAGTCTCAAGGAGGACCTGAAAACTTCTCCGGCTGAACTACTCTACGGGACCACGCTCCGGGTCCCAGGCGAATTTTTCGTCCACCAGGACCTGCCTGCAAGCCCGGAAGCCTTCGTCGAAAAGCATCGAGCCATTATGCGGGATGTGCGACCGACGCCTACCTCAAACCACGCGAAGCCACGTTTATTTCTGTTAAAGGGTTTGGACACCTGTACACATGTGTTCCTGCGATGCGACCACGTCAAGGCTCCCCTCGAGCCGCCCTACACAGGACCCTTCAGGGTAATCAGCAGAATTTCGGACAGGCTGTTCAAAGTTGAGGTCAACGGCGCAGAAAGGAATATCTCCGTGGAACGCCTCAAACCGGCCCACATCGCAGACGCTCAGGTGGAACCACAGACCAACACCAGCGGACAGCAACCAACCTCGAAGCAACCAGCGACTCAAGCTCAAGTTGCCAGCGACAAAGAAAAACCAAAGACAGTAAAGTTCCTTCCCGACCAGTCTAGGAACTCTGGGGGGGGAGTGAATGTGGCCGCTCCACAATCGGTTCCCCAGAACTCCGATGTACAGCGCCACAATACGGAACAACGAGACATAGAGGGTCGACGCAGACAGCGGAAGCAAACCCTAGTTCCAAGAGAGATCGACTAGCGCGACAGTCGCCTCTCGCAGTCGATCGCCTTTCTATCCCTTGCACGCATGCCAATGGGTGTAAGAGTCTAACTGCCCACAGCTCTGGCGACTACCACGTGGTGCAATACACGCTTTGTACAGTTTTAGTTGAGAAAATATATATTCTATTTTTTGTATCAAAGAGTCTCTCTTCTTTCCTTCTCGGCACAGTAAGTGCCCCAACAGATAGCAAAAAGGCTACAACTTCTTGTGTCGCATCGGGCGGGAGGAGACGCCGCAGTGCCACAGCTGCGGCCGGGCCGACGTGGACTCGGCGGACCACACTCTGGCCAGGTGCGCGGAGTGGCTGGACGACCGCTGAGTCCTAGAGCTGCAGCTGGGTCCCGATCTCTCGCTGGCGACGGTCGTGCGTCGCATGGCGGGGGATCGGGACTGTTGGGAAGCCATGGCCTCCTTCTCCGAAGCGATAATGCTGGAGAAGGAGGAGGCGGCGCGGGAGAAGAAGATGACCCGGGGCCGGGGGAGGTCGTGCGGCGACTTAGTTGCGTAAGTCGCCCCGCTCCCCCGGGTGTTAGGCCCCGGGCCGCGCCGTCCCGCTACTCCCCGCCATAGGGGATTGGGACGGGGCCGCGCCGCGCAACAGGCGCGGCCGTTATGCCCCCGGTGCGCCGCCCCCTCTGTGTCGGAGGGGGACGCGCGCCGGGGGACATCAGGAAGGAGTCGAGAAATGCGGCGGCCCTCGTTGTCACGAAGGGCCGCCGCGGTCGACGAGTCGTGGCATCGGACTCGCCAGGGCCGCGGCGGCGTCGCGAGGTACGGAGAACGGGGGGCGGGGAATGTTAAAGCCCCCCCCCCCCAGGGGAGCGATCGTGCTCCCCCCGGGGTACAGTACCCCGGTCCGGCCGCGCTACCCATTATTGCGCGGCACCGGTTGGGAGTTCGATCGCGGGGTCGCGGGGCGGGGGTGTCGGGGGACACCACCTGCCCTAGCAGCAGCGACCCCGGAAGGGGCGACTCGGACGCGTGATCCGTCGTGAGTCGCCAGTCCCGGAGAACATTGCTGGGGGAGGTCTTAATACTCCCCCAGGGACGACCCCGTTCAGGGGACCTAGCGCGGGGCTGCACCGAAGCGCAAGGGGTGAGGGTAGGGAACGTATCGCTTGATTGATCTCGCGTCCAAATCCCTCCCCTCAGGCGCGCAGCTCCGCGCGCGAGGTAGATCACCTTGGTGGTTTTAGTGGGTTCGAGTCCCACATAACCCCCTGCCCGCCCCCGCGGGCGGGGGGTATCCGTGGGGATTTCCACCAAGTAAAACAAAAAAAAAAAAAGGGTAAAGGCGATTGTAACCCTGAGGGGAACAATTAATAAACTACTACTACTATAACTACTTATGGGGTATCGAAATTGTGGCAGAAATAGAAAACGTTTTCGCTGGTGTATTCTTCGTGTGATCAATCCTTACATTCAGTACATGGTGTTACGTTCGGAACGTAAAATTTTTCTTTTTGGTCAGGGTATGAATCAACAACGCCTAGCGTTATGGGAAAACCCTCGTTGATCATATTCCTGCCCATTAATTAATATTATTTTTGATAGAACAAAGTCCTTTTCTTGGAGCGTCGTCGTTTCGACGCATTGCCGTCCCGCGATACAGATAAAGGGTGCTGACGCAGCGGCGTTCTCACCAGATAGTCGCGTTCGAAAAGACACAGTGGTTCTCCTGTTGTGCCGAATCCGTTTTATGTAAGCGGCAGGGGTGCGTTTCAACAATGCCTTACAGCATTGTGGGAGAACCCTCGTTGAGAACACCTCTGACCGTCGCGTTAAACATTGTAACATAATCAGTAACGGCTACAGCGGGAATGCGCAGATTGGATCATTTCTCAGAAGACTGACGGAATTGTATACTCTACATCCGGTGCAGGGAACCGCGCCTTCCCACGGTTTTGTCGCACGTGCGAATTATTAATTAATTAAAATTGTTGTTAAATTTAAATACCCAACACAATTTCTGATAGTCCAACGACTGTGGGATTTCCCTAGTCAGAAATTGTGTATATGAAACTATGAACATTGAGGAAGAGCCTCAGCCGTGCGAAATTGTATGGTTTGCAGAATGTGGGATGTCATGTTTTCCTGTGTGTACGAATGTTCCGTAGAGATTAATCATGTATTGGAATCGGGAATCTGATGGATGAACGTGAGCATACACACACACACACCGCCTCGTAAAGTAGACGGGCCCATGGTAACGCGGCCGAGCGATAAAATGCAGCGTAAGCATTTTCGGTACGGACCCACTCTGGTCGCTGCCGAGAGCGTGAAGCTGCGACACTCTGTGGCGATAAATCGTGAGGTTCGTGTCGCTGGGTCCGCAAGTGTCTTAGAGCTAGAGTTCCCGGGTTATAGTGAATCCGCGTGAAAGACTCGACTTTGCGAAACAAAATCATTTATTAACTTTGCGAAACAATTCTTTTTATTAATTTTTTAAACACTTCCTATACTAAACTCTGTGAAATAACTTATTCTTTTAAACGATTTATTCTAACTTCAAATTGTGTTCCATGTTATAATTCAATTTGCATGTGTTTTATCTACAATCAAGTGTGTGCGTGTTCGCGTTTCATCCTCTTTTCTGATTTAGGTATACCGGCTATCAGAATTATCCAAAATCCAAAAAGGAAACAGAATCCAAGTTATATTGTCATTTACATTACTGTGACTGTCTGGTGAGTTGCACCCTTTACCTCTTCTGTACATTTCGTTTATCTCTGTTAAAATTACTGGGTGTTTAACGACAATTTCTGACAATCAATCGATTGTGGGATTCCCCTAGTCAGGAGTTGTCTCCATTTACAATGATATGTTGAAATTCTCCATACTTTATTATTTCATTGTTATGTTTTTGCTTTCATTCAGTATTTAATCATTAAAGCTTTATTATCCATTAAATTATACTCATTAATCACCTGTCTGATTCCATTGAAAAGACCCGTACGGGACTAGAGCACCAACGATCCCAAAATCTACCCCTTATCCATCTGATAAGGTACTTAGACATTTAAAATATAAAAAAATTGACTGTTACAAGCGCGGCGAGCCTCCTTGCTTTTCTTACGAAAACATTCAATACAGCAACTTCCGATAGTCTAACGACTGTGGGATATCCCTAGTCCGAATTTGCTTGTATAAAAACGTGCCGCTCGAACACTAAAGCCCGCGGCGCGTAACAGATCTGGTGGCAGCGGTGGGATACCAGGAATTTTCTTGTAAAAATTCCTGGGTGCTCTTATTCATTGAAATCAGATAGAATTTATGAACATTTTCCAAATTACAAAAAAAAAATCAGTGTGGTCTTGGTAGCGCTGGGTATATTATCTACTATTCATTGACTAGTTTCTGCTCTGTATATTTATTTACAAATATTTAACCATGGCTCAAGATGCAAGCGCAATGATGACCTCAATGGCAGAGTGCCTAACCATTCAGAATAGTACTTTAAATATTCCCTACTTTGATGGGAAGGGCATTCCTTTGAAGGATTTTGTACAGGATGTACAAAATAGTGCAGCATTAGTACCTCCTGCATTAGAGGGTTCTTTTCTAAAGTCAGTATTAGGAAAATTGAAGGGTCCAGCCCGCGATAGTACATATGGGAAAACATTTAATACAGTTAATGAACTAATCAAACATCTAAAGGGTAGATTCGCACCGGGCAAAAATTATCCTTACTATCAACACGAAATAGAAAATATTCGGATGAAAAAGGAGGAATCAGTTAGCGATTTTTATGACAGATTAAACATATTAATTAGCGGAGCTCGAGTTGCGTTAGAAGATAGTTACGGGAATAATGCCGAACAAATGTTGCTACCACTAAAAGAATGTGGATTGGAAGCTTATATTCGCGGACTTCCAGATGAAATAGCACGCTCAGTAGATGCGCGTGACCCTAAAACATTAGATGATGCACGAAAATTTGCAGTTCGTATAGAAACGCGAATGAAATCCGGAATATTACCTTCGAATGAAACTCAAAAAGTATCATTTAATCAGAATAATAGCTATTCTCGATCATCGAACTCTTACTATCAGGATTACGCTAACCGCCAATCCATGAATCCCCCTCGCTATCATAATTATGCAATTCGAAACGAAGAAGAGAATCGTACACGTTCTCCGAGTCCCAGTCCAGACGTAAGCGGACCACCAATAGGAATTTTGAAACCTCTATCACGCAATCATTATTACAATCCGCCGGGATTGCCTCCACATCCGTACTACTCGCCTTATTTCTATCCGCCTATGCCATACCCGAATTATTACCCTTATTCACATTACAATACACATAGTAACGAGCAATCACGTTCAGCAAGAGATGGATATTCGCAAGGGGCTAGACCAAGATCTCCATCTCCTGGGCCTTCGGCACCAAGACCTGTATCCCCTTATAGTAGAAATACTAAATCCGAAGATTCAAGAAACGATCATTTAAACGCGCAAATGACCCGTCGGACGGACGCGACGTCGAGTCATTCGGAAAAAGAGCGTCATGCAACAGTAAAATTTTTAGCGAACCAAGAAAAATCGCAACGGTAGAAAAACCAGAATCTCCATTAGTAAAAATGATGGGTAAGGAATTAAATATGGGTTGTGCATATTTCCTTGTAGACACAGGAGCAGATATAAATATAATCAAATTAAGCGCCCTAGACGACAATGTTTCAGTCGCGCTTCACGAATCGGTTGCTATCTCAGGAATAACTCCGGATACGACGGAGACTTTAGGTACCACAATAATTACCTTATTAGGCAAACCCGTAAAATTTCATGTTGTAAGATCCTCATTTGTACTGCGCTGCGATGGTATATTAGGTAAAGAATATCTCACACAAGAGCAGGCTGAAATTTCCTTCGCCCATAACACATTGGTAACACGAAGTGATCCTATTAAACCTATACCTTTTATTGGTCATGATCCAGTACCTCGTAGGGTAGGACCACGAGTTTTATATTTAAAAGCACGTACTAGACAAGCAGTCGCCATTGACGTTACGAATCATGATTTAAAAGAGGGATATTTACCAAAAATTGAAACTATAGATGGCTTGTACATTGGCGAAGCTGTTGTGTCTGTAAATGACCGAGGTGCATGTCACGTCTTTGCCGTTAATACGACGGATAAGGATGTCGAAGTCGAAATTCCGCCACAAGAATTAATACCATTCGAGTATCATAACTTCTCCGAAGAAGAACAAAATTATTTCGATTCTGATACGGAAGATGAGACCTTGCCTATCGCGGAAAATAGAGTTTTAGAAATCATAAAGAAATTGCGTCTCGATCATTTGAACGAAGAAGAACGGGATCATGTAATTAAAATTATTAAAGAATTTCCGGAACGATTTCACTTGCCTTGTGATAAATTACCATGTACTTCATACATTAAGCATAGAATCCCCACAGTAGATGATGTTCCTGTGAATACGCGACAGTATCGTTTTCCTCCGGTTCATAAAGATGAAATAGAAAAACAGGTCCGTAATAAATTAAACAATGGAATAATAGCACCTTCAAATTCACCATATAATTCGCCAATTTGGATTGTACCTAAAAAACCGGATTCTAAAGGCAATCTGAGATGGAGAATAGTCATAGATTTCCGTAATCTTAACGAAAAAACCATTGGCGATGCATATCCATTACCGAATATTACTGATATACTGGATCACTTAGGTGAAGCTCGATATTTTTCAACTTTTGACTTAGCAAGTGGGTTTCAACAAATTGAGATGGATCCCAAGGATAGACAAAAAACAGCTTTCACGACCCCAAATGGTCATTATGAATACATCCGAATGCCGGAAGGTCTAAAAAATGCTCCAGCGACTTTTCAAAGATTAATGGATCAAGTCCTACGCGGGTTACAGGGTGTAGAAGTTTTCGTTTATTTAGATGATATTGTGGTATACGCCAAAAATTTAGAAGAACACGAAAAGAAAATTCGTCGTTTATTCACGCGTTTGGCCGATGCTAAATTAACCTTACAACCGGATAAGTGCGAGTTCCTCAAAATAGAAGTTGCTTACCTAGGACATGTTATTAGTCGGGCAGGTGTAAAACCAGATCCCAAAAAGATTAGTGCAGTAAAGAATTTTCCTCGCCCGAAAAATCAGAAAAACATTAGGCAATTTTTAGGTCTAGCAGGATATTATAGACGCTTTATCAAAAACTTCGCTGAAAAGGCTAAACCGTTGTCAGATTTGCTAAAGAAAAATTCTACTTTCACTTGGGGAAAGGAGCAAAAGAAAGGATTTTTGGAATTACGAAAAGCACTTTGTAAAAGCCCCATACTTCAATATCCAAATTTTAATAGTCAATTCACTTTAACTACAGACGCATCAGACTATGCAATAGGCGCTGTACTTAGTCAAGAAATTGATGGTCAAGATCTACCAGTTGCATACCTTTCTAGGATTTTAACCAAACCAGAACAAAATTATTTCACCACAGAAAAAGAATGTTTGGCAGTCCTTTATGCAATTTTACACTTCAGACCATATTTATACGGCCGAAAATTCACCCTCGTTAGTGATCATGAACCGTTAAGATGGATTAATTCAATAAAAGATCCAGGACAAAGATTGATTCGCTGGCGATTAAAATTACGAGATTATGAGTATGAATTTATTCATAAGGCAGGAAAATTAAACATAAATGCTGATGCCTTATCAAGGAATCCAGTCATAGTAAACGAACTATGTTCGTCTGATGATTTCAGTTTATCGGATTCCTCTGATGATGCAAAAGCAGAGTTACCACCTGATTGCCCAAAATTATTACCAATAAATAAACCTTCAACAACGTCCAAACGAACACCGACATCTTCGGGATCAGAAGCTTCCAAACCTAAGGAAAAAGTAGCTAGTTTACCAGGAAAATCAAAAGAGCTTTCTCTAGCGGAGGACGACGATTCCGATGACGAACAGTCAGATCCGCCTATATTCCGTCAACGTAGGAGTACGCTGCCGAATCTGGGATTTCATCCTAAACAGATGGTGGAGAATCCTAGAATCCCAGATTCACAAGGTGCAGTGGCCGATACGGAGTTGCGGGAAAAAGGTAGCGAGTCCGAAGCAGATAAGACTATTGCCATTAATTTACCCGAAGTTCGCGATAGTGATACAGATGATCAAAACAAACAGGGGTCCACATTTATAGATTTAGAGGAGTTACAGGAGTCTTTCAATAGATTTGAAAAATCGTTATTGGATAAAAGTGCTCAATTACAGGAACTTGAGGAAGAAGTTGTTTTATTGGATACCCTTTCTGAAGGAGATACTTTGGACGAACATACACAGGAAATATTAAAAGATATGGATCCATATGATGATGATACTGGGGACGAGGAATTAAATAGACGAATAGAAAAATTATTACAACAAGCTAGAAATTCTATTGAAAAGACCCGTACGGGACTAGAGCACCAACGATCCCAAAATCTACCCCTTATCCATCTGATAAGGTACTTAGACATTTAAAATATAAAAAAATTGACTGTTACAAGCGCGGCGAGCCTCCTTGCTTTTCTTACGAAAACATTCAATACAGCAACTTCCGATAGTCTAACGACTGTGGGATATCCCTAGTCCGAATTTGCTTGTATAAAAACGTGCCGCTCGATCACTAAAGCCCGCGGCGCGTAACAGATCTGGTGGCAGCGGTGGGATATAGAAGTATAGGCGCGGGTTGCATTGGACTAGGGAATTCCCATAATGTTTGCACATTGTCACAATGCAATCCCGTTACAATTAACACGATATCACACCTTGTTAGGATCAAAAACGTATCTGAGCAAGGATTCTTACTATTATATCCCTAATATGTTACTGAACATTAGTTTGATATCACCAAAAATTTATCAGTATTCAAAGGAGAAACACAATACAGTGAACCTATTTTCAAATGACATTAACAAACTAGAACGCACATCTGATTCGTTGTACGAAATTGAAGCCCAACTAGAGGAAATTGGAGAACATCATCGAGCAAGAAAATCACATTTGTCACTGACGTATGGAACAATAGCGGCACAGGCCTTAATTATAATAGGATTGATGATCTACTATTTCTGGAATCCACTGAAGACCTTATGCAAGATACGGTTCCTGAGGAAACGGGGCCCGAGACACGAAACTGAGGAAGCTTCAGCCAATCAGCCTGCAGCAATACCGTTGCAAGAATCGTCTATTTCGGAAAACAGACCACCGTTGCCTATTCAGAGGGCAACGATAAATTGCTAGAAATATGTATAATAACAAACCCTGACAGTCCAAGGACTATGGGAATTCCCTTGTCAGAAATTGTTGTTATTTGCGATTCTTCTCATGTTCTTTTCCTCCTTTGATAATAATTTTGTTATTTCATAGTTTTGATCTTGCTTTGTGATTATCTGTGTGCACTAGCGAAATGGCATCGTCCAGTTTCTCCCGGCCGGAGACTCTCGATCGGCGACTGTTTGTTAGCCGTTTGGCGCCATATACAAAAAAGGAGAAGCTGATAGAGATATTCCGACCGTATGGGGTTGAACATGTGGTGGTGCTGCGGAAGACATCGGGGAACCATGCTTTCGTGACCTTTAAGTCTATGGACGGTGTAAGGAAGGCTTTGGCTGCGGCGGACGCTGGAATAATATGCCACAAGAGGAAGCTGAGGGTGCTGATGGCGGACCCGTGGCACAGCACCAAGCTAATTCCCCCGCGACCCGACGTGAACCCATTCCCTGGCATAGATTTGCGTGAACAGATCCCACTTCCAATGGAATGTATCACTAAAATTGCAAGTTATTTGCCATTCGCAGATCGTGGTCGCCTCGAGATGGTCTCCAGACGATGGCGGCAAGGTAGTCTTGACTCTTACAATAGAGTTCGGCACATTGACCTTAATAATTGGTGTTGGCCGAACGCATGGGAAGGGAAATGGATTACTACGGATTCTTTTCATTGGTTGATGATGAGGGTGGGCGTTGGTTTGAAAAGCATAATAATAAGCGAAGCACAGTTGGCTAAGAATTTAAAGCCGCAGGTAATGGCTATTGCCATTAAGAACTGTCCTAGTCTGCAGTCATTGGACATGACAGCCGTAACTATCCGACCATCGGCTTTGAGGGAAATGGAACCTATAGCACCACGACTGACCTGCCTTAGCCTAGGAAAATGCGAAGGACCAGTGGATCCAGGACTGTTTGATGTGCTAGCATCTGCCAGACACTTGACATTGTTCTGCGCACTGGGAACTGATATTACCGGCAGATCTTTGTTACCTATAAACAAGCATATCAAGCAGCTCACCCTTCATGATTGTATAAAATTAAAACCCGAGAACTTATCATTAATGCTTCAGAAATTGCAGAACTTGGAATATCTAGATATAAGCCGCTGTGATGGCCTAACAGATCACAGTATATTACAGGTGTTAATTGACAACATCAATCTCCATGCCACTTTGACTGTAATTAAATTTCATTTTTGCAAAATTTTTCTTTTTGGTCAGGGTATGAATCAACAACGCCTAGCGTTATGGGAAAACCCTCGTTGATCATATTCCTGCCCATTAATTAATATTATTTTTGATAGAACAAAGTCCTTTTCTTGGAGCGTCGTCGTTTCGACGCATTGCCGTCCCGCGATACAGATAAAGGGTGCTGACGCAGCGGCGTTCTCACCAGATAGTCGCGTTCGAAAAGACACAGTGGTTCTCCTGTTGTGCCGAATCCGTTTTATGTAAGCGGCAGGGGTGCGTTTCAACAATGCCTTACAGCATTGTGGGAGAACCCTCGTTGAGAACACCTCTGACCGTCGCGTTAAACATTGTAACATAATCAGTAACGGCTACAGCGGGAATGCGCAGATTGGATCATTTCTCAGAAGACTGACGGAATTGTATACTCTACATCCGGTGCAGGGAACCGCGCCTTCCCACGGTTTTGTCGCACGTGCGAATTATTAATTAATTAAAATTGTTGTTAAATTTAAATACCCAACACAATTTCTGATAGTCCAACGACTGTGGGATTTCCCTAGTCAGAAATTGTGTATATGAAACTATGAACATTGAGGAAGAGCCTCAGCCGTGCGAAATTGTATGGTTTGCAGAATGTGGGATGTCATGTTTTCCTGTGTGTACGAATGTTCCGTAGAGATTAATCATGTATTGGAATCGGGAATCTGATGGATGAACGTGAGCATACACACACACACACCGCCTCGTAAAGTAGACGGGCCCATGGTAACGCGGCCGAGCGATAAAATGCAGCGTAAGCATTTTCGGTACGGACCCACTCTGGTCGCTGCCGAGAGCGTGAAGCTGCGACACTCTGTGGCGATAAATCGTGAGGTTCGTGTCGCTGGGTCCGCAAGTGTCTTAGAGCTAGAGTTCCCGGGTTATAGTGAATCCGCGTGAAAGACTCGACTTTGCGAAACAAAATCATTTATTAACTTTGCGAAACAATTCTTTTTATTAATTTTTTAAACACTTCCTATACTAAACTCTGTGAAATAACTTATTCTTTTAAACGATTTATTCTAACTTCAAATTGTGTTCCATGTTATAATTCAATTTGCATGTGTTTTATCTACAATCAAGTGTGTGCGTGTTCGCGTTTCATCCTCTTTTCTGATTTAGGTATACCGGCTATCAGAATTATCCAAAATCCAAAAAGGAAACAGAATCCAAGTTATATTGTCATTTACATTACTGTGACTGTCTGGTGAGTTGCACCCTTTACCTCTTCTGTACATTTCGTTTATCTCTGTTAAAATTACTGGGTGTTTAACGACAATTTCTGACAATCAATCGATTGTGGGATTCCCCTAGTCAGGAGTTGTCTCCATTTACAATGATATGTTGAAATTCTCCATACTTTATTATTTCATTGTTATGTTTTTGCTTTCATTCAGTATTTAATCATTAAAGCTTTATTATCCATTAAATTATACTCATTAATCACCTGTCTGATTCCATTGAAAAGACCCGTACGGGACTAGAGCACCAACGATCCCAAAATCTACCCCTTATCCATCTGATAAGGTACTTAGACATTTAAAATATAAAAAAATTGACTGTTACAAGCGCGGCGAGCCTCCTTGCTTTTCTTACGAAAACATTCAATACAGCAACTTCCGATAGTCTAACGACTGTGGGATATCCCTAGTCCGAATTTGCTTGTATAAAAACGTGCCGCTCGAACACTAAAGCCCGCGGCGCGTAACAATGGCATCCATTTTTCATTCGTTTGCTTATGCTGTGCTGTATGATTCCGTGCAAACATGACAATATTATTCATCTTCTTTGTCACTATTCGGTTCTGTCGCGGTACAACCCATCCCAACTGCCGATGTTACAATCGCTCCCGACCAGGCTTTTAAAATTAAATTATAAATTTTGAATAACGAGATACTTAAAAGTATAAAGTAACGATGAGTATTACTTTAAAAATATTTTAAAAAAAGAAAAAACACGTACTTCCAAACGGAGTATTTATATTTTAATTTTAAATCAGTAAGAAAAAGCTACTTTGGGATATCGAAAAGTTATTTTCTTCACTATACATGTCTATACCGCTAGGACATGGATGTGTGTTCCAAATGTCATTCTTCATCATATATTCAAATTTTGTGTTACTATCTGTCATATGTTTCGAGACATTTAACGTGTTACAATCGCCTCTGATCTACCCTACTTCCTACTTCACTATTTTGTGCGAAATGTTGCATTTGTCAGAATGATATTCCGTTTTAAGAAATGTCCGAATATTTTTTTATGAATCACTATATGTATGGGTAGAAGTAAAAAACATAATTGTTATATTTCTGTTTCAGTTAAAGAAAGACATAAGGCGTTTAAAGTTTGTACGGGGAGGCCGCGGGCGCGGAAAAACCAACCGAGGTTGGAAACGAGGTGAATGGGGAAGCGGCGGAAGGGGTGGATGGAGTGGCGGCGCAGGAGGTGGACCGAGAGGAGGTGGCTGGGGAGGAAGCACAGACGGGGGGGGGGGCAACATAACGATTTACAATGTAAGAGGGGATTATAAAATAAATTGTTTGTTTCTTGTATGTTTGGTTCAAATCCAGAAACTCAATTTTAACTCACTTCCACCCATCCAATTGTCCCGACTCTAAGTCTAATTAATACATAAGAGTATTGCGTAAGCCGAAATTATTATTAGACCACGTATACCTCTAAGAAGCTGTCGCGTTACGAGACTCATTTAGAAACAAAATATTGTTTTATTTCACTTCCACTGATTTCACGTGCTATTCCGAGTCGCCCAGCAAAACACGTGGGAACTAAGGTCGGGGCCAGATATATTGGCCGGTGAGTTTCGTGATGAGTATTCTTCTATTCTCAACGTTTTCTGACTCGCTCTCGCCTTGCCAGAAAAAGAGTGAGCCAGAAGTGGTGGGGATAGCGCCAAGCTCTTGACGTGTAGGCCAAACCGAGTTCTTAGCGTAGAAATACATACATCAGAATAGGTGTGCGTTAGCTGCGAAAACGAATTCAGCGGCCAATATATCAGGCCCCGACCTTAGTACTCCAGTTTTATACTGTGTCACCCATTTTGCGGCTTTCCCCGTGACACATAACCACAAATCCAAACTTAGACAGTAATAAGTAATTAATAAAAAAAAATTGAATTAAACGATTTTATTTAAAACGCATTAAAAAATAAAAAATAATTATTTTCTTGTAATACCATTTCGATGATGTTTTATCAATTTAAATAAAATCGTGAAGCAGGATGTCATAATGGAATATGCATCAATGTAATACAGAATCAAGTGTCGAAATGAATTTGTTGTGAGATATCCTGCTCCATGATTTTATTTGAAGTGAAAAAACCACATCGACATGGTAGTACAAGAAAAGTTCAAATAATCAAAGATTGTAGAAACAAATACGCATGCGCGCGCGCAGTGACTGCTCCTCCTCTGAATTTCTGCGTTTGCTGCACGCTCGCTGCATCAGAAGTGGCATCGTATTGGTGGAAAGTGAGACAAATTCTAGGGAATCGTACGATACCTCCAATTTCATGCACTCACTGCGTGAATCGGAACGCACCCTCGGGCTACAAGCTTGGCCGTCATGAGCGGGCAACCTAAAATGGTCTATGTAAAAGCAAAGGCCTTATGCTTTAAAATGCGGCTAGAAAGATCACGGAGAAATACTGACAACTTTTTGTAACAAGGAATCAAAATAAAAAATTTTCGAAAAATGGTCAGTAGTATCAAAGTGTAATTTGGCAAAATTGAAATACGTATCTGGTTCACTTAATTCCATCACATATCATTTAATATAAAAAAAAAACGAAATCACAAATGATTTTACATAGACCATTTTAGGTCCACTTCTGGAAACGAAAAATTCATGCGGGACCTGTAGGAACAAAACGAACAAACTTCTATTTGGGAAAACAACTTTTTTGCAAGTAGAATAATTCAAGATATTGAAGTATTTTTACATAGGAAAAAGAAGATAACTTCTTGTAACTTTTTGGTTGACCGGATGATCCGCCCTGAAGACGTCCTATGATTTTAGCAGGTTTTCTTTAAATGGCTGTACCTTTCTTAAAAACCAACCTTTTTCGATGAGGTTTGGCCTATTTTAAAGACAAAGGACTAGACTTTCCGACAGAGTACATAGAAACTGCAAAAAATATTGTCTGCACTCCGTAGCACTTGACACACATGACGAAATTTTTGCAGTTTGGCACACTTCTCTTTAAGGGCGGATTTTACCCCCTGGATACCGATTAAAGCATCGAAAAGTAGAAAGTTCAAACTTTGAAATGTCTTTGTTTCATCTTTCTTCATGTTTGAAAATTGAGCAAATTTGAAAATATTTATTTCCGCGTTTGAGATACGAACGCCCCGTAGTGGGTTGTGGGGGATGTGTAAATTCCCGTCAGTAACGAAAGTAATATTAGCCAAGAATTCGAACCTGACAACATTCCGCTTAAAATGATTAATAAACTGCCGCCATTATATTTTAATATGACATTGTCTGAGGAGCAATGGAAATCTATTGCTCCTGTATTGAAAATTTATAAAGAAAAGGGCACTAGTGGAAAATCGTACAAAATACTTAGTCCCGGTTGGACTGATATTATTTCCAAAACTTGTTTCTTAAATCAAAACTTCCGTGCGCGTATACCTTTGAATATGGAAAATTTTTTGATTCGTCGGAAGCGGGAACATATTTGAAAATATATGGTATTTGCAATGAATACGGTGCCGAATTTAAAGCTCATTCCCTATATGAACCGGCTCCTGGCACTGGTATTGTATTAAAAATGCACACATTCGATACTTCGGGAATACCGCATGACAAGCAAAGAGCAGTTAAAGGAAAAAATAGGGTAGAAATTGGGAAGCAATTGATAAATATTAAACCCAGAAAATGGAGAAACGATGCGGCATCAGATATAACCTACGACGATCCTGAACCTCCTTATGTTGCGCGACAATGCACATTAAGAAAAATTAGGGAAGAAGCCATCGTGCGTGTTTCCTCCAAGAGCGGTTAAAATGTCGGGGTTGTGATAACTCGGTGGAAAGGGCAAAAACGCAACAACAACGACACTTTTGGGACTGGCACACTTTATTTCCAATGGTCAACGGGACCACCGGACGTCACAACAATTGTACAAACACACAGGCACGAGAAATATGTGCAGTGGGGCGTGGGCGCGTGGCGAAACGGGTCGCGTGAATAATGCTCGATAGAGCAAGGGCGCTATGGGCGCAGGTAACAAAGTCCTTTTGCACGTGCGTGTCACGACGATGGTGCTTTGAAGACTAACTGTCGCCGGGCGAGCGCTTCAAGAAGATCGTGGACGTCAACAAACAATGTCAACGGGCCTCAGCTGACGCGTCAGCTGACACCCGTTTGAACGCGCGACGCGACGCGTTTCTTGCGGCCGCAACAGTGCGGGAATTAGGAATCAATAAAGATCTTGATCCTATTAGTTCGTTATGCGAGTTAAAATATAAGGGTCAATACGCGGGATACATTAAAGAGCTTTCGAAGGATCATTTCTATTGTTTTTATTGGTCACCTATACAAATGGAATTGTACAAAACGTTAATTAAAACGTTCAGAAAAATAGAGTTAGACGCCACTGGAAAATTAGTTAAAGTTATGGAAAAACTAAATGGTGAGAAGAAACATATATTCTTGTACCAAATTATTATAAAAGGTGCAAATGGTATACAACCAATGTTTCAAATGCTTTCAGAAAAGCACGATACTAATTTAATAACATACTGGTTGAGAGAAATTATAAGACACGGGGCACCAGTGCCTCCAGAAGTTGATTGTGATTATTCACTTGTCACGTCCTGGGTTGAGGTCTTTGGGGACGATGACTATGTGGGGTAAGAAATCAGGCGAGAATGTGTAATCCTACACACTGAGGGTTTTCGGGAGTCAGGCGAGAACGTAAAATCCTACACACTGAGGATTTTCGGGAATCAGGCGATAATGTGTAATCCTGCACGCTGAGGGTTTTCGGGAGTCAGGCGAGAACGTAAAATCCTACACACTGAGGATTTTCGGGAATCAGGCGAGAATGTGTAATCCTGCACGCTGAGGGTTTTCGGGAATCAGGCGAGAACGTAAAATCCTACACACTAGGTTTAGGGGGAAATCAGGCGAGGATCTTAAATCCTGCACGCTAATCGACCAGGGAAGGTTTAAAGGTAACCGCTCGCCAGGGAGACACCCGTTAGACCACTTGTGGTTTTTACTTTAGTTTTGGTAATCGGATTTACGGTTGCATTGACATAAGAAGCCGCCCGTGCTATTCCGCGAAATTCGTCTAGACGTTGGTCGAACGCGAGCTATGTAAAAGTAAGCCCGGTAAATATTATAAGAACTCCGGTGTTCGCGCAGCCCGATCAGCTGTTGCAGCAGTTTGTTTTGGAAGGGAACCTTCGTTCCGAGGATTTAACACAATAACTCGAAGCGTGAATTAAATGAAACTGGTTTATTCAGTTAGTAGCACCAAATAAGCCATGCATATTATTGTGCAGGTAATTTAGTTTATAATAATGCGTTAGGCGTTTAGCGTTAACACAAAACAATTATATAAATGGTTATTTATAAAGATATATGTATGAATATGATGTACAGGAATATAAATCGTGGTATAGATATAAAGCAATAGGCATGAAATAATAGACCGTCGCAATAAGCGGGTAATAATGGTATAAAACAATAAGAGTTAGCAATGATAGCAATATAAAGCAGTAAGCATGAAATAGTAATATAAATAGTAAGAGTTAGCAATAGTACATGAGAAATAAATGAGGGTGATATACCGTGTAACAATATTTAATATTAATTGCTTACGATAAATGTCGATGAGTAGTTCGTTGAAACTGATTCTATAAACTTGATAATTGTAAAGACACTTTCCGAGTGATGTTTCTGCAGAAAGAGCACCTCTGTCTCCCGGGCCCTTGTATTTATGTGAATTTTACATGATTGTTAGGTATGAAGGGTACGCGCGGTATGGACCTTGGCCTACTTACGAAATATGCGTCGCAATAGGATTTCCGGGGTTTTTATAGGATATGCGTCTATAATTAGTTAATGACACGTGTATGAAATATTCGTGGCAATAAGATTTTCGGGGTCTTACGTAGGCTTCTGATGGGGAGATACTCAACCTATTGGATGGGTTTTTGGAGGTTTGATTGGAAAGGAGTGAGTGTGGCTTTGACTTCTTTGGTCATGGTGAGGGGGTGAGACGTGGTCTCGAGATAAGGAGTTTTTGGGGCGAGGGACTTGTTTAAATTTAAATATGAGGGAAGAGATCGTGCCTCGTAGGGCGAATAAGGAAAGGGGATTTCGTACCGATCGTCTTGAGATGGGGACCGCTAAGGTACATCGTCAAGGTGATCGGCGATTGGGAAAAAAGGGGTAAGAGTTGAAGTTTGGGGACTTTCGGTGGAGTTATGGAGTGATTTATGAGGGAGAGTTGAAATAGTACCGCGCGAAAAATAGTGTCTCGTCACACACTGGCGCTTTTGAATGCAAGCAGCTTAGCATTCAATGAACGTTGTTTGAAAACTTATATTTCTGATTGTTACAATTGGATTAGTGGAGAAATGTTGCAACATCCACTTCACTGTTTTATCAGAATTGATATTGCCCATTTGATAAAAATTATTTGTACCAAAGATGTATTTCAGAGAAAGCATCCTAAAATTAAAGACTTCTTTGTGCGATGCACGGGGATAATGTCATCGTGTGATAATGTGGAAGATTTTAAGACACTGCTTCAGTCAATATTTATTGTCGCTTACAGTGAGTACGATGGCAAAGATGCCGATGGAAATACAGTAATATGTGAGCAGAAGCAATCGTACTTATTCGAAAGAATAAAGTCATTCACCTTTACGAGCGACGAGACTGACACAGAATGCAATGATTTAGAAATGCTAAATGAAAATGAAAATATAGTTGCATTTATAAATAATATCCGAGATGAGGCGGAACAGATTGCAAAAGACAGTGTAGAGACAGATAGGTATAACGCATTTTATTGTCCAGAACTTGTCCCTTATCTAGTTAAATTAGCTAGGCATTTTCCTCTCTGGACACAGGTGATGACGGGACATTTCCCTCTGTCATCGCATGTAGCGACATCCTCTAGATGTGAGGCATATTTTAAAGATCTGAAGCATTCAGATTTGGGCGCAAATTATAGACCAATGCGCGTCGATAAATTTATCGTTCAACACATAAAATCTATTGAAAATCCTTCAAAATTGGAACGTGCTGCGATTAAACGCACCAACGAAAAAATTGCACTGCTGACTACTGAAGAAAGGCATAAAAAACAAAGAAAAATTGATTCACGCGATTTTGACGAAAATGTGCAGGACGCTACGGATAATTGTGATTATTTAAGGGAACAAGAAAATTGGAAAGGGTTAAATATTGAAGTGAAATCAAGTAAATCAAAATACAAGTGGACAACGATGAAAATATACAAAATCGAAGTCCAACCGCAGATGTAGAAAAAAACAATACATTGAATGTAATACAGAAGCCCTTAACCAACAAAAAAAATACTCCTAGAGGGAAATATTTAACTCCATGTCCAGACATTCACCTGACATATGGCAGGCCATTAAGGAAAAGAAAAAATGAAATATTAAGAAATGGAAATAGCTGTAATTTGGTTAATATTAATGGCGAAAAAATATATATTAAAGATACATGTGCATTCGACTCATTGGCTGAAGTATTAACGAGTGCGTATTGCAATTATAGTACATTTAAAAACTGGATCGATGAAAACTCAGACAATATGTTTTTTATGTTCATCAAAAAATACGCTATGGAGAATATTAACAATTCCGTGTATGAAGAGCGAGGAGCTATTTTATGTACAATATTTGAAAATCACAATAATATTGTAAATTGTACTACAAATGTCAATTCGCTATTTACAAAACTTGTAACAGACGTTTGCAGTGCCGAAGAAAATAGAATCTGCGGCAAATGTGGAGTAAAATCTAGAAAATTGTTTGTAATAGATTTAATTAGTACATTCACAGCCGCAGATTTTAAACAAAATTTTATTAATTTTGTTTCGCATTTCTTCAGTATACAAACACGCACGTGTAAAACATGTAAATCAGTAGTGCAATTAAGGACAGAACTTCACAGGAGCAGACAGATACAGTGGACCGCAAAAATATTCGGACACTTTAAAATCGCATAACTTTTTTAAAATTAATCCAAACGACTTGAGTTTTTTTGAGAAGCTAGAAGGATCAGTTTTCTATATGATATGATTCGTCGTTTTGAAAAAAATGCACTTGGTCGGAGTAGCAAAAAAAAAATAATAAAGGTCGTTTTTTAAACTTTTTTTGTGAACCCTTAATGAAAATTCAAAAAACCCGTTTGTAGATTTAAGTAAGTTATATACGTGTCTAAAATTTCATCAAAATCGGTTAACGTTGCTCTGAGCTACACACGTTTCAAGATCGCAAAATAAGGTCGAAAATCGCTGAGTTTCGGGAATTTCCGCGATTTTCGACCTTATTCTGCGATCTTTAAACGTTCATAACTCAGAGCAACGTTAACCGATTTTTATGAAATTTTAGGCACGTATATAACTTACTGAAATCTACAAACGGGCTTTTTGAATTTTCATTACAGGCTCACAAAAAAAAGTTGAGAAAACAGCATTTACTATTTTGTTTGCTATTCTGACAAATTGCATTTTTTTCAAAACTACGAAACACGTCACTTAGCAAACTAATCCTTCTAGCTCAGGCATGGAACTAAAGTGAACGCAGCGGCCGTTTTTCGGACGCAACGCCTCCTTTCTCCCGCCGCACGTCTTGGCCCCCGCGGCGGTTCAGGTTCGTGGAGCGCCTCAGGCCCGTACCACGTGAACCGCGCGTGGCGCGTTGGCAAAACAAAAACGCATCGACAATCGTGCTCTCTGGGTCGATGTGGAAACCTATTGATACAATGTCGCCCCAATGCGCCACGCACGGTTCATATGGTACGGGTCTGAGGCGCTCGAAGCTCCTAGGCCCGCCGCGGGACAAAGACGCGCGGCGGGAGAAAGGAGGCGTTGCCTCCGACAAACGGCCGCTGCGATCACTTTAGTTCCATGCCTGTCCTAGCTTCTCAAATAAACCCAAGTTGTTTGGATTAATTTGAAAAAAGTTATGCGATTTTAAAGGGTGTACGAATACTTTCTATACCCACTGTATATCATTTTAAATACCTGTTTCATTTTGAGACGAACACTGTTCTCTGACTATGCTATAGTTCTACTGACGTTCGACTTTGAAAAATTACCAAAATCAGAAAAGTTGTCACTATATTTTGATTGTTTTACTGCTGTGGGCTCACACATGTTTTCTAATTGCAACTGCTTTGTGGAACAGATTTTTCAAACGTAATTAATATTGTGTATCAAAACAACTAAACAATCGATTTTTAAATCTTGAATATGATATAACAGCAATTGCACTGTTCTCTGCAATGGATGAAGGTAAATTAAGGAAATCGCAACTGTGTTTCGAATGTGATAATTTACTACAGTACGTTTACTCTTTGAGTTACAAATATTGTAGCTTTTGCCGCGAAGATAATAAACATGGAAGAACAATTCCATAATACATCCTTCTCCCCTTGTAGTATATCAAGAGCTTCAGTCAGTACAGCTACACATGACAAGTGTTCATTACTATTTAATATATTATATATCGTTGTCTTTAAATCAATTTTTAATATTCCAGCTCCTACAGATTAGAGGATATTTGTCATGAATATCGTAAATTTGTTGTAGGCAATCGTGTAAAAAATTCCACCTTGTTTCATCTTTTACCACCTTAACGTGTACTCTCTTCAAATTAGATTTATAATTTACTGACCTTATTGTTCCTTGCATATATACTTCTTTTGACAAACCTTTCATGCAGCAAGTCTTTCACGCGGTATCCCCATGCGTTCCCATAATTTTGAATCTTTGAGTATGCTTAACAGTAATGAGTATGTTTCATTAAGAATATGCTCCCATTCGCTTGCGGAGCGGTATCTGTCCCAACACGCGTTTTTATAATTAGTGTGACGACTGTGAAGATTGTATTTCCGAAAATATGGAAAACTGATTGAAATGTGTTGTATTTTAATAGAAAGAAGCAGAGTATTATGTGTATGTTTTCTGATTGTTTAATATTATTATTATAGTATATTTTAATTTTTGTTTCTTTGTTTATGTAAGAATATACAAAGTGTTTATGTACATTTATTATATAATACATTTAAACCCGTTTATGTTAATAATAATAATAATTTTTGTCAGGCTGTAATTGATTTCTATAAAACCTAATAGTCAGTCAGTAATTTTATTAATTCATACACCTTTCTAGAAAGAAGAACAATTTAATTGAATTTAACATGTATTATGAAAATAAGTTCTTTTCGGAAGTCTTACAAAGGAAAGATAATATATCCCCAGAATAAAAAACATAAAAAATTCAGACTGACAGGCTCAAGATAAAAGTTCTCATGACATTGAAATAGATTCAGGTAACTATGGCTCATACTGTTAAAGAGATATTTGTTTAGTATTTCATATTGTTACAAATATTTTTCTTTATAAAGATTGAGCACAGTAGATTACGTGCGGTCTAAAAATATTTTTCTTTACAAAATATCCATGCATTCCTAGATTTGGAGATATGGACCCGTGAGGCCAAACATGTGCAATGGTGTCATTTTAATTTACGTGTGCACTGTAGGATTAATTACAGTCCGAATTACGTCGTTCTTCGCGTTGTTTTCCCCGAAAAAACATAAGGACTCGTTTGGCGTCGTTTTTTCCACAATCTGATGAGAAATGCGGAGCCCGAAATTTCTCAATTCTTAATCGGTTTTTTCGCCACGGGGTATCGGGCGGATCACCCTACACTCGACAAGCGTTTCACTTGCCCCATAATACCCCTCGGTGACCGGTAGGGCCAAGGACCATGGGACTCGAGCCGAAGCAGCTTATTCGTGACGCTTAGTCGCCACGGAGGTCCTCCGAATAACGAATAACGAATAACGACATTTTATTCGAAATTTTTATTCGTTATTCTCGAATAACGACATTTTATTCGAAATTTTTATTCGTTATTCTCGAATAACGACATTTTATTCGAAATTTTTATTCGTTATTCTCGAATAACGACATTTTATTCGAAATTTTTATTCGTTATTCTCGAATAACGACATTTTATTCGAAATTTTTATTCGTTATTCTCGAATAACGACATTTTATTCGAAATTTTTATTCGTTATTCTCGAATAACGACATTTTATTCGAAATTTTTATTCTAGATCTTTCGAATAAAAATTTAGTCGAATAAAACTTATTCGTTATTTGCGAATAACTTCACTTTATTCCAAATTTGTATTCGAGGTCATCGAATAAAAACTTAGTCGACTAAAAATTTATTCGTTAGTCACGAATAGCTCCATTGTATTCGAAATATTTATTCCAAGATTAGTCGAATAACAATTTAGTCGAATAATGCCCAACTCTGCTATCATGTGGCATTCGTCGACCAGTTGGATGCCATCATGTGCCAGATAAGTATCTGCCAGACAGAGATGGGCAGAAAATTATTTCAAATAAAAAATTAAATTCGTCTAAAAGACGAAAATTTTATTCGAGACTCATGAATAAGATTTACCCCGAGTCAATATTTAATCGTAGCGCTCATAATTGAAATCATGGGTATTCAATCGTCGGCCACGATTGAATTACTTCAGCCAGAGAATTAAAATCGTCGGCCATGATTGAACTACTTCAGCCAGGGAGTTCAATCGTGGCTCGCGATTGAATTGCCTTCTGCCATGGGTAGTCTAATCATGAATGAATGAACAGTGTTCTCGTATTCAATCCTATTTAGTCGACTGAAGCTCGATAACCTCGAGACTTGCGAGAGCCTTTGATCGATGCCGCGCGATGCCCGAGCCGAGCGACATTGTATCGTTCACCCGTCTAAACTGACGCCTGGAGTTGCTTGGCGATGTGTCATCGATTATACGAAAAGTGAATTTCTTTATTTTTCATCGTATCAATATGACAGTGACACCGATGGATTCCTGGCGTTCTCACGATTAATCGGTCAGAAAATAATTGAAATCAGACTACTTTTAATGGAGTTAGGTGTAAATTGTGTAAATTAATTGTATGCATATGTAATTTCGTTAATTATGGCCCAAATTATGTCAAGTTTGTTATAATTTTTGCCAGGGAAACAGAAGGAGACAATTGATGTCACTTTCGTGCATATCCGATAAAGTAAGAAACGAGTAAATACTATTAAAGTATACATATGTACAGGGAAAAGTAACGACAAAAATAATTCTTCTCAACTAGAATCGTATTTTAAAGCACTGCTTTAAAATTTCCTAACATTTGTATGTATATGTAAGTAGTGCTCGTTAACCTGATCCAAATTCCAAAATCATGATCCCTATCATTCTGCCTTTATTGAGGAGTCGAAGACATATTATGTAAGGACCCTTCAGTAGCGAACGCTCGACACGGATCGCCGAGAACCATGGGGTCACAAAAGACAAGGATAGCACTAGCCATTAAGAACGGAAAAATGTTAATTTCTTTATCGGATATGCACGAAAGTGACATCAATTGTCTCCTTCTGTTTCCCTGGCAAAAATTATAACAAACTTGACATAATTTGGGCCATAATTAACGAAATTACATATGCATACAATTAATTTACACAATTTACACCTAACTCCATTAAAAGTAGTCTGATTTCAATTATTTTCTGACCGATTAATCGTGAGAACGCCAGGAATCCATCGGTGTCACTGTCATATTGATACGATGAAAAATAAAGAAATTCACTTTTCGTATAATCGATGACACATCGCCAAGCAACTCCAGGCGTCAGTTTAGACGGGTGAACGATACAATGTCGCTCGGCTCGGGCATCGCGCGGCATCGATCAAAGGCTCTCGCAAGTCTCGAGGTTATCGAGCTTCAGTCGACTAAATACGATTGAATACGAGAACACTGTTCATTCATTCATGATTTGACTACCCATGGCAGAAGGCAATTCAATCGCGAGCCACGATTGAACTCCCTGGCTGAAGTAGTTCAATCATGGCCGACGATTTTAATTCTCTGGCTGAAGTAATTCAATCGTGGCCGACGATTGAATACCCATGATTTCAATTAACAGCGCTACGATTAAATATTGACTCGGGGTAAATCTTATTCATGACGAATAAGACTAAAGTATTTTTTATTTGATACGTCATTTAAATAATTTTTTATTTAAATAATGCCCATCTCTGCTGCCAGATCAACAGACGCGTTCGCGTCTGGAAGCTAATTCCCCCTTCCCCTCTACCCATAGGCACACTGAGTGACCATGTCTCTATACACGAATGATAGTGAAATTGACAGGTCGTCGGAGCTATTTTAGCCTTATTATCTTATTTTATGACATAGTGCCGGTGTTTTTGCATGATTAAGCGAATCAATTTTTTTTTTCGAACTCATATGTCGTTTTACTTAATGTATCAAGCTATTTGTCTAAAATATATAAGATTTATTCTGAATTAATAGTTATCAAAATGATACTTTTAGGATTACGAGGTATGATGTCACGTTTTACTTCTCCACTTGACGCCAGTAGGTGTCGCCTCGAAAGCATAATTTATAATAAATGTCACTTGGCTGTCATTCAATCATAACCTGCTAAGTGTTAGTTGTTAACATTTTTGAAACGTCACGATGGTAAGGAAGATCTCGCGCGATAGCGGTGGGAGGTTCATAGGACACAAATTTTTGCAAAAGATTCAACAAGACGCATCTGAATTTCTTTTAGCATTATGCAATAATTTACAAGGGATCCAAAAAATAGTTCAATTTGAAATGACATCTGTACACTGCAGAACATGTTCTCATAAAGAAATAACCATTACCAGCCATTATATTATCCTCTTGACAGTTAAAGAATTGTGTTTAAAGTCAAAGAAAGCTACAGTATTGTCTCATTGTGGACTCGGTTTGGTGTACACGATGTGGGTTTTTCGCTGTCCCCACCACTTCTGTCTCACTCTTGTCCGGCGAAGGCGAGAGCGAGATGGAACGAGAGCGAGCGAGAGGCACTGGAAGCGAGCAAGGGCGGTACGAGACAAACGACGCGTTGATGTTTTGTCTCGCTCCGTCTTTCGGACGCCGTCACACTGCGTCCTTTGCGTGCGCGACGGGCGTGCGCAATGGTCACGAGCCCACGTGTGAGCACGGGAACCGTTTCGCAAAATTTTGACGCAGGCACGATTCCATCTGAGGGTTCGCGCCCGTCGCGCACACTCGCCGCGCACGCAAAGCGTTCCATCTCGCTCCACCCTTCGGCCAGAAAGAAGCGAGAAACGAACACTCGGAATTAGGGCTCTGTTCAGGATGTGGGTTCAACGCCGGTCCCGACCAGCGAGCCCACAGCGAGGAAATACTGTACACCTTTACAAGATTATGTTAAGAGTTAAAAAATGGTTAATTTATTTATAATTGATAAAGTAATAAATTTCTTAATTAATAAAATTCACAAATTATGAAAAAAAGTGATGAAATCTCCCCCCATAAACATGACTCATGTATGAAAGAAGCTAATTCCCCGTAATTCACGAAAAAAGTTCGCACGCAAAGATTGTGAAATCATCTTTGCTAATTCCAATTCGCACGCAAAGATAGTGAAATCAACTTTGCTAATTCCAATTGTATGCACTCTTGTTCTCCGTTCGAACACTGATTCCTCTGTCACTTTTTATACTTGACATTCCTTTATTGGCCACAAATCAATTCAGTGCTCAGATTTTCAGCTTCGGTTTTAAGGGGGGAGACCACTGTAACGGTCCGAAATGTAAGAGTGTTTTCGGGAATTTATTTCAACCAAACAACGCAAGTAAATCAATATATTGCTCAGTATAGTTAATAGTGTACATATCGAAGGGTAAGAAAAAAATTTTTTCAATCAAATTCATAAATCCGTTTCCTGTATACTCTTCGTCAAAATTTGGGCTGCGGCAAAAACATGCTAGTCGCGTTGACAGTGCCCAGGCCATATGGTTAATCCGAATTCAAAAACACAACAATATTTAGAAACTAGAAGCCTGCTTCTATTACGTGACGATCAAAAAAAGTAAAAATCGCAAGGAATTACAAAATGGCGGACCATTGAAAAAAAAATCATGTATTCGGGGTACAAAGTTAGGAAAATGTTGATAAAAAAATATAAGGAAGTCGTTAATTAAAAAAAACTGATCGTCAAGTAATAGAGACGGGTTTTTCGTACAATAAATGTCCTTGATCATGTTAATTGGACATATAGTTTTCTCTGTAGACTGTCAACGCGGTTGAAAAATGTCATTCTGAGGAAAACGCGTTCAATGTTCCGCGCGGCTCAGTCACGCGTTTGACCCCGCTTCACAGAAAATACTATATCTCCGTCAATTTTGCGAATTTCTTCATAAAATTTGGAGACAGCATTCTTGAAATGTGCGTCTTCAGAAAATGTAAAAATGAAAAAATCGATTTTTCAGATTTTTTACAGTGGTCTCCCCCCTTAAGGGGTCATGCTCAGTCAGGAGGCCTAAAAAAGGGTGGTCTTTGGAAATTTTCTTACTCAAAAACTATAACACATTTCTCAAAAAATCTTTTTTCCTGTTAAAGATTGCAATTAGTACCGTGCATCGTAATTTTTTTATTTAAAAATATTTATCAATAACTAAGTTATTGTCCATCACCCGAAGGTTCTCTAAAATAAAAGGCTTCTGCGGTGACCAAAATATTTAAAAAACCATTCAACTGATTTACTTCAAATTTTACAAGCTTACTATAGGAACAATAAACTAGTCTTTGAACGAAGGATTTTTCGAAATATTGATTTCGGAAAAAATGGCTGATGTTTAAAGTAAAAGTTGGGGGGGGAACCACGTGACGTGCGCGAGAGAATAACGTGTGTCGGCAGACAGGTGAAAGAAATAGACGAAAAGTGTGGTAAAAGTGCTCAGAAAATTACAAGGTCGGGTGGATAACGAGGGGATCAGACAAGGTTCCGGTGGACAGTATAATCGACAATTAATAAAGGGCCGAAGGGTGAGATAAAAGGTGAAGAAGAGAAGGTGTGAAACGAGTGCACGAAGTAGAAGATACGTGGCAAGGATAAGTGACATCTAGGGAGTGGAAGAAGTGAGAAGACAAAGCGAAGACAGCAGTTGGTAAAGAAGAGCGGAGAGGCTAATGAACCAAGCAGGCGAAGGCGGGGAAGTGCAAAAGGAAACCAGGAGAAGGGGAAGACCATCGTTGGCAGAACAGCTGGGAAGAAGAAGAGCGGACAGCGAAGGCTCGATACTGGACTCATTTAAGAGGAAACGGGAGGACGAGGAGAATCAGGAGAGGTTGAGGGCCGAAAGGGAAATAGAAGAATTCTTAAAAGCAAGGAAAGTAGGGAGGTCGCCCCCGCTGAAGAAAACCGAGGTAGCCATAGGATCTGTGGAAACGTCGGACAGCCAGGAGACAGGGCAGGAAAAAGAAATGGATGCAAAATTAGACAAACTGATCGAAGCAGTGCTGGCAGTTAAGAAAGACATGGAAGAGTTGAGAAGAGATAATAAAGATCTAAGGCAGGGAATGCAGGATCTGAGGGACGAGTGGAAGAGTAGGGACGAGATATGGGAAAAGGAAAGGAAAGAAATGAGAGGAAGGATAGAAGTACTGGAGACCAAGAAGGTTCAGGCTGAGAGGCTGACAGAAAGAATAGAGGGGCTAGAAAAGAAGGAAGAGGCTCGAGAAAAGAGAGAGAGAAGAAATAATATTACCCTAAGGGGAGAAGATCTACCACGTAAAGAGACGCCGAAGGATACGGTGGAGTATGTGTTAAGGCACGAATTGCAGGTAGATGCAGAAATCGAGGAAGCATACTGGGTAGGAAGAGGAGAGAAAAAAGGGCTACTGATAGCGAAGTTAAGAAGCTGGCAACAGAAAAGAGCAGTAATGCTAAAGAAGAGTACATTGAAAGATAAGAGGCTGTTCATTGACAATGACCTGACGAAAAAAGAAAGGGAGATACAAAGAGATATTAAAGATATTGCCAAGACGGAAAGGGAGCAAGGGGCAAAGGTGAAAGTTGGGTACAGGAAAGTAAAAATCAACGATAAGACATTTATCTGGAAAGAAGAGGGTGGGCTGAAAGAAGTAAATTTTTGGAGGCGGCAAAGTTCTGTGAACCTCTAAAAAATTTTTGGAGGATCGCAGAGCTTACAAGGACAACGAAAGCAAGACAAAAGGCAGTACCAACACTCGTTCCCCGCGCGTCTGCGGATGCAGATATGCGGGGAGAGAGGGTACACAGAATTGGGAAAGGAATAAGAAGCCAAAGAGAAATAGATACATTTAAAATAGGATACTGGAATGTAGCAGGATTACTCAGCAAAGACAAGCAGTTTTGGGATTTCCTAAAAGAAATCGATGTAATAGGATTAGTAGAAACGTGGATTGAAGAGAAACAATGGGAAGGATTGAAAGATAAATTGCCACAAGAATTCTCATGGAAGTGTAAATATGCCACCAGAGAGAGAAAAAAAGGGAGAGCGATAGGCGGAATTATCACAGGCATAAGAAAGGGCATAGAAGAGGAGGAATCGAACGCAGGAACGGAAAACATTCAAGAGAGAAGAATAAAGATACAAAATGAAAAATGGAGAATAATTACAGTGTACAGCAGAGATATGAAGGAGACAAAAGAAGAGCTAGACCAGATAATAGAAGAGATGGAGGTGGAGAAACTGATAATTGGAGGAGATTTCAATGCAAGAATTGGACAGGAAGGGGGCGATTGTAGAATAGAAGAAAAGCATGGCTTAAGGAGATCAAAAGACAAAGTTAAAAACTCAGAGGGAAAGCTGTTATTAGAGGTGGTTGAGGAAAGAGGATGGAATATTCTGAATGGGAATATGGAGGGAGACGATAAAGGAGAGCATACATACTCGGGGCCAAGAGGCAGCACAGTAATCGACTATATAATAACAAATGTCGAGGCGAAAGAAGAGATCAAGAAATTCACAGTGGAAGAGAGAGTTGAGTCAGACCATATGCCTCTGATTGCAGAACTATATGCGGGAAATAAAAGGGAAGATCGAGAGGGAAATCAGGAGGAGAGGTGGAGAGAGAGAAGAATCTGGACAGAAGAAGGCAGGAGAGAGTTTGAAACCGAATTAAACAAAATAAACTTTAATAGGACGGAGGCGAATGAAATGGTAGAAGAAATGATAGAAAAAATAAAAAATGCAGTACAAAAAGAAGAAGTAAAAATTAAAAAATGGAAACTGGGCAGCTTTAAGTGGTGGAATTCGGATTGTACAAAAAAGAAAAGGGAAGCCAGGAAAGCATTGAGGAACTGGAGAAGAGGTAAAGGAGACAAAGAAGACTACCAGAAGAAAAGAAGGGAGTACAAAAAAGTGTGCGATGAAAGGAGAAGGGAATTACAAGAAAATACAGAAAATGAGATAATGCAATTAAAGGGAGAAAATCAAATATGGGAATATATAAATAAACAGAGAAAGAAAAGAATAGGAATCTCCAATAAAATAGATTTAAAAGAATGGAAGGATCATTTCAAAACATTGCTAGAAGGCGACGACTGTAAGAAAGAAGTAGGAGAGTTGGAAGAAATAGACAACACGGAAGGAGAAGAGGAAGAGGAAATAACAGAAGCAGAAGTAAAAGAACAAATCAGGAAATTAAAAAAGAAGAAAGCAGCAGGGGAAGACAAAATAGAAAATGAAGCCTGGATTTACGGTAACGTGAAAATAGTAAAAAGGATCACAGAAATTTTTAATAAAGTTTGGAAGGGAGAAGGATTCCCGGAAAGGTGGAAAGAAGGGGTGATTTCACCAATATTCAAAAAAGGAGATAGAGAAAAGGTGAGTAACTACCGGGGGATAACGATCCTAAACACAGCGTACAAAATATATGCTATGGTTCTGGAAAAAAGACTAAAAGAGGAATTGGAAAAGAACCACATAATACCAGAAACACAAGCAGGATTCAGGAGCGGTAGGTCGACAATAGATAATATTTTTATTCTGAACTATGTAGCTAACAGAGAAATACAGAAAAAAAGGGGGAAAGCTGTATACCTTTTTTGCAGACCTAAGCGCTGCATTTGATAAAGTGGATAGAGTAAAACTTCAAAACATCATGAAGAAAAAGGAAATAAGTAAATGCTTGAGGATGAGAATCGGAGAAATTTACAAAGAAACAAGAAATACTATAAAAGCAAACGGAGAAATGTCATCCAAATTCTGGACAACAAAAGGGGTAAGACAGGGATGCCCACTGAGTCCAACGTTATTTACAATATATGTAGCGGATTTGGAGGAAACCATGAGGAAAAACCAAGCGGGAGGAGTTAGAGTAGGAAAAGAAAAAATCTGGACTCTAGCATATGCGGACGATATAGCGTTATTAGCAAATGAACCAAAGGATCTTAAGGACATGATAAGAAGATTCGGAACATATCTTGAACGGAAAGGGCTGCAACTGAATGCAGAGAAGTCAAAAGTGCTGATTTTCCATAAAGGAAGAGGAAAGAAGAAGAGAGAAGAATGGGGCTGGCAGGGGCACAATCTGGAAGAAGTAAAGGAGTTCAAATACTTAGGGTATAATTTCCAGAAAAATGGGGGCAGAGAGATGCATATAAGGGAAGTCATAAAGAAAGCAAGAATAGCAATGGCGCAGATATGGGGAATAGGGCAAAGAATGTTCAAGAACAATTTTGAGAGAAGAATGAGAATATTACGAAGCATAGTGAAAAGTATCTTGCTGTACGCGTCAGAAATCTGGGGATGGATGGAAGCAGAAAAGATAGAGAAAATACAGGAGAAATATATAAGGTGGACTTTAGGTTTGGACTTCAATACACCAGCGTATCTAATCTTGGAGGAAACAAAAACAGACAAAGTAAGGATAGAAGCGGGAAGAAGAGCAATAAAATACGAGGAGAAAGCGAAACGGCTGAATAAGAATAAAATAGTACAAGAGTGCTGGAGGGAAATAGACGCGAAGCAGACAGAGAAAAAGTCGAAATGGGAGGAAATGAGAGACGCATACTACAGACAAAAAATGATGGATATGCAAGAAATGGAAATAGAAAGAAGGAGAGGAACAGAGTTTGCTGAGGAACTAGCGCAAAGAGACAGGACAGAACAGGTGCAATGGCAATACGAAAGAATACTAGGAGGCAGATACAACGCACATTACACAGAAATCAGAGAAAACCAAAGAGCAAATTACCTAGACGGAAACTACAGAGGCAGAGATCAAAGCATGATCGCAAGGTTCAGATGTGGGAATGAAGAGAGGGGAAGCAAGTACTGGAAGGAAGAAAAAGACACAGTATGCAGACTATGTAACAGGGATAGAGAGACCCTGGGCCACATGTTACAAGACTGTAAGGAGCTGAAAAGAGAAAATTCAACGATTAGAGGAATACTAAAGGGAGAAGCAGAAGGAGCGGAGTGGATGCGTTTGGTTCTGGAAAAAAGGAGAAGAAAAGAAGTCCAAGATGAAGGAAGAAGTCAAAACGAAAGCAGAACATGCAGTTAACAGTCCCAGAAACACTTACACACTTACACACATGTAACCCCATTTTGAGGCCGAAAGGCAAAAAATAAACCTATTTACTACTAAAGTAAAAGTTTCAATTTTTATCATAAATCGTGCCTGATTTTCGTCAATTAAAAGAAAACTAAGCATCGGAAAAAAAAATCCTTCGTTCAAAGACTAGTTTATTGTTCCTATAGTAAGCTTGTAAAATTTGAAGTAAATCGGTTGAATGGTTTTTTAAATATTTTGGTCACCGCAGAAGCCTTTTATTTGAGAGAACCTTTGAGAGATGGACAATAACTTAGTTATTGATAAATATTTTTAAATAAAAAAATTACGATGCACGGTACTAGATGCAATCCTTAACGGGAAAAAAAGATTTTTTGAGAAATGTGTTATAGTTTTTGAGTAAGAAAATTTCCAAAGACCGCCCTTTTTTCGGCCCCCTGACTGAGCATGACCCCTTAAGTCTTTCGATTTTAGACGATTAAACGGTGGCCCTGAAAACAGCTGTATGTCATGGCTGAAATCAGAAACAATAAAATTTTCTTATAAAGTATGTCAATAGCTATCGTCCAACGAAGCCGATTTTGAAAATTTTGAAAAATAAAGAAATGGTGAGAGATCAAAGGTAAAGTTAGATTTTTCTAAGAGAACAGTCCACCTTTTTTCTTTATAAATAATAAACGGGGAACAGGAATAAAAGAACCCTTGTTGGACGATGTGGAATCTTATTATGATCCTGCGTGCACAATTGGAAGTGAATTGGTTGAACGTAGCGCCAGTTTTTAGGCAGACCGTTTAGCTGCCTAAAATCGAGAGACTTTTGGATGTGTATGCATAACTTCCCAAAAACAATAGTTTTTTAACTGAAACTTTTTTTTTGAGTAGTTCATAATACTACGTAAAGATAGTAAAAAAACGGGAAATCTGCATCCAGCCGTTGACTTGTAAAAAAATCCTCAAATTTTACTCATATTCCGAGGGTTCAAACGGGTATACCCCCTTAATGCATCAGATGTGAGAAACATGCCACCGATCGATTTCAAATTTTGCACATATCATTTTTTCTCCCAATGGCACAATCCTGGGGGGTGTCCCCGTCAAAAAATATAAAAATTATTTTTCAACAAGAGTAACTAAGGTCCACCCTACTGTACAGGGTCATCCGTTAAAACTGCAACCTACGCGCGCGCGAACAGACGAAAATGGCAACACCGCCTCACGGACGCATACCACTACAACCATGCACCGGCCCAGCGTTCGGAGGGTTTCCAGCGACCGCTGGACAGCGGTAAAGCTCGAGATTTGAAAATTTTAGGATGTGCTCTTTCAAATTAACATCACAAGGAGGTGTTTGAAATTTCGCGGCCGGGGTTGAAGAATTTGGGGACATTTTCGTATAACTTTTGAACTATAAAAGATATCGGAATGCAATTTGCGCTGAAAAATGAGGAAAAATTATTCCCTCTTAATGATGGATAATTTAAAATATTTTACGTTTACTTAATTTTTCATTTATCAATTTTTTAACCATAATTGTTGTGAAAAGCTTTTGCAAACTTTTAATTTAATACTGTATTTAATGCTCTTTTTAAAAGTCACGATGTTGATAAACAATACCCTAGTTGTTTCCGTGTCATTACTTTCATAATTTGAGAAATTAAATTTTTATTCAATTATATGTTAGTTCTGCACAAACCCCAGAATCTATTGTTCTGATTTCTTTTTTATAATTTTATCTTTATATGCAGTAAGAAGTAACTAATGGGACGACGTGGCGAAAAATCTCTCCGTTCAATGATATAGCGCCACGGTCAACCCTGTCGTAGCTAAAAATTTTGAAATTAAGCCGGGTACGAGACCAGTTGACATTGTTTTCAAACCTCATTGCAGTAATCCGGGGTGCGAGTGGTAAACCGATCATAAAAGCGGAGCGCGCGGCTCGTTTACCTGGGCCGGTGCAAGAGACCATCCTAAAATTTTCGAAGCTCGGGCATCACTACTACCCAGCGGTCACTGGTAACCCTCCGAACGCTGGGCCGGTGCATGGTTGTAGTGGAATGCGTCCGTGAGGCGGTGTTGCCATTTTCGACTGTTCGCGCGCGCGTAGGTTGCAGTTTTAACGGATGACCCTGTACAGTGATGTTTCAGTGCCGAGGACTCAGGTAGCAAAGACCCCCCCCCCCTTCACTAAGAAGTAGATTCGTATTTAAGCAGGAGAGGTAAGCGAAACACCACATTTCGCTCATTGACTTAGCAGTTGTACGTAACGTGTATTAGCAAAATGGTATTGAGCGAAGAAGCCATTTTAAATTTCATACAGTGCTATAAGAAGGAACACATTTTGTGGGACCCAAAATATCCATTATATTACCACAAAATGAAGAAAGAAGATGCGTGGAAAAAAATCAGTAGAGAGGTGGGATTCTCTGTTCAGCAGCTGAAAAAGAAGATGGTGTGTTTGCACTCAGCACTCAGACGGGAACGAGCCAAAGAGAAAAAAAGCATTGGATCTGGAGAAAGTGAGTACTTTTAATTCAAATATCACTGTACTTACGCAGTGCTTACATTTTACTTTAAAAATTGGGAGAATTGAATGAAATATGTAAAATGTATCAAATGCTTCTTACATCCATACATTTAGGCTGGGGGCACACGAACTCTTTTTTAAGGACGTCACAATAAATTGCAGTATATTAGACTTACGCTAATGTGTGGTGTTTACGTACGTCCGACAAAACTGACGTCCGTCGCGACAGACGTTAAAAAAAAACGTTCGTCTGCCCCCAGCCTAAAAGCACTTTATATTACCTTTATAAGTACCCGAACAAAATACCGTAAACTGGAGAAACATTAACAGAACGGAGTAACAGTGGCAGTTAAAGGGTGCAGTCCAGTGTCATCGCTTAAAACATGTAGGATTCCTTTGCAAGAAAAACTGATTTATACATATTTTAAGATGATTTAAAAAAATTTACCGGTCTCGGGACAGTGTTATTAAAACATCGAGGATATTCTTCGGAATGGCCCTAGTGGCCGATTGACACGACGTTTAAGGGGAGGAGTAGGAAAGGGATCGAGCTATTCCACGTCATGCTTTAATTTTATAAGCGTCAGAGTTATACCTATTTATTCGGAAAGATGAAACTGAATTGTTTTTTTATCCTCTTAAAATATGTTTAAATGAATATCAAAAAGATTTTTTACTCCGTGGGTTACAGTTGTCTTGCAAAAGACCCCTACTTTTTTTAAGGGATTACACGAAAATGTACCCTTAATTAACATGTATTGAAGCAGGAAAGGAACAGAAATATTAATTATCCACTCGTAGTTCAGCCGCAAAATATTCTGTGTTAGAATAGGGTCATTCCACGCCAAATCGATCACTTTTGTCCCTTGATGTCTCGGATTTCTTTTAAACTTCAATATGTTGTAGTCCTCGTGGAATTAGGGAGGGTTTAAGTCATCATTTCGTCGATTTCGAGTTCGTTTAAAAAACACAGGGCCTTGAATTTTGCGATTTTTGCCGTGAAAATGAGTTGTACTTCTGAATTTTTATCTCGGAAACAATTTGCCGTATTTAGTTGATTCTTACGGCATTTTAATGTGGAAAGATCGGCCTTTCTGAATAATTTTTTTCCAGATCGAAAAATTAATTTTGCAATATTGAAAATTATAAAAAAAATGTTATTTTGCACCTTACCGTGGTTTCTATCGAGCAATGACAATTTTTTAACAAATAATCCACTCTAGGACAAGTTGATACTTAGAAATCTGATTATTATAAAAAAAATCATTGGCCAAGAGTGGGTTAGTAAAGTTCTTTTGCAGGTATAAATTGCACCACTCAGACTAGTAGGTACGGGATCCATCGATATTGTTTTTAAACCTCATTGAAGTAATATGGCATGGCAGCGGTTAGGTCAGTTGACCGTAATAGCCACCCTGGCGATAGGCTTATTTTATTGAAAAAATTTCAAGGAATATCGTAGTATTTTGGGGGGATTTTTAAAATCACGACCTCGAGCCCGAATTTGCAAAATAACATTTTTTTATAATTTTCAATATTGCAAAATTAATTTTTCGATCTGGAAAAAAATTATTCAGAAAGGCCGATCTTTCCACATTAAAATGCCGTAAGAATCAACTAAATACGGCAAATAGTTTCCGAGATAAAAATTCAGAAGTACAACTCATTTTCACGGCAAAAATCGCAAAATTCAAGGCCCTGTGTTTTTTAAACGAACTCGAAATCGACGAAATGGTGACTTAAACCCTCCCTAATTCCACGAGGACTACAACATATTGAAGTTTAAAAGAAATCCGAGACATCAAGGGACAAAAGTGATCGATTTGGCGTGGAATGACCCAATGGGATACTTAAAGCAAGTGTAAAAATGTTAAGTTTATATTACACAACATAATGTTACAGAAATCTGACAATGTTCCCTAGTTTATGCTATGAGAATGCATTCACAATGTAAAAATATAATACATTTTTTTCTGTCTTTGCAGGAGAACGCGAAGTATATACAAGCTCCTGGTTTGCGTACAAAGAATTGGATTTCATTGCGTAAAACAACGAGATTTAATTCATCCAGACAATCGACGTCGACAAAAATAAAATTGTAGTCTGCTTCAACAGCAGCCATTAGTTTAATGCCGAAATTATGTTTATATTTATAATAATCAGTGCGGCTGTTTAGTGGACACTGTAGCACTGTACACACGTTAACGTGATAAATGAGGATATATAACGTTTCATTTAAAGCAATTAAGTTGTCCCTGAATTCTCTCCCATTTGTCCACCTACAGAAAAAGTATCCCCACCACATAATTCACCCACTCCATGTCAAACAACTTTCGTAAGACCAATTTTTCAATACCTTCATTCACACTCTAAAATCTAGGTAGGTACCTACTACATAAAGAACAACTGTATTCAATTGCACTTCATTCAATTGAATATTATGAAATACTTAAATGTGGAAGTATGTAAGTAATTATTCCAATTCTAGTTGTTGCAATATTTCAATTCTCTATATTTGTTCCATCAAGTTCAATTTCTTCGAGGTTTTCGAGACATTCGGCAAATACCCACAAAAATTTCGAGCCACGAGATTCTGTCTAAACTGTCGAAGATCGCTAGAAATATACGTTCCACACGTGTTATGACCAACAGTCATTTCTAGAAGGTCGTATTATTTAGGAATATGTGGATAAACACAGTTTTCTCGAACCGCGAATACTTGCACAATAAAATGAATTTCGTTTCGTAAAATAAGGAATTGCCAAACGATAATGAATGTTGGCTTCTGCTACTATTGGTATTAAGGGAAGAGGTCACTGAAAAAATCGCGATTTCGACCATTTTTAAGAATTTTTTTTTTTGCATTTTTGGCAAGTCTGAACCCTTGTTCAACCGTACACAACGTGGTTTGACATTCAGTGTTGCCTTTCTACCAGAAAAACCTATTTTTCTAAAACCTTGCGAAAGAGCTGAAAACCAAAACCTTCGTTTTTCGGTATATTTCTCTATTATTTATCTCTTTGAGTATGTTCAATCGCTGACTAGTGTTTCGGGAAATGTAAATTAACTGCGTGGCCTTGACATTGTTTATTTTCACCAATGGCCAAAATGCGTTTCACAATTCTAAAACGCACGCGTGCTCTGTAACAGAATCCATTGGACTCCGCCTACTAAACTACGAACGCTTTCTTACAAAGTACAGTATGTGATTGAGTTCGTGGTCAGGCTGCGTATCCCTCGGCCATCTGTAACGCGGCCAATAACTCCGCCATGTACAGTAGCTAAATCTCTAAGCGGGCCCAAAATGGTCAGTGGCTGCCGACAGAGGTCAGTCTCTCCGGGCGCTAGACACCATATTTTTTTAAATCTTTCAAAACTTCGGTTTACGTGAGAATACAGAGTGAGATTTTATGGTGCAGTGAAATTAGCTGGTATAAAACGAGTGAAATGGACCTCATTAGCCGAAAATATCGCAAAAGTAAGAGTAGAGTGAAGCTATTATTATAGGTTATAAAGTGATTGCAGAAAACATATGTATATTTTATCAATTTGATATTTTCTGTCGGGTTGCAAAATTTACTTCTAGTGTTACAGAAATGCTATTGTAAAAAATATGCCAAATGTAAAGGCCATGGAAGATGCTGTGATGGCTACTTTAGATCACTGTAGCTCTGTAGACAGCAATCCTAACCATGCCAGATGTCCTAAGGACAAGCAACCAAAGTGAAACCCTGATACGAAACACTGTCAAATGAAAATTTGATGGCAAGGTGCTGTAAGGGGGGCACTCAAAATGCAAATTAATCTCTCCATGCAAAAGTGTGCAGATTCTGCCCGAAGACAACATTTGTATCGGAGGCAAGACTTGAAGTAGCTGTGGCATGTGCTGTTTCAGAATTTGATATGGGTTATGTACGCTCATTGACAGTGAGGAAACAAACAGCTGGGCAAGTTGTTCTAAAACAGCTATAAGTATAGCAAGAGACAGAGACAACAGAAGAGAAACCTGCAGTACATAACAGCAATCCAGTACAAGAAAGCGCTTTAAGAAGAAACAAAACATAAAGAGACGCAAGATTGATGAGGATGTGTATCAACCAGGTGGATTTTAGACTATACAAAAAGGGAAGTGGTCTGGAATTTACCCTTTAGATTTAAAATGCAATTATCTCAAAACTTACTTTTTTAATATATTTAATGTTCCTTGCGCAAAACTGTTGGTCCGATTCTCTTACAGCTTGGCGTGCTTCAAGAGTAACATGAAAGCAAAAAGATTGTGTATCGGCATGAAGAAATCTGCAAAACTCTTTGCGCTGTGCTTGCTTTTCCTCAAAATTTTGATGAAATTTTGCATTTTTGACATTTAATGAATTCAATCATTTTTAGCTTAAAAAGTATGAGACGTAGAAACTTCTCGATACACAATTTTTTACTTTACTATGGACCCTTCTTCGCTGTAAAACCTGGAGGCTGTGGCATCACACACTTTGCGCAAGAAGGTTTTTGAAGTTATGATTGATTTTTGTAACGTAATGTAAATTCTATGAAAACCAGTGATTAAAACTATGTCCCGACTGGCATAAGGGCTTTACTTCAAACCTACTTCCTTCCCTTAAGAGGAATTCCACATGTCTCAAATATTTTCGGATTTCAAAATTTCAGTGACCTCTTCCCTTAATGAGCATTATGATTCAACATTTAAGTACATTACGTTTACGTCCCTAAAGTTAAATACTTACTAGCATTTGAATATTTACGAAAATAGGTAAAGGTCGCGAAATTGAGTCGACTGTCGGTCTCATCCGCGCGATACCATCGAAGCACCGAACAACAGGGCCGCAAACTCGCACCCTCCTAAATCTGACCCGCCACAGAGGTGTCTCTTGTTCAAGGCGTTATATTGAAGCACAATTTTTGCATATAGAGTTACCAAAAAATTTGTTTGTACACTCTTCAAGTAGATGAATATTATGTTAAAAGTTTTGCACGATTATATTTGTTAGTTGTTCCGTAAAAAATTCATATAGATTGCTCAGTTTTTCGGCCGGATGACCAGAGTATGTATCCCCTTAAGTGTCTGTCCGGACTAGACTGTCTTATGTTACTAGTAACCCGGACGCAAGCGGACTCAGAACGAAGCGACAATTCATTCCTTGTTTAGGACCGGTAATTTCTTACATTTTTTCCCCCCAAAACCCACCTTGCCAGCATTTCTAAAGGGCAATCAGGAACGTGGTGCCTGTCTTTAAGAATTTTAGACATTCTTCGGCCTGAGTTAATTCGTTTATTGCTCTATCGGTGGGTAGTACACTTCTGACCTGCACGTACCGTTGTCGTTCGCCGACTCGGGGGACAATACGGTCATAAACCGGGACCCTGGCGAAATCAACTTAATTATTTTTGTCAGCAACCAGGGGTGGTACACAAATCAGCCTCTCCCCTTTTTACCTAAGTATGCCAGATGTACCTAAAGCCGGATCCAGACTTGAATGAGTATATGCTGAGCAAGGCCGAACGCGCACGAATATTCTCATGTGGACAGGTGAAACGGTAGCCAGGGCCGCATGCTTCTCCGTTAGGAAGGGTGAGCGTGAACGCGCATGCTAGTATGGACGTGTCATTCGTGGTGACTCGACGTATTGCGGCCCCACTCGCGAATGCCGACGAAGGCACATGACCTGAGCCGACCGTTGTCGGTTTTCTTCCACACATCAAAGGAAGTTTGGAGCGTACCTATTGCGCTCAGCGTGGTTGATAGAAGCAGATGCGATACTTTTCTTAAATCCTCGATGTCCCGGATTTTCATGATATTGAAATATTGAATTGGACTTCATATGAAATTTGGGAGGGCTAAGTCCTCATTTTTCTAGTTTCGAAATTGTTAAAAAATACAAATCTTCGAAGTTCCCAGGTTTCGGCGATTTTTATGAAACCCACCTTCAGAAATGAATTTTAATGACCTAAATTATTGAAGGCATGATCTTGCGGGTTTTTTTTTAATCGTAAAGGATGGATCTATATGAATTCATTTAATTGATTCAGAATATTGTGTCCCTCTTCTTTTCTGTTATATAAAGTTCTGTAATACACCATCGTCTCTCTACTTTTTTTTAGTTAGCTTTTCTTTTAATAGTTTGTACGTTAAAAGAAACGCTGCGCTCGCAATAAGGAGATGTTTCTTCGATGCCATCTTTGCGATTGCGGTAGCTAAGCACAGAAGTTGGTGACGAAAGACACAGGGCACTTTCGACCCCTCCGCATGCGGCATTCGTGCGTGTTCGGCCTTGCTCAGCATATACGCTTTCAAGTCTGGATCCGGCTTGAGAAAGGTGCCACGAATATAGCAATTAAAGAATATAATCCATCATCAATACACCTCGCGTCCAGGCACAGGAAGAAAAAGAGGGAGTTCGTTGAGCGGTCGTGGTCCCGCTTCCGCCATCCTCCCTACAAATACGAGAGGGCTCACTTATCTCTCGATCAGAAACACTCGTTGGGATATCAAAACAAAAGCATGCGCTGACGTATGCGCTGCGAGAGAAGGTAAACCATGAGGAGGAGGTTGTTCTTTTGCAGGTTGATAATCAATAACACCACGCGATCGACATTAATAGAATATATATATTGATATAAGTATACAAAAGACCTTTGCAAAACAACACGCTACATTTCACAGCGAGAGACACAGCCGCAGGTAGCAAGCCAGGGTGGCCAACACAATATAAAGAAAAATAAAAATAAACCATCTCGTCTCTATCAGGAAAATCATTATCCCTATAACAGAGATTACCCCACATTATGGCCAATCGATCCTACATTCGTTTGAAACGGCAGCTTCCACCAACGCGTGTTTATAATCGAGAGATAGGTAAGTGATCCCTCCCGAATTTGTAGGGAGGATGACGGATGCAGGGCCACGACCGCTCAGCGGACTCCCTCTTTTTTCTGCCTGTGTCTGGACGCGAGGCGTATTGATGGTGGATTATATTTTGTAATTGCTATATTCGTGGCATTTTTCTCACAACCTTATGCGAAATTAAATGGCCTTATGTTACACCTTGTTTATTTCGTCCGACCAGATGATATCCTAATATGAATATAACTATAAGCCAATGCATGAAAGAATATCCACTTTTTGAGTCAAGTGTGCTGGCACATGCCCATATCGTATTTGTCCTTTTTCGAGTTCCGGGCGACGCAGAAGGCGACCAGTATGGCGAAAGGGTGCGTTCCAATTCACGCAGTGAGTGCAGAGATCGCAGGGTAGTCGCTGCGCATATTCATATCGTTCCGTTTCGTTACTGCGGTTCATGCGTTCTTAAAATTTCAAAATGCTACTATGGTGAAAGAAACTTGATTTACAATAACCTCGATACTATCAAGTAATAGTGATGAAAGCGAAAATGAAGATGATTGGAAATCGAGAAATTCAAATAATCAAATATTGTAAAAACAAACACGCATGCGCGCTACGCAGTGACTGCTTCACCTCTGAAATTTCTGCGTTTGCTGCACGTCCGCTGTACCGGAAGTGGCATCGTATTGGTGGAAAGTTAGGAAAATTCTAGGGAATTCTACGATGCCACCAATACGATCCCACCAATGTAATGCACTCACTGAGGTAAAGTGGAACGCACCCAAAGTCGGTTGCAGGTAAGATTACCTTCCCCCCCCCCACTACTCGGGATTTCGCTGCTTTTCGGAACCCCACTCATTTATACCGGGACGCTAATGAATGTGACCGATGACGAGATCATTCGTCCTTTGACTTCCAACACGAAAAGAGTTCCGAAAGAATAGTACGTACCGTACTAAAACGCGAAGCAAGTCCCGTGACACGGAGTGAAAAATCGTTGAAATGAGTGATCGACAGCAACGCGATGCTACTTGCGCTGTAGCATATTACTATATGCTACTAGGCTATCAATTTTTGACGAAGAAAAAGAGCAAGCCAAAACGCTGGTGGGTGAGGTCGTTGTATGCAAGTCGGGATAGGTAAGTGTCACAAACTTTAGTGTTTTTAATGTTGAAGTGAATGAAATAATTCAAAAAACAATCTTTTCTTTGGGGGGGGGGGTCTTTTTTCTGAGCAACATTTCTGATTTTGATGAAACTTCGATACGTAGTAGATAGTGTTTAGTGACAAGAAACGTATCTCGAAGGACTTTTCACAATTATAAAAATTATTCATCTTACAGCTATTTGAAATATAGTACTGACCTTCTTTCAATAAATTGTAACTGTTGAACTAGCAAAGTGATTAAAAGTCAACCTATTCGAACTATTTGGTTCAGTCCTGTCCTTGTGTGACTTCATATCGGGTAATTAAATATACGTATATATAGCATTGTATTTAAAAACCCGAAGGTCACCTTGGGTTTACGAAAAATATTGTGAACACAAAAAATTAACATATCGTATTGTGTTGTGTATGAAAAACAGTAAGACTATTCCACTTTTTTTTAATATCTGTCGCGAGAACCCTGTATGTGTAGAAAAATACACAGCCGATACACAGTGGGCCTGATTGACATTTTTTTTTTAAGATATCGGAATGAAATTTGCGGCAAAAACTTTTTGTTGTTTGGAAGATATTCTTTCTCAATTTTAAAAAATGTCGCTCTTTTCGCCACTGCATATAGAATTATATTTTAATAGATTATTTACATTAGTTACTAATAAAATGAGATTTTTATCACGAAACCCTGGTCTTCAATTGTTTGTATGTCTGAACACTTGTCCGTTAAATGGACAAACAAGATTATATCTTTTTTTCTAATTGTTCAATAGCGCCGTGCTATTATAAAATTGCATCTGTTAAAAACAATTTTAAAGTAAGTGGCCATAAATTTGTGTCTTGTAACTGAAATAATTATTCTTAGACACTCTTATGTCTCCACTGCAACCACCCCAAAGCTCATTTTTATCATTTTGTTAGTTCAACAGTTACAATTTAATGAGAAAGGTCAGTAGTATGTTTCGGAGCCGTAGGATCAACAATTTTTTTAATTTTAACAATCCTTCGAGAGACGTTTAGAGGAACTGCAGTAGGGTAAACTTGGGTAAATTGGTGATAGTTTTGAAATTTCTTTAATAACTGCTAATATTTACATATTCTGAAAGTGAGTCTAGGATATAATGATAGGCCAGACATCAGAGAAACAAATCATAGGTTAACAGAAATTTACTAATTATATTTAATTGAAAATATACAAAATTACGTTGTCATGACCAGGGACTCCTACCGGTACGTAAAATACCGGTATGAGATCATACCGGTATATGAAAATACCGGTATATTTACCTATATTTACCGGTAATTTTTTCGGTTTTCTTATTCTATTACAATTTTCAAGATATTTGTAAGCAGAGATTTAAAACCGGTATTATTTGATTACTGCTATTATGTTACCAAAATTATATCTAAACCGATATAGTACCGAAATCGCTGTAATACCGAAACCAAATGAATTACCAGCATTTTTCTGGTAATATGTATAGTGTGATCGCGAGTGAAAGAGAATAAGATGTTACAATGTTACATTCGTCGGAACGTCGATTTCAAACGCCAAGTATAGCGACGTCGTTTGATGCCGTCTTATATATCGTCTCCCTTACGTCCCTCATGTGAGAAAGGGATAACAGAGAGGCTCAGCAATGAAGTCGAGGCGGAATATAAACAAATGAAGATTTGTTCTCGAGATCGATGACGAGAACGTGGAGCGTTAGCAGTGCCGCCAACCCAAGTTAGTGTCGAAATATTATTTTCTTCATTAAAATATGTCCTGTCACCATTACGTTACAATTTGTCTGATTGTTTTTAATATTTTATTGTTTTATTGAAAAAGAAAAACCTGTCTTAATCTTGACCTACCATTTCTATAAGAGGAAAACCGAAAAAATACCGGTATTTATTTCGGTTTTCGGTAATATATCGGTTTCGGTATAGTGTAATACCGGTATCCAAATTATACCGGTATCCAAGTTATACCGGTATGAAGTCCCTGGGCCGTAATACCGGTATCCAAACCATACCGGTACGAAGTCCCTGGCGTAATACCGGTATTCAAATCATACCGGTATTAAGTCCCTGCTGAAGACGTTTTAAAAACGTTTTAAAAACGTCTAGAAAACGTTTTAAAAACGTCTAGAAAACGTTTTAAAAACGTCCAGAAAAGGTCCTGAAGACGTCCAGAAAACGTTTTAAAAACGTCCTAAAAACGTCCAGAAAAGGTACCGAAGACGTCCAGAAAAGGTCCTGAAGACGTCCAGAAAACGTTTTAAAAACGTCCAGAAAACGTCCTGAAAAGGTCCTGAAGACGTCCAGGAAACGTTTTAAAAACGTCCAGAAAACGGTCTGGTTTGTGAAAATGGACGTTTCTAGGACCTTTTCTGGACCTTTTCTGGACGTTTGTAAAACGTCCTTGTGCTATCTGGGAACAATGTCGTAAATTAATAGCTTTACAAAACTAATGATATACACCAATTGCGCCAATTATCGCAATGACTATTTATACAAACAAAAAAATGTATCAAATAATAGTAAACAGATATATTTTTATACAAATAAATATTTTAATACGAATAAATATTTTATTCAAAATAGTTGGCGCTGCTCTCTGAAAAAAATGTTAAGTGTCTTGGTTAATAAATAAAACAAGGCCAGACTTATTGATTCAGACATATTTATTCAGTTTAGCAACACCAATTCCGAGAGCAGCGCCAACTATTTTGAATAAAATATTTATTCGTATTAAAATATTTATTTGTATAAAAATATATCTGTTTACTATTATTTGATACATTTTTTTGTTTGTATAAATAGTCATTGCGATAATTGGCGCAATTGGTGTATATCATTAGTTTTGTAAAGCTAATAATTTACGACAATGTTTTTAAATTGGATCCTTTTTGATGGGATTATATACTTGGCGCTCTTTTTTGTACCTTTTTTTGAAAAAGGTAATCTTGTGAGGATTTCACACATTTTGTAGTGTTTATTGATGACTGGATAATTTTTTCACCCCGTCGAGGTTATTTTTTTTTAATTAACAATATATTATATTGTCGTCCAAACTACGCACACCTGCAAAGCTACAAGACAATTGGATTGGTGGAATTGATTTAAATTTGAGTTTTCAAATATGAAGCAAACATACAAGAAGCACACAGAGGATCGAAGCTGAATAAAAGTTTAATTAAAGTTTAATTAATATTATTATACTATATTACAATAAATTTTTTTTCTAACGTAGATCACACTGCATCATCTTGTGCTTCAGTTATCTGTAAATAAATATATAAAATCCACATTTTAGTTACAATATAACTTAGAAGTTTTAGAAGAAGGGTGGAATTTTCCTATAGTAAGCGTGGAGACTACATAATGTGTCCGAAGGAGGTGGGAGCGTATGGCAGAAACTCTTGTTGAAGGAAATTTAAATGCTAATGGTAATTTATCAAAAATGAACGAAGAGCTCCAATATATTTAACGCACAATTTATTGGTGTTGGAATAAAATTAATTTAATATGTTCATTAATGAATTTAAATATTGGTAATGTGAAACTAATAAAATTAATGATTAGCGTGGGAACTACGGTGGATTTTAAAATAAAGTTTTAGAAATATCTTTCACAAGAGATAGAAAAGTATCAAGGGAGATGCGTTTTCATCGCACTTTCTTCAATCAATAATGTAACTTTCTCTACATTGCAAGCAGTAAGCTATAATTTTCTTAATTCTTAATGCTACGCTAATTTGACAAAGTTCGTCGATTTACCTTATTTGACAAATTTCTTTCAAGCTTCTCTGTCTATCTATCCTTCTTCGGACAACCTCCAAGGCTGTACATCCCCTTCATTTCTATCGAAGCTTGTGCGCCCCCTTCATTTTTACCCAAGCCTGTCCATTCCTTTCGTTTCTATATAAGCCCGTGCGTCCCCTTCATTCATTTCTATAAGCTTTATACATAAAAACTCTAATGTAAAAATAGTTTGCTGGTATAAAAACAATATATTATTTTGTCGAAACTTCTGGGAAAGAAGATGCTTTACTGTCAAACCTCCTCCGGACAACTTCCAAGTCTGTGCGTTCCCTCCGTTTCTATATGCTCTACGTAAATAGTCTATTGAAAAATTTTGGCGACTTACCTTGTTAATTGAGAGAATAATTCAGTGTCCTCTGTGGTGTAAAAACTCCTGTCACTTAAAAATTTTTAACTAAGGTCGGGGCCAGATATATTGGCCGGTGAGTTTCTTGAGGGGTATTCTCCCACCACACAGTTTGCCTGCCTCGGTGCTCCTTTTCTCAACGTTTTCTGACTCGCTCTCGTTCCATCTCGCTCTCGCTTTCGCAGAACAAGAGTGAGCCAGAAGTGGTGGGGATAGTGCCAAGCTTCTGGGGTGTAAGCCAAACCGAGCTGTCAGCGTAGAAATCACACATCAGAATAGGTGTGCGTTAGCAACGAAAAAATTCAGGAGCTTTATTGGTTAGAAGATTGATACTTTCTCGATAGCTTCATCTCGTATTGGTCTACGCATAGCTTCGTAACGCACACAACTATTACGCTAAGAATAAATAACAGCCAAACAGCTAGGTTCAGGCGGAGCCGAGCAGCGTTCCCGTGACCCCACCATACCCTGCGAGGGCCACGCAGTTCCAACGACAAATCCACGATCGTCAGATAGTGGTGGCTGATTTCTCCTCGATCGCCGCTCGCGTCAATGAATTCACCGGCCAATATATATGGTCCCGACCTTAGTTTCCTTATTTCACACTTGACAGGTTATAATTGTTTGACACTAGCTACTTAGGTTACGTTCACCTCGACAGTTCTGCTCTCTGCTAGCTGTCACGTGACAACGATTTGTTATGCGATTGGCCGAAAGTGCCGAAACCTTCAGCGAATCAGCGACGTGGATATTGGAGACATTTCCTCTCCCTTTCATGTTCCCCTCTTGCCTTGAAGCGTAGGACGATGACTATGAAAGATCTTAACATGAAATTCGGCAAATTGCAACTTTACATCAAAATATCTCAGCTCCTAAGGCACGTAGGAACAAAACGAAGACACTTTTCTTATGTAAATCAAACCCAAGCTATCCATTAAGACCATTCAAAGTCTAATCGGATCAGCCGTTATTGAGATTCGATAATCTCAGGGTACTTGATAGCGCGGCGTGCCGTAATAGATACACTCTGTGTCTCGCGCTGCGCATATATCTATATATATACTTGGCGCGAGACACTACCGTGTCTCTTGATACCCTGGCGTTTACGACAAAGGCACTATGCAACGCATTTTCAACTATCGCCTATCACGGGCTCGAAGAGTAGTAGAAAATGTGTTTGGTATAATGACATCAGTTTTTCGTGTATTTCGAAAACCACTGTTATTGCAGCCGAAAAAAGTGACACAAATCACAATGACTTGTGTTTTGTTGCACAATTTTTTACATCGAAGCGCAACTTCCAGCGGTCATTATATACCTCACAATTTGGTCGATGCAGAACTAAATGGGGAGTTAATTCCTGGTACGTGGAGAAGTACCGAAGAAAGTATAAATTCGTTTGAACCGTTGCAAAGTGTTCTCAGCAATCCACAATTGGATGCAAAAAGCGTTAGAGACTGTTTTGCTGAATATTTTAGTACCAACGGCGCTGTTGCATGGCAACATAGTGTTTAAGTTAATGTTAAGTCAATTTTAAAAGTGACAAACTTTAAGGAGGACGACCACTGTGACTGCCGGAAAAGTAAGCCGTTTTTAAGTGTTTTTTTTTTATAATTTACAATTTTCATATAAAATTTGTATTACCTATGTACCTTTAGTACAGTATGAGTGCACATTCCGTTGCACGTACGGAGTGTTTCATTGAAAACAAATTTATTTAAATACGCTCGAAACACTGTCCCGCATATTCGCAAATTTTCGTAACTTTTTCTTCTAAAGCACACTAAGTTTACAAAAATAATTTGTTTAAAAAATCTGTACGTGCAACAGAAAGTACACTCATACTATACTAAAGGTAGGTACTAAAGATTTTATATGAAAACTTTCCTATCCTTTTGAAGAACTTTTTATCATAACCTAAAAAAAATCTTATAAAAACGGCTTCAGGGAACATCCCGACCCCGAAAATTCAAAAAATTCTGAAACTTTGTGGATATGTAGGGGATTTGCTTCTGCTTACAACGCAATTTTTTCACTGCCCAAAATCACTTTAAGGGTGTGAAATTGACCCCTGAACATTCGGCTATTTTCCGATTTTCTGTTATAACTCGCGAACTGTAAGAGATAGAAGAAAAGTTTCAAGACAAAAGTTACTTCTTTTAATTAAATCTATCATTTGGTAAAAAATTATTTTACAATTCACGAGTTATAACAGAAAATCGAAAAATAGCCGAATGTTCACGGGTTAATTTCACCCCCTTAGAGTGATTTTGGGCAGTGAAAAAATTGCGTTGTAATCAGAAGGAAATCCCCTACGTATCCACAAAGTTTTAGAATTTTTTTAATTTTCGGGGTCGGGATGTTCCCTTGTTAGTTTTCCGGCCGTCACAGTGGTGTTCCCCCTTAATTATTATTATTATACAAATATTATGAAAATACACAAGAGTCGCCAAACTTGCTAAAAAATTAAACACTATTACTGTATATTATTAATATTATTATTATTATTATCATTATTATTATTGTTAAAATTAAAAGGTGCCTGAACATGCGAGGGGGCCAATTCAATTGAGACGTTATGGGTTATGATAATAATGATGATATAATTATTCACTTTATATCGGTATTAAATCTCTGTTTGTTGCTACCATGTGCTCTTATCAGTGTTCCTTGTACAACTAACTGTGTGTACACGACACCTGCCTCGAGAGCGCTATACCCCCACTCACACTCAACTTATACAGTAGCGCTCGGTCATACATAACTCAAACTTACTCGTATTCCAACAATTATTATTATTATACAAATATTATTATTATTATTATACAAATATTATGAAAATACACAAGAGTCGCCAAACTTGCTAAAAAATTAAAAACTTGGACCGATGGGGGTCGATCAAATATTAACCCATTCCAAAATTTTTTTCCCCTCAATTCGTCTTCTCCAGAGGCAACTTTTCCGCATTAGGATGTTTCAAGTTTCGCAAAATTGATTTTGTCGCCCCACCATAATACCTATAGGGTAAATCCGGGAGACGCGGTCGGGCCAGAGAGTTGGTCGAATCGCCATATTTCAGACTCTCTACGAAAAAATGCGTTAAAGTGCAGACCAATTACTTCTGTAGCAGTCAAAGAGTTGAATGAGTACCGTCATTCCGCTTCCTTCTGTTTTTCTGGATTTATGGGCTTTAAAAGGTACTTAAATGGAGGTGAAATTTAACATCTTTTGTCAAACAGCGGTGTTCAGAATCGTATTTAGGAGACACTTCTAACTTTATTTACGCTTAATGGTTGAGATAATAAGATAGTAGAGATATTGAGGGACAATGCAGCCAAAGTATTTGGCTATATTAACTCTTCCTCTTAAAGCTAACGAGAAGACCATCTCTCGCTACGGAAAGGAGAGATAGTCGAGTTATGATATTTTTTCTTATTTTTGTTTATTTTTTATTATTATTTTATTGTTTTTATTTAGTTTATTATTCACTTTTGTATTCATTTGCCTTGCTAATCGCCAGTAGGTAGTTCAGTTTTTCTTTGATGTGTTCTTTACTCGTTTAGCGTAAACAAATTAAATATCAATGAATCTGTAGTTGACATCCACTCATGAATAATTTTGCTCTATCCTTTGTTAATTTTCCATGAATAATTATGTGAGTGGTCTCTGCTAACGACGAAAACCATTTCTCCCGGCACCTCGGGAGAGGTGGTCAGATGTCATAACTTCAGTTTTCAACCTTATTTACAGTAAATATTGTCTTAAAGCAAACATCGACCAGTTTTTCTGAATCAGTATGAAATTCTGAACATATAGGTTTGTTCTGATAAATTAAGTAATTTCTATATTAGCTTTAATATCCATTTTATATTAGGTCAACCGCGTCTCCCGGCTTTACCCTATCGACCCCAGCTCTCCAAGCCACGCGTCATCTGATCGGTCATGGCTCGCCAAGCGACGCGCCGTCTGATCGGTCATGAATCGGCTCGCCCAGGCTCGCCAAGCGACGCGCCGTCTGATCGGTCATGGATCGCCGAGTGGGGCTCGCCGAGCCGACTTGGCGAGCAAGACGAGCCGAGCAAGATCGCCAAGCGACGCGCCGTCTGATCGGTCATGGATCGCCGAGTCGGGCTCGCCAAGCCGACTTGGCGAGCAAGACGAGCCGAGCCAGCTCGCCAAGCCGCACGCCGTCTGATCCGTCATGGCTCGGCTCGCCAAGCCGACTAGGCGAGCAAGACGAGCCGAGCAAGATCGCCGATTCACGCGCCGTCTGATTCCACCTTAAGACAATTCGACGCTGTGCGGAGAAGGCTGGTCGATGCATCGTGGGTCTGTTTAGTGTTTACGTTGGAACGGCTACGGCGATGAGTGCAAGTTGCCGTTACAATATGCGGCCGGCGACGGTCCCACTAGTGCAAGAGAGATCGAATGCATACTTCTCCCTTGCACTAGTGGGACCGTCGTCGGCCGTTGTCGCCGGCCGCGTATTAGAATGGCAGCCTTGCGACGACCCCAACGCAAGGACGCCTCGCCGATTATAAAGTGTTTCAAGGGCCGAGGGGTATGGAAAAACCAACTGGACCCAAGGCCGTCTTAATAAATTTGAGCGGCCTTGGCTATAAAATTTTGATGCCCTAGCCTCCAAGGGTGCAATTTCTTCGCAATCGGTGCAAGATAGTACATCACAACCCCGTGTCTGCACCAAGGCAGATAGAAATTATTGTCTCCACAATTGAAGAGAAAAAAGCTTTTCCACATATTTGATTTTTAACTGCCGTTGGATCACGGGCACCACTGGGGTATAGCCTACTTAGCCCATTGTTAAAGGCGGCCCTGACCGGGCCCGTGACTTCGGCACACGGGCGATCCCTGTAGAGTTTTCCAAACGAACGGACGTCTGGAGTAGAGATGCAAAAATGTAATTGTGTAATTGATTACACATTTTTTGTAATCGTTAATTTAGGTAGTTGACAAAATTGTCGTCGTCTACCTAAATTAACGATTACAGAAAGTAATGTGTAATCAATTACACAATTACACTTTAACCGTAATTTGTAATTAAATTACATTTTGCCAAACTCTGGGCTGTACGTGCGAGAGAGTCCGACCGTCGGCGTTCTTTTAATTCGATTAAAAAACCATACGATCGCCTGTTGCTTTGTATGATACATACTCGTTTGTGTGCCATTTTATGTTTTTCTGATCAAATTGAAAGAACGTCGAATCTCTCGCTCGCATTGCGCTACTCAGTGGCCGCTCGGAGGCAAAGTTATATTGCGCGATCTGTACACGGGTATTGAAAATTGAAATACACGGGTACACGTGGTACACGTGGTACACTAATACAAATAGTAATCAATTTCATTTCAATATCAGACACTCGTTGAAGGTGGGATCAGACGGCGCGTGAATCGGGATCTTTGCGTGGGAATCGGCGATTCACAATTAGGTTCGCTAAGCCGACTTGGCGAGCAAGACGAGCCGAGCAAGATGGCGGATTCACGCGCCGTCTGATCCCACCTTAATAGAGTGATGCGTGCACGTGAAAGTAATAAATATACGAGGTCAAGGATTAACTTGACCGCGTCAAATTCGCGAGCGCTTGCCGACGGTGCGGGTTTACAACCCCTGTTGTTCGGTGCTTCGGTAGTTACTACCCCACGGACAAGGCCGACTGTCGACCAGATGACGGGACCTTTGCTTATTGTCTAAAGTGTCAAAAGTATTCGAATGCTAAAAAATATTAAACAATGGCAGCTATAAAGCGAAACGCGTACACGGCTGTAGAAAATATTCAAAGGCAGAGCTCCGCTATGGGTGGAACATATGGAACGAAGAAAACTTATTTCTAAGGGTATTTGAGTATAATACTAGTATATAAATTACTTAACTTTAACTACTGTACATTATATTACTATGGATATGTTAATACACGTGAAACCGTATATTTCGATACACATGTACCCGTGTATTAACAAGTACACGGATTAGAACACGGATATATTAACTACACATGTATCTTCAATACACGTTCTACGCCGTGGTCCCTATTTTGGAGGCTTCGTTTCATTCCGTGCAAAATATAGTATAATAGTACAACCAATTCCGATCATGATTTCCATTGACTCTCAGCTTTTCCTTACACTTGTGAGCTGATGTCTCATGATTTCGTCTCACCGTGTATATGTCGTTTCATACAGAACCGAAATCTGAGACGCATATATAGCGCGATCTGTATTGATACATGCATCGATATAGGTCTCAACGTGTATGAGGACCTTTAAGCCTTCAACGACGACGCCAGATCTCATTATTTACTATGTAATCTTCCTACGCGAACGGCGTTCTAAACGGAGATATGCATACAATGTAGCCATTACTATCAAGAGACACGGAGTGGCTATTATTACGCGACGACTCGCTTTCAAGAACCCTGAGATTTCCGAATCTCAATAAGGGCTGATCCAATTAGATTTTGAATGGTCTTAATGGATAGCTTGGGTTTGATTTACATAAGAAAAGTGTCTTCGTTTTGTTCCTACGTGCCTTATAAGCTGAGATATTTCAATGCAAAGTTCCAATTTGGCGAATTTTACGTTAAAAGATTTTTCTCCATCGTCAAGTGTTGGCAAGAGGGGAGCATGAAAGGGTGAGGAAATGTACCGCCAATTCACGCAGCACGAAAAGATCAAAAAGCATCTACGTTCAGGTTGCTAGTCCACGTAACCTAGCTAGTGTCAAACAGTTATAACCTGTCAAGTGTGAAATAAGGAAACTAGTTAAAAATTTTTAAGTGACACGAGTTTTTACACCATAGAGGACACTGAATTATTGTCTCAATTAACAAGGTAAGTCACCAAAATTTTTCAATAGACTATTTACGTAGAGCTTATAGAAACGGAGGGAACGCACAGACTTGGAAGTTGTCCGGAGAAGGTTTGACGGAGAAGCATCTTCTTTCCCACAAGTTTCTACAAAATAATATATTGTTTTTATACAACAAAACTATTTTTACATTTAGTTAGATAGACAGAGAAGCATCTTGTTTCGCACAAGTTTCTGGAAATCTGTCAAATAAGGTAAATTGACAAAATTTTTCATATTAGCGTAGCATTAAGAATTAAGAAAATTATGGCGTAGTGCTTGCAGTGTAAAGTAAGTTACATTAGTGAAAAAAGTACGCTGAAAATGCATCTCCCTCGATACTTCCTAATCTTTTATGAAAGATATTCGTAATAGTTTATTAAAATCTACAGTAGTTCCCACGCTAATCATTAATTTATTAGTTTCACATTACCAATATTTAAATTCACTAATGAACATATTAAATTAATTTTATTCCAACACCAATAAATTGTGCGTTAAATATATTGGAGCTCATCATTCATTTTTGATAAATTACCATTAGCATTTAAATTTCCTTCAACAAGACTTTCTACCATACGCTCTCACCTCCTTCGGACACATTATGTAGTCTCTACACTTACTATAGGAAAAGTCCACTATTCTTCTAAAACTTCTAAGTTATATTGTAACTAAAATGTGGATTTTATATATTTACAGATAACTGAAGCACAAGATGATGCAGTGTGATCTACGTCAGAAAAAAAATTTATTGTAATATAGTATAATATTAATTAAACTTTAATTAAACTTTTATTCAGCTTCGATCCTCTGTGTGCTTCTTGTATGTTTGCTTCATATTTGAAAACTCAAATTTAAAGCAATTCCACCAATCCAATTGTCTTGTAGCTTTGCAGGTGTGCGTAGTTTGGATGACAATATAATATATTGTTAATTAAAAAAAATAACCCTGACGGGGTGAAAAAATTATCCAGTCATCAATAAACACTACAAAATGTGTGAAATCCTCACAAAATTACCTTTTTTAAAAAAAGGTACAAAAAAGTGCACCAAGTATATAATCCCATCAAAAAGAATCCCTTTTAAAAACATTGTCGTAAATTAATAGCTTTACAAAACTAATGATATACACCAATTGCGCCAATTATCGCAATGACTATTTATACAAACAAAAAAATGTATCAAATAATAGTAAACAGATATATTTTTATACAAATAAATATTTTAATACGAATAAATATTTTATTCAAAATACTTGGCGCTGCTCTCTGAAAAAAATGTTAATTGTCTTGGTTAATAAATAAAACAAGACCAGACTTATTGATTCAGACATATTTATTCAGTTTAGCAACACCAATTCCGAGAGCAGCGCCAAGTATTTTGAATAAAATATTTATTCGTATTAAAATATTTATTTGTATAAAAATATATCTGTTTACTATTATTTGATACATTTTTTTGTTTGTATAAATAGTCATTGCGATAATTGGCGCAATTGGTGTATATCATTAGTTTTGTAAAGCTATTAATTTACGACAATGTTTTTAAAAGGGATTCTTTTTGATGGGATTATATACTTGGCGCACTTTTTTTAAAAAAGGTAATTTTGTGAGGTAGGTATTACAGCAAGAGGTCCGCTGCCCCTGAAAATTGGCACTGCGTATGGAAGTCGTCGCTGTGGGGTTAATATTTGCTTTCGCAGGAAGCATGCGATCGCGTCGCCATCACATTTCCCTAAGTTCCCTTCAGCTTTGTAAATAATTATTATAAAAGGGGGGAGCCTTGTGGGATATACTACGGTATGACCCCCCAACAACCTGAATGAACCGAAATTTTGAGGGGTTGGGCGGGAGGGTGAGAGAACCTCTAATATAAAATTTTAGCTGCAGGTATTTGTTAGTTTCTGAGATATTAATAAAAACTAACCAATACCCACAGCTAAAATTTTATATTAGAAAGTGTGAAAATGTCGGTTTAAAAAAGAACCGTTTCAATTTTTCGATCCCTCAGCGCGTCCCTGGGCCCGCTGACGTATCCTTGATTTTCCCAACCACGCATTTCGTCCACTCTTTCGCCCCCTCTCGCTCGCTCATGGATTCTCTCACTCGCGCTCACTGCAGGCTCGAAATTTTACAACCCTCTCTGAGAGTGAATTCAACGACGCAGCGCTTGGCTTCGCTCCGCTCGGCTCCGCTCCGCTCGGCTCGGCTCGAGCGTCAAACAAAGTACTTCTTTGTTGCCTCGCTGACTCGCGCTCGACAACCCTGGACCGAGCCAGTTCGAAGTAAACTCCCGAAAAACAAGCAGCTACCCTTTTCACAAGTTTTTATATTTCGCATTTTTTTCTTTTAATACGTATTCCCTTTTGAATTTGTTTTATACTTATCGTGTGTAAGTGTTTTATAAAATTATATATTCCATTTTGCTTATTCGTTTTATACTTATCGTGTGTTAGTGTTTCTTTAAAATTATATATTCAATTTTTCTTATTCTTTTTCTACTTATAGTGTGTTAGTGTATTTTTTAAAATTATATATAATTTTGTTCTTCTTCTTTTCATAGTTATAGTGTCACGTCCTGGGTTGAGGTCTTTGGGGACGATGACTATGTGGGGTAAGAAATCAGGCGAGAATGTGAAATCCTACACACTGAGGGTTTTCGGGAATCAGGCGAGAACGTAAAATCCTACACACTGAGGATTTTCGAGAATCAGGCGAGAATGTGTAATCCTGCACGCTGAGGGTTTTCGGGAGTCAGGCGAGAACGTAAAATCCTACACACTGAGGATTTTCGAGAATCAGGCGAGAATGTGTAATCCTGCACGCTGAGGGTTTTCGGGAGTCAGGCGAGAACGTAAAATCCTGCACACTGGGGATTTTTAGGGAATCAGGCGAGAATGTGTAATCCTGCACGCTGAGGGTTTTCGGGAGTCAGGCGAGAACGTAAAATCCTACACACTGAGGATTTTCGGGAATCAGGCGAGAATGTGTAATCCTGCACGCTGAGGGTTTTCGGGAGTCAGGCGAGAACGTAAAATCCTACACACTGAGGATTTTCGGGAATCAGGCGAGAATGTGTAATCCTGCACGCTGAGGGTTTCAGGAGTCAGGCGAGAACGTAAAATCCTACACACTGAGGATTTTCGGGAATCAGGCGAGAACGTAAAATCCTACACACTAGGTTTAGGGGAAAATCAGGCGAGGATCTTAAATCCTGCACGCTAATCGACCAGGGAAGGTTTAAAGGTAACCGCGCACCAGGGAGACACCCGTTAGACCACTTGTGGTTTTTACTATAGTTTTGGTAATCGGATTTACGGTTGCATTGACATAAGAAGCCGCCCGTGCTATTCCGCGAAATTCGTCTAGACGTTGGTCGAACGCGAGCTATGTAAAAGTAAGCCCGGTAAATATTATAAGAACTCGAGGATTTAACACAGTAACTTGAAGCGTGAATTAAATGAAACTGGTTTATTCAGTTAGTAGCACCAAATAAGCCATGCATATTATTGTGCAGGTAATTTAGTTTATAATAATGCGTTAGGCGTTTAGCGTTAACACAAAACAATTATATAAATGGTTATTTATAAAGATATATGTATGGATATGGTGTACATGAATATAAATCGTGGTAGAGATATAAAACAATAGGCATGAAATAATAGACCGTCGCAATAAGCGGATAATAATGGTATAAAACAATAAGAATTAGCAATGATAGCAATATATAGCAATAAGCATGAAATAGTAATATAAATGGTAAGAGTTAGCAATAGTACATGAGAAATAAATGAGGGTGATATACCGTATAACAATATTAATATTAATTGCTTACGATGAATATCGATGAGTAATTCGTTGAAATTGATTCTAAACACTTGATAGTTATAAAGATACTCTCCGCGTGATGTTTCTGCAGAAAGAGAGACCTCTGTCTCCCGGGCCCTTGTATTTATATGAATTTTACATGATTGTTAGGTATGAAGGGTACGCGCGGTGTGGACCTTGGCCTACTTACGAAATATGCGTCGCAGTAGGACTTCCGGGGTTTTTATAGGATATGCGTCTATAATTAGTTAAGGACACGTGGATGAAATATTCGTGGCGATAAGACTTTCGGGGTCTTTCGTAGGCTTCTGATAGGGAGATACTCAACCTATTGGATGGGTTTTTGGAGGTTTGATTGGGAAGGGGTTAGTGTGGCTTTGACTTCTTTGGTCCTGGAGATGGGGTGAGACGTGGTCTCGAGATAAGGAGTTTTTGGGGCGAGGGACTTGTTTAAATTTAAATATGAGGGAAGAGATCGTGCCTCGTAGGGCGAATAAGGAAAGGGGATTTCGTACCGATCGTCTTGAGATGGGGACCGCTAAGGTACATCGTCAAGGCGATCGGCGATTGGGAAAGAAGGGGTGAGAGTTGAAGTTTGAGGACTTTCGGTGGAGTTATGGAGTGATTTATGGGGAAGAGTTGAAATAATAGCGCGCGAAAAATAGTGTCTCGTCACACCTTCCCCCTTATATGAAGAAATTCGTACATTTCTTAACAATAAGGCGCGGTGTGTGGATCTAATTACTCGTAAGAGGGGTCTGTGCGGGGCGAAGGGGCAGTGGCATCTTGGAGCTGCTCTCAGTTGACTGATGTTGGAGCGGGGCAGTCATCTTTGGTGACGACTGTCTCCGGGGGCGCCTCCATGATGATGACGGATGAGATCACCTTAGAGAGGAGGGATATGATATTCCTTCCTTCCCTCTTAACGGCATACCCACGTGAGTGGTGGTTGCAAAAACGTTGCAGTAGCAACGATCTAGGCGAAAAATTGATTAGAGTATTTCGTTTGTGGTGACTAGGGGTCAACCGGGACTCTCGCGCACGTGGTCATGGCGATCGTAATATCTTTTGCACCGTAGTTCTCTACCCAGTTTTGAAAGATAACCATAGTGTGTTTCGTTTTCAATGTCTTTAAGAACCGGTTTCCGGCTGGATATCCGAGATAATTTCCCGAATAATAATAATAATTCATGTGAAGTATATTCAGTGCCCTTCTGGACACCGGTATTGTACGAGAACGCGGCCAAGTTGGTCCATTCGTCCCAGTCACTGTATCTACCGATTAACAATTTTAAACATTCGGTCAAAACGAGATGCAATCTCTCTAAAGAGCCGTTAGACGGTGGGTGAAAGGCTGTGGTTCGGAATTGTTGGATTTTACATTTCCGTGGTACTGCTTGCGTGAAATTGCGAGTAAAATTTGCTGCTTGGTCGGTGAGGGTGGCTCTAGGAGCTTCGAAGTCACAAATGAATCTTTTAATAAATGTGTCGGCTTTCTTAATTGATGTGTATAGGCTGAGAAGCACGTACACAAAATATTTTATGAATAAACCCTGTATGGGTAATATATAAGTGTTGTCTACTTTCGTTGTAGTTAGTCGTTCACGTATGTTTTCTGGGGAGGATGGTAGTGGAATTTCTACAGGTGATATTTTCCGGCGCATCTTTCTGTGCAGTTGAATCCTTTTGGGTACTCTTCCTAGGTGAGCGCTGGATGTGGGTATTGCAGGGTCGACGGGGTTGCTGCCACTCGTTGGCGCATGGATCGGCGATTTTGAGAATCGAGGCCTCTTGGGACCGCTTGGTCTACGTTTGGGCCAGTCCTCCAAGTCGTAGTTAGATTTTTCACGTGGTCGTTTGGCGCGTGCCTCCACTGCAGGGGAAGTATGGGATAAGGCATCTGTAGTGACGTGGAATTTCAGTTCAAAATTCGAGCGTTGCAGGATGATTTCCTTCTGCAATACTGGTTTAAAGTAGTCGAAAGCTGTTTGCTGGGACAGTCCCCAGTCGAATGATGTGCCTTTCTTCAATAATGAGGTCAATGGGTGAGCAGTTTTAGAAAATTCTGGGATAAACCCTCTGTAATATCCGGTCAGACCAAGGAATTCTTTAATTCGTTTTGGTGTATGAGGTGCAGCGTCAGCGACCTTATTGCTCTTCCCGGGATTCGGGGGTTCTTTGAAGATTGACTGAATTGATTGTCCTGCCTTTGGAGGAATTTCTTCAGATTTTTCCATTATTTTTGGTTCCAACGTAGCCGCAAGAGACGCTTGGGATTTTAGGGGAAGGATTGATTTGGCATATAGCGCAGGGGGTAAGAGTGAGTACATCGTCGCGGATGCCTCAAGATGGTGGATCGACGGATCCAGGGTTAAGAGGGACTTGTTTTTTATTAGGTCAGGGATGGGAGTGATACCTGTCGGCGTCGTAGTCACTTTTGGTCGTACTGGTTTGTGTTCTGGAATTATTCTATCCAAATTTTCTAATTTGATGGCAGGCATGGTAGGTAGAGTGTTAATCTCGCTGGAGTTTATAATTTTCAGCTGGTCCTTTAGGTCCGGATTAGCTGTATGTACGAAAAAGGAGGGTTCTAATCTCGCCGGTAACACGACTGAATTCTTGTTTACGAATGGGATGGAAATCCCATTGAGGTCCAACTGCTTCGTGAAGTAGTTTATTGTTACATTTTTCTCCGTCAGGAATCCTGACCCTATTATTCCTTGAGTTTTGGTTGGGAAGTCATCTTCAACTACGTTGAACGTGACATCATCGCCCAAAATGGTTACCTTTATTGTTCCAAGGGTGGAGGTAGGGTTCGGAGAGATGCCTTGTAATAGCACTTGCTGCGTCGGATCTATGTCCTGAAATCGTTTTACGGCCTGAAGTTTTAATACGTTTACCTCAGTACCAGTGTCGATCATTAATTCAATTATTTTCCGGAAGTCTGGTGAGTGCATTATCACAGACGGGGCTTCGTTAACTGAATTTAGTTGAACGGTACCGATTTTTACGGTATTCCTGGTGTCTTGGGTTGAATCGTAAGTGGGTGTGCTCCTGCGTGGCTCACTCCACGAGACGCATCCATCGGTGCTCGGAGGAGTAATTCCTGACTCTGTTTCCCACAAGGTTCTTGGATCCTTGGTGATGGTGCTGATGCGTTTTCTGCATTCTGAGGTCACATGTCCGGGCTTCTTGCAATATCCGCAGATTTGTGACTCTGTAGATCTCGGAGGAGGAGGAAGTCGGTTTTCGTTCCAATGGGAGACCTGGGGTTTGGGTGTTTGGTACCCGTATTCCGCAGCGCGGTTTAAAGGGTGTCTTTCGGGAAGTTGGGAGGCTGAACCTTGATTGTTCCAACAGGACCGTGCGTCGTGACCTGTCTTATCACAAAGTTGGCAGGTTAATTTGGGAGCCTTCTGTTCGGAGAACCTGAGGCGATCCATATCAATCTTTTTATCCACGAGAATTGCTTGATCGAACGCTTCGTCGAGGGTTTCGAATTGTTGTTGGAGTAATCTTGTCCTTATGTGGGGCGGGAGGCCATCGATGAAGGAATTTAATGTTAGGCGATCTAAATCCTGAGGGTGATTCCGTGCGAAGTCCCGGTAATATTCCTTATCCTCTTCTAAGATAGTGAATCGGAGGTCCTTAACGCGTGAAATATATTCCAACATGTGCTCGTTGGTTCCTTTAATAACGTTGGCGAGTTCTCCACGATAGTGGTCCGACGTTTTAGCAGGGGAGAAAGTACGTTTAAGTCGTTTGATTAGATCGTTTACGGAGTCGAAGACCCGATCCTCAACAGCCAAGTACGCATGGTCTTGCAGCTTATTTCTCAACAACCTCGCTAGCTGGGGTTCGGCTTGCGAGGGAACCAGAGCCTTAGCCCTATTGCAGGCTCTCGCGAATTTCAAAACGGGCATGTTGTGACCGTTAAAATTTGGGACTGTTCCTATAGCGTCCTTTAATTTGATCTGGGGCGATGGACCCTGGTCCGGAACATTGTTATAATTTAATACTGGTTTGCTAGTTGCCATTGGCGGTGGTGAAAGAAGTTTTTCTATCATTCCGCGCATGGCTTGCATCTGGTCGGAAAGACCTTCCAACGTGGGGCCGCCCGATCCGGTGACTACGCCCGAACGCGTATTGGGTTCCGGATTTGTAGCAAATTTCGCATGCAAGCTTTCCATTTCAACTTGTTTATGCCTTAACAATTGCACCCGTTCCATTAATTCGTAAGCCGCGGCTTCTACAGTTTTAGTGGGAGGGCCCGCGTCTCGATCCATTACGCAAGAGTCCTCGGTTTCGTCGTACACGGACATGTTAAATTCGTTCGATTCTACTTTCTTAAGTAGTTTGACATTTTCGGCGTCCGGCAGCCGTTATTTAAAAATCAGGACGTTCTATCCCTGGTGGTAATTATTCGATTGATTGTAACTCCCTTGAGAGGAGGTACTGTTCTGTGCACACGTTGCATCTGCTTATGGGACGCGTTTGAAGTAGTATATTATTGCACCGAGGGCAATTAGGGAACGTATAGGGCGTTTGGTAGTAATGAATTCGATATACTGTCACCGTATTTGTTGGATCTAGCTGGGAGCAATTTAAGCAAATTTCGTCGTCTTCGTTATTTGCTACAATGGTCCCAGAAACGCAGATCATCCACTGTATGAATGCCGTCAAACTTTGTAATTGGCGGCTCGTGTGAGCTGGTTTCCACGGACTAACGTGTTCTGTATACATGCTAAATAGGCAATTGTGGGTACCGTACTTTTAGAGAATCTATTTCCCTTTTGACAGTTAACGAGATCCCACCGCTGTCACCAAAATTATGTCACGTCCTGGGTTGAGGTCTTTGGGGACGATGACTATGTGGGGTAAGAAATCAGGCGAGAATGTGAAATCCTACACACTGAGGGTTTTAGGGAATCAGGCGAGAACGTAAAATCCTACACACTGAGGATTTTCGAGAATCAGGCGAGAATGTGTAATCCTGCACGCTGAGGGTTTTCGGGAGTCAGGCGAGAACGTAAAATCCTGCACACTGGGGATTTTTAGGGAATCAGGCGAGAATGTGTAATCCTGCACGCTGAGGGTTTTCGGGAGTCAGGCGAGAACGTAAAATCCTACACACTGAGGATTTTCGGGAATCAGGCGAGAATGTGTAATCCTGCACGCTGAGGGTTTTCGGGAGTCAGGCGAGAACGTAAAATCCTACACACTGAGGATTTTCGGGAATCAGGCGAGAATGTGTAATCCTGCACGCTGAGGGTTTCAGGAGTCAGGCGAGAACGTAAAATCCTACACACTGAGGATTTTCGGGAATCAGGCGAGAACGTAAAATCCTACACACTAGGTTTAGGGGAAAATCAGGCGAGGATCTTAAATCCTGCACGCTAATCGACCAGGGAAGGTTTAAAGGTAACCGCGCGCCAGGGAGACACCCGTTAGACCACTTGTGGTTTTTACTATAGTTTTGGTAATCGGATTTACGGTTGCATTGACATAAGAAGCCGCCCGTGCTATTCCGCGAAATTCGTCTAGACGTTGGTCGAACGCGAGCTATGTAAAAGTAAGCCCGGTAAATATTATAAGAACTCCGGTGTTCGCGCAGCCCGATCAGCTGTTGCAGCAGTTTGTTTTGGAAGGGAACCTTCGTTCCGAGGATTTAACACAGTAACTTGAAGCGTGAATTAAATGAAACTGGTTTATTCAGTTAGTAGCACCAAATAAGCCATGCATATTATTGTGCAGGTAATTTAGTTTATAATAATGCGTTAGGCGTTTAGCGTTAACACAAAACAATTATATAAATGGTTATTTATAAAGATATATGTATGGATATGGTGTACATGAATATAAATCGTGGTAGAGATATAAAACAATAGGCATGAAATAATAGACCGTCGCAATAAGCGGATAATAATGGTATAAAACAATAAGAATTAGCAATGATAGCAATATATAGCAATAAGCATGAAATAGTAATATAAATGGTAAGAGTTAGCAATAGTACATGAGAAATAAATGAGGGTGATATACCGTATAACAATATTAATATTAATTGCTTACGATGAATATCGATGAGTAATTCGTTGAAATTGATTCTAAACACTTGATAGTTATAAAGATACTCTCCGCGTGATGTTTCTGCAGAAAGAGAGACCTCTGTCTCCCGGGCCCTTGTATTTATATGAATTTTACATGATTGTTAGGTATGAAGGGTACGCGCGGTGTGGACCTTGGCCTACTTACGAAATATGCGTCGCAGTAGGACTTCCGGGGTTTTTATAGGATATGCGTCTATAATTAGTTAAGGACACGTGGATGAAATATTCGTGGCGATAAGACTTTCGGGGTCTTTCGTAGGCTTCTGATGGGGAGATACTCAACCTATTGGATGGGTTTTTGGAGGTTTGATTGGGAAGGGGTTAGTGTGGCTTTGACTTCTTTGGTCATGGAGAGGGGGTGAGACGTGGTCTCGAGATAAGGAGTTTTTGGGGCGAGGGACTTGTTTAAATGTAAATATGAGGGAAGAGATCGTGCCTCGTAGGGCGAATAAGGAAAGGGGATTTCGTACCGATCGTCTTGAGATGGGGACCGCTAAGGTACATCGTCAAGGCGATCGGCGATTGGGAAAGAAGGGGTGAGAGTTGAAGTTTGAGGACTTTCGGTGGAGTTATGGAGTGATTTATGGGGAAGAGTTGAAATAATAGCGCGCGAAAAATAGTGTCTCGTCACAATAGTGTGTTTAGTTTCTTTTTTAAAATATATTTAAGTTATTTTATTCGTTTTATAGTTCGTGTGTACGCGTTACTTTTTTTTCTTTTTTTTTAAATTTCTCGTTTGTTTTCCGAAAGTGAGCTTCGAACACCGTTTACAAAGTGAAAGTTTACATTCATCACCGGTAAGTACGAGTGACATCACGATTAAGACAAAACTATCTAACTGCAATATTTCATAAGTATTATTATATAATACAGTGACAATTTGTTTAATAAATTCTCCTAATTCTTTTTCAGTAAAAAATGTTGAAAAAGTTTTCGATCGTGGAATTCGCGGATGGTATGCAAATCATACCATCCAGCTGGATGGACGCTGATAGACAGCGAAGTATTTGGCCGAGCCATATCAAGAATTTGTATACCCTCAATAGAACAATTATGAAAGGAATTGTTCCAGTGGACCACGATAAGTGGGAAAAATGGGACATCGTCAGGTGGTTTGCCTCAGCAGGTATATTTATTTCATTAAAGTATTATTTATACACCGCGTCAAAATTAAACAAACACTATAATTTTGCGAAAATTTTGGTCATTTTCAAAAAGCTGTATTTGTGTGAAAAATGTTTTGAAAAAATATTTAGAGAACGCATTTTAACGCTTGAAGTTTATAGTTTTTGAACGAAGAATTGAATTTTTTGTTTCATCCATTATGATACTGTTTTATGAACATGAAACGCGTGAAACGAAGATTCTGAAATTTTTGCGTATTTTCAACGTACGCACGGGCAAAAGGATATTTTGCCCCTAAATCCAAGGAAGAGCTCTTATAGAGCAAACATTTCTGTTTAATTTCGTTTCTTTCGTTTTGTTGTATGATTTTTATTGACAGAGTTATTCGCGATCAAAGCAAAAAAGGTACTTTTCAATTTGAACACCTATAACTTGCGAACTCATGATTGTAGACAAATTTTCAAGAGTGTTTTGGAAAGCTAAGAAAGTTTCCTTTCAGAAGCATTTGTTGGCAATTTAATGAGATTTTTTTAATCGTATTAAATCAATTTTAAAATGATCACAAAAATTACATATTTATCATTTTGTAGGAAACTTGATGCCACTTCAAGGATAATCATGGAATCATTCAAGTTTTTTAAATATTTTTTTCGAACATTTTTCGCAGAGATACAGTCCTTTGAGAATAACCAAAAATTTCGGGAAATTATATTGTTCCTTTAATTTTGACGCGAAGTGTATAAATTGAACCTCAATATGCATAACTTATTAATGTGTGACGTATTAATGAATTTTCTGTGTCAGATACTTATGAGGGAGCATTGGATAAACAGGAGACTGCCATGGACACCTCCAATATTCCCGATTCGGATGCGACAAATTTTTCGGGATACAGGAAAGTGTCGAAAGAGCGCAGGCGAACAAATACTCGCCCTTACATGTCCAACGAGAAAGAGGACATTGAAGCAGAAGGGCCATTGGAGAAAAGGAAGAAGGGAAATATGTACCCTAAGGCACCGTCTGAAATGTCAGAAGTGCATGTACAAGAAGGTATTTTTATATTATTCAATCATTATTCATTATGAAAGTAAATGTGAAGTAATTTGTATAGTGTGTTCCCAAGTTGTGCGACTTCCCGAAACGTGCAATATCTTGATGCAAAGATACATCGAGAAGTCATTTACCTACCGTACGCTGCCACGCGCACAGCTCACACGGCTTTAATCTGTGTGGGCCGGAAGCCTCGGATGTGAAAATGCTTAAGGACTTTTCGATGTCTTTTTTCATCGGTATATTGCATCATCCGAGTAGTCTCGCCATTTTGGGACCCCCCTTTGAATATTGATCGGAGCATGGTGTCTATTATATGCTGAATTGCAGGTTTCAATGCAGATCTCCCATCAACGTCGACGCCATTTCTCAACCAGTATTTCCAAAGAATTAACAGTGTTGAGAATAGGATGACACCCATACTACACGCATCTCCCGAGGAATGTAGAGTAGGAACAGCACCAACACCAACAACACCAACACCAACAAAAAAACCACTATCATAATCATTATCGTCGTCATCATCATCGTCATCATTAGCAAGTACGTCTCCGCATGTACAAAATGATATCCAATCCAATGGGTTTCTACCCATTGACTATAATCCAAAATACGATTTTTATATAATTATCTTCTCTTATCTTTATTCAGAGTTGGAAACACTTATGAAGAAAAACTTTGCAGCAATTAATTTGACATTGGCCGATATGATGAAAAGGTTGGAACAGATAGAGTAAAAAATGCCGGAAATTTCCAACGTTACAAGCAGCAATACTGATACCGAATTTTTGGCAATAACGGAAAATCTTCCCGTTAAGGATGAAGAGGGTTTACGTAATTTGGAAGATAAATTGCAGAACAATTCTACATTTAATGCTATGGTAAGTGACGTAAGAATAATAAATGAACTACTAAGAGTAGTATGATAAAGTCCAAAATTTAACTTTATATTCTAATTATTTTTATATTCAACAACTACTTTATCTTTCTGCATTGCAGTCATATAAAGGAAAATTACATGAGTATTATTATTTATTATTTATTATAATTTATAAATGTTAGCAACATATCGTAAACTGGAGTAACATTGGCACATCATATATAAATAGCACTAAAAAGTTAAAGTTTTACCTCATCCGAACTTACATTAACACTTAAATTTGTTTCTTTTTATGTTCAATGCACTCTGTTTTGTTTATTTTTATTTTTTAATTTTTTTAATTAACATTTTTAAATTTGGTTTAGGTATCCTATTATAACATTGCATCGTTTGTGATTGTACTACAAGTGTTTCCAGGTTCGGGGCTCTTTCAGCAGGGGCAGCCAACAGAAGAGCCGGAACCTGAGAAAGAGGAACCGAAGGACTGGGAGATGGCCTCCAGAGTGGTAAACCGAGACAGGATCAGATGGGCCATAAACTCATTTAAGAGATTTAAGAGTCCGGGGGTGGACGGGATCTTCCCCGCACTTCTACAGGAAGGGGGGGAGGACCTGATAAAACGACTGGACCTTATCTTCAAATCCTGTCTTGCTTTGGGGTATATACCCAAAACATGGAGAACGGCTAGAGTCGTATTCATACCCAAACCAGGGAAGAAGGACTACGACTCTGCCAAATCCTTCAGGCCTATCTGCTTAACGTCCTTCCTGCTGAAGACGCTGGAAAGACTGGTGGATAGGCACATCAGGGAACATGCGCTGGTGGAAAGACCAGTACAAATCTCCCAACACGCGTATCAGGCCGGCAGATCCGTGGAGACGGCGCTCCACCACCTGGTAGGGGTGGTAGAAGGGGCCCTGGAGCGGAAACAGTCGGTCCTGAGCGTTTTCCTGGACATCGAGGGAGCGTTCGACAACACATCCTTAGATGCCATAAGCAGGGCCCTAGACAGCTTCAAGATCGAAGACTCGATCAGAAGGTGGATCCGCAACATGCTGCGGACTAGAGCAGTGATGGCCAGCTGGGAAGGGACCACGATAAGGGCTCGGGCCGACAGGGGCTGCCCGCAGGGGGGAGTTCTCTCCCCACTGCTGTGGACCCTGGTGGTGGACGAGCTACTGCGTGGGCTCGGAGAAGAGGGTGTAATAGTACAGGGCTATGCTGACGACATAGTGATTGCAGTCAGGGGCACGAGCCCGACGTGCATGGCCAGGAGAATGCAGAAGGCGCTCACACTGGTTCAGGAATGGTCCCACAACCAAAACCTAAGGGTGAATCCGTGCAAGACGGAGATGGTACTGTTCACGAGGAAGCGAAACCTAAAGTTTAAGGCCCCCTCAATCTTCGGAGCGGAGCTTCACACCTCCTCGGAGGTGAAATATCTGGGAGTGACCCTGGATAATAAGCTCACGTGGAAAAGCCACATCACGAAGCAGACCCAGAAGGCGCTCGTCACCTACTGGGCCTGCAGAAGGATGTTCGGCAGCACATGGGGGTTAAAACCATGGGTGGTCAAATGGATCTACACAGCCATCCTGGAACCCCAACTGACATACGCCTCAGTGGTATGGTGGACCTCCATGAGGAGGGACATCCACAGGAGGACATTGAGCAAGGTGTATCGATTGGCACTGCTGGGGATGACGGGTGCGTTCCCCACCACGCCTACCCTGGCGATGGGGGTCTTGCTGGACCTGGCGCCACCGCACTTGGCTGCGGAGGCCGGGGCTAGGAAGGCTGCCCTGAGGATACACTTCGCGGGAAGATGGAAAGGCGCGAGGAACGGGCACGCAGCGATCCTGCAGGACGTAAGGGACTAGCATGAGGCCCTGGACTGCGGGGGAGACCAATGTGACCCAGCCTACCGCTTCAAACATAACTTCGCCGTTAGATTCCCAAGCAGGAGGGACTGGGAAGAGAGCGAGAAGGAGCTACTCTCTCCGGGGGGGGGCCCACCTGGTACACAGATGGCTCCAAAACCAAAACCGGAACCGGAGCCGGGATATGGGGGGAGAGGACCAGGGTGGAAAGATCCATCGCCCTGGGCCCACACGTATCGGTTTTTCAAGCGGAGGTGCAGGCTATCAGGACCTGTGCCAGATTGAATCTGGACAGGGGCTATGAGGGCAAGCACATCTATATCTGTAGCGACAGTCGGGCCGCACTCGGATCCTTACACAACACAGTGGTGAGATCCAGTCTGGTGCTAGACTGCGTGGACACACTGACGCAGCTGGCTAATAGCAACCGCGTCAGTCTTTTATGGGTTCCGGGACACGCCGGAATCAAGGGAAACGAAGAGGCAAACGACAGGGCCCGAGAAGGTGCGCGTAAACCGGACCGGGACCTGTCCTGCACCTTAGGTGTCTCCATGGGGACTGTGAAGGAGTGGACGAGGTGCTGGATCAGACAGCAACTCGAGCAACTCTGGGAACGGACCGAACAGATGGGACACGCGAAGGCTCTGCTGAAGCGGCCTTCAAAAAAGATAGGGGCGACACTCAGCCGCCTGGACAGGTCGCAGTTGCGACTGCTCGTGGGGATGGTCACAGGACACTGGCACACGAGAAAGCACCTGGCGCGCCTGGGGATCGTCGAGGGACCTAGGTGCCCGCGGTGCGGGGAGGACGACGAAACGCCGCTCCACCTAATGACGCAGTGCGTGGATATGGCGACCCAGAGACAGTTGTTGCTGGGAGCTGCCTTCCCCCGCACTACAAACCTGGAGGACACGACCGTGAGCGGGCTTCTCAAGTTCGCACGAGAGGCCGGACTGGCGGCAAGCCCTCCGAACTAGGACTGCCCACAAGGGCTCGGGCACAATGGTCCACTAGGACTGAGTGCCCGGAAATTGCCCAATTTAAAAAAAAAAAAACTACAAGTGTGCAAATTGCATAAAATTTTTGTCCTTTTTCTTTTTAATAGATGTTAAGTATATGCCAATGTTACCCCGTACTGTCATTTTCTTGCATGTACGGGGTGTCACATAAAATTGCGGAACATGAATATTGCAAACTTCCCGGAACATGTGATATCCCGATGTAAAAAGACAGGATATTGCATGTTCCGGGAACTCTCGTAATTTTATGGGGCATTTGTTTGCTGGCGCGACAAGCTTTTACTTTTCATACAGTTTTTTTTGTGTATGTGCATATACTGTATAACTTTAATTTCACTTTCCGTTAAATTATTATAAAGTACTTAATGGTGATTGTTACTTTTAATTGCTTCAATGCACCCTGTGATTGGCGTTACACGAATGCTTTTTTTAATGTAGCCCATGTTTCATGACTGGAATAATTTATTAATGACTTTTTATAGATTGAAATGCTGAAGAGGACCAGTGGAAAGAACGTGGCCCTGACGACATCCGTAATTTTGGAGAAACTGGTGACATGGAGTGTCGCTACAAATTATAGTTGGCATGGGAAGAAGCAGAAACCAGCGTTTTCTAACTTCGTTCGTATCAAGAAATTATTACTGAGTAAGTAACTTTATTATTTACCTCCTTTGAGCACTAATAAATTGTAAAATAAATTAATGCGTATTATTCCAGGTGCTGTAAACGATGCATGTGCATCGAGAAATATATATTGTTGCGATGCGGACATTGTAGATGCGGCTTCGAAATGGCTATCACAATGTAAATTGCGCATTGCACGTATGGCAAATAAAGAAATGGACGTAAGTCAAACGTAGGGGAAGAGTGGGTAGCCCCCGATATTTAAAAAATGGACGAAACACAATCGCATCTGCTTTTAAGGTGCGAAGCCACCCTGAAGCCACTAACAACAGACAAAGTTAAGGATTTTTGGTTTATATAAATAAAAGTATAGAGTTTTTATATAGATTGAAAGCAATCTTTATTTTGTTAAGAATTTTTTATCTATTTTGGCAGATTTCCGCAAAATGGCATCCCGGAGCACTGCAACAAAAATGTCCCACACTCCCGGGATTGAATGGATGATCTGAGATGGAAATATCTATCTTCTATCTATCTATCTTCCATATAAATAAGAATGTAAATGTTCGTTTCTTTATAATCTTAAATCTCCGAAACTTCTTCATCGATTGCTTTGAAAATTTGACACAACAGTCACTGGTTTTATATACTTATTACTATATAGATGTCACACCTGTGACAGGTAAAAATTTCGGATAACTTTTTTGTTAAACTTACACCCCGTCGCACAGTGTGCGATTTTGGACAAAAAACGCTAGACAGCGCAAATCTTGACCGATTTCAATGATTTTTTTTATAATACTCGTCAACGGCTCAGCAATAACGGAGGGCTGCAGTAAATCCTGTATTTTTTGGCTTAATGTATAAAAAACATTATTTAGCATAACATCACATAAAAACGTAAACTTTGGAAATTAATTTTTAATATCTTTCATATCCAAAGATTACGTTTTTATGTGATGTTATGCTAAATAATGTTTTTTATACATTAAGCCAAAAAATACAGGATTTACTGCAGCCCTCCGTTATTGCTGAGCCGTTGACGAGTATTATAAAAAAAATCATTGAAATCGGTCAAGATTTGCGCTGTCTAGCGTTTTTTGTCCAAAATCGCACACTGTGCGCTGGCGTGGGTGGACTCGCGTGATCGTATGATCGGCGAGTACAAGTGTCATTGCAGGCACTTGTGACCACTGACAGAGTCAGTGTATGTATAATAAAAGTATCGAGCATTGATATTTTATAAAATAGAATTTCAATTTCAATGAAATAAAAGCCAAAACTATTGAACCAAAAACAGGAGCCTCAACATGAGCTTTTAATAATCAACCATGAAATAAATACATAGGAATCTTCAATAAAAACCCCATACATATATAAAAATAAAAATATATATTTATATAAATATTCATAAGTTCTAAAATTAACATTATCGAACTTCCATATTCATAAGTCAAATATAAAACAAAAATTTTGCGAGGAATTGTTTTTTGTTTTTAAGAATGTAACATACATATTGTTATTAATGTTATTTGATAAGACTGATAAATGTATTTATGTGCGTATAAGATAAGGAAATGGAAATGTAAACGGGAGCCATCCTAAGCCGAAAGGCAAGGATTAAAACAATATATAAAAATAAATAAAATATTAATGTTATTTGTATTGATGATAAGTTTATATATGAATATATGAATATTTAACGGTTAATGTTTATTGTAATTTATTCCCTTCCCTCACATTTACTTTTAACGTTTCCGGAATAAATTAACGCGATTTTGGGGGCACGTTTTGGGAGGACGATCATTGCCGCCAAGTTGCCGTGCAAAGTTGCCGTGCAAAATTGCCTCAAAATTGCTGTGCAAAATTGCCTCAAAATTGCTGTGCAAAATTGCCTCAAAGGTGCCGTGCAAAATTGCCTCAAAGTTGCTGTGCAAAATTGCCTCAAAATTGCTGTGCAAAGTTGCCTCAAAGTTGCCGTGCAACTTTGCAGCAGGCGGACATAGAATTTTTGCTGCATAGTTGCGGCAACCTTGCATGAGTCCTTGCCATCTTGCGCCGCAAGTATGCTGCAACTATGCCGCAAGGAGAGTGTGCTGTATGGGTAAGTCAAACTTAATTGCAAAAAGATGTTTTTTAGCAAAGATATAGGCATTTAAAGGAACTAATGCATAAAGATAACTAATTAAATAGATAGTAACTAATATGGACAAAAAAATAATTAAATAAATACTAAATAAGTAATTAAATAAGTCATAAATAATATATGAACCCCAATCCTAGCAAAATTTATAACAGTCAAAACTTCAATCGTCACAAACAAAAAGAAAAAGGCACTTAAACTTGTAATATAAATAAGCACTAAATATATACACAAAAAAATACTTAAACTAAAAGAGAAACTAAAATATAAGATATAACTATGTAAAAGACACAACTGAATGCACGCAGAAAGAACAGGCCCAGGTCGAAGTCTTATTTGTAAGGTATCATAAACATCGTATGGGTGTCCGTCTCTTTTTGTAAACAGATCCTTCGACGAGTTTCATAGCGCAGCGTCTCGCGGAAGCCCAGCGAAAGCAAACGTACAGGCCTACGTGAAATGCTGCGAGCACCATATCTACTTAACGAAATTAGCTATAAAAATTGAACTGGGACGAATATGGATCCAATTTTTTTTGCACCGGGATCACAAATCTTTACCAAATCTAGTGACACCTGCAAAAGTATCGGGACGTGCCCGGAAGTATAACTAAATCGTTAATACAGTTTTACAATCGTCTAAAATGTTAGTAAATTATTAATTATCTTCAGATATTAATTTATATACCAGTATAGATGATAACAGCTTGAAAACTGTTCGAAACTGCTGTTTACACGTACCTGAAAAGCTTCTACAATGACAAACTTTACACAATCCCAGTAGAACACTTGAAAATCACGAATAAGCGAACGCTGTTTCAGAGAGTGGTTGGGATTGTAAAGTGTGCTTATGAAATCTCCTGACTTTCGATTAACTATACTGCCTTGTGAGTGCACAAATTTAAAAAAGAATACTGATGTATTGTCCCTCAGGCATTCATCTACCTTTAATACTAAAAGTTTTACGGCTTACTCAAAATTTTTGAAATTCACTAATGTCCGGCTTTTCGGTGCGAATACCCCACTGTGCGGTCGGTGACTTGGCGGGACAACCCTGCTGTTAGACCCTGGTCGAGGAATCCTTAGTCCGGTCACCCGGTGGGCACACCCCGTGGGTGAATCGGAGGCTGCGAGGACGTTCTCGAGAACGGAGATAAATCTGTTCGGGAGATCGATAAGTGGTAACAGCCTGCGTCCAGAGGATGGCTCACGCTGTCCTTCCGGTAACCGTGGAGGTGAGGAATTCAAAAAGACGCAGAGGCTCAGTCTGTCGACGCACGAGAACTGGTGCTAACACGGGCGCTTGTCTTTCGCAAGAACGAGTGTCTACACAAGAACGTAGAATCGCACAGGAGGTCTCTGGGAGAGGTGTACTGTTTGGTACGCTCGCTCTACGCGGTCTCTGCCAACTAGGCCTATGCCCCCGGCCTATATGTCCTCGTCCGCGGATTTCGGCAGCGAGAAGGACACTTGCTAATTAACCATCTCGTGCCGATTCTCGGAACCCGACAATAACTCGTTACAGTTTATAGCACAATACATCCGGAACTATGTCCAGAAAATGACACAACTGGCCTATTTTTAACAAGCTATTCGATACATTGAATTCGCGTCTTGAAAGAAAAACTTTAGACAAAAAATTATATTATGCGATTTCCAAGAATTCGGAGCATCAGACATTTTTATATGAAATGCTATGTCACTTAGAAAATTCGCATTTTATAATCACAACTGGGAGATCCAAATCTAGCTGCTTAACAGGATTAGAATTAGTAATCAATAGCATATTACAATTATCTTCTGATCTTTCTGAAAATTACAATATACACCTTTTAAAAACGCGTCGATTAAATCAAGACCCATTGGAAAATTTATTTGCCATTATTAGACAGCAACATGATTGTTCAACGAATCCGTCGCCTATGCAATTTGAAACTGGAACAGATTTTTATTACCCATTTGAGCAAACTATCAAAAATATCAAATTGTGAAGTTGACGATAATAAAATATTTGCCAAATTGAGCAGCATAGAAACTGGGTCGGCTCATCTGAAACCGCAGGTAGATTACAAAGAATTTTTGCTCAATAAATTATCTGTAGACAATATACTGGGTGCTTTTGAATCAGAGTTTAAAGAACGCAGCGAAACTGCTGAACTAACTGGAACGAATGCAGTATTTTACATATGCGGTTATTTGGCAAAAAAAATTTAAAATCACATAGTAGTTGTAAGAAATGTACAGATTATCTTATTTTGCCTAATTCAGGTTCTAATTCGTTTAATGACTACCAATTATTTACACTCATGAAAGAGCATGCTGATGTTCATAAACTCAACTACTCTTCGCAAATATTATTTGAATCCGTTTTGAAGTGGGAGAAAATATATGAATCGTGTATAGAAAAAAACTTTCATTTTAAAAAAAAGATGTGAATATTTGAATCCTATTTTACGCGAGCACAGTCTCCGATTTGAATTATGCACGGCAGCAGCTACAAATGCTTTCATCAATTCATTTATTAGAATTCGATGCTTTTGGGAAGCAAGATTCAGGCGACGAGCCATACAAGAAGCTAAACAGCAAAACGTTAAACATAATAAAATGAAAAAATTTGGCTGTTAACTTTGTTAACTTATTTACTTGTTTATACTTATATTTTATGTATAATTTTAAAAATTAATTTAACTTTATGTTTTATTTTTATCTGTTAGCAAAATATCGGAACCGCACGTCGTAGGATTGGGATACTCGCGAGGAGGTTGTCTTTAATTTAAGCTCTTTCTTTAGCACTAATTCTAATCTTACTTGTGAGTCTATTTACAATTATAATAAAACGGCGAAATTATGGAGCACAATAATTAATGTCTATTGCCTATTTTTCGGTGGTAGCGGTACTGGCTTTCCGGCACGGTTAGCAAGTTTTAGTTAAGTAACGTAAAGCACGTGGATTCGGCCCGATTCCAACTTTTAGCGAAGCGTTTTCAAGCATAGCGAAGCGATTATTCCGTGGTTACCTGTTAAGGTCAAGTTTCCTAGCCGCGGCCGGCGGCGGTCCCACTAGTGCAACAGAGACACAGATGTATACTTCTCTGTTGCACTAGTGGGACCGCCGACGGCCGCAGCTAGGAAACTCGACCTTAAAGGCTGCCGTTCCAATGAGCGGCTGGCGACTGCGGCTGGCGACGCTCCCACTAGTGCAAGGGAGAAACAGATATATACTTCATGTGCGCGGTGGGGGGCCTTACAATAAATCGTCACGCCTGGGTTCGCTCGGGCCCGGGAGATGGCGCAATAAGTACTATTTTGTGGGGAGCGCGCTAGCGAGTCTCCTCTCTATGTTCCCCCACTTCTCCGACATGTGGACTACGAATGTCTGATTGGTTCAACGCCAAGAGGAAAATTCACCGACGCCAGCGCCAAGCCAAGCCAAGTGGAGCGTAGCCAAGTGAGGCCGCAGCCAACCAGCGTCGACAACGAGTCCCCGGCGACGCTGATTGGCTGCGGCCTCACTTGGCTACACTCCACTCGGCTTGCCTTGGCGCTGGCGTCGGTGAATTTTCCTCTTGGCGTTGAACCAATCAGATGTGCGTAGTCGACCCCACTCTCGTCCGACACCCGTGGTAGTAGATTTCCACGCCACGCTGCTTGAGATCCTCGTACGGAGTAGAGGTACAGCAATATATATATTCACGGTCAGTGTTCAGTTATTCAACACGTGTTCAGTTATTCAACACGTGTTCAGTTATTCACCACCCAGTTAGTCTAGTTAAACTTGATGCTACACGCATTTCTGTGACCTCCCCCTTGGGTAGTCCTACAGTGGTGACCCCGACTAACCATTTCAAGTTGTGGTGCACATTGTTGCAAAGATTGCACCAGCGTGGTTGGAACGCATCTATTCTGGATCATCGTACCCGTGTGGATCAGCGCATCCGCACTGAATCATCGCAGTAGTTCGGAATCTGCTGATGGATGATTGCGTGAAGCCAACGTCACCGGAGCCTTTTTCTCCGTCCGCTCCCAGGCGTGTCCGGTCGGCGTGCTCGACATCGTCCGTGCTGACTTCGACGTAGCCACACCGAGGCGCAGTATCGTCGCTTGGTGCGCCGTTCATCGTCCTGGATATTCGCCAGGGACAGCATTTCAAGGTATTAGCGGGATCCAATCACAAATTAGCGTGGTGTTTGAATTCAAAAGCGCGTTCCGGAAGAGCGTGGTACCGCCATTTTAGATTTTAGCGCGTGTCGGATAAGTGTAATACCGCCATTTTAGATTCGGCGTTCCGGATTCTACGCGTTGGTTTCGCGCGCGTGAACTGTCTGCGCGCGCCGTCACGTAGCGAGCGTGGTACGCTACCGTCGTTGACGCCACAAGAGAACCGTTTATACGCTCACGCTTCAATTCCATCGAACAGCTCGTTATTATGCCTCTTACGGAGGGAAACGGGGAAAATCCCATCGCGCTGAGCGAATTGGCTGGAGGGGTACCATCTCCGCCTCAATGTGGATAAATGCGTGTTCGGCGGCTCCGAGTTGGAGTTCCTGGGTCATACGATTTGCAGTAGGGGAATCCGTCCCACGGCTCAGAGGGTCGCCGCGATCGCGCAGTTTCCTAAGCCTACCAATGTGGTACAGTTGCATCGTTTTCTCGGCATGGTAAATTTTTACCGTCGGAATTTGCCTCATTCCGCAAGTTCAAAAGCACCCTTAAATGCTTATCTACGCGATTCGCGTAAAAATGATCGGTGCGAGATTGTCTGGACGAAGGAGGCGGAAGACGCGTTCGTTAAGATCAAGACCGATTTGGCCAGCGCGGCCCTCCTAGTTCATCCTCGTATTGATGCGAGTATCCGTTTAATGTCGGACGCATCGGACTCCGCGATGGGCGCGGTTCTGGAGCAGTTGTCGCTGTCGCGGATGTGGGAACCGCTCGCGTTCTTTTCAAAAAAGTTCACTCCCGCGCAAATCAATTATAGCACGTACGATCGGGAGCTTACTGCGATCTACGAGGTGGTTAAGTATTTCCGACCATTCGTTGAGGGTCGGGATTTCGGCATAGTTACCGATCATAAACCATTAATATATGCATTTATGCAAAAAGTCGATAAGGCGTCGCCTAGGCAGGTGCGACAGCTGTCGTACATCGCGCAGTTTTCTACTCGAATTGATCATGTGGCCGGTGCCGACACCGTCGTCGCGGATGCACTTTCTCGTATCGATTCGCTGCGTCTGCCCGTTGAGATCGAACTCAATCAGCCTGCGGAATAGCAGAAGACCGATGAACAGCTTCAGTTGATTCGCAAGTCTGCCGACTTTCCCTTGAAAATGAAAGCGCTCCAGTGGGGGGCGAATCACACGACAATCTCGTGCGAGATCACGGGCGAAACGATTCGGCCGTACATTCCCGCGAGCCTTCGCGAAACCGTTTTTAATTTGTTTCACCGTCCGGCCCATCCGAGCGCGAGGGTTACTGATCGGTTAATTCGGCAACGTTATGTGTGGCCTGACATGCATCGCGATGTGACGAAATGGTGCAGGACCTGTATAGTCTGCCAGCAATCCAATGTATCGCGTCATGTTAGACTGTTGCCCGGACAATTTGTGGCTCCCGGCGGCCGTTTTGATCAGGTTCATGTCGATATAATAGGTCCCTTACCTGGGCGGGACGGTTTCACTTACTGCGTGACCATGATCGACAGATTCTCTCGGTGGGTCGAGGCAGTGCCCGTGCGGGAAATTTCAGCACAATCGGTCGCGGACGTGTTTTACCGGACATGGGTATATCGGTACAGGGCCCCGAAGATTCTAACTTCGGATCAAGGAGCCCAGTTCGAGTCGAGGCTGTTCTCGGCATTGTTGGCGCTGATAGGTTACGAACGTGTTCGCACGACAGTGTACCACCCTGCATCCAACGGGTTGATCGTACGCTGGCATCGCGTTTTTAAGGCCCCGATTATGTGTCATTCGGATACGAATTGGCCTCGTACCCTTTCAACCGTGTTGCTTGGACTTAGGTCGCATGTGACATCGGTGCATCTCCGGCCGAGTTTCTGTTTGGGACGACCGTGAGACTGCCCAGGGAATTTTTTCTTCCGGACGATATTGTCCCGGATCCCGTTTCATTCATTAACGAGTTTCGAAAGTACATGCGTCTAGTGCGGCCAGTGCCTGTAGCGCACAAGTACAAAAAGCGTGCGTTCGTGTTTAAAGAGTTACACACGTGTTCGCACGTATTCCTTCGGAATATGGTAAAAAAGGCGCTCGAGCGGCCATATACCGGTCAGCATAAGGTACTGCAGCGTATTAGCGATCGTGTGTACGAAATAGAGGTAAATGGTGCTTCTAAAAATGTGTCCGTTGAACTGCTGAAACCAGCGCATGTGGTTTTTGATAGGTTCGTTGATCTCCCGCCGTCCAATTGCAGACCTAGCGATAGTCCGTCCGTAACCGTAAGTCCCATGCCTGCACTGCGTACGTACTCAGGTAAAAGGGTTGCGTTTGCGCCCGCTTCCAAAGATTAGGTTAGCAGTGTTAAAACTGTGTATTATAAACGTATCAAAGTACTACAGTATTACTCTTACATACATTGTTTTTACTGTGCGTTTGCGACGTTCCAAAGACTGATGTGGCAATTACAAGACTGCATATTTTAAATGTGCGAATCGTATCACGGTTCACTAGGACTATTGTCTTTATATCCGTTTTATATTTTTCATTATATTATAGTTTTTTTATATAACGCGCAAGATTTTGCATTGTATTATAGTATTCTCTATTGTATTATAGTATCTTTATATAGCATGTAAGATTTACAGCACTTGAGCTGGTTTGCACTGTCAACGTCCGAAGATAGTGTGCGTTACTAGTCACGAAGTCGAGTCGACTGTATCGTTGTTAAATTACCATATTCTGTTAAAACATATTTTTTAAAAAAACAGGGATATACAATTAATATTAAGATACACCTCAAGTCTTGGGGGGAGTGCTGTGGGGAGCGCGCTAGTGCGCCTCTCTGTGTTCCCCCACTTCTCCGACATGTGGAGAGTGGGGGGTCGTCGCGTCGTCTCGGGCGAGGTGCAAGAATCGTCATGTTCTCTCTCTCCCTCGGGTAGTCCTACAATTTCTCTAACAATATCAATATATGCAATGTAATGTATGTACGGAACATGGGTGTAATGTTTATAAAATAATTCAGCATTAATAAAATTTAAAATAATATCAAATTTACTATGCTTTTCATTATTTCTCCTTTAATTAATATTTTACTTCATTCATTTCTAACTTTAAAATGTTCAAATATTGCCTCTTTTATCGAAATGACGAGGGCCTGAAGCACCAGAGGGCGCTGAATCTCGTATATTACTTTTTAACACGTGCTCTTATGGGATGCTTCCACTCTATCTTATCCTCTTTGATATAGACTGGAAGTTGGTTGGGCAGTATAAGACGGAGTCTTGAACAGGGGGGGGGGCAAGCTTCCTTCTTACTGTATTGAAGCATAGTGATCCTCTAGAGAGTGATCGGAACAACGTGTATCGTCGCTGATTGGTTGCCGCCATTTCGGTCAAAAGCGGAAGTAGACAGAGAATGAAACTGTAAAAAGGAAAGAGACAGAAATACGGATAGAAAGAGATAGATAAACAATCACTTTGGAAAGCAGACGATTTAATGAATGTTTAGGTTATGTTATTTCCGGTTTTGCCCGAAATAGCTGCGGTTATACCGATCACTCCCTAGAGGATCACTATTGAAACAGAGTTTGTAGCGCCTCCTGCCTACTAGGTGCGTACTAAACTGCGAATGTGTGAATCGGGACGTATGTGTATGTGTATACGTGCAATGCCTTAGAAAAGGTAAACCAGGGAAAGTGAAGACGCCATTTGCAGGACCTAGCGTCTCCTGCCTACTTGGTGCTAACTAAACCGGAACTTCGGCCAATCAATGACGGCACATTGGTCCCCCTGGTCTTGAAACGCCATTTTTTGTACAAAAGAGAATAATAAACCTAACCTAACCTATGACACAACTACATATACACAGCTAAAATACTGTGTTGGTACATTCTATTACTCATATCGCGGACATTTTAATTAACCCATCAGAATAAAAAAATCTCCTTTAAAAACTTTGTCGTAAATTAATAGCTTTACAAAATTAATGATATACAAAAATTGCGCCAATTATAACAATGGTTATTTATACTGAGAAAAAAATGTATTAATGTGACGTCCCACGATTTTTCGCGCGTTTCTATTCCAAATTCCATTCGTAAACCTCAAAATCACTCCATCAAACTCAACTCCTACCCCATCTCCTCAATCGCCGATCACCTTGATGTTGCACCTTAGCGGTCACCAACACAAGATGATTGATACAAACTCCACCTCGCTGATGTATCTTAGAGATCCCCATCACGAGATAATCGTTACAAAACTCTCTTCGCCTATTCGTCCTACAAGGCACGAATCATTCCCTCTAAAAACGAATTCAAATAAATCCCTCGTTACAAATCCCTCTTAAATCGAGACCACGTCTCTATCCCCTCTTTACGACTCATGAAGTCCAAGCCACTCTAACCCCTTTCCTATAAAACACCCAAAAATCCATTCGATGAGTTGAGTATCTGCTTTCGCAGTCATAAAAACCCCAGAAACCTAATTGCGACGCATATTTGGCGTACGTGACATAAATATGTCTATTAATAGCCATACCGTTTACAAAAACCCCAAAAGTCCTACTGCGTCTTATTCCGAAATGTGTCAAGGTCTTTTCCGCGCGTACCCCCACAATACTCCTGTAAGAATACATAAATACGAGGTCCTGAGAGGCCTGCTCCTGTTTCATCGCTGCTCTTTTGTCGAAGTATTATTCATTTGACAAGTGTTAATTACCGGTGATTTGTATATCTTCATTAGTAATATTTAGAACAGACGTTAAAGCCTCAGAATTCTCATCAACGCTAACTAGACTTTCGGAAAAGAAAAGACCGTCCTGAATGCTACCTCGCGGAACTATACCCTCTTTAATCAGGGACTTAATACCGGTATGATTTGGATACCGGTATTACGCCGGGGACTTCGTACCGGTATGGTTTGGATACCGGTATTACGGCCCAGGGACTTCATACCGGTATAACTTGGATACCGGTATAATTTGGATACCGGTATTACACTATACCGAAACCGATATATTACCGAAAACCGAAATAAATACCGGTATTTTTTCGGTTTTCCTCTTATAGAAATGGTAGGTCAAGATTAAGACAGGTTTTTCTTTTTCAATAAAACAATAAAATATTAAAAACAATCAGACAAATTGTAACGTAATGGTGACAGGACATATTTTAATGAAGAAAATAATCTTTCGCCACTAACTTGGGTTGGCGGCACTGCTAACGCTCCACGTTCTCGTCATCGATCTCGAGAACAAATCTTCATTTGTTTATATTCCGCCTCCACTTCATTGCTGAGCCTCTCTGTTATCCCTTTCTCACATGAGGGACGTAAGGGAGACGATATATAAGACGGCATCAAACGACGTCGCTATACTTGGCGTTTGAAATCGACGTTCCAACGAATGTAACATTGTAACATCTTATTCTCTTTCACTCGCGATCACACTATACATATTACCAGAAAAATGCTGGTAATTCATTTGGTTTCGGTATTACAGCGATTTCGGTACTATATCGGTTTAGATATAATTTTGGTAACATAATAGCAGTAATCAAATAATACCGGTTTTAAATCTCTGCTTACAAATATCTTGAAAATTGTAATAGAATAAGAAAACCGAAAAAATTACCGGTAAATATAGGTAAATATACCGGTATTTTTGTATTTCGGTTTCTATAAGTGTTACGATGGTACAACCGAAAAATACCGGTATAATACCGGTATTTTACGTACCGGTAGGAGTCCCTGGTTCTTTGCAGAGAGCTTCCCTTAAGGTTTCAAATGCCCTTTGTTGTTTGTCTGTCCATTCAAATTTATAATCCTTCTTGGTGAGATTAGAAAGTGGTCTTGCAATTTTTGAAAAATCTTTTATAAATCTTCTGTAGTATCCACTCAGTCCTAAGAACTGTTTTACATTCTTGACGGTTGTTGGTGTTGGGAATTCTTTAACTGCTACTATTTTCCGTGGATCAGGTTTGACTCCGTATTCTCCTATTATGTGTCCTAAATATGTAACTTCTTTCTTCAAAAATTCACACTTATCGGGTTGAAGGGGAAGATCTGCTTCTCTTAATCTATCCATTAATCGTTTGAATTTGGTTGCACGTTCTTTCAGAGAGCTGGCGTATATGACTATATCGTCTAAATACACGAAGAGCTCTACTCCTTGAAGTCCGGTTAGAACTTGATCCATAAGCCTTTGGAAGGTTGCTGGTGCATTTTTGAGTCCAAACGGCATTCTATTAAATTCGTAATGCCCGTATATTGTAGAGAAGGCTGTTTTATGTCGATCATCTGGATGCATGGGAATTTGGTGAAACCCGGATGCAAGATCGAACACAGAAAAATATTTTGCGCTTCCCAACTGATCTAGTATGTCAGTTATATTTGGTAAAGGATAAGCGTCTCCAATTGTTTTTTCGTTTAATTTTCTGAAGTCAATTACTATTCTTGGTTTTCTAATTCCTTCCGAGTCTTCTTTTTTTAGTACTATCCATATCGGTGAATTATAAGGAGATAAAGATGGTTGTATTATTCCTTTCTCCAGTAATTCTTTGGTTTGTTTTCTTACTTCTTCTTTGAATGATTGAGGATATCGATATTGTTTTGTAAAGACGGGGACATCATTTTCCGTTATAATTTTATGGTAAGCTTTATTTGTCGCTTCTAATTTTTCTCCTGGAATATGAAATCTATCCGCATGTTCTTTTATTAATTCCTCGACACTGGCTCGTTCCTCTGAATTTAAATGGTCTAGCCTTAATAACTGTAACAACTGGTGAGTTCTGTTGGTTTTTATATATTTTTCTGCATCTTCTTCCCTTATAGGTACTTCTATAAATGGTTCTAATTCGACCGATGGTACAGGAATTTTAATGTCTTTTGTGGATGTATTTATTGCAAATAAACATGCCATGCCGTTATTATTTGACACGATTGCGTTTCCCATCTGTAGATTAGGGTGAATATTAATTTTAGGAATATATCCTGTGCTGGTTTTGTGTATTAAGAACTCGTACATATATTTGACTCCTTGTTCTGGCTGGTATTGTGACCATTTCGGGATCGATCAATGGAACGGTTTCTGGTCCAATGGTTATTGCTGATCTCATGTAATCAATAGTTGCTCCGTTAGTTTGAAAGAAATCTGTTCCTAATATTCCATCCTGTCTGATGGGAAGATCTTCTACAACGTGGATAATAACTTCTGTGCTTAAAATTCCTATTCTGATATATCCTATAGTGCTAAGTAGACCATCTGTGATGCCATTGAGGTCAAATAGGGTATCCGTGAAGATTGGAATGTCAGGAGAAACAGCACATCTTTTGATTACGTTTAGGTCTGATCCCGTGTCAATCATTAGTGTTGCCTGTCCTCCATTAAACCCTACATCAGAAAGAAGGATGCTAGGTGGTTTCCTTATTTGTTCTGTTTTGAGTCTGAGTATGGCCTGTCTACGTACCATACGGGGTTGTGCCTCTTCTTTTTCTTTCTTATCAAAATACATCTTTTTTCTGCATTGGTCTATTGTATGGCCTCGGAATTTGCAGTATTCACAGGATATGCTATCGTATGCTCGGTTTCTGCATTCTTGTATCGTATGACCCGGTCTCCGACAATAATCGCAGTATATATTGGATTGAGGAGTTCTGGTCGTGTAACTCTGACTTCTACAATCTTGCGTCGTGTGACCTGTTCTTCGGCAGTTGCTGCAATATTCGTTGGACTGTGGGGCTCTGGTGGCTTGGCTCCTACAATCTTGCGTCATGTGACCTGTTCGTCGGCAGCTGCTACAATATTCGTTAGGTCTTCCATTGTAGCTTCGACTTCTACAATCTTGTGTCATATGTCCTGGTTTTCGGCAAAAGTCACAGAATGTGTCGTTTTGGTTTTTATTAAGGCTCCTGCATTCTTGTATGGTGTGGCCTGTTTTTTTACAGTGTTGACAAGTTTTTTGTCGCCAGTCGGTGCGTGATGTTTGCTGACTACTGCAGTTGGTGACGTCATGGCCGTATCCAAGGCAGTTTATGCATTGATTATTTTGTGTTACTCCGGTTGCTACTTTTGTCCATATTTGATACTCGTTATATTCTGCCTCTGCTTTGATAGCATAATTGATAGCGCGATCAAGACTACCGAAGTTGTATTCATGTATTCTATTATATATTTCGATCCTTAAACCCGTTAGAAAGGCTTTAACAGCATTTAGTTCTGCGTTTATATTAAATTGAGCTTCATGCGCAGGTACTTCTATTGTGTTACAATGTCTGATTTGTAAAAGTAGTTTAGATACGCGGCTGCTATAATCTACTGTTGTTTCGTTTGGTAATTGTGCAATTTTTGATAGTTCGCCGTATAACTGAATTGATGTGTGTAACGGAGCGAAACGTGAGGTTAATACAGATATAAGATCGTTGATTGTGTTATACTCTCCGCTTAGAACTACTCTCGAAGCTTGTCCGTACAGCTTATTTTTTATGAGTTGTACTAATCCGTATTCTGCGTTAGGATTTACCATGCGTCGTGCATGTCGACAACTTTTAGTAAATTGGTGTAGTGGTATATTTCTACCATCGAAAGAAGGTACTGTGTCGGCTGTGTCACGTAAGCTAATGTGTGGTAAGTGAGGATATGCATTCGTAGCTGTATTCATATTAATTTGTGGATTTGAAGTTCCTGGAATATTTTCAATTTCTGATGTTTCTGAAGTTTCTGGAGTATTTATATTTTCGGGATCTCTTCGAGTCTCCGTAGTGATTGCTAAATTAGCCATTTTTTCTCCAAGTGTGTCAGGCATTGTAAAGTTTTAAGTTTCTACGGAATTTAAGACAAAATTTTCTAAGAAAATACTCACTTTTGGAGTGATTTTACTAAGCGAAAATATTCTTCTCAACGAGATATCCCACCGCTGTCACCAATTATATCCGACCTGTAACGTTCGGTTGTCCGGGGACGACTAGCGTTAGCAGGTGCTCGAGCAGAGAGCGGCGTCCCTCGAGAATAGGATAGGTGGGGGTTCGTTGGTAGAACAAAGAATTTAAATTCAACTTAAACTTAACAATGACTTTATTAGAAAAACAACACTTAAACTAACAATGATTATAATATTACTTACAACTACGATTATATATCTTATGTTTTTGTGTTTTTACATTTTTTATCTTATATTATATGCTACGTGGCTAAGTATTTATTGCAGAGCACAGCCGCTACCGTTTCCGGAGCGATCTAGTAACTCTTGGCAATGTCTGTAGTAAGATCAGCCGCTACCGTTTCCAGAGCGATCTCATTCTTTTGACAGAGTTTTGGTTCTATGCTCTAACAGACCTCGCTTTTACCAAGTGCATCAGCCGCTACCGTTTCCAGAGCGATCTCAATGCCTTTGTAGGAGCAAGGTGCTATAGTTTTCAAATGAAATAGTCCAAAGAGGTGCACCAGTAACTTTTATACACTGGAGATCAGCCGCTACCGTTTCCGGAGCGATCTCAATCTCACTGGTTGAAACTTAAGCTTCCTCTAGGTCTAAACATTCGTCAACTAAAGAGCGTGTTTTTGAATGTAACCTTGAACTGAGCGCTCCGCTGCGTGCGCCTCCTTTTATACTGGAAAATTGGCGGGCTGGCGCATGCGCAGTGAGTCAATATTTCTTAATTTGCAGTTTTCTCGCTTATTATATTATATTTTGTTTTGTGCTTTTGACAGTACTTATATTTAATTATTTCTAATGTTTCTATAATATTTGTTTCCTTAATCTATGCTTGGTTTAATATTAATGTATAAAAGTTTGTACAATAGGTATGCGCGGTAACATAGGCTGGTTGCGTGGTAACGTAGTACTATTCTGTTTTACCGACGGTCGGTATTGACCGGTTCGAGTCCCCGTGGGACGTTACACTGCTCTGCTTTCGAAATCAAGCATTATATTGAGCACTGAACGCTTTGCTTCCGCAAGCAGTTGCCGCGGCAATTTCCTCCCCATTACCCGCATACTCTTAAAGAAAATCATAGTCTCGTCATCCTCGTCTTCCATAGCCAGCTGTAGGAGTTGCTCTCTTTCTTGAGACCTTTTGTTTAGGGCGTCCAGAAACTCGCGGTGGTTCGTTCTGCGCCTTTTCGGCGCTGTACTAGAAGTAGTACCACATCTTCTTTTTGGGGAAGGAGCGATCGTGTCATCTGGCGGTGTTTCTGGTGTTGGTGCATCCTCCAACGAAGCAGCGGTTTCTATTATCTCCATGGGCGCTGGATTGTCGGTACCGCTACTCCCGCTATCATTTTGAACCTCGCCAGGCAGTTCAATATTGCTCTGTGTGCTACAATAAAAAAAGACCGTCTATTTTACACTACACACTACAGATGTGAAACTTGCACAAGATCTACATATGAACTCATCTTGTGTGTAAAAAATACTTGCCTTCTCTCAGACGTGACATTATTTAGAAAATCTAACAGCTTCAGCAATGGCCATTGTTTTTTCGGCTTGGCTGCCGACCCTGTACCGCACTTATTGTTCCGTTTTTTCTTCATGAACCAGTCGCGAATATTCTTCCAACGCGTTTTGCATTCCTCAGCTGAAATAATTAGATAATATATTTTTTAGGGAGTTAATTGCTATTGGAGAAGTATCGAGATCGTTATCATTTGCATGCAGAATATTATATGGATACATAAGTGTTGTAACAAACGTACTAAAGCAGTGAATGCAAATAAATATAATTGGGGTGTTGCCAATTTTTTTTTGTTTCAAACTGTTCTTTATGATAAAATACACTTGTAAAAAATTTTAATTTTTTGCTACACCTCTAACATGATAAAAATGTACTTTTTATTTGAAATGAAAAAATTGCCGCGAAAACGCACTGCATGGTCGCGTGACCATTTGTGACGTCAACGTGCAGTAAAGAAACAAAGTTGTGGTTATGGAAAGTACGGAGTGAATTTTTCTCGCAAAAATAATGGCTAATAAAAATTATTATCTATACTGTGCTGTTCCCTGTTGTGAGAACACTTCAATACGTACGCCTAAGAAGTTATTTATTTACGTATCATAATTTCATTTCATTGAGGTTGTATTTGTTTGTTTGTCAGATATTGGTAATTGATTAACGAAGTTCCCTTTCATTGCCAATAATATACTTTCACTACTCTCCTTACCAAAGAAATCGAGTAGAAAGTACTCGTAAACGATATTTTTTAATATAACCTTGTATGTTTACTGCACAATGACGTCACGCGCCGTGATTGGCGCGCCGTTTCAGATCACGTGACTTACAGCTTAAAAACGTCAATTTTGTTTATTAAATTTTGGTAAAACTAATAAGTATTTTATTAAAATTTCTATCATTTAAGCTTTTTCATTAATAAATCTATAGATTTAACTACTTTTCCCTTCTTTTTTTTCAAATACAGGCAACACCCCAATTGAAGAATACTTTACCTGTTCTTTTTACGGCGGTGGAGACCGCTTCCCATATATTGTCTTTCAAGTCTTGATCTCTATGTGTTACGTCTCCAGCAGTGTACAGGACCGGATAAGCAGATACACTGTTGATCAGCGCCTCGTCCTCCGCAGACGAAAACTTTACTTTAATGGCGGGCATTGTAAATTCACCGACACAGCACTATCAGAGACAGCAAACTGTTGAACACTTCGCGTGTGGAATGTACAAAAATGTTTTCTGTACTGACTAACTATCGGTGTAAGTCGCAGTTTAAATAGTATTCCCTTTAGGGTCATGCATCCTTTTGAAGGCGGAGTTTTGTACTACACTCGAAATATCATTGGTCGCGAAAAATCCCACTTTTGCACATCGTAGGCGTAGAGGTGGAAAAATACAGGTATACTATAAAAACTTGATTTTCTGTGTTTTCCCCAGGGGTGAGTCGCATGATGTACCCATCTGCGTAAAGCCCTGAAACGGATTATTAGCGGGTCACGGTTTACTACCGCTTCACGACACCAGCCGTTTGGTCTCCAACACGCTATAAAGTAATTAGAAAACATTTACGAACTAAAGCGGCCCCTACACGATGAGACTTGCCTCAAGGCATGCCTCAAGACGAGGTCTCTCGTGAGGCAAAGAGACCAACTCTTGGTCTCTCGTGAGGCGAAGAGACCTACCGGCAGTACTGGCAGTATCCGTACGACTCTCGATGAGAAAACACTTGAATTTAATAATCAATAACCGAGGAGAAATGTATTGACGAATGAGAATTTATCTTATTATTAATAATTCTCTGATTGGCTCTGAATATCTAAGGACATTTTGCATTAACAAAATATGTTTTAAAACGACCGGTCTTGTGACCATTCATTTAGCCGACAACGAAACTATACGGATGTGTTCACTCGGAGTGAAATGGCGTTAAAACATTTTTCTCTGAAAAGAAAGATCGCCATTGGCCTCGCAGTAGCTATGTGCTTTGAAGAGGAAAAGGTTCCACGTAGAAAGAGAAAATGGTCCAAAAATTGGCTGAATAAAAGGGATACATTCTCGCATGTTAGTTTATTTAAAGAATTGCGGCAAAGCGAGCCTAAAGATTTTTTAAATTATGTACGGATGGACGAAGAAAATTTTTATTTTCTTTTAAATTTAATTGAACCTTACATTCGAAAAAACAATACGGTAATGCGTGAAGCTGTACCTGCCGAAGAACGCTTCATAGCTACACTGCGATATTTGGCTACAGGAAGAAGCTATGAAGATTTAAAATTTTCTTGTGCCATATCGCCACAGCTATTGCGAATTATTATACCTGAAACCTGCTGGGCGATATATGAAGCTTTAAAAGGCGAGTATTTACAGGTAAGGTAATAACATTTTATTGTTTATGCATTTTACAAATTCATGTACGATAAATGCTCAGAATTAACATAATGTGGTGTCATATTATATACAGGCTGGATTTGTGTCTGAGTACCTGAATAATTTTCGTTTAGTTTGCCTAATTTGGCATAATACATAACGTCGTTCATCAATTTCTCCGCAATTGTTCGCTGCCGCTCATTTAATTCTTTAAGATCGTTAGCTATTTTCTTCCCCGTGGTAATGAACGGATCGTCTTCCTTATCCGCAGACAACGCGCTGCAAGCTAATTGAATGAGCTTGTTTTTACTATCGCACTCCCTTTTCCGTTTTGGTGCCTTGCTTGTTGAAGAAGTTGTCGACACAGAAGGACACGAGAGATTTGGTTCCTTTTCTACCTCGACGATATCATCTTGATTCTGAAATTACTAAAAATTATTCTTCTTTTCAGTTTCCAGACACCGAGGAAAAATGGCGATCAATTGGAAGCGATTTTCAATCTCTCTGGCAATTTAATAATTGTCTCGGAGCAATTGATGGGAAACATGTACAAATTGCAAAACCAGCCAATAGTGGTTCTTATTATTTCAATTATAAAGGAACATTTAGTATCGTCATGTTAGCTATCGTTAACGCTAAATATGAATTTATGATGGTACATGCGGGTACCAACGGGAGAATTTCAGATGGAGGTGTTTTGCAAGAGACTGCATTCTATCACAAATTAATAAATAAGAAGTTGAATTTGCCTAACCCAACAACACCCGAAGGAACAAATTTACAATTGCCGTACGTATTTGTGGGTGATCAAGCTTTTTCATTAATGGAGAACTTAATGAAACCATATCCCGACAAAAATTTAGCAAAAGAAGAAAAAATATTTAATTATAGATTAAGCAGGGCACGGAGAGTTGTAGAAAATGCTTTTGGAATAATGGCTTCCGTATTTAGAGTTTTTCACTCTGTAATAAGCGTCGACGTGAAACATGTAGATGCTATAATACTGGCATGTTGTGCATTACATAATTTTTTACGGCGACACGCACCAAATAGATATATGCCCCCCGCGGATAGTGAAAATACAAATACTGGAGAGATAATACCAGATCGTTGGAGAGCTACAGGAGATTTAATGCCATTGCAGAGAGTACCACGAGCTTCAAATATATCGTCACGAGAAGCACGAGACAATTTTAAAAATTATTTTAATAGTGTAGGAGCCGTACCTTTCCAAGAAAACATGATAAATTTTGAAAATTAAGGAATTTGTTTGTTTGTAACAAATATTCGAATAAAATAGTTGAACAAATATTTACTTACCTCTTCTGTGTTGGGATCATCAAGTGAACCAATTTCCTCCTCTGAAACTGACACATTTTCCGTTCCCTTCCTCGGTACCTCGGAGTCCGTTGTGAATGTGAGCAAATCGAAATACCAAAGGGTTGGCACATGCACCTCGGCTGCCGAAGCTCCCGTAGATTGAGATGATTTCACTTTTTTCAGCTCCGTTCGGAAGCTGCACCTCATGTTTTGGATTCTTTTTGTTATATATTCCTTATCTGCTGTTGGATTTATTTCTTTGGCTTTTTCGATCAGTGTATCCATCGCGGCACTTCTTGCGTTTTTGTCCATATAGCACTTGGATCTGACGTCCCACAAACATTTCAATCCTTTATACAGTTGTATGAATTCCTCCCAAAATGGACGATTCACATCCATATTATTCATGACAATTGAACAATTTAACTGAAACCCGGAACTGAATATGAACTATTTACAAATATGAAATTCTCAAGATTTTGATACATCCGTATACTTCCGTTGACGGCTAATGAATGGTCACAAGACCGGTCGTTTTAAAACATATTTTGTTAATACAAAATGTCCTTAGATATTCAGAGCCAATCAGAGAAATATTAATAATAAGATAAATTCTCATTCGTCGATACATTTCTCCTCGGTAATTGATTATTATATTCAAGTGTTTCACATCTCTGCGCGAGTGGGCCATGCTTCTTTCGCGAAAAAACCAAAATGCAATTCGTTCTATTTTTTATCATGATTACACAATTAGGACACACAATATTTTATTTATCTGTACTGGACATTTTATCGGGCCTGTCGTCTCGCTGAATCCGCCGGCGACGGGAGACCGTGAGGCAAGACTATTTGCCTCCCAAAATGCAGTATTTGTGCTCACAGAAATAATCGAATATAATCGTGCCTCACGGTCTCCCGTCGCCGGCGGATTCAGCGAGACCGCGTCTTGCGACGAACCACTGAAATGAATTTCGGCGAGACCGACAGGCTGATAAGGAATATATAACAAAAAGAATCCAAAACATGAGGTGCAGCTTCCGAAGGGAGCTGAAAAAAGTGAAAGCATCTCAATCTACGGGAGCTTCGGCAGCCGAGGTGCATGTGCCAACTCTTTGGTATTTCCATTTGCTCATATTCACCACGGACTCCGAGGTACCGAGGAAAATGTGTCAATTTCAGAGGAGGAAATTGCTTCACTTGATGAATTTTCATATGAACCGAACACAAAAGAGGTTTTGCAATTTGTACATGTTTCCCATCGATTACTCTGAGACAATTATAAAATTGCCAGAGAGATTGAAAATCGCTTCCAATTGATCGCCATTTTTCCTCGGTGTCTGGAAACTGAAAAGAACGATCTTAAAGAATTAAATGAGCGGCAGCGAACAATTGCGGAGAAATTGATGAACGACGTTATGTATTTTATGCCAAATTAGGCAAACTAAACGAAAATTATTCTATTACTCAGACACAAATCCAGCCTGTATATAATATGACACCACATTATGTTAATTCTGAGCATTTATCGTACATGAATTTGTAAAATGCATAAAAATTAAATTGTTATTACCTTACCTGTAAATACTCGCCTTTTAAAGCTACATATATCGCCCAGCAGGTTTCTGGAATTTTTTGCCGGAATAGCCGTGGCGATATGGTACAAGAAAATTTAAAGTCTTCATAACTTCGTCCTCTAGCTAATATATCTCACAAGTGTTACTATGAAGCGTTCTTCAGCAGATACAGCTTCTCGCATTAAGTATTTTTTTAAAAATATGCGGTTCAATTTAAATTTAAAATGATAATAATAAGATAAATTCTTATTCGTCAATACATTTCTCCTCGGTTATTGATTATTAAATTCAAGTGTTTTCTCATCGAGAGTCGTGCGGATACTGCCAGTACTGCCGGTAGGTCTCTTCGCCTCACGAGAGACCAAGAGTTGGTCTCTTTGCCTCACGAGAGACCTCGTCTTGAGGCATGCCTTGAGGCAAGTCTCATCGTGTAGGGGCCGCTTAACTTGTGGAACTGCAGGACAGTATTTAGGGTTAATTCTCAGTGCCCTTTTTTCCTGCACCTAATACGTCGCGCGTGCTTTTGTTTTGATATTTGAACCCGCGCATATACTCGAGAGATAAGTGATCTCTCTCGAATTTTGTAGCGAGAACGATGCAGGCGGGAACACACGCAGTCGGCCGATTATTCCGTTTCTCCCTGTGTCTCACCGCGAGACGTACTGATACTTCTTCAGAGTGATTTCGTTTCCTACTCCATTGTCGGGGATACATTTTTCGAACTAACATAAGAACATCTTATTTTGTTCGTGGAGGAAAATGCCACATCTGATTCCAAAAAGTTAATCAGGCTGATAGACCAAAGCGTCAGGTCAGAGTCGTGGTTTATGACCATATTGTCCCACGAGTCGGCGCGGCGGTTAATAGTAGTACCTAAGACCGGGTCCGAAACCCATCGTATTTACGAAAGCACCGGCAGAGCAATATACGGATTAACTCATTGTCAGACTGAAGAATGTCTAAAATTAAAGACGGCACTACGTCCTTAACTGCCCTTTAGAAATGCTTGCAAACAGATGTTGTCGAAACGTTCTTGGGTAAATATGAAATTATCGGTCGAAAACAACGAATTAATTCTCGCTTGACTCCAGTGATGCCAGAACGGTTATTTGATTATTTACGAAAATTGTCATTGCTCGATGGAAACCACGAGAAGGTGGTGGGCTTCTTCCATCAGAAGAGGATAAGGATAGGTCGAGCAATGACACAATTTTCGTAAATAATCAACAAGCACCTAAGCAGATACGTATAAACCTGATTAATAGGAAAAGAGTGTCGTTGGCCAAGAGTGGGTTAATAAAACTCTTCTGTAGGTATAAATGACATTATTGCGACGGGTACGAGACCAGTCGATATTGTTTTCAAACCTCATTACAGTAATCTGGGGTGCGAGGGATAAGCCGACCGTAATAGCGGAGCGGGCGGCTCGCTTACCTGAAACGGAAATCACCGATTCTATAACTGCTCATTGTTTGCCAAAACTTAACCAAGCTGATCGGCCAGAGCGTCACGCCAGGGTCGCGGTTTATAACCATTTTGTCCCGCGGTTTATAACCATAAACAAAGGATTAATAGATTAAACTTTATTAAACAAAATCATGATGTTTTTTATTTTCATCTGCAACCTATAGTAGGGTAATTCCAGGAGACGCAGTCGGGCTGGAGAGTTGGTCGAGTTGCTATTATATTCAAACTCTGTGTATATGTAAAAATGTGTTAGGGTTCAGAACAATTAATTGTCTAGAAATCAACTGTTTCGACCAACTCTCCAGCACGAATGCGTCTCCCGGAATTATCCTAAATTATGTTTCTACCTACCTATCACAAACTATTTGCGTAAAATCTAAACATTCGGATATTTAGTTAAAAAATTAAATATGGATATCTTAATACACGTGAAACCGTATATTTCGATTTTGATGTGTACCCTTCAATTTCAGTACACGAGTACACGGGTACACGGATACTACGATCCGTGAATTTCGATACACGTGTACACGTGAATTTCGATACACGTGTACACGTGTACACGTGTATTTCAATACCCGTGTATCCGTGTATTAAGAAGTATACGGATTAGAACACGGATATTTTTACGACACGTGTACGCGTGTACACGGGTATCTTCAATACACGTTCTACGCCGGGATCTCTAGCTCTGATCCCGGTTTTGTCCAAACGGCCAATGGGCGTCAATCTCAAGAATAGAGAAAAAAATTCAACATGCCACTTTTTCAAATCAACATCTCGAATCTTCTGAAGCTACTTTACAAAACATCAGTAGTGTATCTGAAGAAATCGATAAGAAGTTTAGAAAATCTTCGTTTGAATCACAATGAGAATATTTTGAGCGTACAATCTTTTGTTAACTTTTTAAAACCTTTATTTGTAGCATCTTTGATCCCTTCATCCAATTAGCCGATTGGACGGTTGCCCAAATATTGTATAATTTCGTAGGAATGTATTAACCCTTTCTGAACAGTATTTGGTACCTATATAGGGTAACATGCATAGGTACAGGTTTGTAAATATTTCTTCACTTACCACAGTATGCAGGTATATTTATCAAATTGTACTAGTTTTATTGGAAGTATTGACATTATTTTTTTAAATAACGCTAATCCACCGTATGAGTGGTATATTAATACTTTTTTTTATGAACTTCCTTAATTATATTCGGCAGTTTCAGTGCGAAAAATGTGATGTTATTGAATTTTCCCCCATTTATTGGCATTCAGCCTCACTGTGCGTGATAGAATACAGGTGATTACTCCATTATTGGTAAATATTGCCAAATCTTCTTTTCGCAGTTGCAAAGCCAAATATATATTGATTATAAAACAAAAAAAATGTGCTCGGAAGTTCCCGGAGGGTAAGTAAAAAGCCGATAATTGCTGATATTTCTCCAATGGGCCTGTTATGGAAAATAACTGTATGTAACTAATTATTTGCTATTGCTTACCAAAAAAGATACTACTCATTTCGGTTCACAAAATATTTGTGTATCTTTTATATTATCAAAATTCGAAAGACTCAATTCAAAATTTTCCACAAGAAAAATACAGGGTGATTGGCCCGAAACGCTTGATCCGCCTCGCAACCGTGACGAGGTCAACCCCCCGTGGTGTCTCTCCGAAGTTAAGGCGTTCGACCCTCGAAGGGGTTGGAGTACCTATTAAGAAGTGAGAAATTTTCGATTTCCTCATTTCTCATCAGATCTGTGCGGAAGCGACGCCAATGGATTCCTGGCGTTCCGTCGATTAAAATCATACCAAATATCATGCAGATCGGACTACTTTGACACAACTTATTTGTATTCTCTATGTAAAAGTTGTCCGATTCACACGACATTTGGCACGATTTTCATCGGAAAACCCCAAGGAATCCATCGGCGTCAGTTCCCTTTCGATACGAGGAACAATAAAGAATTATTTTATTTTATAAAAAGATACAGGGTAATTCTCTAGCTACGCCTGTCACCCCGTGGCGAGGACAACACCCCGCAGTGCCCATCGAATTTTATGGCTTTCGGTCCTCGAAGGATTTGGAATAGCATTAACACGTGAGATTTTTATGACTTTTTCCGGAAAAAGATACGAATCCTGGGTCGAGCGTAGCGAATTAGGGTCGAACCCCGGCAGTCGAGGGTGTCATATCCATTACAGGGTATTAAAAAATTATTTTCTTCGTCGTATCAAAAGGAAAGTGCCGCCGATGGATTCCTTATGTTTTTCTGATGAAAATCATACCAAATATCATGCAGATAGGACAACTTTTACATAGAGAATACAAATAAGTTGTGTCAAAGTAGTCCGATCTGCATGATATTTGGTATGATTTTCATCAGAAAAACATAAGGAATCCATCGGCGGCACTTTCCTTTTGATACGACGAAGAAAATAATTTTTTAATACGCTGTAATGGATATTACACCCTCGACTGCCGGGGTTCGACCCTAATTCGTTACGCTCGACCCAGGATTCGTACCTTTTTCCGGAAAAAGCCATAAAAATTGAGTGAGGCCCTGCGAAGGACTGTCCCCGCCACGGGGTATCAGGGGCCGCATCTCCTTGACGGGCGTTGCTCCAGAATTACCCTGTATCTTTTTATAAAATAAAATAATTCTTTATTCTTTATCGTATGGATATGGAAGTGTCGCCGATGGATTCCTTGGGGTTTTCCGATGAAAATCATGCCAAATGTCGTGTGAATCGGACAACTTTTACATAGGGAATACAAACAGGTTGTGTCAAAGTAGTCCGATCTGCATGATATTTGGTATGATTTTAATCGACGGAACGCCAGGAATCCATTGGCGTCGCTTCCGCACAGATCTGATGAGAAATGAGGAAATCGAAAATTTCTCACTTCTTAATAGGTACTCCAACCCCTTCGAGGGTCGAAAGCCTTAACTTCGGAGAGACACCACGGGGGGTTGACCTCGTCACGCTTGCCAGGCGGATCAGGCGTACCGAGCCAATCACCCTGTATAATAGAAGTAGAAGCAGAAAAGGATAGGCAACAAATACTATATGAATATCACCTAGCCCCTTTAGGAGGGCACCAGGGCATCCAGCGAACAGCGCAAAGAATCAAGCAGAAATACAAATGGAAAGGTATGGACAAAGACATAGAAGAGTACATTCAGAAGTGCACATGGTGCCAAAAGAATAAAATATGTAGACGAAACAGGGCACCAATGGTAATATCCGATACGCCGACTCGACCATTCGAGAAAGGCGCATTGGACATAGTTGGACCCCTCACAGTAACCAGCTTAGGGAACAAATATATCCTGACGTTCCAGGATCATTTAACAAAATTTAGCAAAGCACTACCCCTTCCCAACCAAGAAGCACGGACCATCGCAGAGGCATTCGTGACCCGGATAATCTGCGAACATGGAATACCGGACAAGATTCTAACAGATCAAGGATCGAACTTCGTAGGTGAAGTATTCAAGAACACCTGCAAATTATTAAAAATAACAAAAATACAAACAACCGCGTACCACCCAGAGTCAAACGGGGCGCTCGAAAGATATCATAGAACGTTAGTCGAGTATTTAAGACACTATATTGATGGGGACCAAGCAGATTGGGACGCGTGGCTACCATACGCAATGTTCACGTACAATACTACCCCACACACAGCAACGGGCTATACCCCGCACGAACTAGTCTACGGACAGCAAGCGGAGCTACCAACAGCCCTGAAACTCGCACCTAATCCTACATACAATTATGACGACTACGCACAAGAAGCTAGGGAAAGACTACGAGCAGCAAATGAAACAGCACGCGAAAACCTAGTAGACGCGAAAAAACGATCAAAGGTAATATACGACAAAAAAACTAAAAACATACAATTCAACGTAGGAGATAAAGTATTGTTATACGACGAATCGGTAAGACGAGGGAGGTCGAAGAAACTTGATTCTAAATGGGAAGGACCCTATATAATAATCGAAAAAAAATCAGGTGTAAACGTCACGATCAAGAAAGGAAGGAGAACATTGACGGTTCACACGAATAGAATTAAACATTTCATCGAATAAAAGAACCTTAAAACGCTAAGAGGAAAAGGAAACGAAGGAGAGTAAGTCATAGACATATAATCTGGTAGAAATAAATATATTCAGGAAAAATCAAACAAAGCTATTACAATAGAATTCTCAACATATCAAATTGGCCCCAGTCTTCTTCCTGTAACAGACGGAATAAGCAAGTTAGGAATAAAAAACAAACAAAGATAAAAAAAAAAAAAAATATTCGAGGGGTAGATATACTCACTTCCTCCTCAAGAAACTGCAAGGAGAACAACCTTCGCAGACCAAGGGGATCATAGACCAATCCCCACTCAGGGAAATCAATCTCCCACAAGTCAGAAATAGCCAATTGGGCCAGGACCCGCGCTAGGCGGACATGCCGCATCTGACGGATATTGATATAACCCGGGATGTGCCGCTGCGACCACCACTGAAAAAAGAGAGGAGAGAAAAGAAAGATAGGAATTAATAAGTATAACGTACATGCAAACACAAGCACATAGGAGTAAAAATACTTACCCTCTTTAGTCCTTCGGGATACATTGTACAAATGTTCTTGTTTTTCGGTGACTGCTTAGTAAATTCAAATTAACAATGGAAAAATCACGAAGCGATGCATTATATATACGCGCGCGGAAAGAAAAGTAGGGATAGAACCGAACCTCCATGTTGCAGGTTCATCGCACTGAGGTGTCCGAATTCACAAACGGCGCCCACTACCGAGGAACTGCCATACACGATAGAGCCGATGAAGCATAACGCGGGAATCCATTTTACCCACATCGGTAAGCTACACACGGTTACCGATAATTGGAAGATCGTCACACGACTGGACACGGAACCGTTAACGCGAAGGTACGAACAGCTCCAGCCGTACGTAAAAGCAGTAGAAGGTCTATGCAACAAGAAATCATACGCACCAGAAATACATCTGACGTGCTTTAATAACCTCAACCTCTTGACTAAAAGAATGGAAAAACTGGGTAATCGTATACAACACATATACGAAATACCCTCGTATACGCAAAACAAACGTAGAGGGCTAATAAACGGGGTAGGATCAATAGCGAAAACATTATTTGGCACCATGGACGCAAGCGACGCAGAGGAAATCAACACACACTTCGCGGAGGTGGATACAAAACAAGATGCGCTACAAAACGCCATGAAGAAACAATTACAGTTAACAAACACGACGTTGAACCACTTACAAAACGTCGAGAAAACAATCCAAACTAACGAGGACTTACTAACAAAACAAATGAGACGGATGCAAATGCGCACCGAAACGGACCACGTGCAGTACAACGTAAGAGCCGATTTAAACGACCATTTCACGACACTGGAGTCTCTGTTAGTCGACCTCACAGAAGACGTGAACGACGTAGCACAATACTGCAGTCAGCTGAAAAGCGGTATCATCGACCCCAGCGTACTATCAAGCGCCGAGGTTGTTAGGCTACTACAAACGGCTGTCCAAGGACTGCCGAACGGACTCACGTTCCCGATACCACCAACACCGGAGAACGCACACATTATCGAACAAATATCTTCGATAACGGCATATTACGACAAACGCACACTCATCACGGTGATCAAGGTACCACTAATCTCCACGCAAGTCTACAGCGTCATGGAGGTGACACCGGTACCGCTGCACGTACGTGACAACATATACGCACTATTAGCAATCCACTCGTCAACCATGATAATTGACGCGGAAAGCAACCAATACATCATCGCAGACGCACAGGAGCTGCAAAAATGTAAGAAATTTTTAAATCAATACTATTGCGAACAACCAATGGTCGTACATAGGTTAACAGAAACATTAGAATGCGAAGTTAACCTATGGCTGAACCCAGAAGACAAATCCCCCGCGAACTGCGAAACAAAATATATAACCGCGAATAACACGCTTTGGATTAGTACGGCACAGCCGGCTACTTGGGTCTACGCGACACACGAACCCAACGCGCTCACTATCCAATGCGACGGTAGTAAAACATTCAGAACCACTATTACGCAATCAGGAATCATAAAATTAAAAAACAATTGTAAAATCAGTAGTAAGGAAGTAGTATTACGGAACCAAAAAACGGTACAGGAACAAGACTACGTAATCAAAACAGCACCCTTGTACAATTTAACAACAAATCTAACGGGTTTAGGCAACACCGCGAAACCACTAACCCGAGTACAACTACATAGAATAATAAAAGATCCCGCGGAATTCTCACAACTTTATAAGCAACTCGACCAAATCGAGAACAACATTTCACTAGAATCACGGAATAGCAATACTAGCATACCGATATGGCACATAGTTTACCCTAGTGCCTCTACAATATTAATATTAATTATAGTAGTACTTGCAATCGCAATATACCTTATATTGCGTCAAAAAAGAATACAGGGAAGACAAGCGCAAGCAATGTACGCAACCCCTACGAAATTGAAAAGATCAGAACTAAATGTCCAAGTAGGAAATTAAACTAAGAAACGATTGTAATGTAAACAATGTAACCGGGAAAAGCAAATGTAAACACCGATAACACCGCCTTCTCATAAGGGGGGGAGGATGTTATGTAACGACACATAACCAAAACACCTGGTGCAACGGACACCAGCAAGCTCAGCAAGATGCGCTACCAAAGTAGACCGCATACGTTGCAAGGCCGAGATCGACAGGCGGAGACCAGTAGGCCTCCCCCCGTGATCACCAAACCGCGACCCCAATTATTGTATATAAACCCACAGCCGAATTATCAGAAAGAGTTATTGTAAAAGATCAGTTACGCGATCACAACCGTGATCGCTCGTCGAAGTGTCAGCTCAAATAAACCTTTGTTAAACCTACGGTGAGTTCTAACTCTTTAACCGGCAACGATCCACTACCTCTCGGCTCGACCCGAGAATCCCGTTCCCGGCATCTTCACCCGAACTATCGGAGCCCGGCGAACGATCCGTTCGAGGACAACCGCGCAGTGCAGCCAGATTCTCAGAGAGAATCTCCACACCGGCTAACCTCGCAACAATAGTACTATTAGAAATTGTGACAAAATCTACAGTTTAGTTAAACATTATTATTCATTTATTATGAATTTATTCAACGGATTCATTCATTTCAGGGTATTAAGAAATTCTTTATTTTTTATTGTATCGATATGGAAGTGATACCGATGGATTCCTTATGTTTTTCCGATGAAAATCATACAAAATTTCATGTAATATAGGAATTAATTTTTTATAGAATTTCCTTCATTATTTTCCGTGAGAACGCTCATGGCACGCCGACTCGCCGATCCACGCGCCGTGAGAACGCTCATGGATCCCCGATTCGCGAGCCCGGGCGAACCGTCACGGCTCGCGGATCCACGTGCCGTCTGATTTAACATTAAGACCCAATTAATGTGATGGTACGTGTGCTGCCCGATGCTTTATCATCCGCCATAATTAATATTAAGCAAGAGAGTCATCGCTAGCCACAAGCTAGTCCAGAAGGTAAACTCGGAATAGGCGGGATCTCCATAATTTTGGGAGCTGACAATTCTAATTGATTGCAATTTTGAGGAAGAGGAGGGTCTCCCCTCTGTGATTTCGTCGATGGAACAGGCACCCTCACCGTCCTGACGACGCTATACTAGAAATAAAATCAAAACTAATAAAAATAAAACATAATTTAAAAATATTAGATTTAAGTCAGCTACACTAATAGTTTATTTAACACATAAATGTTGTAAATTTGAATTAAATTTTTTATTTTATAGCTAATATTAAATTTACAAAAAATTAATTTCTAATATCTTTAAATTTCAAAGTTTATGTTTTTATGTTATGTTATGGTAAATAATGTTTTTTATAGATTAGACCAAAAAATACAGGATTTACCGCAGCCCTCCACAATTGCTGAACCCTTTACGAGTATTTTGAAAAAAAAATTATTGAAATCGGTCAAGATTTGCGCTGTCTAGCGACTTTTGTCCAAAATCGCACACTGTGCAGCGTAGGATCTATGCGGATATATGCTACTACCAATTAAATAATAAAACTTTTCGTACCGACCGTAGCAAAGTATAATGACTTGCCACGTTTATTTCTTAAGGACCTCCGCTGAATCGTACGTACCTATCTTGTATTTTTTTCACACAAGTTATTAAACACGACCTTCCATTGGAAAATGAATGTCAAACAACGAGACGTGTATATTCGTCGTAATTGCCACCACATGAAATGAGACAAATTCAATGAAATGAATTTTCCCGTACTTGTCTCGTAATATTTCTGCCACTTCCTTTCTCCCAATACTCGAAACTCGTATCTTTTAACAGGCAAATAATTGTACGGTCCTAGGTTTATCTAACATGAGAAAGAACATGATTCTAATGTTCATTAATAAAATATCTACAATGTAGCATACTTATTTCCTACATTAGTATACATCTAATATATATATGTACGCCAGTCGTATGCTTTATTGATGGGATTGACAGCGTATATATACGTCCCTCGTATATATTGATGGAACTGTGACAGTGTTCGTTGTCAATTTAGGTTTAGTTTTAGTTCTAGAATAATTAGCTTTAAGTAGTTCTAGTTTTAGAATAAGTAGGTTTAAGTAATCGTACTTTGGCTTAGTTAATTCTAAGTAGAATTTTTGTTTTCCACTAGCACTAGTAGAAACCGGTAATGTTTTATTCACAGCGAAGGAATAAACAAGCACATTGGAACCGCGCGTAACAAATTAGCGAAAACCGTAGGTTATGCTGCGTCGTCCTGTCCTCTAGATCAATTGTAGTAGCGCCTAAGCTGCTCGATCCGTCACAGTTTTCAAAGCTCCCGCGCTCGAGTTTCCAACAACTTCCGCCCAGCCCTAGATGGCAGGTCCGTTTCCTCTTTGTGTCATTACGCTTTTGTGTGCGATCCGTTACGGTTGGTCTGAGGACCAGTATTCAGAAAGTTTTATTTAACAAGTGAGAATGAGTTCATCATCGAGTGATTACAGACATGGTCAGAGGAAAAGGAGAAGAAGTTCATCAACGGATTCCTTCTTAGAGAAATTGCACACCCTGGAAAAAGAATATAAATCCACGAAGAAGAATGGGCCTTCCGAGCGTCGATGTCGGAGATATCGGCGACGGCCCGTACAGGAGTCAGGTACAAGGAGTTCTTCTGATAAAGAGAATGGCGTGCGTGTTGCTGATCGAGCCAGATCGAGACGAGCGTCGCATTCTGACCAGAATAGGCCATTCGACAACGTGAAGGAGGGACACGACAAGGAGGACGGCGAACGTCGTCCGCGAGACACGTCACATCTTGGTCGGCTTTCTCGAAGAGAATTATATTCAGATAAAGAAAGGGTTCGGTCGAGGGACGATGATGTGGATTCTGAAGGTGATAAAGGTTGCTACGCAACAGGTATGCCGCCATTGTCGCCATCGTCGGATATGTCGGTAAATCAGTTTAATATAGAAAATCCAGAAAATTCAGACATTGTCGGTAAGGAATTACTGACCGGGTTAGATGAAGCGACACTGGAATTGTTGGGCGACGACCCAAATAAAGATAACAAGATAGGCCCCGATATCCACGTGGCAGTGGCAGATCGGTGGAAGAAAATCTTACAAGGTGGTCTGTCAAAAGAGCAGAAGAAAGAGTTACAGGAGAAATACCTAACGATTGGGAACTGTCGTTTAACGAAAGCACCCAAGTTAAACCCGGAAATAAAATCCGTCTTGTCGTCGTTGGTTTCTTTACCCTTCGGATGCCCTCGCCTTTGTATACAATTTACCGCAGTCACGTTCCAACCGACTTACAAGGTGCACGTCTTTAGACAACGTGTTATAATATATAAAAGCAAACGCATCATTATTCGTTAACTTTCTTGAAAATGGTCTAAATCATAGACCGAAACGTCGACAATTGCAAAATAGCTTTTATTTGAGTGTTTAATTGACCGAACCCACGCGCTGATACCCTTTTTTGGGGTTTATTTTAAACTTAAAAAAGTTGAATAATTTTATTAAGCCACCTCATTTTAAGATGGACGATAGAAAGACCGCGTTAAGGTTAATGAGCAGAGACAATTTTATGGCAACAATTGATCTCAAAGATTCATATTTTTTAATTCCTGTGAAAAAATCAAACAGAATATACCTTAGATTCAGTTTTAAAGGGAATGTGTATGCATTCAATTGTATTCCTTTTGGATTATGTACAGCACCTCATATGTTCACAAAGGTTATGAAACCGATTGCGGAATCGTTGAGATCAAGAGGTTATGTATCGGTTTTTTTCTAGACGATAAACTTCTATTTGGGCAATCGGTTAAAGACTGTCGTAGGAATATTGTGGAAACAAGAAACTTGTTAGAAAAATTGGGCATGGTTCTAAATTTAGATAAATGTAAACTTCAACCTTCAAAAGAAATAAAATTCCTTGGGTTTTTATTCGATTCTGAAAAATTCTGTTTAAAATTGCCGCAGGAAAAAAGAATTCAAATATATAATTTAACGGGAAAATATTTAAAGTTGCAAAAGTGTACAATTAGAAAATTTGCAGAATTCATCAGGGTCTTAGTTGCAGCGTGCCCAGCTGTGAGGTATGGACCCCTGTATATTAAAAATTTAGAAAGGAAACAATTTATAGCATTAAGAATGGGAAATAATGATTACGACAAAGAAATGTTAATTTCAAAAGAAATATTTCCGGATTTAGAATGGTGGAAAAAGACAATTATGAGCTGTAGTAATCCTATAAGAACCGAGAAGTATTGTATGGAAATCTTTACGGACGCTTCCTTGACGGGTTGGGGAGTCGTTTGTAACGAGGAGCGATCTCATGGTTTTTGGAGCCATGAAGAGAAGAAAGAACATATTAATTTCTTAGAACTAATTGCAGTATTTTATGGGTTAAAATGTTTTGCTAAAGATAAACGATCGTGTGAAATACTGTTACGTGTTGATAATACAACGGCGTTATCTTACGTAAATAGGATGGGCAGTATTCAGTTTCCAAGATTGTCGAGGCTCGCTAGAAAAATTTGGCAGTGGTGCGAGGCCCGAGAATTGTGGATATTTGCTTCTTATATTAAGTCTGGTGATAATAAATATGCAGACGAAGAATCAAGGGTTGCACAAAAAGAAACAGAATGGGAACTAGCCGATTGGGCTTTTAATCAAGTAGAATCGTCATTTGGAAAATTCGATATAGATTTGTTTGCCTCAAATGTAAATGCTAAATGTGACAAATTTATATCTTGGCATAGAGATCCAGAAGCGTGGGCAGTGGACGCGTTTACAGTACAGTGGGGAGAATTATATTTTTACGCATTTCCCCCATTCGCGATTATTTTACGAACAATTCGGAAAATAATTATTGATAAGGCAGAAGGAGTTCTGGTCGTACCCTTCTGGCCTACTCAATCGTGGTATCCACTGTTCATGAAATTATTAATAACAGAACCGATTCATTTCAGCCCTAACAATGATTTGTTGATTAATAATTGTAGAGGACAACACCCGTTGCGAACATCCCTTTCCCTGGTTGCCGGGAGGTTATCAGGCAGGCGTTTGAATTAAGCAATGTTCCACGAGACTCAATCCCAGTTATGTTGGCATCCTTGTCAGAAGGAACAATCAAGCAGTACCAAAAGCCATTAAAATTATGGTGGCAATTTTGTCAGGAGAATAATATGTCTCCTTTTAAAACCTCCGTGACAAACCTGCTTAAATTGGTAACAAGGGAGTTGAACAAGATTAAAACAGTTGGTACATTAAATTCATATAGATCCGCAGTATCGCTGGTAATGGGAAACGAAATAGGGCAAAATCTGTTACAAGGTTCTTTCGCGGCGTAGGAGTCTTAAAACCTCAGACTCCAAAATACGAGGAAATTTGGGACCACGAAGTAGTGTTGAATTACTTGCGAAAATTTTGGCCTCATGAATCTTTATCGTTTCAAGATTTGTCGAAAAAACTAGTAATGCTATTGGCTTTAACTGCTCAGAGAGTACAGACACTTTCGAAAATAAAAATCGACAATATTTACGTATCAGATTCCGAAATAAGAATAAAAATAGTGGACAGGATTAAAACCTCAGGCCCAGGGAAATCTCAACCGTTGTTATTGTTGCCGTTTTTTAAAAATCAAACACGATTATGTGTAGCGACTAGGGCTGTAGCTCTGGACCGGGTACCCGAGATACCCGGGTACCCGGGTACACGTGAGATACCCGGGACGAGGAAAATTCCCGGGTAGTTACTACCCGGGAAAACTACCCGAGACTCTCGAGAATCTCGAGAACTTACAGAGTACAGAACGTAATCCTGAAGCGATGCCTGTCAGAGAGATGCAGGTCTGGCACCCTGTGGCGAGGTCAACCCCCTGCGGTACCTCACCGAATTTTATGGCTTTCGACCAGAGATGGGCATTATTTAAATAAAAAATTATTTAAATGACGTATCAAATAAAAAATACTTTAGTCTTATTCGTCATGAATAAGATTTACCCCGAGTCAATATTTAATCGTAGCGCTCATAATTGAAATCATGGGTATTCAATCGTCGGCCACGATTGAATTACTTCAGCCAGAGAATTAAAATCGTCGGCCATGATTGAACTACTTCAGCCAGGGAGTTCAATCGTGGCTCGCGATTGAATTGCCTTCTGCCATGGGTAGTCTAATCATGAATGAATGAACAGTGTTCTCGTATTCAATCCTATTTAGTCGACTGAAGCTCGATAACCTCGAGACTTGCGAGAGCCTTTGATCGATGCCGCGCGATGCCCGAGCCGAGCGACATTGTATCGTTCACCCGTCTAAACTGACGCCTGGAGTTGCTTGGCGATGTGTCATCGATTATACGAAAAGTGAATTTCTTTATTTTTCATCGTATCAATATGACAGTGACACCGATGGATTCCTGGCATTCTCACGATTAATCGGTCAGAAAATAATTGAAATCAGACTACTTTTAATGGAGTTAGGTGTAAATTGTGTAAATTAATTGTATGCATATGTAATTTCGTTAATTATGGCCCAAATTATGTCAAGTTTGTTATAATTTTTGCCAGGGAAACAGAAGGAGACAATTGATGTCACTTTCGTGCATATCCGATAAAGAAATTAACATTTTTCCGTTCTTAATGGCTAGTGCTATCCTTGTCTTTTGTGACCCCATGGTTCTCGGCGATCCGTGTCGAGCGTTCGCTACTGAAGGGTCCTTACATAATATGTCTTCGACTCCTCAATAAAGGCAGAATGATAGGGATCATGATTTTGGAATTTGGATCAGGTTAACGAGCACTACTTACATATACATACAAATGTTAGGAAATTTTAAAGCAGTGCTTTAAAATACGATTCTAGTTGAGAAGAATTATTTTTGTCGTTACTTTTCCCTGTACATATGTATACTTTAATAGTATTTACTCGTTTCTTACTTTATCGGATATGCACGAAAGTGACATCAATTGTCTCCTTCTGTTTCCCTGGCAAAAATTATAACAAACTTGACATAATTTGGGCCATAATTAACGAAATTACATATGCATACAATTAATTTACACAATTTACACCTAACTCCATTAAAAGTAGTCTGATTTCAATTATTTTCTGACCGATTAATCGTGAGAACGCCAGGAATCCATCGGTGTCACTGTCATATTGATACGATGAAAAATAAAGAAATTCACTTTTCGTATAATCGATGACACATCGCCAAGCAACTCCAGGCGTCAGTTTAGACGGGTGAACGATACAATGTCGCTCGGCTCGGGCATCGCGCGGCATCGATCAAAGGCTCTCGCAAGTCTCGAGGTTATCGAGCTTCAGTCCACTAAATAGGATTGAATACGAGAACACTGTTCATTCATTCATGATTAGACTACCCATGGCAGAAGGCAATTCAATCGCGAGCCACGATTGAACTCCCTGGCTGAAGTAGTTCAATCATGGCCGACGATTTTAATTCTCTGGCTGAAGTAATTCAATCGTGGCCGACGATTGAATACCCATGATTTCAATTATGAGCGCTACGATTAAATATTGACTCGGGGTAAATCTTATTCATGAGTCTCGAATAAAATTTTCGTCTTTTAGACGAATTTAATTTTTTATTTGAAATAATTTTCTGCCCATCTCTGCTTTCGACCCTCGAAGGGTTTGGAATAACATTAAGAAGTGTGGCTCCAATTATGGAACAGTACTCTATGAGATCTCGAGACTCTCGAGTATCTCGGGTAGTTTACTCGGGTAGTAACTACCCGGGAATTTTCGTTTTTCCCGGGTATCTCACGGGTACCCGGGTACCCGTACTCCCGGGTATCAACAGCTCTAGTAGCGACAGTTGTGTGTCGATATATGCAGGAATCAGCCCAAAAGAGACCACAAGGCGAACATTCCTTGTTATTAACGGTTAAAAAACCATATAGACCGGCGACATCGCAGACAATTAGTAGGTGGTTAAAAGATATAATGAAGGAAAGTGGAATTGACATAAGTACCTTTGGGTCACACAGCACGAGACACGCTTCTACTTTGGCAGCCCTTCGAAAGAAGGTAGACACAGAAACGATTCGAAGAGCTGCAGGTTGGACGCCAAAATCAAGCGTGTTTGCTCGTTTTTACAATCGACCGTTGATGGCAAATAGAAGTTTAGCACAAGCTATTATTACACCTTAGGGCGGTATTCATAAACGTGTTTTAAGATTAAGATCGTCTTAAGCATTTGCTCAAGATGCCGCCTAGATTCATAAACGTGACTTAAGCAAATGCTTAAGGTTAAACCAAAGATATATACGGGACGGTCAAAATCCTTATGACCTGTATGATGCGGAGGAATTCAAAAGGCGATTTCGTTTTTCGAAGGACTCCGTAATGTTTGGTATTCTACCAAAAATCTACGACAGACTTGCAAAATATGACAACCGTGGCTCACCCATTTCACCAGAATTGAAACTACTGGTGTGTTTACGATATTATGCAACTGCAAGTTTTCAGGTAAGTTGCAAATATAATATTCTATTTTTAACGTCTGAAATATTGATAATTAAAGAGTGTGCATGAGGAAAATTGTTTATAATATATTTGTAGCAACTGCTCGGTGACGCTATGCACATCTCCCAACCGACAGTGCAGTGTCGAGAATTATTTTCCGTGTAAGCAACTTACTGGCTAGTTTACTTCAAGAATTTATAAAAATGCCAAGGGACTTTGACGCACGCATGGAGAATCGCCGATTATTCATTGACTTTGGGAAAGGAAATGGAGCAATCGGTCTACCGGGTATTGATGGAGCTATTGACTGCACACATATCAGGCTGTCGTCCACGAGATTTAACAATATTGCGGAAATTTTCCGGAACCGTAAAGGTTATTTTTCACTCAACGTACAAGTAGGTTTTCATTCGAGTTTTTAATTCATAATTGAAATACTATTATGGCTCATCAATTATGTGATTGAATATCACTCCATTTTTTTAGTCTCCAAGTTATTCTTTTTATTTTTTTAATTATCATCTTTGTTCCAGGCTGTCGTTTGTCCGAGGATGGAATTCTTGGACATAGTACCAGAGTGGCCTGGTAGTGCCCACGACAGCCGTATATTTTGGAACTCTCTACTGTATATGCGGTACTTTGAACGCCAACTGGATGGCATGCTTGTTGGTGATAGAGGGTATCCTTGCTTACATTTTTTAATGACGCCACTTACAAATCCACGAACAGACGAAGAATTGACGTAATTATTCTGTTTTTTAATATTATCATGTTGTTGAGTATGAATAAGAATTATATTTTTTGTCTGACTGTTGTATCATTGCAGCTATAACAATATCCAAAGTAGAACGCGCATCATTGTGGAACGGACTTTTGGCGTTTGGAAACGAAGGTTTCCATGTTTGTCACGCGGATTAACGACTAAATTGATCTGCTCTACCACAACTGTTGTGGCATGTGCAGTGTTGCACAACTTGTCGTTAATCTTCAATGACATATTGCCAGAAGATGATGATTCTAATGATGATGAGGATATTAATGAAGAAATACCAGTGGCTCCAGCGCAAAATGTTCACAATGCCAATGGCTTTGCTGTTCGTGAGACGCTAATTGCTCGGCTTTTCAACTAATAACAGACACGGACGCACACACAAATCGGTTCTTTTCAGAGCCACCCTGATGTACAAACAGGGACTCAAGGACTCCGGCGTGGGACATGGTTGGACAACACACGTACAGGAGAGGTGGTAATGTGTTCACGCACACATTACCACCTCTCCTGTACGTGTGTTGTCCAACCATGTCCCACGCCGGAGTCCTTGAGTCCCTGTGTACAAAGTCCGACCGAGTAACCTCCTCGTGGTGTACATCGGGTAATGCTACTACCGGCGGCATAATAACTATATAATCATCTATATATATTGAAATAATCTGATTTTGTGTATGTGAAATTATTAATATTATTATTATTATTTGTTAGGAAGTGGTATATGCGGATCCCACTAGCGGGAACGAAAAACTTCCGGCCTTTTCTTCTACACGTTTGTCTATCTATGAATAGGAAAGGAAAGCTACAGGTATTCATCCAAGACGATCCAACTAATTCCCCCCATCCAATATTATTTCGCTAAATATATCAAGTATATCAATTATGTAAAGAAAAAAATTAAATGGAATCTGCACTCTCTGAGGTGTTTTTAATTTTACATCACATCGGTTTAGTGGTTGAGTTGTGATTAAGGAACGAACAATACAACGTTTCATGTTTATATATTAGTTTAATATGATAGAAGCAAGCACTACACCGCAGTAGAGAAAAGTTATTATTTGCAAGTAATAGACAAGTACAAGCATGTAATAGAATGTAAAAAAAGCAATGTTACTACATTGTGGGACAAAGAATTGGCATGGTCCAATATTTGCGAGGATTTCAATAACTCGTCAGTGAGAATCCAACAGGTACTTAAAACAGAGATGGTCTAATGTAGGTACCCTTCTTCTTTTGCTAATAGCAATTCAGCCAATTGAGTTTTTGCTGAAGCAGCTTTTATCTCCAATTCATTAAGTTGTTTTAAATGCTCTTCTTTGAGCTTAGCTATTCTCTCTTCGTGTGCCATAATATTTTTTAGTCTTATTATTTTTAATTCCTCTTCAGTTTCTTTGACTTTTTGCCTTTTGGGGTTGTTCGTAGAAATTTGTACAAGTCGATGGATTATTATCTTCTGCCATTAATGTGTCATTGTTATATGTTACTGTGTTCATGAAATTTTCACTGTCATATTCATTTGTATTCTCTCTTGCATCTAAATTCAGTATTATAAAAGTTACTATTCTTTGCTCTCTCAGTTTTTATTACATTTTATAATCAAATTTGACAACTATAGGTAACTGAACTTACCTTCTAATTCGTGATCAAGCATATTAGATGTAAAAGGAACTGGCGCATTGATCATTAACATTGGTGCAATTGCTGCTACCTCTGGGTCAACTTCTGGCAAGGGCATTTCTGGCCCTCCACCAGTAGCAAACCTATTTTGTTTTTCCCTTGTTAAAATTTCTCGATGGGAATGTTTTAAATTAGTCCACAGTTTTTTGAGTTGGTGCATGTTTCTCTATAAAATAAAAGAACATTAGCACAAAATGATAAATATGTGTGCTTTTTATTTCTGGAGAATCTGGCCCTGAACATGTTAAGCTCATGCTTACCTGTTGCATTATCACTGAGGAGTTATTAAAATCCGCGCAAATATTGGACCATGCCAATTCTTTGTCCCGCAATGTACTAACATTGTTTTTTTTACATTCTATTACATGTTTGTACTTGTCTATTATTTGCAAAAAGTAACTTTTTTCTACTGCCGTGTAGTGCTTAGCTCGTTTTTCGTCTTTATTTGCGGACATTTTTACGATAGTAACCAGAAATGTGTTTGAAATTTAAAAGTGACGCTCGACGGTCCCTACAGCACGTGATCTCGCATCCCTACTTCCGTCGCCTACCAATGAATATCCTTCTTTCATTGGTTGTTCTAACAGAATTATTCCGAAAGTTTCCGAACGTGAATGAGCATTGTCTTAAGCAAATGCTTTACAAAGACAGTGCTTAAGCAATTGCTTATTCAAAGCAAATGCTTAAGATCATCTTAAGAAACGTTTAGGAATACATGATGTCTTATGTGAAATAAGATCGTCCTCTAGAAGATGATCTTAAGCATTTGCTTAAGACACGTTTAAGAATACCGCCCTTAGTTTTTATTAATGTAATTGCCTTGTTTCAACTTAATGAAAATGGGTATGTGGGTTCAAAATATATATTACAAATTGCATTAACTTTAAACAACTACAATTGATCTAGAGGACAGGACGACGCAGCATAATTAAGGGATCAAACGAACTCACCTGTGAGTGGTGTTCGATCCTAATTATGTTAGTCGTCCTGTCCGAATAAATCAAAGCCACCCATTATTATCATTGCCCACCCTTGATCTATTCGTATGCAATTCGTATACGCTTTAAAATGTAATGACACAAAGAGGAAACGGACCTGCCATCTAGGACTGGGCGGAAGTTGTTGGAAACTCGAGCGCGGGAGCTTTGAAAACTGTGACGGATCGAGCAGCTTAGGCGCTACTACAATTGATCTATTCGGACAGGACGACCAACATAATTAGGATCGAACATCACTCACAGGTGAGTTCGTTTGATCCCTTAATTTTGGTAACTGCCGATCTCTTCACAAGCGTAAGTGTAGCAAGACAAAGTGTAAAAGTACCGACTCCAGAAGACCGACTGATTCGAGGATTCCGCGATCGCGGAAGCGGAGCTAACTGAGAAGAGTGGGGAGACAACAGCTGTTTCGGAAGCAATCGTCGAGATGGTGACACCGTAAACTTTTGGTCGCGCCGACCCGTGTGAGCTACTACTACTTAGCTCTAATATTTACAATATATACAGTCGTAAACAGACACCGTATATATACGCCTTCCGCAGGCAATGGGTTAAAACTAGAGCTGTTGATACCCGGGAGTACGGGTACCCGGGTACCCGTGAGATACCCGGGAAAAACGAAAATTCCCGGGTAGTTACTACCCGGGTAAACTACCCGAGATACTCGAGAGTCTCGAGATCTCATAGAGTACCCTTCCATAATTGGAGCCACACTTCGGGTGCGTTCCAATTCACGCATTATGCGCATAGACCGCAGCGCAGACGCTGCGCGCATGAATAGCGTTCCGTTTCCAGCAGCGCATGAACCGCAGTAACGAAACGGAACGGGTTTCGATGCGTCTGATGCTCGTGAGGTAACGCGTGAATGTTCAAACTTACTTACAAATAGCTATGCAGTTGGATGGATTACGGTTAATTTAATTCGAGACTTCTGGACGGTGGTCGAAGCACGCTTCCTAACTACATCGGTTACTTCGTCCTAAGGATCGGGGACCGCCTCCTAACGAAATTTGATGGCTTTATTGGTTCCTGGATTTTCTCAACCCGAGTTTTTCTATTCTTCTTGAACAGCGATAATTATTGAAAGCGAAGACCATACCATATTTTATGAGTTTTGCAGGACGAACTGCTGCTTACCCAGCGTAATTTGGTAAGCAGATGTGTAATGGAAAAATGAAGTTATTTATTATCCGCGTCCGGGGTAAATTCAAGGTTTTGAAGGCTATTGAATAGAACCGCAGGCTCTCGTACGTCTTTTGGATTAGAGTATAGCTGTAAAGTTAGCATTATAAGAGCACATTCGAAAAACTTAGCAGTAGAAGCCTTTAAGAAATAACAATGTGCGCTACGTATTTGCTTCCTTCCTCATCTTTCGTTTCGACCCTGCCTGAAACCTTCTAGAGATGTGTTGTTCGCTTCGAAATTGAGTCCGTTGTGTTGGTTGCAATTCATACAGCGAGTGCAGAGATGGCAGTACCAATTTCGTAGAATTCCCTAGAATCCTCCAACTTCTAGCGCATAATGCGTGCAGCAAGTGCAGAAAATAAAAGCATGGGCAGTCAATGCGCATATTACGCGCATGCGTATTTGTCGCTTTACGTGTGCTTCTGTATTTCGAATTCGAATACTGCAAACAAGGGAAAGTAGGGTACTTCCGGCTATATAAGAAAGAAACGCTATAAAATTTGAGCAACTTACACATTTGCTAGTTTTTTAATATGAATTGATAGTTTGAAGTGTCTAATTTTTATTAGTATGACCGAGAAAGCATAAATTTACGTTGTAAAAAAGTTGGAAGCAATATAAAAAAAATGTTCATTTGATTATTTTTTTGTTTTAAAATGAATTGCCACATGAATCATAAATGTATTCTTCAGGGGTATTCCATCCTGAACATTTTTCATGTGCTCATGGACCACATGCTCGATTCAAAATTTACTTTTTTCGTCCTCAGTTTCCTTTTACCTCTATTTTGGGTTTTTATGTGGAAGCGTGTAAAGAAATATTCCTGGCTTCATTCTGCCTTATTCGTAATTGTTTTATGTCAGTTGCATTTAAGCCAGAAAAAAGTAATGTTAAAAGCTGGGTACCATTACCCTTCAGTTTGGGGCAGTCTTACCTCACAACACATGTTGAAATAGTTGAAGCAATATACTGCATTGAATTTTCATATCACCAAACGCCAAATGTGAGTTTGAAAGTATGTATAAACATTTCTCCATTTAATGAGAATAATATAAATAATTTATATTACCAGAGCGTGCTGCATTGAACCTTCCTCTTTCGAATGAGACCTCGCCCAGCCCCAAATTTGCTCATATAAGGACAAACAACGTCAGCGCGCAAACCCATGTTTCGAGCCAGATTGTGTCGGTATGCAGCGCGCTGCATTACCCGTGTCACGTGGGGTGTTTACATCCTTAAGTATTTTTAGGTCACTAAAAGAGTTTTGTGACTCAAACGGTGAGCAGAGCGCTCCGCATTCAATCTTCCTCTTTCGAATAAGACCTCGCCCAGCCCAAAATTTGCTCATATAAGGACGAAAAAC